>OU015769.1:16988635-17059137 GCA_907173295.1 Fagus sylvatica
AAGAAGTCATGGGCATTTGTTCTCTTCCCTCTTTTATTTCTGTCTTTTGAAAAGTACTCATTGGTTTGGTCTTCAAGTCCAACTACTCTCCTTGTTCACACCTACTTTTGTACACGTAAGGTTTTCAAGAAATTAGTATATATTCTTTAAGAATATGGAATAGCCATCAAGGGAAAAAAAAAATAGATGAACGGCCCCTTTGAATCAGCAATGCGCCAACAAAAAGTCTCACTCTTTGAAATCGAAGTCATCGCTAAAATTAAATCTAGCACCTACCTCCGAAAAGAAAATTTGTCCAATGCTTAATATCAAAGAAGTATGATGATGAGGTGATTAAGGACCACGGCAATTTCCATGTTGATTGCAGTTGGAAATGTATTATTTCTAGACCTAATAAAATTGGACCTGTTAACACACCCGAATCCGAAAGATAAAACAAGGCGAAAATTCATTAACTGTTGGTGGATGGAAAAAGGTTTGAAACTTGGGAATATTTTTTTACAATAACTTTCAAAGTATAAGGATTAAAATGAAATATTTTAAAAGATTTGAACCATTTTGAAATATAGGATAAAAGTTTATTAAAAGTAATCATTTGTAAGGATATGGACCATTTTGAAACATGTGATGAAAGTTGAGGACTAAATGTATAATTAAAGTTTAATCATTTTATGTAAAAATAAATAATATAAGGTCATATCGAGTTGATTTGACCTGTTAAACACATGTCATGAATTTTGTAATGGGTAAAATACAAAAACCACCTATAAGGTTTAAGCTAATGACAAAAAATACTAAAATTTTATGAAAAATATCTAGTTTGTTAATTGCAAACAGTTTGGAAAAAAATATACTAACAGTGTTAAGTGTTATTTGTACTTAAGGGGGAATTTGAATATTTTGGAAAAGTTTTGATAATTTATGTTATTAGTTCAAACTTCAAGATTGGTATATGCATTTTACCCTTTTGAAATTTATTTTAGTCATACCGTTTTTTATTAAAACCCAATATAATCCGAATTGGGCCAAATTGAACTCAAACCCACTGAACCCAACCTAATTGACAGGTCTAAATTCTAATTATTTCGTGAGAGAAACTCAGCAAATTGGTCAAAAAACGATGACATAATTAAGAGACTAAGTCGGGTTATTGCGTGTTGAACTCGAAATTAATTCTCTAATTGACGTACGGAACATGTTGTGATGAGTACAGTGAGGTAGTACAAAATTAATTAAATGAATTTGTTTAAAAGGATAACAAAAAAAAAAAAATCAAATTACACTTTTCCCCCTTTAACTATTGAATCATCTCAATTTCCCCTTTTATCTATAAAATCAAGCAATTTCCCCCTTATGTATTAAAAATATGCAAATAGCCTCCATCGTCTAATTTTATGTTAAATCCAAGCCAAAATAACATAATATTTTTATAGTATATTAATATATAATGATAGATTTTGAGTATTATGACTAAAATTGACAAAATAAATAAAAACTTTCTTAATTTTGTTGGAATTTAACATAAAATTAGATAATTGTGATTATTTGTATATTTTTAATACATAAAGGGAGACATTGTTCGGTTTTATAGATAAATGAGAAATTGAGATAGATCCAATAATTAAAGCGGAAAATAATTTTCCAAAAAAAAATAGTGTACTAACACAGCAACAAATGTGAGAGAAAATAATTCAGCAAAAAACAAAAAACAAAAAATGTGAAAGAAAATAACGTGTTGACTCGTATCCTTTCCCACTTTCTTTGGTTGCTTCCGATGGAAATTTCGCTCGTTGTGAAGTTGAACAAAGAATGGAAACGAAAAAGTTGTATTCCATTGACCAAACGTAATATACGACGTTAACAACAACACTTGTAGGATCCACATGCCGTGTGCCTTAAACAATTACAACACGCGTCATGATCTATCGGTTTTACCTTTTTCTTTTCTTTTCTTTTTATAAAAATCGGTTTTACGTTAATACAACGTCAGACCTGCATCAACACGTTCTCGGTGGAAATATTTCCTTTTTAGGCGTTGTGATGGGGTTGGAATTTTGGAATTATACAGGTCGGTGAAGGTTTTTATACGGGTGTTTGGTAAACTAAAATATTTGGTTTACCTTGACTACCAATCAATTCTTTTTTTAATAATTTAGATGCAGTCTTGCTTGGATTACATGATAAGTTGCTCTGGGGGCACGTTTGGTACATTGTAATAGGTCTTGTAATGTAATAGCTATTCCTAAGGCATTACTATTCGGTTGTTTGGTTACGCTTTCATTACAGAGAATAGTTATTCCTTAAGAATGACTATTCTTCAAAATGAGGAATAATTATTCCTTACAAAAATTACCGTAATAACTATTCCTTAAATCACGTAATAGCTAAAAAAAATTTAAAAATTTGAAAAACCATAGTTGTTAATTTTTTTTTATTCTCTCTCTCTCTCTCTCTCTCTCTCTCTCTCTCTCTCTCTCTCTCTCTCTCTCTCTCTCTATATATATATATATATATATATATATATATATATATACTCAAGTCTCCATTTCTTTTTAAAAAAAAATTGCCTCCCTCTTTCTCTCTCTACACACAAGTCTCCATTTTTTTTAAAAAAATTTGCTCTATATATATATACCCAAGTCTCCATTATTTAAAAATTTCCTCTATATATCTCAAGTCTCCATTTTTTTTTTAAATTGCCTCCCTCTTTCTCTCTCTACACACAAGTCTCCATTTTTTTTTTTTAAATTGCCTCTCTCTCTCTACACACACACACATATATATATATATATATATTATACATTCAAAATCCAAGTCTCCAAAATGTTTTAAAATTATTAATACTCGTATAATAAGCAATACTCATATATTAATCATGTTATAGTAAATTATAGAATACATAATATTCAGGGTTCTATTCATGTGTTGTCACCAAACAGATGAATGGTAATAGTTATTACATTACAACTTCTTTTATTCCTTGTAATATTGATTCCTATTACAGTGCAACAACCATTACAGCGTACCAAACGTGCCCTGGGTGTTTGACAAAGCAAAGATCTAATTCAGCCAAGGACAAATAAATGTTCAAGTATGTAAATTTTATTTTATTTTGAACATAAGCCGAGCTAAACCGAGCTTGATTTTCTCAACGAACAAGATTAAATATTCAAGTTTGGTTCATTTAATTGTCAAATAAGTTCAAGCTTATTCACGAGCTACTTGATTAACTTATTCTTTTTCCTTATGTAGTAGAAACTACGACCAAAATTTTGTATGATTTCATAAATGTATGCTTATAATTAATAAGAAGTTGAAATTATATTATTTACCAACCTTGTATTCTAAAATATTATACATAATTTTTACTACAAAATAGACTATTTATGTTATCAATAAATTACAAATACAAATTTAATATCTTAAGAACTTATTTATAAATTTACACAATCCAATATCAAGTCTATATAAGTATATTTTTATATATGTATACATATAAATATATATTATATATATTTAAATCGAGCCTCATTGTTCACAAGCTTGTTTACAAACATATTATTATGTTTAAACTTGATTCGTTTACTAATCGAGCTTAAACATAAACTTGAACTTGACTCGTTTGCTAAATAAACAAAGATAAACAAGTCTTTTATCAAGCCGAGCATAAATGTCTTGGTTCATTTACAACCCCATAAACAACGACATTAGGCCTTTTGAATTAACATCTAAATATCTAATCATTTCTAACCCATGGCTCAAGCCCATGGACAAATTGAATTCTGCAACAAAAACAGAAGTGATTTGATAGTAAAAGGGGTGATATTTCGGATTGGGTGACTTGGTAGCCATGTTCTTGGTTAACATGTCAACTTGGGCATAAACCAAACGGTTGGCTTCATTCAGCCAAGCGCTCATGTCTAATCCCTTTAGATTTCTCCTCAATCTTCTTAACAATATTAGTCATAACAGTTGGATTACCCAAAATTTAATATCCTAACCAATTTCCTCATTTCCAAGGCTGCTAACGTTAATTTCTGATATGCATTAACAATGATAAAATCAACAACAAAGAACCCTTCCTTTTGTGATAAAACTAAATGTTACTTTCATCTTACTAATTACCCGAGTTCATGAGACGGGAATCGAGTCTGGAATTTCTTCATTGTTGAGGTGCTTCCAAGAAGGCTACCATTTTGTCTTGCTTCTATCAACAACCTTAAAGTTAGTAAGAACATCTTGATACAAGAGGAAGATGTTAAGGATGATTTTTGTAACAGCTGTCACATGGAATTCTTGGCCTGAAACTCAAAAGCTTAGAGAAATACACCAATACAATCAATATTCATTAGGAAATAAGTTAGTGGATTATAAATAAGAATGAGCAAGGTTGGTGAGAAGGGAGAAAGAGAAATGTCCTCATGTGCACTGAATGAAACAAGCTCCCAAGTTGTTAAATCTCTCATTAATGGAAGAAACTATAGTAAGTTTGTATTGTCTGTAGGTTAGTGGTGATTTTCTCTTCACGTAATGAGTTCCCTCTAGCTTATACATTCTCAAGTGATGGAAATAAATGTTAGGTAGAAAAGAGAAAGTTGGGAAAAGAGAAGTTGGGTCATTCACATGACAAAGCCCAGCTCCAGCCTTAAGTCGTGAGTTTCCACAAAATAAGAGTCCTCCTATTTTCTTTCTATTGTAAGGACTCTAGTTGATCTAGCTCAGTTTAGTCTCATTCCTTAAGTGGAATGGAGTGTTGAATGTGGGAGGCTGAGCCCATCAATAATAGATGTGAGTTGGATATGTATTTATGGTGGATTGAGAACATGAAAGGAAACTATATGTAGAAAGTACATGGGTGTTACCGAGGTCTTCAAATGATACACAAGATTTTCACTCATGGGTTTATGGGTTTAAGCAAGTGTTTCCCAGACTATTTGACCAAGTCTCTTAAACCCATAAGTGAAAAACAAACATGCCCTATTTACCACTAAGCCACGACTCCCTCACATTTTCGATTTGGCTAAAATGTGTGGGTTTAGACCACACAGATCAAAAAGGTAACAAAATGATGTTTCGTAAGACTAGGCCTCCTCTTAAGCAATGACCTATTTGATTAACCACAAGTCGAGTCATTTAGTGGGAAAGGTCTGTTCCATGCATTACGATTATATTGGGCATTTGTGAGATTTTGCGCTCAAACACTTGAAGTTTATTTTTCTAGGCTTATTATGTTTAGGCTATGAAAATTTAGTCTCTAACAACTAGTAATCCAAAGGCATCCCTACTCAGCAAAAACCAAGTTATGACCACTATAAAAGGGGAAAACTTGTACAAAAACAGAGGAACCAAAGGGGAATCATCATCAAAATGAGGAGAAACTTGTACAAAAACAGAGGAATCAAAGGGGAGTCATCATCAAAATGAGGGGCAAGTGGGCAAAGAGCATCAATCTGCCTTGCCTTGCTTAAATGTTGCCTTTTTCAATTGACTCTAAAATATCACAGCTTATCCTAAACACACATATATCTAGCATACACCATCATATCACACTCTCTCCCTTTCAAATCAATTCTTCTCTTTGTTCATTATCAGGTTACACATGAGATTTTACTCCTTGCATGAATCTAACTAGAGCTTTTGTGAACTAAGTTTCTAGCTTTGCTGACTTAAATATGCTCATGCAGCTTCCACAAACCAAGTTTCTAGCATTGCTAACTTGAATGTGCTCCCACAAATTAAACTTATCGGACTTCGATAACTTAAACACTAATCCACAAAATTAGTTCTCAAAAGCTTGATAACACTGGTTTTAAAAACAGGATCGGACTGGCTGATTTGATCGGTTCAACCAGGGATCAGTGCTTGACTCGGTCTGATTCTCTTAAAAAACTGAAAAATTTAGAAAAAGTGCACAAAAACAGAAAACTGGCTGTTCGATCGGGATAATCGCAAACCGGAACGGTTGAATTGGTTATGGACCTCTTCCACTTATTTCAAAACTCACCGTTTTCAACCTAAAAACTACACTGCTTTAATGTTTATATTTCATAACCTAAACCTAAATTCACTCACTCTCACTCTCATTTTCAACCTCGATCTCTCTCTCACTCTCACTCTCAGCCTCTCTCTCTCACTCTCTCTCTCTCTCTCTCTTCCTCTCTCTCTCTCTCTCTCACCTCTGTCGTCTCACAACCACCAACGACTCGCGACTTCCGTGTCTCACCTCCACGACTCACAACTCCTTCTACGTCTCACCTCCATGTCACGGCCTCTCACTCTGCGTCTCACAACCCGTTTGATATTTTGTGTTTGTTTTTTTTTTTTTTTATTTTGTTTGGGTTTTATTTATTAGTTTTTTTTTTTTTTTTTTTTTTTTTGGGTATTTTGTTTGACACATTCCTGGCTGTGGTGGCTTCTCTTTGTCTCCACCAATCTTGTCTTCGAGTCTCAGTATGCTCTTACTATCATTCTCTCTGTCTCATGGTTACTTTAGGATTACATTTCATAATATTTTTGTTTCATTTGCAGAGCATGATATTAAACCTTAATGTTCTGTAATTATTATGGATAGACAATCTAATGTTCACTGAGTGAGAATTATATGGATTAAATTTCACTGAGTGTTGGGCAGTACTGCAATATATAGTTTTAAAGTTTAGAAAGCATGTCATATAGTTTTTTCCCTATTTGTTTTTTCACCTTAGACATGTGCTACTGCAACTGCAGTAATGTTTATTTGTTTGTTGGCCTATTTTACATGTTTGTTTGTTTGCTATTTTTGTTGTTGAAAATGGTTTGCGGCAAATTTGTCATCGTTATGTGAAAAACTGAAATAGGATTCTACCTCCGCACAGCATCTACAACCAGGGTCATGTGTGAGGGGAAAATGTGATCTTTCATGGAGTCATGTACTTGAAGAGGTTAATAATGGAAAAGGTAATTATAAATGTTTATATTGTGAAAAGTTTTATAAAGGTAGGGGTATCAATAGGATAAAAAAGGCATCTTGCTGTGGTGAAAGGTGATATGGCACCGTGTAGGAGTGTACCTTACAATATTATATTTCAAATGGGAGAAAATTGTTAGAACTAAATAACAAGCGAAAACGGATCAAGTAAATTCTAATTTTTCACTATTAGAGGAAACACAAGAATATGAAGCGGTCCAAGAAATTCATTCTAGTGGTGGGAATTTAGGCAGAGGAAATAACACTGGTCCTAGCATGGTTTCATCTAAATCGAATCTTGGTTAAAGAAAGGTAATTGGTGAAATGGTCAAATACTTTACTCCTAGAACAACACCAGGAGCTTAGTCTTCTATTAAAAGTGTGTTGGTTACCAAAGAAGCCAAGAGGAAGGTTGATATGACTATAGCAAGATTCATGTATGATGCTTGCATTCCACTGAATGTTATGAATTCAAGCTATTACCAATCTATGTTGAATGCTATAGGGGTCCAAATTATCATGCCCTTTGAGTACCTTTGTTGAAAGATGCAAAAAGAGAAGTTCAAATGATTGTTGATTCTTATCGTACCTATTGGGCCGAGCTTGGAATGTACAATAATGGCAGATGGGTGGACTGATATTAGGCAGAGAATATTGATTAATTTCTTCTATTGTTCTAAAGGAATTAATTTTATACGTTCTGTTGATGCTTTAGATATGATTAAGGATGTTGTTTCTTTGTTTAACTTGTTTGATGAAATAGTTAAATGGGTTGGTTCTGAAAATGTAGTACAATTGGTTACTAACAATGCTGCAAATTGTGTAGCTGCTGGAAGATTGTTGTGTGGAAAATATAAGAACATTTGTTGGTCACCTTGTGCTGCACACTTGTTTATACCTAATCTTAAAAGGATATTGGAAAAATGGATCATGTAGCTAAACTTGTGAAACGTGCATCACAGATCACTATGTACATCTATAACCATGTGTATTTGCTATCTTGGTTGAGGAAGAGAAAAGGTTGGGGAGAAATTGTGCATCCAGGACCTATTAGATTTGCTACTACTTTCATTATCTTAGGAAGCCTTAACGAGCATATGTACGACATATAAGTGTGAGTAACTAGCAAGTTTTTTGTTGATCAAGATATGCAAAAGAAGTGATGAAGATCATTCTCGACCCAAAATTTTGGAATGATTCTCGTGTAATTGTGCATATTTTTTCACCCCTAAATTCGTTTATTACGCATTGTTGATTCTAATGAACATCTAAAAATGGGATATGTTTATGATGGCATGTATAGAGCAATTGACGGAATAAAAAAACTTTGTACGGATAAGAAGAAATTTTTGGAGCCACATATATTAATATTATCAAGGATCGTTGGGATACTTAATTCTCTCAAGAAATTCATGCTGCAACTTATTGGTTGAATCTTGCATTCCAATATGACCCATCGACTTTGAATAAAAGGCAAGAGGTTCATGGCGCTTTGACAGATGTTATTAAAACAAGAGTTTCCAATGGTCGACACAAGTTGGTGGATGAATTAAAACTATTTCGATAATGAGTTGGAAAACAAGCAAGAAGACTCAACAGGGTGAGATATTGTCAATTATAACATTTTGTTTGTCAATATAACATATATAAGTATAACATTATTTATTGATAATTTTTTTGTGTTGTAGATGAATGGTGGAAGTTGTGGGGTGGTTGTGCTCCAAACCTTACAAAAGTTTGCAATTAGGATCCTTAGCCAAACAACTTCCTTCCTCGGGATGTGAGCGGAATTGGAGTGTTTTTGAACAACTACATACCAAGAAGAGAAATAGATTGGAGCATCAACGACTTAATGATCTTGTATTTGTTCATTATAACTATCGGTTGAAAAATAGGTATTTAAATGTTGTACTTGAATTCAATTATTAGAAAACTTGTTTTCTTATTTTCTTTTATTGTAATACTTGGTTACTTAATTATTCAAATGTTCATTATATGGTATAGGGTCAACATTAAAAAGTTCAATTTTGATCCTATTGATTATGAAAGTATCGACAAAACGGAGTTTTGGATTGTGGAAGATGAAGAACCTCCATGTCTTGATTATGATGGAGTTAGAGGTTGCATTGTATGAAGTATGGAGCATATCCAATAAATGAAAGGTCTTCTCACCATGTACAAGGAGGTTGGTTTATAAGATATTTTGTAAATACTTTTTCCTAATTTGCATATTTCAATTAGACTATTATTAGAAATGATTATTAGAAACAAATTTTCATTTATTGTTTTTATGTGTTGGATTGTATAGATGATTGAGTTGGTGGGATTGATTTGGGATCATTTAGTGAAGAACAAGATCCTCCTCCTAGATTTAATGTTCAAAATGATCCTATTGAAGTCGATGATGATGATGAAGAGGAGGAGGCAAATGAGGATGAGGATGGTGGTGGTGGTGGAGGATTTTGTATGCATGATGGTATTGATTTCAATTATGTATTATGAAGTGACTAATGAGACTTGTGATATTAATGTTACAAATGAACATTTAACGTTGTTTGTTGTTTAGATGATTTCAATTATGTATTATGAAGTGACTATTGAGACTTGTGATGTTAATATTATCAAATGAACATTTAACGTTCTTTGTTGTTTAGGATGTAATAGGAATTCAGAACTTATTTGATTTAATTGAAGGATTATTATTCTATATGGTTAAAGGATCATTATTTTGTAATGTTAATATGTTTAGTTATATATTTACATAGTTACATTTTGCTTAATTTTGATATTTTTTTCGCAAAATATAAGATGTGAAAACTTATATAAAATGTTTTAAAATTTGTTATATATTTGTTAACCCTATTTTATTAGTTACAAATTGTTTATGTATTTGATTAATTATTTATATAATTCTAAAATTATTTATGACATCATCAGTTTGACCACTAGTTTGTCCTCAATCAGACCAATGATACGGGAACAACTCTCATTTCTGGTTCTCTCCCCGGCCCGGTTTTTAAAACCATGGTTGCAACATCTTAAACTGACATTGAAGGTTATAGGGCATATCTTAATATCTCGTTGAAAGTATTGTAGTGTACCATTAAATGCTTTATGGTGGCACCACCAAATGTTTTGTATTGTTATTTTTTGGACACCTCAAGGTGCCACTATTAAGTGCATTCCATCAAGATAGAAAACCTTAGCATGTTTTATTTTTGCTAAGTTATACCTTAGCATGTTGTTGTACCACTGCTAGGTTTCTCACATGTGAAATATCATTTTCACCAAAAGTCACATGACTCATTTCAATATTAATGTGCCAATACTAACATTTTTGAAAGCGTCGTGTTTACTATGTTGCATTGATTTCTTTATTTCATGCCTAATATGACTCTTAATTGCAAAAGCAACCTAAACAACTATAAGATAAGTTTTATGCATTATTATTTCAACTCTTTGCTAAGTTATACCTTAGCATGTTGTTGTTGAATGCCTTCTACCACTGCTAGGTATCTCACATATGAAATATCATTTCCACCAAAAGTCACATAGCTCATTTCAATATCAATGTGTCAATATTAACATTTTTTAAAGCATCATATTGACTATGTTGCATTGATTTCTTTATTTTATGTCTAATATGACTCTTAATCGCAAAAGCAACCCAAACAACTATAAGATAAGTTTTATGCATTATTATTTCAACTTTTTTTTTTTTAATTATGAACATTATTATTTCTTGTTTACTTATGTTTATAAAGGAAAACCCTTCCTCTTTATATTACTTATCATTTCTCTTACCACAGTCATAATCTTATTTCAATTATTCATTACTTTTATTTCATTGCCTATGAAAACACAACAGTAGCGGACAACAAGTGACCCATTGACAAGAGTTCCAGAACTCGACTCCTCTAGTAGTCTCACGTCTAACCATTGACATATATCAAAGAGCAACATTTTTATCAACTAAAACAAGACCCCAAGAAGGGGGAAAATCCAAGGTGAGGAAAAGAAAAAAATAACATACATTATCATTTTGGTGGGACCTACTATTTTCAAACCTTTATTTTATATTGTTATGCTCATCACAGGATTTTCTTGGAGAATTTGAATGACTCCATTTGTACTTTGTATAATTAGCAAAAAAAAATAATAATAATATTAGTACATAAAATTAAAAAGAAATAAATCAGTTTAGGAATTGCAGACATCCTAAAATTATTTGGGAAAATTATATTTTAAACCTTGTAATTTAGAAGGTATAGTAAATTAAACTCTATAGTTTTAAAAGTAACAAATTAAATTCTATAAGTTTCAAAAAGTAACAAATTAAATCATGAGATTTCAAAAAGTAACAAGTTAAATCATGGTTCTACCCATGGTTTTAAAAACCCAATCAGACCGGCTGGTTCGACTGGTTGAACCAGGGACCGGTGCTTGACTCGGTCTAATTTTCTTAAAAAACGGAATAAGCTCCAAAACCAAGAAAAACTAGGAACCAGTGGTTCAACCGGTAAAAACCGGAATTAGGCTGGTTCAACCCATTTTGAATTTTTTTTTTTTCTATTGCTATTTAAAATATAAATATATATATATATATATTTTATATGTTAGGCCTACATAAAAGATAGCCCAACATTAAACTAAAAAATGTTAGGCTCACACAAAAAGTAACACACATTAAACTAATGAATGGTATGCCCATAAAAAGAAATAACTAATACATTCAAGTTTAAAATTCTTGGAAATGTAGTATCCATTTATAGAAGTGTAAGTATAGCATCTTCTTACTTTTTTTTCAATGTAAGACTATTAAAGTCTTTCCCACAAAACAACAAGTCCCACATTGAAAAATAAAATGATATTAACAATGACTTTACTTATAAATGTATGAGTCACTCTTTCTCCTTAAATTTAATTATTGATGAGTAAAAGTCTCATATTAAAAAAAAATAATATATATATATATATATATATATATATATATATATATATATATATATATATATATATATTTAAAAAATTTTTATTCTTATTTCTAGGCTTCTTTATGAAAATAATAATAGTTTCTTTTACTAAAAAACTATTAATATTGTAATTGAATAAAAAATTGTTATACTTTCTTATAAGGTTCGTTACTTTTAATTTTCTAAATATAAGATGTGAAAACTCACATAAAATGTTTTAAAATTTGTTATATATTTAACTAAATATTAATATTAAAATTATTAATAAATTATTTATGATGTTACCAGTTTGACCACCGATCTGATCGGTCGAACCATATAACCAGTAACCACACCCTTTTCTAGTTCTTTGAAATGTCCGGTTTTTAAAACCATGGTTCTACTTGAATGAATAGTTTAAATTGTTACTTTTTTAAAGTTTTAAGGTTTAATTTGTTACTTTTGAAATTATAAGATTTTTTTGTTATTTTTTTGAAACTTTAAGGTTCAATTTTACTTTTAAAACTATATGATTTAATTTGTTATTCTCCTTAAACTATAAGGTTTAAAATGTAATTTACCCAAATAATTTCCATTGCTTATATCGATATCGTAGTGATCAACCTTTTAGTTGTCCCTTTCAGAATGTGAATGTGAGTCGTAATTATAAACTTTAAAATATAGAACCTTAAGATCATGTCAAAAGTCAAAACAGAGTAGGCGTTGAAAAAAATTGAGAAAAATAGTGACAAGAGCAATGTTTCATACATTATTTATAGACCTAAGATAAGTTAAGAAGCAAACGCTAAACAGTGAGAAATGCAATATCTTATGTATATATCAAAGTGAAAACCGTAGACCTTGAGATATTTAAGAAGGTCCACATATAAGCTGCAAATGTGGACACAAATCACGTGCTCTCATCATGTGAATCATATTTTTTTGTATAGTTGTAGCTGAGATTGTCACGTGTAGAAATGAGAAGTGGCTTGGTCGATCATTGTGTGATAGAACATAAAATGTCTTCCTAAATACTAAATATAAACCATATATATTAATATATGATATCACATCTCTTTCAATTTTGCTTTTTGCTTAGCTTATTTAAAGGACTTCCTCACCGTCCTTTTCTAATCCTATAGTGTGTATCTCATTTTTGAAATGCTAGGAAATTAGTTTACAATAACAAATTGTTAACTTGTGTTCTAGCTAAATGACATGCATGCCAAAACATAATCCTAAAACCATTAATATTGATAATTGACCCACAGAGAGAGGGGAATAACGGTAAAACAAAAATATCTTGACGGAGAAACATCTGTCATATGTGTCATGTGTGATCAACAAGATGCAAAGTTGATTGCAACTTGCAACAGTTTTTGGATATTTTATGTTTACTATTTCCTTTTCTTCTAGAATCATCATCCCAATTCCATTCCATTCTTAAAGAGAATCACATAAGTACTTTTCTTCTTTCGTGACTATCAACTCCTTGACGTAAATGCACATAGTGGCACACTAATACACTATCAATGATAAATGTTAATCCAGTATATTCTCACCCTAATAAAGCATGATATAGACAAACATTTTCATGACAACAACAAATCACTTCAACCACAATTACGTGGATTTGTGTCACTTTATCAAATTTTAAATATTGTAACTCTACCTTTAGCTCTTCTTATATATAAAAATAAAAACCTTCTGCAGTCAACTCGAGGAACACTTAGAAAAGCATGTTGATGAAACTAAGGGATAGCACAAGAGTGTATTTGATTTTGATATTGTTAGCAATGAGGAACCTTATAGAATGTCAGCAATTTCAGGGGACAAATTTCCAGAAATTAGGCATGATTCAATTAATCATATGTAATACTGTTAATGCACTCCTTCCTATAAAATAAACTACTCTCAACTGCCCTCACTATTATGTTTCTATATCTTCACCAACTTGTATTCAAGAAATGCACGACAGCTCTACTTAATTCATATCAGTCACCACCCTAATTTAAAAAATAAAAAATAAATAAAATCGGTTTTCTTTTTCGTTTTTAATTTGGCCAGTTGTAAACATATAAGTTATAATATAAAGAAATGAAATTATTGAATCTTCAAAAAGATATCGCTTTATGTTAATTTAATTGTCTTTATCTTAAATATATAACTCACTGTTGTCCCAAATGAGTCACCTATAATCAACTTAACCATCTATGCCGAAATCTCACTTCAAAATAACTCACTATTCCCCAAATATAAAATTCCTTCAAGAATAAACAATAAAACCCACTAATTTTTTTAGATAAAAAAAAATACCCACAAGCTCATCAGTGCAAACACACCAAACATACACGTTCACCTAAGAATTTGGTAAGCAACACTCGAGGGATGTTAAAAGATGCTAATTTCATATTAGACAAAACAGGTAAGCTAGAGAATCTATAATGAATTCTTGAAAAAACTCTGGCTCACCCAAGAAAAGTGTTTTGACTCTTAGTGGAAAGTGAGCTGCTAGGTTACCTGATTCCACTTCATAATAGTATATGCTAAAACTTTCCAGAACATTTAGCCGAGTCCCTTTCTAACAGTTCCTATGAGACCAGTGAAACTCTGCCAAACTCCATTATACATGTATCCATTATAAAATGAGTCTCATCATTCAATATCTAAAAGAATAAATATCACAAAACTACGTACATGTTTAATAAAAAAAAAAATTTATATTAATTTTATGTTTTTTTATTTTGAATTCTTATTAGATGTAAAAGAATATTGTGACTATATATATATATATAAGCCACATGAATATTATATGAAACATTTTCTTTATCAATTTGTTGACAATATATTAGATCAAGATTGACACGTGATTAAAAAAATTGAAAACTATAAGGCATCAGAAGAATGGAATCAAGGTCGGAGAGATTTTGTTATATTTTATACAAAAACCATTTTTTTTTTTTTTTTGCCAAGCAAGAAACTGTGTATTTACTGTGGATTCCTTCCTAGCCTTGATGTTCCAATTCTTGGTTGCTGGGAGGATTTCACTTAGTTTTGTATATTTACACAAAAACCACTTATGCTAAATTTATAACATATTTTGTATATGTGTGTATCATCACTTTACATATATTTTGGGGGATTATGACTTAATTTGTTTAGGTATTATTTTTAAATATGCTTATACTAACAAGAAATAAATATTTTAAAAATTGAGGGGGGGAGGGGGGGGGGCAAGTATTTTTTTTTTTTTTTTTTTAGGGATTACTTGTAAATATAATTAAATTACAATAGGTAATAGAAAATTTTCAAAAACTTTGGCCTCCTTAGGCTTAATGTGGCTCCACCAATGAGCAATCCGAACATAGGAAAGTTTAACCACAATTAACCTTCTTTACCACATCGAGCATGAGGACCAAGAAGGCATTGAGAAAAGAAAAGTTGATGATACCCTTTCTTATATTATTGAATAATTATTTTTTTTTTAGAGTAACACTTCTTCCCTCTCACATAATAATGGATTTCATTAATTTAATTCATAGTGAGACTTATTTTTCATGTGATAGTGGAATATTACTCATGTAGTATTGAATAATTTATCTCATATTACAACATGTAATATCAAGATAAACATTATAGCCATTTTATCCTTTTTATAAATATATATATAAATCTCACGACTATTTAATCCACTAGGCTGAAAAAAAAAAATCCGAGTAACGTATTTAAGCTCATTGATGAGATATTGTGGAAAAATATTCTCTTTTTGTCTCATTATTACACAATCTAATTCTTTTGTCGTCTTTTCCCTCGTACATTTAACTTGATTTTACACTCGCAAAAACAATTGACTTTTCCAATAATTTCCCCTATCATCAAGCCTTAAACCCTTAGTCGAAATTCCAAATTGTGTCACCTTCTAGGCCTCACGAGTCACGACTCTATTTGTAGGACAATAATTGTCATGAAGAACCAACCACACAATCCACCTATGAGCAAGATTCAAATGTCCCCGCCAAACTTCTCCATGTTTCCAAGTGTATTTTGAATTGCATTATCAATTTTTTGAAAGTAATAACCTAGCTCCTTTGACTTTTCATATAGGTAGTTCATCAAAACTCGGAATTCTTCATTACACCACTAAACTTCTATTTCGTCCTTTTCTTCGATCCTTTTTACTCCATTTGAGATTAGGAAACCAAGCCTACACATCATTGTATAATGGCTAAATCATAGATAAAGTGGTGCCAACACCGAATGGAGGTCTACTACCAGTTGGGTCCAAAGTACAATTGATTTATCACATCTTATTTGACTTTTAGGATTTTCGATCTGTCTGAAAAATATTTATTGGAAAACTGATTTATTTTCTTTTGATTGCAACTTTAAAAATGTGCTAGAAAACATTTATATTTTTTGGCACGCATGTATATAATTAATATTTCTTATAATTTCAAATAATTATACGATCAAAAACTCTCATTCACGAAAATATACACCAAGTATAAAAATATTTTCTCTTTTTTGGGACATTTTGTAGCCATGAATTATAAAACAGGTCCCAAATCTGAAATCTTCATGAAAAAAAAAGTCGGAGAACGATTAGTTTAAGTAAAAAATGTTATTTGAAAAAAAAGAAAGAAGAAGTTAATGTCAGTCAATACCAGTTAACAGTTGATCCATGGAAAGAGTGATATGGGGCAAAGAAAGAAGTTACTATTGAGAGAATTTTTCATGGTATGAAATTTATTTTTGATGGTCTATTGAATAAATAATATCCAAGAAAATGTTTTTTGATCTTTAAAAATGAAAATGTTTCACCCTATTAGGCTTGTTTTCCATTGATAACCAAAAAAAAAAAATTTCCATTGATTTGCATTTTTCATTGTTCCAATACAAAATGTTTTTAGTTGAAACAAACATAACATTAATTTTATTTGCTTTTATTGTGGTATTTTATTTAATGTAACTGGTTACGAGTTATTTCCTTTCCTTACTTAGTAGGAAGTTAGTTCATTTCTATAATTTGTGAAAATGGTCAATCATTTGCTTCCTTGATCTAACTTGGAAACCCTGTTTAAATGCCCTAGACCTCATTGTTAATACGGTATGCTAGATTTATATATTAGTTGGAATTTTCTTCTGCTTACGGCTTAGGGTTGCTAATTCATAGGTTTCTCATTCTTGTTCCATTTTAACTCTCAAATTCCATTGAGAATTTTGTGTTGCATCAGGGGCATAAAAAATAAAAGTTTACATGCACGTAATATTCAAAACCACCACAAGTCTTTTATTATAAGTCGTCACTACATTTAGGCTTTTTATTACGCTCTGTATTCTTATCATGTTTTGTCTTCAGACATTGCACATTTTGTTCATTTGACCAAGTTTACAAATTAACACAAAATGCTACTTTGACGTATCAAAAGGACATGTCTATAGCTAAAAGAGTTGTAAGTCACCCAGAAGATTCCATTAAATTTAATCCAATGTTGGTTTGTCAAACATTCCCCACTTTTTTCTTTAATTTTCTTTTTGAATAAAACAATGCCCATTTTTTTGACCAGTCTTTGTTGTTGAATTGGTGTTGGGTTGGAAAAAAGCGGTTACAAGATAGGAGAAAGGTAGGAACAAAGAAATATCTTTACGCAATAATGAAATGAACTCTCATGACCTCCACTTCAATCTATTAAAGTCCATCCTGAGATTGCAAGAATTCACAATAGCTTTGCATATATGACCAGTCACACTCTTTGATTATGTTTACACTTCACTAATCACTTTTATAAAAGGAGAAAACTCTTTACACTTTATAACAGCCACCAGCCTTCAACATCAAAGATTGAATGCCTTGTGGATCTCTACAACACTGCCACAATTTGAGTTTTTAAGGCTGGGAGTTCAATAAAATTTCTTGTTTTCATTCAACTATTTTGCAAATATTTCATCATTAAAGTTTATTTGACCCAACAGTTTACTCCAAATCCTCTTTTCCCCAGAAAATCATTTTAATCCTAAGCTCCTAGACATTTAGTATCCAATGGCATTAACCTCAAGACCCATCCTGAAGATTTGCATTGTCATCTCTCTAGTCCACATTTCCTCTGCTCAAACCTGCTCAAACTACACCTTTTCAACTAACCAAATATTCAATTCCTGCATTGACCTTCCAGTATTACAGAGCCATCTGCACTGGAATTACATTCCATCCACCAGAAGCATTCAGATTGCTTACAGAGCAAATCAAACTTCTAGAGGATGGATTGCATGGGCAATCAATCTGAACGGAACAGGCATGCTTGGATCGCAGGCTATTGTTGCTTTTCTCAATGCTAATGGGACTATGACAGCTTATACAACACCAATAACCAGTTACAACCCTTCAATGAAACCAGGAGCTCTCAGCTTTCAGGTTTCAAACATCTCAGCAACATATGCCCAAAATGAAATGACTATTTTTGGTGTTGTAGGCCCACTAAACAATGGAACAACCGTTAATCATGTCTGGCAAGCTGGAAGTTCAGTTGTAAAAAATATCCCTCAGGTTCATCAAACATCAGGCCCCAACCTGCAATCAGTAGGTACTCTGGATTTTCTTTCAACGTAGAAACAAAAATTAGACTCTAGGATGGCTGTCCTCAAATACTTATGCAATTGTATTGACTTGGGTCCTTTGTTCAATAAGTAATCTTGCCATGACTATGTTTAACAAAATTACAGGTTTTTCACATGGCCGTTATAGAGTAACTTATACATTAATCTAACTGGCTCAATTCTACTACATCTCATTTCTTACCATCAACTCCTTGCAATATTCATATACATGGATTCCACATTTTGCAAAGATTTTTACAAGCACAGTTTATCCAATGTACTTGCTTGGTCTATACAATAGAGAAACAAGCCAAAAGATCAGGAAATTACATATCTATCAATATAGGAACTCACAATCCCTACATCCAAGTGAACCACCATTTAACAAGTTGAATAATGTTAATATATTTACAGTCCAAACATACAGTAACAAAAGAGCTTATTCTAATTCAGATAAATCAAATTAATAGTCATGCTCTTTTGGGCTATGCATGTGTAACTATATTACCCAACAAATGCAGCAGCTCCTCATGCTTGGGCTTTGTTACTTGTAACTCCAAAGTCACCTGTCAAGTAAGGAACAATATATGCTAAGTGACAGGATTATGCAGAGGAAATTAAAGCTATACAACTCACACTTAATATCTTCTGCCAATATTCTAGATGCCTACGAAACATAAGGCCACTAATTCAGCAAGAACTTATAGTTCAGAGTGTTCATAATCATAAAAGTCTTATTCCCCACTGGAATGAAGAAAAGAACATAACTAACCACATAGATCCACTTTAATATATGATAACTGGCCTGGTAACTGTCAATCAACCAGTTAGGACAATTTCTTTTCTAGAATTTCCTTAATAGTTTTCCTTTTCATCTATATGTATAATTTGATAGAATTTGATTAAAATTAAATGTCAAAAACCATCAAATAATGCTGATTTCAAGTGATTAGATAGACACAAGTTATCAAACCCATTAGATAACAGGATCCTAGACTATTTATCAAACTAACATGACAAAAAATCACTAAGAATTATATACTACACAGGCTGGAGCCACCAATAATCTGTAAGTTCAACTGTATAGAAATGCCCATTGTTGCCAGGTCTGCACCATTACAAGGTTGATGCTTGGGGAAGAATATTTCCTTCCATTATTATCAAGAGTTAGGAAGCTTCTACTTCCTCATAAGCCAATGAAAAGACATGCATGCATAAACACTTGGTGATATAAATCATCTGGTTGTAGTCTATATAACTTCTTTATAAGCCAATACAATCACACAGCTGCACACATGCATGATGATATAGCTGTGTTCTGGTGTTCCTAAAGATAGAATATCTTACCTCTTTAAAGATTTCACTATAAGAAGCCTCTTCAAATCCCTACACCAATCACAGCTGAGTTTAGTCAGCCTTATTAAAAGATAAAGCTTAAATGCAAGTGTCATCTGTTGTGCACACAAACAAGAAAAGTGTTGCAGGGTGTGGAGGGATTAAATGCAGATCATATATAAGTATATGTGTACCACTTCACCTGTAAGCAAGAGTAAGGAGAACTTTGTTCTAATGAATGGTCAACATCACGTGAATGTGTGTAGAAATGAAATTAAATGCATGTTTGAGAGAGAGAGAGAGAGGATAGTAGAGAGAGACCAATTTCCGGAACAAGGTAAGAGATGATCCATTTGATTCTCCAATTTTAGCACGGAAGATGCGGATCCCTAAGTTCTCAACTGCAAAGGCCATCATTAACAAGACAGATTCCTTTCCAAGTCCTTTCCCACGACTATGCTAGCAAGAGGTAAATGATAAGATATAAGATTGAGAAGAACTATATGATAATATAGGTAGTTATAAAGCTTTACCCCCCACCCCTCTTTAATAGGTAAAGGAATTAAAAAAGTTCACAACCATTCAAAAAGAAAATTGAGAAAGATGAAGGTTAGCATTACCCCCCACCCCTCTTTAATAGGTAAAGGAATTAAAAAAGTTCACAGCCATTCAAAAAGAAAATTGAGAAAGATGAAGGTTAGCATTCATTTCAGTCACAACATTCAAAATGGAGTGTCAATAATCAGACTATCCTAATACCCTGACCACAGATAAATTGACAACCAGAGTTTAAAGTAGATTACTTGTTACTTAAACCACTAGCTGATTATTTGGTCTGGGTTAATGAAGAAGGGTGAATCCAACACACAACTATAAAGTGCCTTCCCCAATTGCCCGAAAGGTACAATAGCAAATTCTGCTCCCCCATCTAAAGCTGTATCCTCTATGAACATAAGACTGGATCTAGATATACTTTGATGACATTTGAGTTTCCAGACCTTGAGTACTTGACACGAGAAGACAAGACAGTAACAACAATCATGATTAGTAAATCTCTAATACAAAGTCATAATCACCAAAGGGAAGTTAAGGACTATAAAAATGTCTACATCTTTACAATCATATGAGATGCCCCACCTTTATTTTTTGGGTAAATTAAGTCAACCTCCCTTGAGGTTTCAAGAAACGACACACCCCTAAACTATCAGAGAAAACCAATGTCTAGCCTAACTCTATTAAAAGGACATTAGATTTTTTTGATAAGTAGTCAACCACCCTTTGTTAAAGTTACGTTTCAATTACTTTAACAAAGGGAAAGTTAGTAAAAGAAAAGAAAAGAAAAATCTAATGTCCTTTTATAATTCGATAATTGTGGGGAGGGGGGGGGGGGGGTGTTTGAACCCTAGATGTCTCCTTTGGAGAACACCAGAAGGTACCAACCAGTTGAGCTACAAGGCTCTTGGCTTGAAATGTTACTTTAACAATAGAATCGTTAAATAATGATGACTTGCCCTTTGTATGATGACATATGTCAGCCCTTTGACAGTCAAACATTCCCAACCCCTCCTCTTATTTATTAAGTGGGCATCAGACCATCTCTGTCAATGACTTATTTTATAGAGTTGGAATCATTTGGGTTTAATTCTAGTGGGACATGAACTATAACTTTACCATCAGCTTGCCATCTAATTTGTATATGAGCTGAGGCTGAAATAATGATAAATATTGTTCTATTCATCTGACAACGTAGTCCCCTACCCTCTTACCTTCCCTTTTCCTAATGTATCTAGAGATGTCCCTTGTTCCAAAGCCTTCTTGACCACACCCGTCCCTACAATATGCACCAACAACCAAGTACACATTCTCCTACAATTGCTTCAACCCATCTTCGGTGAGAAAGGTTCAGTACTCAACCTGAGCCTTCTTGGGCTTCTTGGATATGGAAGACTCGATAATGGTGGCCAAGTACCAGGAGCCCCTTAAACCTTCTTCATTGCTGTTCACTTCAACCTCAATGCCTAAACTATAAAGCTAGTGTGATTTGTTGCTTCCAATGCTCCCCTCATTTTTGTTGTGTGTGCGTAGTGGGGTTGAAAGAGAAGAGAGAGAAGCCTGGTATCTACCTTTTACAGTCAAAGGTGAGAGTAAGGATAGTTTAAGGATTATATTTAACCATATTAAGAGTAAAGTAAGCTTGAGTACGAATCTTCTGTTAAAGGACATAACGATGTCAGAGGGTAAAGACTTATCTATTACATTTATCACAAACCTCAAGGGGTTGAGTGTCATTTCTTCAATAGTTTTAGGGGGTTCAAGGGAGGTTGGTGTAATTTACCCATCTTTTTTGTGCTAAGAGAAGAAGATAAGTAAACGAAGTTCATAAGCAAAAGACCTAAGCTCATCCCAGAAAACACACACACGCACACTAACTATATATATAAGCACACACCACTTGCTGTATTCCAGAATTCATTGTATTACTATATATGTTGTATCCACAGCTCCCCTTTCCTAAAATTGAATATAAAGCGAAAACAATAAGGAAAATGAATGAAACCTAAATCCCAGGAAAAGAGGTATTACTATGCATACAAAAGAAAGAAAAAAAGAAAAAAAGCATTTGGCAATAATACAAGCACTTCACCCACTAAATTAACATCTGTTTATCATCAGAAGTAAGTAAAGGTAAGTATACCTTTTGGTTTCAGCTATCATTATCTCAATCTCTGCCACATTGGGATCATCCAAGTCGTTCAAGTATAAGTTCACATCACCAACCATGGCTGTAAAGGGGCATGCTGTTACTCCCTTGTAATAGATTAATAGAGTCTATCATGCAAATAAGCTATTTAGAGTTCAAGTGATTTAATATAGTTGGTTATGGGCGAAGCTAGATTGATTCAAAAAGACCTTTCAATCCTGCAGATTAAACTTTTTATTTATTTTTTTCACCCCAATTTTCTCAGCAAAGGAACTAAGGGTAATTGGAGAAAAGGATGTAAATTAAACTGACCTTCAACATGGGGATCTCCATGAATGAACTCTCCAACAACCATCTCCTTATCCAATACAATGAAAGTCTGCTCTGCAAAACCCACCTCTAATTCCTTAATGATTCTCATACAAACAAATAAAACAACCCAATTTGAGTTGGTGCCACAAGAATTCAAAGCACATACATATATTCAAGTACAATCAAAACTGAAAAGACCCAACTCAATAATCTACAAAAACCCATGTCCAAAACTTTAATCATCCATTGAAATTGCAAAAACAAATTGAGTTGGTTCACAAAAATATCACAGAGAGAGAGAGAGAAAGAGAGAACTGTTTGGGTCTTGGGTCCAGGTGAGCTGCATCTGGAACTCCTGGTCAAGGGTGAGGGGTTCAGAGGCAGTGGCTTGAAGGAGAGCCGGGTCTAGCATCCACTCATGGTATTTTGGTACGTGTGCCTCCATGTACGGTACCATTATCACCTTCTTTCCTTCCAAACTAACTCTCTTTTTCTCCGTCATTTTCCCGGTTTCCCACACCACACACACTGCTCTGCTCAAACTCTCTCAATCCTTGTCTTGTTTTCCACACACAAAGACCTGAACGCCACTCTTCTTCTTTCTATGCTGTTCTGTTCTTCGGGTAAACGACTGCCGTTTGAGACCGACGTCCCCTTTTTCACCTATTCTCTTTTTCTTTTCTTTATTTTTTACTTTTAAGGTTAAAAAATATTTGGATGGTCCTTAAAGTTTACCAAGCGTTTTGAAACGTGTAAAAATGTCTAACGTTTCAAAACGTTTTATCATTGGTCCTTTCGTAAGTTTTGATTAACTTAGTGTCATGGACGGATATAGTAAAGGACCCCCACCCTCATATTTTTTCCAAAAGAAATTTTTAGGTATAAATATGTAAAAAAATAATTAGATTCTATAAAGTTTCCACCCTCAATTTTTTGTTAAATTCTTTTATTCTAGGTATATATATATCAAAATTACTTACTTAAAAAAACCCCAATAATAAAAAAAAATAAAAACAAATAATATCATATAAACAAAAATTAGCTCAAAAATAAAATCACAAAAATAACTAAGGCCCAAATTTTTTATTCTTTTGCTACTTTTGACAAGAAAAATTTGAATCCATCTGATTCTTTTGCTACTCTCCACAAGCAGAAATTGATTTATTTTATCTAATTTTATCCAAAAGATTTTTCTTAATCGGAACTCATGATACTTTATGATCAACTTGATAATTATATTTTTTATGTACGCTCTAGTATTGAGTTTTTTAAACTAAAAGGGATTTGTTATCTTGCTTAGAAAATGGTTGAGGCTAAAAAAATGTGGTATATCCATTAGTTTACTTATTGGTGAGTTTGGCATTAACCTTACTAGTTGCGGCTGCCACTGTGGAAAAGACATTTCCAGTTATGGAAATTGTGAAGAATTGATGACGTAGTCGAATAAGTGATCAGTGGATAAATGACTGCTTGATTTTATACATAGAAAAAAACATTTTTCGTAGCATTGATAATTTAGTTATCATACAACGGTTTAAAAATATAAAAACAAGTCGAAATCAATTGTAAAAGGTTATAATGAGCTTATTGTTTGATATTTTTGTTTATATTAACAATGTATATTGACTTTTGGTCTTTTTTTGTATTATGTCTATTAAAATTTGAGTTCAAAAGGTGTCCATCCTAGATTGAATTCCTGGCTCCGCCCCTGCTTGGTGTATACTTGACTAACAGAATGATGACGTGGACAATTTTTAATTGACGCGGAATTGTTTTTCATTGACAACTAGGATATGACATGGCATATCCATTTAAAAGAAACGCAACACAAAAAAAATTAACCCAACCTAAATAAAAAAAAGACCCACCAGAATTAAAATTAACCACACCCAAATCAAATTAACCCTAAAATTAAATTCTAATTTAGCTCTCTACCTCTCAGTAGCTAAGACTCAAGTTACTCAACCCCAACTCCAACCACAGCCACAAGCCTCCTTATTCTGAATGTAGTATAAACAACATTACGCCTTGCTATGACGGAATAAGATCCTCTCTATTTGGAAATCTCTCCATTTGTCCATTCCATGATTTAGATTTTATTTCACAAATCTAACGGTGTACAGAGTGTCTCGTCATTTAAAATTTTAAATGATGTGGCAGTCTTCTATATTGTTAGATCTGAGATATTTAATCTAGACCATGAAATGGAGACTTTTCATTTCATTTCAAATGGAGAGGATCCTTGTTCTCAGGTACTTCCTTTTCATATGAACAATAATAATGAATGGAAGATATAGATTGTCTTAATTCCCTTCACAAACCCTCATCTCTAACCAACATAACAACATTCCCTTAATTTAAAAGCACTTGTCTTGTTACTTTGAGTAGCACAATAGAACCAGCCTCTATATCAGGTATCTCTCTCTTCATCCTCACTTCCTCTGGAGCTTTCTTATTTAATATCTGCGGAGTGTCGTACTCATTGAAACAAACCTGCCCTACAACTCGAACTTTTGCATGACAATTATTGACACATATATTGATGGTAAACCGTTATTAGATGGTGTCAGCGTATCTGCTTGGGAGCCAATTCTTATATGCTAGAATAATTTTGTAAACATCATACAAAGATGATTGATTTGAGACAAGACAATACTAATAATTAATTATGTGGAGTTGGAGGTTTGTTACAAAGAGGCAGAGAGCTGGATTAGAATTTAATGTTAGGGTTGATTTGATTAATTCGGGTGGGGTTAATTTTAATTCGGATGGGTTTTTTTAAATCGGGTTAGGTTAATTTTTTTGATTGGGTTACTTTTAAATAGGTACTAATCGCAAACACCATGTGATGCACGAAAAAATTACTTAAAATGAATCTAAAGAATTATTGGTCTAAATATGATTTTTTCTGTCTTTTATATTTGAGTAAATTGCATTTTTCCCCTTTATCTATTGGCTTTGTTCAATCTCCCATTTTATCTATAAAATCGAGCAATGTCCCCCTTTATCTATTGGAAATATGCAACTTACCCCCAACTGTCTATTTTTCTGTTAAACCCTAACATTACCTAGGTGAAATGTCTAAAATACCCTCATTTTAAAAATATAAATCCTAAAATAAAACAAATTTATCCAGTACAAAAAGGAAAAAATCAAGCTGACAAGGATTTCTTCTCCATCCTCTTCTGCGAAACATTTCTTTCTCTCTCTCACTCTCACATTTCCTTTTACGGAATATTCAAAAAGTCTCTCTGATGGCTAGGGTTTCTTCTCCAAAAAACCTCAGCCACCAGTAGAATCCAATCCTTGTCTGAGTACAAGTTGGGGTTCCCTTTGGTGGTGTGAGTCACCAATAGGGGTGGGTGAGAGGTATTAGTCTAGTTCTTCCCAAGAGTGAAACACAAGAGATAGTGAGGTGTGTGAGGTAGATATGGAGGACATCTCGGGATTATGGGAGAGTTTCTCCTTAACTGACAAGGAAGAGGTGCCTTTTGACTTTGGTCAAGCTGAAAAGGATGATCATTATTACCTGGCAGCCAGGTTCATGACAAGTAGAGGTCTTAATTTGGAGTCAGTGGTTCGGACTTTTACGCCGTTGTGGAGGGCGGAGAAAGGTTTTACAGCACGGGACTTGGGGAATAATATGGTGGTTTTCATTTTTGAGTCTGAGGCCGATTTGGAAAGAGTGATCCAACTCGAACCATGGTCTTATGACAAACACCTAGTCTCTTTTCAACATGTGGAGGCAGATACATCAATAGCGGAGATGGAATGCAAATGGTGTTCATTCTGGGTGCAAATCCATAATCTTCCAGTCCGTCGTATGAGCCATGAATACGCCTCGGCACTGAGGAAGGCAGTGGGGATGGTGGAACAAGTGGCGGAGGATGAAGAGGAAAGAGGTCGAGAGGGGTGCATGAGAATTCGAGTTAAAATCGACATCTCTAAACCTCTCTGTCGAGGCAAAAAAGCAATGCTAGCGAGTGGTAAGGAAATTTGGATTTCTTTCAAATATGAATGCCTCCCCAATCTTTGTTACTGGTGTGGCATGTTAACGCATGGTGATCGAGATTGCGATAGGTGGTTACGTAGTAAGGGAACATTGAGGCGAGAAGAACAACAGTATGGAGCATGGTTAAGGGCGGGGGTTGATAGACCGATACGACGAGTAGAGGTTAAGGTGGCGGGGCGATCAAATATACCACGGTGGGGCAGGGGGGTTGACCGAAGTCCTGTGGTGAACAGTCCCGAGGCCTCTCCTCACGGCGGCAGGTGTAGTTTCAGAGGTTGGTGAGACCATTATGGACTTTACGAAATTGAAGGAAAATCTTCCTCAATTCTCAGAATTTCCTAAACAAACCTCTGACTCTGCTAAGCAAAATTTACGCGAGATTAATGATGATTTAAAGTTGCCAAGCAATTCCGTGGATACGGGAGATACCATAGAGTCTACTGAGGTGAGAGAATCTCAGGATGAGATTCAGTCCATGCAAAGCGTTCCTCTTATGGAGACTATACAGGTAGGTGGGACCTGTTCGCCACCAAGTCAACACCAATCAAACTTGAATACGAAAACTAGTGAAGTGATATCACGCAATTTCTTCAAGGATATTACGAATGATTTGACGAAGACCCGCATGAAACAAATAAGGAAGAAAAAGGATGTGGGGGGAGTCCAAATTGTCCCAGGTGGTAAGGAAAATGTTAAAGGTGGCAAGGACCTTGATGGCATGCATGAAGTCGTCGTTCAAAGGGAATCATGTGGAATGTGGAAAAGGATTTCACGTGATGTCCTTGTTGGTGTATCCCCGGTAGCCACCCCTCACTATTAGGGATAAAACGAGGGGGTAATTGGGCAGATTGCCAACATGCAGCAGGCGAGGGCCAAAAGAAAAGCAAAGGAGATGAGAATAGTGCTCAAAGTGATCAGGATGGGGATTTGGTTGCAGCTGGAAGCCAGCGCCGCCGCACCCCATGAATATACTAAGTTGGAACTGCCGGGGGCTTGGGAACCTCGAGGCAGTTCTCGCTCTTCACAACTTGGTGAAGACTCAAGAGCCCAAAGTTTTGTTTCTCATGGAAACAAAGCTTGATAGTAAGAGGATGGAAGGAATTCGAGTCAAATTACGCTTCAAATTCTGTTTTTCGGTACCAAGTCTAGGTCGCAGTGGTGATTTAGCAATGCTATGGAATGATCCTATTGGTCTCTCTATTCAGAATTTCTCGCAAAACCACATTGACTCGCATGTTCAGATTAATGACGGTATCATTTGGAGATTCACTGGATTTTATGGACACCCCGAGGGACATAGGAAAAAAGAATCATGGGCACTTTTAGATCAGCTTCATAGCATGGACTCACTTCCATGGCTGAGTATGGGGGACTTCAATGAAATTTTGTCGCTTGATGAACGATTTGGAGAAGGTACAGGTCCCATGAGACGCATGTAGGACTTTGGGGATGTCATTCATAGGTGCGGATTCATTGATTTGGGCTTTCGTGGATTACCATTTACATGGGAAAACCGGAGACATGGCACTACCCTTATCCAGAAACGCTTGGACCGTGCTGTGGCCAATGTCCAGTGGATGGACTTGTTTAACCTCTGTACCGTGAATCATGTGGTTTGCTCCCACTCGGACCATGTCCCGTTCAATCTCCATATGGATGTTAACTCCATGCACAAGAAGCGCAAACTGCGCAAACTTCGTCCTCGCAAATTTGAGGAGAAATGGGCCCTCCATCCCGATTGTGAGGCGGTCATAGCAGCAACTTGGAATGCAAAAACTTCAGTAGGGAGTCCCATGTTTGTGCTCTGTGAAAAAATAAAAAAAAATGCCGAGAGAGTTTGTATGGTTGGTTCAAAGGAGTTTTGAGTAATTTTCAGACTATGATACAGGAGCAAACCAGTAAACTTACAACACTTCTTAGATCGAATGATGCAGGTCTGAATAACGAAGTTATTGTCTCAACAAAAGCTGCCATAAACTCACTTTTGCTGAATGAAGAATTGCACTGGAGACAGCGATCTCGAATGACTTGGTTGAAGGCAAGGCGATAGTAATACAAAATTCTTTCATAGCCAAGTCCAACAAAGAAAACGGACAAATGCTATAGTGGGATTGTTGAATAATGACGATATTTGGTGTATGGATGAAACAAAAATAGAAGGAATTGCGGTGAATTATTTTGAGGAGCTGTTCCATTCAACACAGCCTGCGAATCCAAATGATACTCTTTCAGCCGTGGAGAGTGTGGTCACCATGGATGCCAACCAGAATTTGCTCCGTCCATTCCTGACAGAGGAAGTTCGTGCAGCCTTGTTCCAAATGCACCCCTCAAAAGCCCCGGGCCCTGACGGTATGTCGAGTTTTTTTTATCAAAAATACTGGCATATAGTTGGAAATTCTGTTTCCCATGCTGTATTATCAGTTCTCAATTCAGGAAACATCCTTCGCAAAATAAATTTGACCCATATCTCCTTGATTCCAAAGAAGAAAAACCCGGAGCGGATAAGTGATTTTCGTCCAATCAACCTATGCAATGTGGTCTACAAAATAATATCAAAAGTCTTGGCTAACCGATTAAAATTGGTGCTCCCTTGCATCATATTGGATTCGCAGAGTGCTTTTGTTCCAGGGCACCTCATTACGGATAATGTCTCTGTTGCTTTTGAATTAATTTATAAATTGAAGGGGAAGCGTTTGCGAAAGAAAGGAGAAATGGCAGTAAAACTTGATATGAGCAAGGCATATGACCAGGTTGAATGGACGTATGTGGAGTCTATTATGCGCAAGATGGGGTTTGCGGAAAGATGGATCTGTTTGGTGATGGCTTGTATTCGGACTGTTCAATTTTCAGTGCTTATAGATGGGGTTCCCAAAGGTTTCATTACTCCGACACAGGGAATCCGACAAGGAGACCCCCTGTCCCCTTACATTTTTTTACTATGTGCTAAAGGACTTTCAGCACTTCTTCAAAAAGCCAGCAGTTCAAGAAGGCTTAAAGGCATCCAGTTAAGCCGTGGAGGTCCATGGATCTCTCACCTATTTTTTGCCGACGATAGCTTATTGTTTGGACAGGCTTCTATTGCGGAGTGCAGGAAGATAATGGACATTCTACATATATATGAACAATGTTCGAGTCGAAAGATAAATAGGGAGAAGACGACAATCTTTTTTTGTTCAAATACCGATCCATCCACTCGGCAAGATATTCAGGACTTTTGGGGCTTCCAAGGAACCAATAATTTCGACAAGTACTTGGGGTTACTAGCATTGATTGGAAGATCCAAACGAGCCATCTTTAATAACCTCAAGGAAAGAATTGTGCAGCGCCTAAAAGGATGGAAGGAAAAATTTCTGTCCAAAGCTGGGCGAGAGGTTCTCATCAAAGCAATTGCACAATCCATTCCTACCTATGCAATGAATTGCTTTCGATTACCAAAGATTTGGTGTGATGAGATAAGTAGCTTAATCTCAAGTTACTGGTGGGGGCAACAGAAGGAGGAACAGAAAGTGCACTAGGTTAAATGGGATACCCTTTGTGCACCCAAACTTGAAGGGGGATTGGGTTTTCGGAAACCTGCATACCTTTAACATTGCTATCCTAGCAAAGCAGTCATGGCGACTCCTCAAAAATCCTCACTCTCTGTTTTTCAGAGTTTTTAAGGCTAAATACTTTCCACGGAGTACTTTCTTGGAAGCTCAATTGGGGTCTAATCCATCCTTTCTATGGAGGAGCATTCTATCGGGTAGGGAGGTAATCAAAAAGGGAATCCGGTGGAATTCTCAGGATGATCATATGGAGGGTCCAATCTGGAAAAGAACGAAGTCGAGCACTTTTACAGTGAAATCAGCTTATGAACTGTTGGAAAGGGAGAGAAGAGCACCTATGGGCGAAAGCTCTCACAGTGGTGAACTGAGATGGTTATGGCAAAAAGCATGGAAGCTTGCCGTGCCTGGCAAAGTGAAACATCTGATCTGGCGAGCATATCATAAGACACTACCAACGTACAATCTGCTCTAGAGACGAAGGATTCGGTCATCTGGGTTGTGCCCCATCTGTCTGCAGGAAGATGAAACCACGCTACACATCTTATGGCAATGCCCTATGGCGAGGAATACATGGGCTCTTATCCCTGGACGCATGCAAAAGCTCCCAAATCATGGGGGAGACTTTTCACTGTTCATGCAGAAGATTTTCTCAGATTTCTCAAAGGAAGCTATTGAAGACTGGGCCGTAATCACGTGGTCAATATGGAATGCTCGAAATCGTCATGTTTATGATGAGATCCAATCCGATCTCTTGGTCATCAAAAATGGAGCGTTGTCATTGCAAAGGGGCTTCAGGTGGGCAAAGAAAACTTTGAACTCCCCTGTTGACAGGACAGAATGAAGTCTCTGTTTTTTGTTTTTGTTTCTTGATTCTTGATTGACATTTGTATTTCTTTCAATTAGTTTTATCTCACGTGCTGCGCATGTGCCTTATCAGTTAGGGAAGACGGTTAAAGCCGTGCCTAGTCCTGATGCGAGTTCTCCTAATAATGGGGTCTCATTTTACTTCTGTATCTGTTATCAAGTTTTTCAATGAATTTCTATCTTCAAATCAAAAAAAAAAAAAAATCAGATTCTCTTTCACCTTCCTTTCTTCTCTCTCTCATCTCTTACAACAGAATTCTTGTTTTCATTTTAACCCCTTCTTATTAACACTAACTAAAACTCACCTAATAGTTAAATACCCTCCAACCTAATTCCTTTATTTTAATCATTTTCCTTACCCTGAAAATTTAGATAGCAACGCACAGACCAAAGACTTCAGCAAAATCTCTCTCTTTCTCTCTCTTTAAACCTTAGACAAGATCTCTCTCTCCTTACATATTGATCCAAAACGTTTTTTTTTTTGTTTTGTTTGTTTGTCACTCTGTTTATTTTTAGACCAGAAAGTTATAATAATTTTATCCAGTTTTGACCGTTGGATCACAGATTCACTTGCCGGGGATCAAATTTTCCGGTAGTGGTTGTGGGTTCTGTGTGTTTCATTTAATTTCTTCTGAGAGCTGAGAGAAAAAGATTTTATTTTAGTCTATAGTTTAATCATTGAGGCTCCTTCAATCTTTGGGTTTAATCATTTTGACTATTTTCAAAAAAAGAAAACAAGAATTTAGATCCGTAAGAGATGCGAGAGAGGGAGAGAGAAAAATCTGATTTTTTTTATCGAATAAATTTGTTTTATTTAATGATTTAAATTTTTAAGGGAGGGTATTTTAGACATTTTACCTAAATTTTGTTAATGTTTAACAGAAGAATAAATGGTTAGGGTAAGTTACATATTTTCATTAGATAAAAGGGGATATTGCTCAATTTTATAGATAAATGGGAAGATTGAAACAAAGCCAATACATAAAGGGAGGAAAATGCAATTTACCCTTTATATTTTGTATAAATATGAAACTTGATAATTACTAAAAGACATTTATTATTATTTTGTTTATATATAAAATATATTATAGTATTAGGCATTTATTATGATTGTGTTTATATATATGGAATAATATATTATTTCTATTAAAGAAAATATAATATGTCAAGATTCTAATGAGATGTTTAATTATAGAATAAAATTTAAATTCAATTAAAAATATATATTAAAATAATGAGGTGTAAAATTGTAGAGCATCTTATGTGGCGCAATATTATGAGGTCAACCAAAAGTAAAAAATAATTCGATTTTACATTATAGTATAGACTAGTCGCAAACCTGTGCAATGCACAGAAAAATTACTTAAAATGAAATCTAAAGAATTGTTGGTCAAAATATTATTTTTTAGGTCTTTTATATTTTGTCTAAATATGAAAATTGATAATTATTAAAAGAAATTTATTATTATTGTATTTATATATAAAATATATTATAGTATTAGGCATTTATTATGATTGTGTTTATATATGGAATAATATATTATTTCTATTAAAGAAAATATAATATGTCAAGATTCTAATGAGATGTTTAATTATAGAATAAAATTTAAATTCAATTAAAAATATATATTAAAATAATGAGGTGTAAAATTGTAAGATCAGCTTATGTGGCGCAATATTATGAGGTCAACCAAAAGTAAAAAAAGTTTCAGTTTTACATTATAGTAAGTATAGATGCCATCTCATATCCTAGTTGTCAATGAAAAAAAAAAAATCACGTCATCATTATGTTAGCCACGTATACATCAAGTTAACAAAAACTAATGGAAAGACCAATGATGCATTGTTTTGAAATGTTATAGACTATTTCTGTCTGTTTTAAACGTTAGAGACTAAACGTGCAATTTAAGTAAACGTTAGAGACCAATAATGTTTTTAACCCAATATATTTTCTACCTTAATCTTTCACATATCTTTCAATGTCCCCCAAAACTTTCTGATTGTAACAATTTAGACTCAAATTGACAAAATTGCACGCCCAATATCTCTTTCTCCAAATTGGGATTAAATTGAACAAAAAACTTACTCGTGAGACTATACTAAAATCAAATATCCAAAAATACTCATTAAAAAAAAAAAAAAGTAAATCTCCAAAAATACACTTACTGTCTTTGCATATTAATCATTTTCTAAAAAAATATTTCCTACTAAAATATATTTTTTACCAAAACAAACGTGCATCACTCCCCTTTTATAGTTGGCCATGGCTGATGTAGTGCAAAGAAATTTTTACATAATTAATATTTTCTTTTAGTTAAGTATACACAATTAACTGGTTTTAAGTTGATGTAATCTTCATCTCATTTTTAAATGGGAAGAGGTACTAATTGAGCCAACACTAACTAACATATATAACTAATCTTTTATTGTTTTTTTATTTTTTTTTTAAAGAAAGAGAACTCATTAAATAAATTTCTAACTAGACATAGTGGATACGTCAACAAATTAAGGTTAAATATTATCTTATACCACTCACACGATATACTATTAAGGTTAAATATTATCTTATACCACTCACACTATATACTATCTAGGTGTAGACATCAATACCCGCAAATGTTCACAATTTATAAATATACCAAACTTAAGTGATTACCCATTAATTAATTCATTTTTAAACTATTTCCAAAATATGTTGGTTACATGTGATGATTGTTCCTTCTAAAATAATTAGAGTTGGGCATTCCTTGGCACCCAATGGAGTGTTCAAATAAAGGTTTCTTTGATCACCATAACTAAGATAAGCTTATAACAAATTATAATCATAATTAAGATGATTAATTAGACTTAGACTAGCATACAAACTGCAAACAACAGGTTAATTACCATGAAAAGTATATTAGTACAAGTTACGCAATGTATGGGTAATTGGGCACCCACCGGCTATAATTGATGATGTTCATATAGTCGGTGAGAGCAACCCCTACTACAGAATCAAGATTCGCACTATTTTACTCACCTTTGGTAACTTAGCTTCAAAGCCAAGCACAATCAACAATCCTCCACTTCCCATACAAAAGCCAACAAAATTTTAGAAAGTTATCTCTTTAATAAGCAAGAGTGCAGAGGACAAACTCTAGTATAATAATCACATCATTGTGTCATCACATGATGTACCCCACTACTAAAAAAATGGATTACAAGCTACAACCCAAATTAAACTTCAATTCCTAATTCCAGTTTCCACCAAACAAACACTGAGTACTGCCTTAACTTCAAAGATAAGCACACTCTTTACTCTCGTCAAATGCTCAATGGCCATAATGACCCATCACTCTCCTTCAACTCCAAAAATATCATTACCAAACAAATAAATGTTATCAAAAGCTACCCATCCCACTCTATTCAACACGGACACTTCTCCTCCTCACTCTTCTAGCTACCACCACAATGCTCCTCTTCATCTTCCTCCTCCTCTCTTCTCATCTGCATATTGCATTTTGTGCCCATTGTACCACCATCACCGCCACCAAAACTTTCCAAAAATGCATGACACTCCCTACCCAACAAGCCTCCATAGCATGGACCTTCCACCCCCACAATGCCACTTTAGACCTTGTTTTCTTTGGGACCTTCATTTCACCCTCAGGTTGGGTTGGATGGGGCATCAATCCTACTTCCCCCGAGATGACCGGAAGCCGTGCCTTAATAGCATTTCCAGACCCAAATTCCGGCCAAATTGTCCTACTACCATACATCCTAGACCCAACTGTAAAGCTCCAAAAGTCCCCTCTCCTTTCACGCCCCCTTGACATCCACCTCCTCTCTTCGTCTGCCACCTTATATGGTGGCAAAATGGCCACAGTTCACAATGGTGCCACAATCCAAATCTATGCCACATTGAAACTGGTACCAAACAAAACAAAAATCCACCATGTTTGGAATCGTGGACTCTATGTCCAAGGCTACTCACCAACCATTCATCCAACTACCTCTAATGACCTTTCCTCCATTACCACTATAGATGTCCTGTCAGGCTCAACTACTGCCCAACATGACAACATCAAAACACTGAAAATCGTGCATGGTATCATAAATGCCATCTCATGGGGGCTTATACTGCCAATTGGAGCCGTGACAGCACGCTACCTTAGGCACATACAAGCACTTGGGCCTGCTTGGTTTTATGCTCATGCAGGGATGCAATTGTTTGCATTTTTCCTAGGAACTGTGGGGTTTGCCATTGGAATTCGGCTTGGGGAGCTGTCACCAGGTGTGGAATATGGACTTCATAGGAAACTTGGGTTTGCAGCATTTTGCTTAGGAGGGCTGCAGACACTTGCACTTTTGTTTAGGCCTAAAACTACAAACAAGTTTAGGAAGTATTGGAAATCTTACCACCATTTTGTTGGATATTCTTGTGTGATTCTAGGGGTTGTGAATGTTTTTCAAGGATTTGAAGCAATGGGAGCAAGCAGATCTTATGCTAAATTGGGCTACTGTTTGGGGCTCTCTACCTTGATTGGTGTCTGTATAGCTTTGGAGGTTAATTCTTGGGTCATCTTCTGTAGGAAATCCAAGGAAGAGAAGCTGAGGAGAGAAGGACTAATTGGGGGATCTGATAAAGGGAGTGGAATCCATAATTGAGAATACAATATGATATATATGACACAATTTTTGTGTGGTTGAAAAGGTTTCTTTAGGTCTTAAAGGAACAATTTCGAGTTCAATATCTAGGGATTGTTTTTTACTTACTCTTGTAATGCTGCTTGATGTTACAGAAAAGGATCATAATATTTATAGTCAAACTACATGATACAACAATGTTTCTTAATTAGTGTTCCATTTTCGGTGTTTATCCAAATTTATTCAAATACAAATCTAACATCCCTCATCTCCTCTTTCTCATGAATTGGAGGAAGCCATTTGCATCTCCATATTTATTATTGGAAAATGATTATATTGATTTGAGTTGAATCTCGGCTTGTGATAATTTCTTGGCAATTTAGTTCATCATGCCTTGGGAATATAAGCCTACAACAATTATAATGCTAATATGGATAACAGCCTGTCTAAGTTTATGTGCGTTTGTTTGGAAATTTTCCTGATTTGAGCTTAAACTATGTACATGACGCCTGATTTTGGACTTTTTGGAACTTAAAAACTTAAAAAAAAAAGCATGGAGGCCTTCCATTAGCTGGTGTTTATAATATTCTCCATATAATGGTTTGGGGTAGCGTGGTCTGGTAGTAGCAAACAAAGTCTTGAGCCTATAGATCCCCATCCTTCTCTTTCTTGCTTCAGCAGCCATTACCTTGTTACAAACCTTGTTAGGCACATCCAAATCCAACATTTGCGTAGGCTCTCCACCCTTACAATATTCTCCTCCTCAACCTCAACCTCATGAGGGACATTGAGATCAAACGCTTGGGCAGAGTCCACAATTACACAATCATCCTCCATCTCCTCCTCAATTAGAGGGACATTGAGATCAGGGATACCAGGTGGAAGATGAGGGACATTGCAACAACTCATCAATTCTTGTTTTCTTTCTTTCAACTCCACAATTACACAATCATCATCTTCTTCCTCCTCCTCTCATTACGACTCTTCACTTCCACAATCTCCCTCTTAAATGACTCTCTATGTTTAGTCAAGTCATTGATAATGTCTAACAAGTCCTCTCTTTTCCTTTTCAAATTCTTTGGCCTCTCGTGGGCTTCAATGGGCAAGCAAGAAATTAGTGGGGTTTCAGATTGTGAAGCCTCTTCGTGATCCATGGCAGGCTCTGAAGGTCGGATTAATATCCTTCTTTTGGTGCCACCCCATCTGACTTTGAAGGTGTAACGGCAAGTCTCAGATTGCAAGATTAACGAAGGAAGTTGAAGCAAGATGTCACACAACTCAAGCTCTTTGTTGGTAAAGAAATGGGAAGGAGGGTTATCATTGGCTCTAGCTTTTGTCTTCCATTGTACTCTCTACTCTTTGTAACATTAAACAGCGTCGTTGTAACACCATGTGAAGTATTTATAAAGACCCAGTTGTATATAATCCTTGAAGAATTAGGAGAAGGGTAATTTAAATTTTGAATCTTCTTGCAAGTCGGTTTGCGAATTCTATTAGGACAAGGAAAAACAAGATAAAAAGAGAGTAAACCCGTAGTGATGTGTTTTATAGAGTTGGTACAAATTCTTAACCAATAATGCCCAGATTGATATGATAATTTGGGCAATTTTATGGAATTCTTTATGATTATAAAATTGTCATTTTTTGCTTATAGAATTTCGCTGGGATTTCTCGCAAATAAGATTGGTCCCATATTATTCTTCTAATTAATCAAAAAAAAAAAAAAAAAGTAATGTCAAGAATGGGATTCGAACCCATGCCCTTTCGGACCAGTACCTGAAACTGGCGCCTTAGACCAACTCGGCCATCTTGACTTTGTTAATAGATTAGTCGAATACAATTATTAGTCCTAACAAACTAAACAGCAAAATAAAACTAAATAAATAAGGAACAAGGGAAGAGATTTAAGACATATTAGATATCAATATTTAAATTCTAACTGTAAACCAACTCTACTATTTAAGACCATATGTCTTAATAAAACTTCTGTTAAATTGCATATTACTCTATACTATAGAGCTACAATTGTATGAGAGTTTTTTATTTTATTTTTTATTTTTTATGAAATTATAGGATGGTTTTTAGTTGACATTACTTCGATACCTCAATAAATAAATAGAGAATAAAGAATTTAAATTCCTTTTTTAGGTAGAGTATCTGTAAATATCCCTAAAATCAGTCATAATCTCTCCAAAAATATAAGAATGTGCTTACCAACTATAGTTAATTTGAATTTTCTATTCTTATGCTTCAAGACTCAGGAGTATGAAAATTTGTCTTTGTTTCAGCTTGCTTTAGAGCCTGATTTTTTTACTTCTCGAGGGCGCTAAGAAAGAACATAGCCTGCATAAAGGTACCCCGAAAGCTAGATCGGGAGAAATGGGGAGGGTTCCTTCCCTTTTTTTTTCTAATTAAGAGGAAAAACTAGAGACAGGAAATGCTTCAGCTTAAGTTAGAATCATGAGCATGGGTATTTGATTCATTACCTTTTGATTTTTGGGTTCTACATAGTATATGTGTTTTGATTTGTCAAGATTAAGTACTTTGCATACATGAACCAAAAGAAAAAGTATTTTCAATATGCTCTAGAACTAATTAAACAATTATTTCTACACTTATAATGGCTATGTCCCCACTAAATGCCAAAAAATGTTGCAGCTATCCTAGCAAATCTCAAGTTGGGCTAAAACGGTTATTAAAATATCAATCTAGGTCTTAAAATCCTACCATCTTAGAATTGTTAAACAATTCAAATTGCATTAGGGTTTTTAATTAGTAGGATTGGGTTAAGATCTAGATCTAAATCGTGAGATTAGTAGGATCATGATCCTACTCAATTGTATATTTTGACAATTGGTGGCATATTTATAATCAAGTGTTTAGACATTTGAGCTCAACTTTAAAAAAGAATAATTTTAATCTTGATTGTCGTCATCTTTTGAATTAGTCACCAGGACGAGAAACTTTCTTCTCTCTTAGTCCATTTGTCATAATAAAAGAATATAAAAAATAAAACTGAAAGCAATACAATTTTTAATTGGTCATTTTTGTGGATAGTTTTTATTCATTGTTTTTTTTTTTTTTGGTTGCTATTGCACTCTTATTTTGATTGTGCTTATTATTATAATTTTAAATAATTTCTATTTTAATAGTGCTTATTTTTTATATTGATTTTAAAATTTGTTATTTTTTGTACAAACTAACCATTGAAAAAATATTTTCTATGATGAAATAAACAGAGCCTAAGAGCTTGTTGGCACATACTTAAAAGTCTTGGTTTGCATTAAGTTTGTTTCAATACCCATTATATTTATTCCCTTTGTTTTTTTTCTTCTTCTTTTTTTTTTTTTTTTTTTTGATAACAGGATAATCTTTATCAGAAAGGAAGTATAGAGAGACAATGACACAAACTCAAAACGGCCATCCAAGAGGCGTTGAGAAACCCAACAAAATTAAGAGCATGTTTGGTGCTTGGATTCAAACACAGTTTTCTGTGTTTGAATCAAAAAAATGTGGGCCCGGGTACATATTTGATTGTTTGGCAATTGTTCTCAAGTTTTGTATTTGAAAAAAAATACTGTTTAAACTAAACTTAAATGCTCAAATTAGAGAACAACAAAAAGTTGTTTTCACCCAAACTCAACAGAACTCAACAATTGACCGGTGGCAATTTTGCAATTAACTCAACAATGCACAGTACTTTTCTTTTTATCTTCTTTCTTTCATTTCAGCAACTCTCCTCTCTCTCTCTCTCCAACGGAAATATCTTCTTCGCTGTCTCTGGTCTCCTTTCTCCTTTCTCTCAGAATGCTCTCTCTCTCTCTCTCTCTCTCTCATGCATCACTATCTTAGTTGAGCCCAAGCAAGCTAACGATGTGAGCTGCCGAGGCATATCCGCTTGGTACAAGATCCGCCGAAGTAGATCTAGAGACCCACTTGGGCTCATGGTGGTTACGGCAAGTGATGGGTGTGGGTTGTTGGTTTCGCAATCGGATCGGACTTGATTTGGCTGTGGATTTGTGTTTGTGGCGGTGGCTCACGGTGGAGTGTCGGTTGGGTCTTTGTTTGCGGTGGAGTTTTTGTTGAACCGGTAGTTTATTTTTTTGCAGTTTGTGGGTTTGTTGAACTTAAATTTTGTTGATTTTTTGCGGTTTATGGGTTTGTTGAACTGGTAAATTTTGGTTAATTTTTTGTGATTTGTGGATTTGTTCTTGCATTTGTGAAATTGCTATGGTCTTGGTTGTAGTTGGGATTGTGATATGATTTTGCGTTGAATTTGTTATGGGGTTGCTGTTAATTTTTTGTTGGGTTCTACGGAGATGAATGGATGGCAATGAGTTGGACCGTGGCCATGGTGGATTGTGGGGTGGGTGGCGAATTGTGGTGGTCTGTGGACGTGGGAGACCGGAGAGGTTTTGTTATTGCCAAAAAAAATAATAATAAAAATAATAATAAAATGATAAGTAAAAACATAAATACAACACTTAGAAAACACCTACCAAACAAACTTTTTATTCTCAAAACTATTATAATATTGTTTTTTACAATTTCTCAAAACACTACAATACAAGTTTTTTAAAGTTACAACCCATGGAAGGGGAATTAATATCCATCTAAGTTTACTGCATGTTGAACCAAGAGTCACTTTGTTGATAAAATAATTGGATAAATAGGTAGGTTGAGTTTTACTGGATTAAGTTGAATATGAGTAATACGTATTTTGTTAAATGAGTCTAAATGGACAATTGTTTTTTAAGGATATAACCCATTTGATACCCCTAGTCATAAATCATCACCATGGTGACCCCAAGGCAAGAGTAACCCAATTTATGTAGAACTTGACGGATAGATCCTTCAAAAACCACCCAGTCTAAACCCAAATCAACGCCAAAGCTTATTCTCTTTGTTTTTTAAACAAATTGAACTTGCTATGAAAGATTCGCTTTATGATGTCAAATCCCATGATGTATTATCTTTGACATACATTGTTGGGAACTATTTTCTAAATTTTAAGGCTGATGGGTATTCAACATTGTATAGACTGTATAGACTATAGACTATTGCTTAAGCTTGTATACAAACTCTGCTGGTGTCCGTGTGATTTATTCAGGCTTTTCTTCAAGTTCCACTTTAGTTATGAGTGTGCTCTTATTTAAGTGGGATTCCCTTGATATCTTTAGATTTGAGGGCATAAAATGGGCTTGGGCCTTATCTATATCACGACTGCCCCACGCCATTTCGTCTCGTGGGCATGAATTTGGTTCACTGTTCCTTTACCCATTTGTTTTTTCTTCTTTTGCAGACTTTTGTTGTTGGGTTTGACTGTTTTTTTGGGCTATTCTAGACTTTTTGGGACTTGCATACTGCCTTTGTCGGTGTTTGTGTGTTCCAAATATTTGGGCTTTTCTTCAAGTTCCGCTTTAGTTATTTAAGAGTATATACTATTGTGGACTTCCTTTATATCTTTAGATTTTGGGGCATAAATTGGGTTTGGGCCTTATCTATATCACGCCTACACCACCTCGTTTCGACTCATGGGCATGAGTTCGGTTCAGTTTTCATTTAGCCCATTTAATTTTTCTTCTTTACAGACTTTTGTTGTTGGGTTTGGCTTTTATAGCCATTTGTGACTGTTGTGTTTCGGTTTGTTAGAGTTTAACTTACTTTGTAAACTAATGAAGGGAATACATTCAATACGGAACCTCTGTAAACATGCGTTTTACACCCTTCAATAGAAACTCGCCACATCATCTTATTATACAAGTCAAAATAGGCACGCCCATATTATTATTATTTGACCAAGTGAGTGGCATACTCAATACACCACCAAACCTTTTCACTTTAACTTCTTTTTCTCTCTCAATTTTATTATATTCCACGTTGTGTCTCTCACAAAATGTATGGACGAAGCTACTTGTAGACTAAGGGGGACCATAGCCCACAATTTTTTTTCTTTGAAAAAATATATATGTGTAATTTCCTATCAACAATTAAGTTGGCTCAAAGAAATCCTAAAAAATGAGTGATAATTCAGTAGTTCAGGACTACAAATAAATATGTAGTCCTTCTCTCACATGAATAGTGGATCTCCATCACATGAATAGTGAGTCTTACTAATTAAAATTCATGGTAGGATCCACCACTCTGTAAGAGAGGAGATTACGTGTTTATATATAGTCCGGAACTACTGAATAATTTTCCCTAAAAAATTAAAAATAGCTAATTGATACATTGATATGCTCTCTCTCTCTCTCATGATATACATAGAAACTTTTTAGTTGATAAATATGCTTAAGTGGTGTTGCCGTATTGAAAGCATTAATCACTTCAAAAAGTGTTGTCAACTCATGCACAAATCACTAGTACCTTAGGGTCCTCAACAGTGATGGCTCTAGAAATGTTTTTTAAGGAGTTCATTTAAAAACTCAAATACATTGATATCACAAAAAAAAAAAATACAAATACAAATATAGAAACCAAAAAATACATCTATCATCTACTAATTCTTTCGTTGAGATATTTTGTTAAACAAATAAAGTATAAGCGAAAAAAAGATAATCAATTGTAGACTTGTAGTTATTTGGGCTATTTTTGTTATTGTTGTTATCTGGTTTAATTTTTATGGTTATTTGACTATTTTAGGGATTTAATAAATTAGGTTTTTTGAAATATCAAGTCAGGGGTTCATATTTTATTTCAAATAGGTTCATACCTATATAAAAAATAAAAAATAAAATTCATATTTTTTATAAGTAAAAATTTTTCTTTTAAGAAGTCAGGGGGTTCATTTTAACCCCCTGGCTTCTATGTGGAGCCGCCAGTGGTCCTCAATGCTACTCGCGGTATCAGTTGAGGTAAAGGGTATTTCCCTCATCCCTCCTCTCCCTCTTGCTGGAATTATGGTCGATCTTATTAATGATTTTGTTTTCTTCACTACAAAATGTTCAAACTTTGACTTTGGAAAATATATTCTTTCTTTCCATTTTAATTTATTTTTCCTAGTTAATTTACTAATTTTAATTATAAGAATACAAATTAAAAAATTGAAGAAAATGGAGGCTAACTATGTATGTATGTTTTGGGAACTGTAATAACAAGCTAAGTAACGGGGAACAAATTATGTTCTAAGAATGATCTCTCTTTTTATGTAGTTTTAGCGAGTAAAATATAGTTCTTTTCATAGAGTAGTATTGATAGAGTCAAATTGATAATGCTTTTCGCGTCAACTTTTTTGGTTTTTGCATTTTCTCAAAATTATATTTCTCTCATTGTTATAGTCATGAATTCATTTTTTTTATCCCCAACTTTTTTTAAAAATAAAAGAAATGGGCTAGGAATGCTAGAGAGGATATGCCAATAATTTTGTGTATAAAAGAGAATTTAGTATAGCCTCTGGCTTTAGAAATGTATTAAAAATAATTATTGTATCTTTTCTTTTATTTATTTTTTGTTAACAAAAAATAGACATTAGTTTTATTTTTCATATATTAATTTAGTATTGAATCTTTTTTTCTTTTTCTTTTTATAAATTCTCATTCTTAAATAGTGATTTTTTATTTTTTTTTTCATACTTTGGCCCTTCATCGATGAAATCCTGGTTCCATTATTGACCCACATAGATTACTTATCTCTTTCAAGTGAAGAAAAAACGCTTTGTACTCTCTTTATCTTGAAAGTAAGAGTATCAAATGGATGGGTTTGGGTATGTTTGGGCGGATAATAAATGGGTTGGGTCTTTAAAAATCAATTACTCATTTAAACCTATTTAACAAAATATATATTACCCATACCCAATCCAACCCAACCTAATTATCTAAAGTAAAACCCAACCCACCCATTTACCTAATAATTTTATGTATGTATATGGTTAAAATATCCTAAAATTTCTAAAAAGACAAATTTAACCCTATAAAAATGATAAAAATACCCTTAAATAATTAATAAGTGGGCTTGGGTAAATTTGTTAGATACTCAATAAGCAACCCATTTAAAACCCAATTAAACTCAACTTAATTGGGTCTAAATGGGCCGGCACCTATTTATCCTTTTATTAAATAAGTGGATTTGGTTGAACAATTAGTGAGTAGATTTGGGTGAGCTAATGGATATGAGCTTTTTTTGCCACCCTACTTGAAAGGAATTTTTTTTATAGATGGTAGTTTTTGAAGCTGTGTGTGGAAGTGTGTCAAACACAAAGGTCGATGATATAGCCTAATTCTGGGGATGGTTCACTACTTTGTACTGAGTTTTGTTATCAAATTTGTATCTTTGCTACAGATTTTGTGCCTTCACAGAAAATATTTCCTATTCAGCAAAAATAAATATTTCTCGACACCCTTTTTTTGAAAGAGAACATTCTTAATAATATACGTAGGTTCGATTTTAAACTGTAATTGAGGTTTGGCATTGATAAATCCAGGTTGTGGGGTGTTCGTTGCTGTTGGCTTTCTTATCAATGGTGTTTATGCTCATTAAGCCCAAAGGGCCTTGCCTTCTGAATTTATATTGTTGTCCTTGGAACTAGAAAATTTCAATGAAAATCCTATTGTGGGTCATATGGTCAACAGGGAACATTCATTGTTATGATTAATTCTTTTTCATATTTTGGTTGATCCTTTACAAGGTAGTTCATCACTTAAAATAAATAAATACTTAGGAATTTGATGGTTCTGATTGATATCACAATCAACACTCTCTCTTCCTTTCATAAATTGTAGTGTGACAACTGACAACATCTATTATTCGGTGCATTGGCTAATGGCAGGCCAGTCAAATAGAAAATTGTCCGCTCACCGCCTACTCCATTGATTTCTCATTTTGTGTCAATGTGTTTGCTTGTGTGGGGTTGAAATCTTCAGAATTTACAGCCTGTAAAAGTATGACTTTGATTTATCATCACCTTTTCATTTCATAGAGAAAGATTAACAGGTATGACTATGAGGCAACAAAGTCAAGAAAGGTTAATGTTCCACTCCCTTTTTCTTCACTTTTGAACTTTTGGGCCATTAGAAATATTCCAATTTCTTCCCACTTAAAAATATCTTTCATCTCACCACTAAATATCAAAGAATCACATAAAGCAAAGCTAATGAGAGCACCAGGCAAATTGGTCTCTCTTTAATGTGTCTCTATCATCACATTATGGTTTCTTAATTAAAATCAGTTAGTGGGGTTACTTCCTTGAATCATGCTACTTCAAAGCACACTATGCTGGACATCCCTTGGTGGAGGCTCTGTGTGTGCACGTGCGTCTTTCTACTCTTGCAAAATATGACCATCTTATTCAGAAAATAATAAAATGGACATGTTACATTAACCTCGACTTATATGATTAGTTAAATCAGCTATATGATCAAACAACTACCTTACTTTCCCTCTTAATCTTCAAGCTAGATAGATAAAGAGGATACCTACCACATGCATATACACACATTAGTCTCAAATTCTGTCAACTGTGGGTGGTAACTTGTGAGTTCAACTTATTACAAAACAGTGATTCTTGGTGACGTTGGCTGTTGAAAATTCTGCATACCATGATTTAGACAAAGCAAATGTAGACAGCCTGTCCTGCCTCCCAAAACACACTTCATTGTAGAGTTCAAGATAAGTTTTAAATACATGTTGTGAGTTTTTCAAAACCATTACTATCCCATCTTTTATTCATTTCAAATCGAGGAGTAAGAAAGCTTCTTTGGGGGATATTGATTTACAAACCTATCTATAGACATACAACAGATATTGCCAATTATACATATTGGAAAAAGTTGATAATTTTTTTCCCGGTACAGGTGGACTATTTAACAGGATGAGACTTGCAAGTATGCTGGTATAATTTGAGACCAACTTCACATGATCACATTTAGAATCAAGTCTAAGCTTTGGAACTACTTGGTTAAAGTCTTAAAATCAAGTTTTATAAAAACATCAAAGAAAGGATTAAACCGATAAAATGAATGATGGAGCTTACACTTGAAGGAAAAGATGAAAAGTAATTTTTCCATTTCTAAAGTGCAATGTGATGATGACAAGAACTTGGTGGGGTGGACTTCCACCAAGTTTGATCAGTGTCGTTATCTAACTTGTCAAAAGAAACCTGAACACTAACATCGCCAGTCATTAACCCGACATAAAGATTCATCAAAGGAATGTATGTGTTTATCTGATCTCTTCCATAAAAAGTAAAAGCACTAAAAATTATAATCCATCTCCAAAAAACCAAAGAAGTATGAGAACTTGCTGCATAAAATATTCTCATGGAAAAAGAATCGGCATCTGTAGTAACTTATTCATGGGATTCCCAGATAAGTATCCCTTAAATGTTTCACACTAGGAAAACAACAAAAGCCTGAGTACAATCTGCCCAAAAACAAACCAAAATGATTGAAACAAAGAGAAAACAAAGCATCCCTGACCAGAACCCACAACTTTGCCAGAGACACTACATATCAAAATCTACGGAAACAAAAAAAAAATATCATGTCTATCTTTTTATGTATTGCCGCCTCACCAGAGATGCATGATACACTTCTGACTATATCCCGCAATCTGATTTTACATCTCACTCACGTACCAAAAACAAAAAAACCTAAAATCGTAACTCAAAACCCAAGTCTTAACACAAAATTCCTGTAACCCAAGTCTTAACACAAAATTCCTGTAACTTCTATCTCTAAATTTGATTCTTCGACACAAGCACTCCAGTTAGATCTAGATAACCAAACTTCCTTAATTTTTAACTGAAATATATTAATGAGGAAGGTGTGTGAAATTCACAATTCACCTGCTTCACCTACAATGTCGTGAAATCCAAATGATCCTCCTACGTAGCAATTCCTGAAGCAAGCGAGAAAAGGAGCTTGTAAGTTTCAAAATTAATCAAGAAGCAACATGTTTCATGAAAACAATTCATTAGTGAAAAGGAGATCTAGAATCAGTATCATAGTGAGATTTTAAGTCTCACCATGATACCTTTTATATGTAATTATATATATAAATGTGTGTGTGTGTGTGTGAAGAATTTCATTTAAGAAAAAAAAAAAAACACTTCAGTACAGGAGGAATACAGAAAAAAGACTCCCCCAGTCATTATGATCCAACTTTTAATATACAAGTTTACTGACAACAACGGTGATGAGAATGCCTCTATTAGTACATAGGAGTGGCACTTATCAAAATAAAAATAAAAAGGTACATAGGAGTGGCACCCAACCTCAGTACACACACTTTTTTCTTTCCCTCTTTGTTTCTATGTTTGGAAAAGGTGAGTCATGGCAAAACTAGTGGATATATTATAGAGGAGCCTATTTTAAAACAGATGAATTTTAAAGCAAGAGAGGGAGCCTCAGAACACCAAATTTAGCTAAACACTTAATTTAATGCACCAAAGGAGTTACTGTTGGTGTGTGTGTGTGTAAAAGATAAAAAGTTCACATTCAAATCTACACTGCCGAAAGCAGATAACAAGCTATTTTCCTACTTACGCAACTATTAGAAAGTTATGTAGAAGGAAAAAAAGATCACTAATATGGTGCTTAATAACCTTAAAAAGCATATGTTGTAAGGTTGGCACAAGAGAGGATCATGGATTTTTCATGTAAGGGGTATCAACTTGATATATCAACCTAAGGAATTGCAGAATACAATGATAACCAGCACAGAAACAAAGCAATAATTTCAACATAGAATAGGGGGCACAACCCAAGTTCACAGTTTGTACAGGAGAAACCTTACCATATAACAAACAGTGAAAAGCATGGAGCACCACTTCAAATACAACTAATCCAAATATATCTAAGAATGAGCAAGGAGAATGTTTATGGGCCAATCCCAAAAGCTACTGAGACATAAATGTTTAAGATGACAAGCTCGAGCTTATTCCATGGGAGCTCCACCCCTTAAAAGGAGCAGTAATGCACTTCTTAAGAGGCATCCACAGCCTACAATTTCCCATGGCATAGGGTGGGGTTAGGGGATAGGTCTTAGGTTCAAATTTTACCAAACTACTCAGACAATCCTAAGAATCTAGGATTCCAATGCAATTCACTTCTAGACCAACATATACAAGTGACCACTAAAGTAAAGGTATGATTCTCGCTTTGGGTGCGAGAGGTTATAAATAAAAAAATAAAATATAGAAAAAAATTATATATTATAAAAACATATATTCCATAATATATATATATATATGGATATGGGGTTAATTGAATTCGATTCTCGGGATGCCCCTTTAATAATCATTTACTCATTGAAAAAAAACAAAAACCACTAGAGCAAAGGAAGCTGCCACAGCTTCAGTACCAAACAATTTTTTTTTTTTTAACTTAAGGCTTCTGTAAGAAACAATTGATTATCAATAAGGGGAAGTATGAAGATGATGTGGACAACAAACTAAAGAACAACAGACAAAATAAAGAAGCATCTAGATTGTTACCATGATATTCATAGCCCAATCAGCAAGTATCCGTGTGATAAGCAATGATTTTTATTGTTATTGAAGAGGAAAAAAATTATAAAAATCCAATTAGTTGGAATACAGAGAGCTTTTTTGAGCTTATTAGGTTAACCCTACATGTGCAGCACAAGAGCAAGGACACATATGGCTGAGCGGGTGAACATGTTCCAATACTAGGCACCATAGAACAACCTGTAGACCATATTTGGTAGTTCCAGCTGTTCAATAAATATTTATGCTTAAATAATTACGTATTAATCACTAGTGCAATAATCTTATCTTCAACCTTTAGCTCTAATTTGGAGATATCTCTTGAAAGTTCTATGGACTTCTATATATTTTATAATATTCCACTAACCTAATTTGGTACGAAGTGTGGATGTCTTCTAAATTTCCAATACTTCAGTTTTATCCCATCATATAGTAGCTAAGAAAAGCCAGGCAACACTATCAATCTTAACATTATTTCTTATCCCATGAGATTAATATGAACCTCGGAACATACTAATTTTTTGTGTATTTCATCCTTGGAAACCTTCAATTTATTATGTTACTGCTAATGTCCATTTGTCCATTCTTTGATAAGTATTACTAGATTTCTAATAAAATAACTTCCAAATGATAACTTTGGATATTATTGGACCAAAATATCCTATTTGGGGCCAATGCAAGAACAGAGCTACTTAATAAAATAATGGTTGGACAAAGAATTTCATTAATGGTTATCAAACCAAGCAAAGGTTCTGCTTCTTTTTTTCCACAAAAACTGGTTTTCAGCAATTGAAACAGGCCCAAATTTTCTGTTTTTGTTCTGGGAAGACGTTATTTTTTTTTAATCCCAGATTACCAAACGTGTTTCTGACTTGAAAAGAGCAATGTAACTGTTTTGTTCTTGTTCTCAAAAGCAAGTTTCGAAAAAAACGTTTACAGAGAACATATAGAAACAGGCCCATAATTTTTTATGTTTCTATAACTTTATAATTGCGGTTTAAAGAAGAGTAACTTCCCGCCTGACTAATCAAGATTTTAGATAAAAACAAGTGCATACAAAATGTAAGATATACAAAGCATCAAGTTACATACAATAGCATGCTTGTTAAATCCATTGAACAACGTGCTTGAACCTCCACCACTTTATTCGGCAGGATATTGCACCAAAACCATGGTCTTAACAGATTTTGGTATACACATTTTTGTTGTAAATAAAGTAGTTAAAGTAGTCAAGTAGTACTCAGTAAACCAACACACTACACTGTAATTCTTCTCTAGTATTGTAAGAGAAGCTACAATATATGGTCCAAAACTACAGTAGTCAGCTAAAGGGAATGCTGATAGAGGCAACAATTGCTCCATTTATAAATTAGGTGATGCTGTTGAATGTCTCACAAAGACAACCATATCCAGCAAGTGAAAGGTGGAGATTTAGATCATCATGCAAAAAGATGAAAAAATGAGTCAGAATCTATAATAGCTCCCACAAGATATTTGTTTCTGCCATATGTCGGATATATATTTAGTTTTATTGTTCAGTAAAATAAAGTTCCCTAACTTGAAAATATTTGAGTGAGTGACCAACAAATGATTATTGAGTTTGCGTGAAAATATTAATTAAGTGGCTCTTACCTCTATTTGACTGTCTCTTATTAACACTATAACCACCAACATAACTAGGAGAAGTTTTAGCAGAAACTTCAGAAGCTGCACTGCCCAGTCCATAACCAAAGGGACCAGACCCATCTCGCTCAGCATTTGCTGATTGCCAAGTGCTGTCCCCGTATGCTGAACCACTACTATAGAAGTCGGCAAAGTCCCCATCAAAACCACCTGTTGATGCAGCATAAGATGATGTTGGGGCCACATTGGTACCACTGTTTCTTCCATACCCTCCCGTTCCCAAAGCATAACTGTTATCAGCACCCCCATAACCAAAATTTCCACTATTGTTAAGTGGCATTGGTACCTCCACCTTGAGCAGAGATTCCCAAAGAACCCCAATTAACTCCAGTATTACCAAATGTGCTTCCTCCAATGCTCCCACTTCCTGAACCCGGGTACGCACTGGAACTTGCAGAGTTTGTGCCATAATTAAGCCCCCCGCTCCCCCACAGATTCCGAGTCACTGAGCTGAAAAAGGAAGAGCTTCCTCCATTACCACCATCATACGCATGTGGAGTATTAAACCTATTCGAATTACCAACATAATACGGGTTCACTCCCCGTCCGTAGCTGAGATTACTACTAAAATTTGCATTTCCCCCAAAACCTGGGCTCAACCCTGGCTCGAAATTCACACCCATTCCATAACCAGAACCAAATGGAGGAAACCCACTTCGACCACCAGCAACTGGACTGAATCTACCATCCATCCTAAGTCCATAGCCTCCAACCGCAGTTGGAGTATATCCTTGAGTGTAGCCATTAAGGAAGTTACTGACCCTATTCAGATTATAGTTGTATCCACCAAGTGGGCTGCGACTGGAACCTGGTGATAACTCTTTGGGAACAGCACGCTTGACCTCAACCATTTTACCATTTAGTTCATGAAAACTCTTAATCAAAACCTTGTCCACTGCTTCCTCTGAATCATAAGTGATGAATCCAAAGCCTCTAGGCCTCTGGGTGTTGTGATCATACATAACCACAACATCTGTGATTGTCCCAAACTGATCAAAATACTTCTTGAAGTCACTCTCGGTGACAGTAGATGCTAAACCTCCAACAAATATCTTTCTAGTGCGGCCAGGACCAGGAGAACCATGGATGCTACCACTGTTTCTACTCAAAATGTTTTGGTCATCCCTAGGAACAGCCTTTTTTGCCTCAACCTGAGAATAGAGAACTCAATAATGAAAAAAATGATCAAATAGCAGAACTACGAATTCTATGATCTCACCACAAGAGAATAGTGACATACATTAACAAAACAGATTTAACAAACAAACCAAAAAAAAAAAAAAAAATCAAAGTGAGAAGAGAAGACATGATTACTCTTGGCCCGATTGGAAATTACCACAATAAAATGAATTCCTGCAATTACAATTCCGGACCCATAACTCCAATAAGGAAACGAATTTTCCTTTCTATTTTGTGCAATTCAAATAGAAAACCTCAATGCCATATTGCATTGTGTAAATCTCAGGGTATAATTGAGGGTCAAAACTTACCATCCTTCCATCGATGTTGTGCTTCTCCTTTATGACTCTATCCGCAACAGCTGGGTCGGCAAAAACAACAAAGCCAAAACCTCGAGCACGACCTGTGGTCCGATCCTTCATAATAACAGCTTCTACCACCTCACCATATGAACTAAAATACTCCTTGAGACGCTCTTCATTTGTGTCCCAAGATATTCCACCAATAAATAACTTACCACTATCAGATTGCATTTTTCTACATGCCAAAAATGCTTCCATCAGTTTAAGTTCAAAAACTCACAAATGCCAATGGCACTATTAGCAATTCAAAACAAAAAAGCATGAATCTTTATTACCAAACACTAAATCCAACCATAAAAACATATTCTATAGTGGATCCAATCCATTACACACAATTCAACAATCATAATAAAACAACAACATAGTCATCACAATTAACTAAAAGAATCTAAGCTAGTCGATTGAATGAAAGGCATATAAAATTCCAATCACAGTCCATAACTCAAAGCATTACCATGAATAACAATCATGTTTTACATCGACTATAAGAATCCAAGCAAGTGAAATGAAATGCAGATGAATAACCAATCCAGACAATAAAACCAATACCTTATTTGTATATTTATTACAAGCCCACCAACTCTCTCTCCAACACAAAAATCAACACTATTGGATTCAATTCAAAAACATCGGATCGTTCATCGATCAATTAACGCACCTAGAATTAAGCAAACCTGAACAAAAAGAAAACAAAAAGACAAAAACCCAGATACAATTTCAATCAGAAAACTCATCAAGATCCAAAAAGCCACACCAAATTTACAAAAAGATCCAAACTTGGATCGAAATTCCCACAAAACCCACCCGTTAAAGCAAAACCCAGATGCCAAATCTTACAAAACTAAGATCTGAGGGGAGGCACAATAATAATAAGAACAGAGGCCCAGATTATGCCTCCCCACAACCTTTCTTCTTTGTTCTTTCAATTGTGTTTATTGAATAGGAAATGCAAATTCAGTTACAACAGATTGGAACAAATATATGTCTTAAGTAACATATGTTGTTGAGAGAGAGAGAGAGAGAGAGAGAGAGAGGTTCTAGAGAGAGAAAGAGAAGGGCTGAGATGTCTAGCGTGTGAGGATTATATAGAGGCTCTCAGAATAGAAGATGAAGATTTTCTTTCTTCTTCTTTTTTAAATGTTTTCGTTTTCTCTTCTTAATTTTTATAAATATGAATTTGATTTGAATTTATGAAAATGTTTTTTGAATAAAATTATAAAAGTAAAACAAAAAATTGTAAGAGAAAGATTTTTTTATTATTATTATTATTATTCGGGTTTTTTTTTTTTAATATGAGAAAAATTGAAAAGATTTGCTTACTGCTGGTCCTCCATTCGTTCCTTTTATACTTATTGGGAGAAGCATCATTGTATGTTCATTGTATACGCTTTTTTCTGTGTCTGCATGCATGCGTGGTGTTTTTTAGACTATTTGATCAAAAAACAGGCCCACTTCAACTCGGCCTATATGTATGGATGTTCATAATCAACCATTGATCAGCATGACTTTTTTTGTGATCTCATTGTAAAGATTGTTGATCAACGATTTTGATTTTTTTTTTTTTACTTTTGGTTGAGTGTAAAATACTAAAATGTAATAAATATGACTTGGTGAACCATTTATGGAAAAAATATGGGGAATGAATATTCTTATACCTTTTATAAACACCTTATTGGAAACAAAAATAGTCAGAGTTGATTCCCTCACCATTCGCCAAAAATAATGTCAGTAGCTTTCTCAAAGCCTCTGCAAATGTTTTACTACGATTGGAAGCTTGATTCTGAAAAAGGGTTTTTTTAGTGTCTTTGTTTTTTTATAGTCACAATATGGAAATTTTATTGTTGGAATTCTTTCAAAATGTTTGCAAATTGAATTTCATCCTCTACGCCTTGTTATAAGTTGTTTGCAATTTCATGAAAACTTCTTTGTGTGACTTTTCTAGCATGTTAAACACATTTGGTCGGTGAAGAAATATTATATTTCTATTTCCTCCAAAAAAAAAAGGAAACCAAAAAGAACAAAAGCTTGTGTTTGTGTGCATCCTTTACTTTTACCAATCTTCTTTTATTTTTTCTTCGGAATAAAAAATCCAACATTTTTTTTTCACTCTCCATTAGGTCTAAAGTATCACACAGAAATAGAGACTTCCGAGCTTAGACCTTGATAGTTCATATTGTGCTAGGTGGACTCACAGTGGTTGATTCTTAGCTATTAAGTTTGTGCCATGTGTCCAAATATCTCTCTCTCTCTCTCTGTGTGCATTATAAGCGGTAAATGAATGAATTATATAATCCTATAAATCTCAATTATAAGGGTTCAATTCTAAACCTCTTCCTTCAAAAGGAAGAGCGGTGCCAAGTTAATATCCAACTAAACTATTGAGAATCAATACTAAGAGCTTACGTGAACATTTTAGCTTTGAACATGCCCCACTTAATTTTTTTTTATAGATTATTCTTTTTCTCTAGGCACCTCCCTCGTTTTCCATGTGTCTAACCCGTTCCCCTCACCAATAGTGAGCTAATCTCCTCTATTTCCATTTAGTCAAAATAATAATAATAACTTTTTGTTCCATTTTTCAATGAATAAGTGAAATAGTGGGATTTTTTTTTATTTCTGAGAGTGAGAGAGACGAGTCAATGTGATACTTGGAACAGGATAGGTGCCAATCAAACCTACAATTGAAGATTTTGAAGACAAGATATTGCACATCTTTTGCCTCCTTGGACAAATAATTTTATTCCTTTATTTTTTTCAATAATTAAGTCTCATCTCAGCTAGAAAACTTATGGTATTATGAATTATGATTATCACTAAGTTAGGAATTCATTGGTCCAAACAAAATAATTCACTCCTTGTGCATGTATGCTGTGGTCTATCAATTTATTGAGAAATCAAACACTTACATCAATTGGTACGAAAACCTTTTGATTTTGCACACAAGCAGTCCAGACAACCTTACCGAAAAATCCGCTTAATGCCTTAGTTTTTATCTTGTTAGAGGTACTTTCAGTCTTTCAATGTATGTTGAACCCATGACCATGAGCAATTTTACATGATAGCACCACGATCTCAAGTGATGATTCTACCATTGTCTCCCCCTCTTTAGTGGGAGAGGCTGTGGTGGTGCTATATGGTGCACAGAGTTATAGCTTTTGTAATCTCATAGAATTTATACAGATTGAATGGGTTCAGCCTAGAATATTCTACTCATAGGACTTAGGGGGTGGGGTATGTAGAGAAATTATTCATTTCAATACAAATAAATTATTGTGAGTTTGGATGATTATGTGTCTCCTTTAAATTAGGAATAAATAATTTCTCGTAGTAGCGACTTCAAATATGCCCCAAAAAGCTTTTTTAATTTTTTAATAGACATATATATACTGTCAAAGTAATTAAATCATTTATGTCCCTAAATCCTAATTAAAATTTGTGTATATCTATAATAATTTTGTAAATTATATATCTTGTAAATAATTTGGTTATCTATATTGAAAGGAAAATTGTTAAAAAATTTATTTCTAATTGGATACTATAGGTGTTTTAGCTCCATCAAAAAAAAAGTCTAGGTTACAATTTTAAATAAAGATGCTTTGATTTTTTGTTCTTATTTATTTTTTGTACTTATTTAGTGTTTGATTAAAGATATGTTAAAGATATAAAAATAAAAAAATTGTCAATATTGACACAAGTTTATCAAACTTAATATATATATATATATACTTTTGTAGAATACATATTAGGAGCTTATAAAGTACTTAATTTGCATCTTGAGTTATGTGTATAGTATTTTTTTTTTAGCTAAAATATACATTTAGTCTCTAAAATTAACACCCGGTTCTATTTTAGTCCTTAAATTTTGAAAAGTTCTATTTTAATCTATGAAAAGTTCTGTCAATATCCCGTTAAAAATATGTTGATGTGGCTAATGGAGAGACACACTCCTAACAAAATATTAAAGTGATATTCAGTAAACATCAACATATCTCTAACAAAATATTGACATAATGACTATTTTAAAAACACTTTAGAAAACAATTTGTGAGTAAATAAAACCTGGTATATATCATTTTGTTATTTGGCTCCTGCAAAGACAAACTCCACTAGAACTTTTACTTTTGTTTTAAAAAGATTTGTGCTAAGTTACAAAGAAATTTTCTTTTCATTTTGCAGAGAGATTTTGTGTCACATGAGCTTGGAACCCGAGTTCAATCTCATGGGAGAAGTAAAATGTCCACTAAATCAAATGGTTCTTTATGTTGGGATTACGGAATTAATGATACCACTTGTTGGACCACAATTTAGTCTTATGTGAATTAAGGTTGAATTAATGTAGAAAAGTATCACAGATATAAACAAGGGAAGAATATTTGGGGTTATCTCTCAAGAGAGTTATTGGTTGCTACAACCACGGAGAGTTGTTGTATTCAAGATGAATGAAGATCACATATGTGTGTATTAATCCCTAAGAGAGAATATATTATTGTTTTTGCTGTAGATCTCAAGTTAGGTATAAACTTGAGAAGAAACTATTGAAATTGAATTTTATAATAGTAAATTTATTCAAAATTGTTCCCATCACAAAATCTCTTTAATTTGTGCACTAACACAAATGTCACAAATTCTCCTTAATTTGTGTACTAACTCAAGTATTACAAATTTTTCTTGATTTGTGCGCTAACTCATACACCTTGAAGAATCCAAACCTTTTGTCTCTCTCCTTGCGTACCTCCCAAGTGAAAATTCTCATTTTTTTTTCTCTCTTTGATTCATGCTCCATATTTTTTCTTCTCTCTCTGTAGGGGAGAAACCTTGGGAAAAATCCTTTACTAGGGGCACTCTTCACGTGGCCCTCTTTCTTCTCCTCGCCCTATAGGGGAGGATCCTTGGGACAAAATCGTCAAATATTTTGTAACATTATCTATTTATAAGATTTCAATTTTTATTTATTTATGTACAAGAAATACATTAATTCTTCGACAAGGAATAAACTTTTTTTCCACACCGAGGAAACATAAAAGTAATCTAATTAGTTTTTCTTTTTCATCAAGGAAACCTTTTTATGTCATAATAGAATCTTGAGGCACTTTCCCACACTTTACAAGCTGTGTGTGTGTGTGTGTGTGAGAAAGAGAGAGAGAGAGAGAGAGAGAGGAGATGAGTGTTTTAGACTGAGTGATGTTGAGAGCCTCTAAACATTTAGAGCTGAGAATTTGAGACAAATTGTTGTGTTTTCCAAAAACTAGAGGTAGAAAATGTGTTAAGCTAAAATAAAGATGGTTTTCCATTGACCAATAGATATGTTTTTTGTTAACCATATTTTCCAAAACTACCAAACACTGGAAAATAAAAATAAATATAAAAAAATTCAGGAACGTCTTCCATTGAAACATACGGAGCGTGAGACGATATACAATCATCCAAAATTCTTTGATTTGGTGACTAATTGGCATGCATGATATTTTTCCCCTTTTTTTCTTTTCTTTTTTGTTATTGTGGGTGTCTAAAGTCTTTCTAACACTTGATTATTCTTTTAAGTGTCTAGTTTTCCCGTTCTACACACTGTATGTAATTAAAAGGAGAAATATATGGCGAGTGAATCCAAAATGCTGGCCATAAGATTTGTTATGCTTTTTTAATTACTATTGTTATCTTTTATAACTACCTATTTACCTTTTTGCTAGTGTCCACAAAGATTATTCCATGTGCATATATGGCTTAAAAGTCCAAAGGACTGAGTCACACACACAATGGAAATCCTGGGACGGATTTCTCATGGAGGGTAATTCTGGTCACATCTGGATATATGGAATATGATTAGCAGTCAGCATCTTCAATCGTGCCCCCCACGAAAGGTACTTAGTCTTTCCATAGCTAGCATTTGCCGGCCTAGGACCTCCAGCTATTGGTTACATATTTTTTTCTTCTTTCTTAAAATGCAATTGACCATGTGACACCCTTTGGTTCATGTGGCTATAGTTGGGTATTCTGATCAATTCAATTACAATGACATTTTACATCATATGCTGCTGTTTATTCCTCCTTCACAATGCACAAGCTTGGCTATCTTTGAAGCATAAAAGGCCAAAAGGGATAGGTTATTTTGGTCACCCACTGGTTTAGTCTGGTGGTTATATGGTTGGTAATCCAGCCTGCACCGGTTAAGGTGGTGACTGATGATAATGGCAAAGGTGCATCACATGCTATATATGATCATATGAGTATAAAGAGGAATGCTTTGTGTCTCCTTGATTCCAATCATCCAATCATCTTCTTGCTTAATGTTTACTCTTTGGTCTCAATCAAATGGCAGCCATTATCTGATAAATGTTTAATTTTTTTTTTTTTATAAGTATCTTATAAATGTTTAATTATTTAATGTAAACTTCAACATGTTATAAGAAGTAAGTAGCAACTAGCAAACGATTCCTCTAAACCACTGTGCAGTATGTCTTTATTGTTGTATATTTTATTGCTCTCAATTTATACTATTGTTTTATTCTATGTGACATCGTAAAGCATATGTAAATTCTTACTTGTATAATTTTCTAGAGTACCTATATGTTTTCAGAAAGTAAGTAAGATTTTAGTTACGCGCTATTTTGTTCAAATAAGTAACTATTTAAAACTTGGGGTATGGAATTAGATATATTTAAGAGATTTTTTCAATTGGATTATTTTCTCTTTATCTTTTTATTTTAACTATTTACCAAAATAATTTGGTTGTCCTTAATTTGTGTTTTTGGAAAAATAAAATAAAATAAAATCTCAATTTGAACTAAATAATAAGGATAGTTTTATCAAGGTTTTTTGACATTTTATTGACTTCATGACATATTGATACATCAATTTTTAAGCTTCGACAATTTTTACACATCATTATTATTATTTTTATTAATTTTATAAGTTTACTTATTTTTATTCTCTACCCAACTATTCCACCTCCTATTTCTCTCTCTTACATTTTTGAACAGTCTTAGACCTCTTCCAAGTCCCCCCATACCCTCAGTCTTTATCTTTATGTATATACCCCTCTCTCAGTGTCGAGGTACCACTCACTTCATTTTTCCTTTTCCTTTTTTGCTGAGATTTTTCTTAAGAGTGTTTTTGTTTTACGGGTTCAGATGGCTCTATTTAGGATTGTTTTGTTGTTCCTGCCCTCACTATGTTTCTACCATTATTTGGAGGGAGAGAAAATTGAGTGATAAACTTAGGGAAAGTAAGACAAAATTGGAGTTATCGAAAGAATTTGAAGGTTCAATTAAAGAAAAAGATTCATCAAATCCATAAAGTAGGGGAAGCAATACTAACTAGCAAGAACCACATAGATCTAGAGATGAATGTTTGTACGCTCACTGCATGTTTTGTAATCAATTACTATCATTTGCTCTCTTTTTCTTTTTCGTTTATTGAATTGAATTAGATTTTTTTTTTTTAATATAAATGTCGGGTTATACAAAGAATCTCTATGGTTATATGATTATATAAAAGGTAAGTTAGTCATACACTGTAGAGTTATTGAATTGAAATGAAACTGTTTTGTGTTTTTAACAAATTTCATAATAGAGTTTGGTGTAGAACAATCTCTGTTTTTGGCGAGAACAATTGTTTGTGTTTTTGGTGCTATATGTGTTTTGGCTATGGCCTATGGGTTGCTTATAAATTGTTCAATAAACCTTCCTTAAGGAGATTTTATTTTTTTAATTACTATAGAACTTGAATCTATGGCGTTCGCTCCGTGATGATTACCATCAGGCTAAGACATCATTTGGTTTTTGGTGTAGGCGGGATTTGAACCCAAGTTCCTTATTCGACGACAAAAGACTTTACCAGTTGAATTAATTCGAAGCCACATGTTTATTGGTTTTTACAGGTTGGGTTAATTAATAAATGGCACATAGATGGCATAATGGTAAACAATACTGGAACAAAATATCATTTTCATTTTTCTTTTATTGTGGTAAATGCACTTAATTCTAGTGTTTGGATGTGATCTTATGCTACATGTTAATAAAACTCTGAAATTTATGGTTTTGATCTTAGAAATTGGGCATTGATGTGTGCCTGTGCAATTAAGCTTAGCCTTTGGTTTGGCTACTGAGAAACTTGAGGCAAAAAAAAAAAAAAAGTTTTTCAATCTGTTTACAATGTGTTTTTTCGGAAAGTATTGCTTTGATATGTTGAATCTGGTGAGATGTATTTTTTCTTAATTAGATTTGTAATAAGCAATATTAGTGGCATGGGGCAGGAGGAGGTGGCCACCGACCAACCCACATGGTACTTCTCCTACTTGCTTCATTTTGTCCTAAGACTGTAATGCTAACACTAGGATACACTAGACTGTAATGCTAACACTAGGATATATATATTGTAAAGCGATCTTTCAACCCATTTTAATCAGTGACAAATGTCAAAAAGCAAGAAGGAAAATCATCAATTAGCTGTGGTATCAGCACATTCATGTTTTCAAAGGGATTCATTTTTACTTAAGTCCACCTGCCATATATTTTAATGCCTCTTATAGATCATATGCACTTTAAATTTCATACTAATTGTGCACTTATAACCATTTTATTTTTAGGCGCACATGTTCATTGACATTACTCATACAATAATTTAAAGTGCTATATGGCCCGTGCTCCCTAATGGTCACTAATTTAAGTCCCCGCACCTATCGTGATACACGTGGCTAGTAAAGTGTTACGTATCCCCCCACGTTTTGTCGAGGTGCATATATCTACGGAACGCCGACGAGGTGCATATATCAAAAATAAAATAAAACGCCGACCCTTTAAACACCAAGGCTTATCAAAAATAAAATAAAAAAATTTATATTGATATAATACATATTGATATAATACTTATAAATGATAGAGTTAATTGAAAAAGAAAAAAATTATAAATGATATAATATTTAAATCTACCAATAAATAAAAGGCCAAATCGAAGAATTTATTGATCATGAATATGTTCATGCGATGCATAATATGTTCATGCGATGCATGGATGAATCAATAATCATATGTAAACGTATGTTTTGAAATTTCTTAAATTTTTTTTATAATTGAAGTTTAATTGGAGTAGTATTAATTTTTTAATACTTTGGTAATAGGGTCTTCACTTAAACATGAAAGACCCAACTTTTATTATTAAAAAAAAATTATGGTAAATTATTAAAATATGATAAAATAAATAATGAATCTTCTTTTAAATTTCTAAAATTTGTTGGAAGTAAAATTTTAATCGAAGTAGAGTCTTTTAAACTTCTTGAAATTTTGGCAACGGTCAATAGCTCTTTTTTAGCCAAACAATACCTAGAGGTAAAATGATAATTTCACGTGCTCTTAAAATTCTAAATTTGACTTGAGGTTAAATCTATATCATAATGGGTAATCATAGAAGTTGAGGGCATTATAGTATTTTTCTAGTTAAAATCAAGGTTTCGAGTCTTTTGATCAATGTTATTTGAAGGAACAATTTTGGTTTCAAAAAATAAAGGGACAATTTTTATTGGTCAAAGGATGGTCTTACCATAGGCATGCATGCTTGATATTTATTTTGGCACGTTTCGTACACTGTATCTTTCTGTTTTTGGCACTCTAATCATCTTTACCCTAGAGTAATGCCAAGACAAGGATGCTGTATAAAATGTATGCCAATTGAAGCACTATTATACAGAAAATGTGAAAATTGTCCAGAATACCTTAAATTGGAAAACTAACATTGTCCACATTTTAATCACAGTTTAAACATGTTTTGTTTTATTTATCTTCTTCATGGAACTCTCTTATTCCTTTATATATGCTCATACAACAATATCCATTAACTGAAATCAGAAGAAACTAGAATCTTAGTAATAGCTAACAAATAACAATAATTATATATACAATGGTTCACAAGGACGTACTTTGAGTTCAGGTTTTTAGTTCAACAACAAGACACTGTCCAGTAATCTAGAAAGCATTGAGTACTCCATGGAGACCAAGGATAACTACGTAATATATTGTAGACTGGTTCTGGAGTGGAGGACCAGGCTGACTAGCGTAAAGTATATTTGTAAGTATTTTACTCTCAGCATTTAGGGTATCAAAATATTCACTTGCTCTGTTGTCCCAAACAAAAATCATAGGTCTATATCTTTTAATTTAAATCTAGACTTGCTAGAGGGATTGAGCTTTATGTTTGTATGAAAAATGAATTTACAAAGAAATCTCCTCCTAAGTTTAAGGGAAAATAACAGTCTTAAACGAAGCAAGATGGGCAGGCCTAAGATTGCTACATCTCTAATGTCTCTCTCAATAATTATATATTAATCATGTAATAGTAAAATATAAAATATATATTAGGGTAAAATATATATAGATTAGGGTTCTATTCATGTGTTGTCACCAAACAGTCTCCAAAATATTTTAAAATTATTAATGCTTGTATAATAAGCAATAATTATATATTAATCATGTTATAGTAAAATTATTAATACAACTTCATTTTATTCCTTGAATGGTAATAATTATTACATTACATTCTTTTATTCCTTATAATACTAATTCTTATTACAGTGTAATAACCATTACAGTATATCAAACGTGCCTTTAATTAATTTCTTTAGTCTTAAAGATTAATCAAAAGACTAAAGACGTGGGTTACACAGAGAGTGTGAGTCACTTTACCAATAAAAAGAAAAAATGTTTGATCTACTCAGGAAAACCCTAATGAATCTATGCTCCCCATGCACCAGATTGTAATGCTACATTCCCATTGCTGAAACAAAAGTCCAGCATTTGTCAGCAACTGACAGAAGTCACAACACTTGACCAAATGAAATTTTGAATTTTTCAAATAGAGTAATGCTAGAGACACAACTTATTTTACAACCAAATGCTTACAAACTGATGTGGCATCCAAGGTGGAGGTTGCCATGTCATTAAAATAATAATGAATTAATGATGGCTAAATTTAAGTGTTATATTTTAATGACATGGCAACCTCCATCTTAGATGCCACATCTTCTTTCTCTTGCCAATGGTGTGAAGATGAGCCAGAGACAAGTGACCATATCTTGTGGCAGTGCGAGTTTGCTCAAAGGGTGTGGTCTGCGAGTTCGGTCAACATACCATCTGGGGTGAACGTTAATATGACGTTTACGGATTTTTTGGAGTGCTGTTTGCGAGAGTTGGGCTCTCCAGAGGTAGAAATCACTATGACTATTGCATGGATGTTATGGGTTGCTCGAAATGAGCTGAAGTGGGAAGGAGTTCATAGTAATGTTGACGATGTTTGCAATCGCGCTTCAGTGGTGGCTCTGGAATTTCTGGAATATGGTGGGTCTGAGAGTGTAGATTCGAAGATGCCTGAAGGCAGAGGAGGTTGGAGTCCACCCCAGTTGGGGAGCAATAAGATATCCATTGCTTGTCATTTTGGGGCAGCGTCTACACGAGTGGGGGTGGGTATTTTGATAAGAGATCATGAAGGCTTAGTGGTGGTTGCTGCTGGTTTTGTTTTACAGAAATATGCTGATCAAATATCAAATTTTGCTTTTGCTGTGTTCTATGCTTTACAACTAGCATATGAAACTGGGTTTAGGGACTCTATTGTGTTGGAAGTGCCGTCTAGAGAGCTTATGGGATTGATTCATCTTGATACCCCTTGCCTAGCACCTTCAGGGGTAGTGGTTGAAGATATTCACGCATGGAGAGTGTTTTTTTCAAGTATTCAATTTGGCTTTATTTCAAATGTTTGTAACAAAGCTTCCTATGCTTTGGCTACAGAGGCTGCGTCCTCAAATTTAGATCAAGTTTGGCTGGAGGAGTGTCCTCCATGCATTATTCCTTTTGTGTAATTTGGTTTCTCAATAAAATATCTATCGTTCCTATCAAAAAAAAAAAAAAAAGATGCCACATCAGTTTGTAAGCATTTGGTTGTAAAATAAGTTGTGTATCTAGCATTACTCTTTCAAATATTTGAAATCAGGCATCTTTTAGTAGATAGATGATTATCTTGTTAATTTTAGGCAAAAATACACTTTTAGCCCTTATATTTTTGGGATGTTTTCATTTTGGTCCCTATGTTTTATAATGTTTCAATTTAGTCCTTGATTTTTTGGACATATGATATATTTGATGAGAAGATTTAAAAATAAAAATAAAATAAGAAGGGTAAGGACTCAAATGAACCTATATCCAAAAATCAAGGACAAATATGAAACATTATAAAATATAGGGACAATAATGAATACACCTCTAAAACAATAAGAACCAAAAGTGTATTTTTACCTTAGTTTTAAAGAATAATTTTAATTGAAATAATATAATTAGAAAAGAGTCCATCATAATCTTAAAACACTTATTTATCTCATAAAAAAAAAAAATTGAAAGAAGAAAATATATACATATTAGAAACGAGAGTGTGAGACCCCACAATTCGGGTTGACACTTCGGGGGAAACCGATTTAGGCTCCTCGAGTGACTATCGACACTTCGTGATAGGTGTTACGTAGTTTCACATTTTTCTATTTTTATTTATCTTATTTATTTCATTGTCTATGAAGGAATGCAGAATTTGGTTGATTGGTGGATCATTAAGTTGGAAGGTAAAGGATTAAAAACTACTAGTATTTGTAGGATACACTGTATACTTGTGGACAGTGGTGGAGCCATAATTTGACTTTAACGGGGGGAATTTATATACACACAAAACCATAGCAAATTCATTATATTTTATTTTATCTATTAAAAATATGTTTCCTTTTTCTTTTTCAAAGTTAAAATTCCCCTTATGAATGAAAATATTTTTAATAGTTAGATAGACAACAAGTAAACTTACAGAAATTTACGTTATTATATAATTATCTCAAAATTTTATTGCTTATTATACAAATTTTTATGAAGAAGAAAAACTTTTTACATAAAAAAAATTGAGGTTCTATTACTTTTATATAAATATAATTGGTGAAATAAAACTCTAGTTTTCATTATTTTCTCTACCATTGATAAAATTGGAAAAAATTTATTTGTTATTTTTTAATGGATTTTGACATAAAAGATATAATTGTGTGTTGATTATAAGCATAATAAAAAAGAAATACATCAATGAAATTCACAAACAAATAAAGCAAAAAAAAAAAGCAAATTATAATCGGGACCGGTGAAAGTTATTATTATTATTTTTTGTTAAGTCTAAAGATAGAAATATCCTATTGACAGTAAAAGTACAATTACAGTGTATTTTTCATGAGGAGCCCACGGCCCACGCCTCCTTAAACTATATGGACACATCTCTATTGTCTCAAGTAGATTTGCTGTCCAGAAAGATCTTTCGTCTCATAGTCTTGCATGAGTGTCCTTGCTGATTCTCATATATGCTGTGGGGCAAAGTTATAAATGAGCTTTTGTTTTTTCTTTCTTTCTTTTTTTTTTTGGCAAATTGCGTTTTGACTTTTAATTATCTGTCGTATCAATTCCACCTAATCTAAAAAATTAAGCAATGTCCCCTTATCAATTGAAAAAAATGCAAATAGTCTCTCACCTTCTAATTTGGATAGAGTTTAGCTATAAACCAATTTGTAACCCAATATGTAGTCACTCATAAGGTTATCCACATGTATTATTTATACAAGTCACATGACTCATTAAATAGGTCATATGACTAAAAGTAAATGTGGATGATCTTATGAGTTACCACATAGTTAGTTTGTTACTAAACTCTATCCTTCTAATTTTCTGTTAAATTGAAAGAAAATTAACGGATTTTTTTTAATATATTTTTTAAGTTTCAAGTCATAATACTCAAAATCTATCATTAAGTATTAATATACCATAAAAAGATTCTGTTATGTTTGTTTGGATTTAATCGAAAATTAGACGATGATGAGTTATTTGTATGTTTTCAATACATAAGGGGTGAGACATTACTCGGTTTTGTAGATTAGGGAGTGAATTAAAATAGATCCAATAGTTAAAGAGGAAAAATGCAATTTGCCTTCTTCTTCTTCTTCTTTTTGGTGGGCCAAGGGGCCAAATGCCCCTGGCTCACCCTTGCCAGTGGATGCAAAGGAACTTTCTGAGTATCATTTAATAAAGACAATCAAGAGTTAGTGATGTCAAAATTAGGGTGGAAATCAAATCCGTGAGTTATGAACCAGTCCTTAATCACGTAATCTATATCTATATTATTATATATATAAAACAAAAATTTCAAACTGTAAGATATTGAGGTTCTGCCAAGTGGCACACTTGAGGTATTGCCAAGTGTCTCACTCATGTAGCCTTCTATCATTTAATTACTATCGTGTGTCACTCCTCTTTGACATGAAAATAACTACTATTCAATGTATCTTTCCTCCTAAACTAAGTATAAGTTTAAATGATTTGTGTTAAACAATTTACATTTCTTAACTCTTTATAATGACATGTATTTTTACACATACATACATACATAAAATATGTTAGTTAAAACAAATTTTTGTATACCATTATCATTAAATTTCATTTACAAATATAACTTCATCTCTATCATTTGGACTCTCCTGTACAACAGGATGTGGCATGATTGATCGATTGGATAGTTTCACATTGTAAACTATAAAAATGTCTCAACGTTTTATGAACACACATATGTCCTATGTTGGGTCCAAACAACTGCTATCTTGTCAAGTGGTTGGATAGGAGCATTCCTAATTCCAAATCCTAGCTCCAAAATGAGTTGAAGCCTTAATTTTGGTTCTTCTACCAGAATAATTGCATGAAGCGTGTGTGATTTCGAGTTCAAGTGAAGCTATGGAAACTGAATCGATAAACAAGCCAATAATATGAACTTTTTTTTTTTTTTTGTTGTTAAAATCCAATAATATGAACTAAAAAGCTAACTTGAAGTCTTGAATATAAATGAACACACTATATATAAACCATCTTATGTGAAATTACTTTCGGACTAGGGCCTTGGACCCCAAAGTTATTATTATTATTATTATAATATAGGCATGTATGTAGTATGTACTAAAGATAGCTTTTAGTATTTGGTACCCATGAAACTACCTCTTGAATTAATCTTTTATAATGGTCACAATCCACAATAATGTTCTAACTCTTAACTTTATAACCAATTAAAATATTAAATAAAATAAAACAAGACTAAAGTGACTCGGTCTCGTGACTCATCTAAAAGTCAAAGAAATCCACTATTTTCGTTTACACTATGCTTAGAGACTAAGACAAGACTAAGGGTGTACACGATAGGTATAGCACAATATTTAGGATATTTCGATACACTGGCGGATCCAGTGTGTGACCAGTGCCCACCCTGAAAAAAAAATTAGTAGGTATATATAAATTCAAAAAATATAGATTTGCTAAAGTGTCCACCCTCATTTTTGTTTTAAATTCTCATTTTCGTTTTAGAAAAAAAAAATTAAGGGAGATAAAACTATCAAAATTACAGCAAACAACCCAAACAATCCAAAATTACAGCATTCACCACACATAACAAACAACCAAATAACACAAAAAAGCCCAAATAACACAAAGAAAATCCAAATAACACAAGAAAAAGGCCCAATAATATCCTCAAAAGCCCAAAAATGAAATTACAACAACAAATCAGCCCAAATAAATCAATTCTATTATTTTTTTTTTTAAACCCTAACTTTAATCCCTCCCCTACCACTTGCCCTGTTGCCCACTTACTGATTACCATGAGAGAGAGAGAGAGAGAAAGAGCGAACGGAACGGTCACTGGAAGTCTGGAACGACAGCTCCGCTAGCTCGGCTACTCCGTGTTGAAGCAGATCGATTCCCTCCCGTCTCCACGGCCACCAATCGGCTCCCTCCCCTCCTGGATCTCATTCCTAGACCAGCTGGCGCCTGGCAAGTGGCGACCAAAGTGCTCGATGCCTGGACCCGAGCCCGAGGACTGATATTTCTCTCTCTCTCTCTCTTTGACTGACTGACTCTTTCATTTAACTTTGAAATTTTGGCTTTGTTTGAATATTTAGTTCTGTTTGATGTGCTGTGTTGTTAAGCACTTTCTGTCTTTCTTAGTGGTGTCTTGGTGAGTGGTCCGAGTGGACCATGTGAAGTGGTCCTTGGACTGGTCAGTTTTTTTTTTTTTTTTTATGAGAATCGGACTGGTCAGTTGCTTTGTGAATATGAAGACACGTCAAAATCAATTGTAAAAGGTATGATAAGCCTCTTGTTTGTTACTTTTTGTTTATATAAACAATGTATTTCGGCTTTTGGCCTTTTTTTGTATTATATGTATTAAAGTTTGAAATCAAAAGACAAAAGGTGCCCACCCTAAATGGAATTCCTAGATCCACCCCTGTTTCGATACCATGTTGTACCTTGCAGTATGGTAAATACTAGTATCAAAAACCATACTACATGGTTCAGTATCCCACCATTCTGGTGCAATTTGGTGAGGTGTGGTAGAGGTGCGGTACCGGTGTTTCCAAGATCCACTCACACAAACCCTATATCTTGTACCAAATCAACCAAATCCTCACCTTTATTCCTCTATATCCCAACCCTCATAAACTCCATAACAATATATGGCTACATTATATTTGAAAGCCATGCTGCCAAATCTGAAACTCCATATCAAAACACATCATCACACTTACCAGATCTGAAACTCCATATTTGTTTGTTGCCAAACTAGAATTTACAAGGAATGGTCGTCAATTTGTTTAAAAGAAACAAATAACTATGCTCGATCGAGGGTCTAGTGTCTTTAAAGCAAACTTAGAACCACAATCTGACTTCGATCTAAAAGGCTTGTAGGCTCGGTGCTTGCCTTTGCCCAAAGGACTTAAAATAAAATGCGAGTAAAAAAAGAGAATGAAAGTATTTAAGCTAATGGGAGTAACAAAACAGTACCAATTAATCAAGCTAACTAGGCTAATTGATTAAGCTAAGAGATTATCTAATTAGATTAACTAGTTTTAAGTTGTCTAAAGTAACTAATTGATTAATTACACTAACTATTTAAGCTAATCGAGGTGCCTAAAGTGACTAATTGATTAAACTAAACTAAGTTAAGTTAAGCTAAGTCTGAAATAACTATTGCTAATCGAGGTAACTACGCCTAAGTTAAAGTAAAATATACTACGATCGAGGTAACTAGAGCGTCAAATCAAGTAACAACATAAATGAGACATTCTTAATTAACTGAAAGAGTACTTACAAGCATGTAAAGGACAATAACTATTTCCTACTAAAAGTTACAATCGAAAGCTCTCTTAATTAATCTAACAAATGCTATTTGGATTTGCCTGGGGCTGTGTGTGTTTTTGCGTGTGCTCTAAATACAATTGGGTTTACTATTTATAAGCCAACTCCAACAGTTACATTCCCATCCCTTGATCTTCTCTTCAAATCCCATGAAAATAGCTCATGTTTCATGTTTAACTGCTTCGATCGTGGCCTTTTTGTTAGATAATCGTAAATGTGCATCATGCGTGCCTTTTACTTGCTAGATGTCATTTGTGTGGCTATGTAAAAGATTAAACAAGTGTTATTCCTTGATTGATCCACGTGCTACTCTATGATTGGCCCTTGGTGTAGCCAGTTACTTCATCTATTTGTCATCATCTAATTAGTTTGTGGTCCACCTTCTATTTAAATCTATGTGCTATGCTTCCATTGGTTCACGCGTCTTCTTTTGCTTGGCTATACGTTGGCCATTGTTTAGCCTATGTGTCACCATTTTACTGGTTCCCTTGCCAACTTATACGTCCAGTCACTTATTTCAAATCTCATACTAACAATATCAAAACACATCATCACACTTACTAGATCTGAAACCTACATGGCCACACCAGATCCGAGACCCATGGGTCTCAACTTTCTTCCTCAGTCTAGGCAGCGTGCTCCAACTTTGTTTAGTGACTACAATAGTTAATGTTGGGGCTAGGGTTTCGATGATAGATTTCACCGTGGGTGGGTCACTAAGGCAAAACAGGGAGAGCGAGGGGGCAAACACTAGGTTTTTAGTGTTTGGGTTTTGTTGTGGGTGGATTTTCATGGGTTTTGTCGATGTGAGGGGTAAGGGTTGATGGGTGAAGACCATATCCTTCACCGACACCACATTTAGAGAGAGAGAGAGAAACTCATCGAGAGTGAGAGAGAGAGAGAGAGAGAGAGAGAATTCTTGAGAAAATAGATTTTTCCAATTAGTATAATATATTTTAGGGTAAATTACACTGGCACTTCCTTCTTTTGGCAAAACTAGACTCGACACACCCTATTTTCAACAACTAATACTCCATTCCAAAATTCTAAAAATAATTCACACTCCACCCCCTTTTTCACCCCATGGACTTACAATGTTAACTTAAAATCAGAATATTCCATTTTATAGGAAATGTTCTCCACTAAAAATTAAAATAATGACAGATAAAGTTAAACTTAGTTAGTTAGGTTTGTTTGAAAACAAAAAAAAAAAAAAAAATTGGCTGAATAACTCTAGTTATCTCGGCCTCTCTCCTTCAATCAAACAAAAACAAAACAAAAATTCCTCTCTCTCTCTCTCTCTCTCTCTCTCTCTCTCTTCGATTCAACAATTAAATCTTCATTCAAATGGTATGAACTGTAGATATGGACTATGGTATCTTTGGCAATCTGGAACGCTCGTAACAAATGCATTTTCGAAGAATCTTCTGTACACCCATTCTGTATTTTTTACTCGGCTTCCACCCTACTGAAATATTTCCAAGTGGTGCACACTGGCAGAAAATCACTACTTACTACTACGAGGTGTAATGTGGTGTAGTCTTTTTACTTTTTCCTTGATCCTTGATCCTGACCCCCATTTGACGAGTCTATCTCTTTTTCGGAAGAGAAGGAATGTGTGTGTGTGTGTGTGTGTGGGAACACGTGTGTGTGTGCATGTGAGCACAAATTTTGGAGTCGCCACCAACCATGGGAAATTTAAGGTGTGATTGGGCACCTAT
>OU015769.1:17059237-17147040 GCA_907173295.1 Fagus sylvatica
ATGTAGTAACATACAATCCCTACATTGTGACTTACTTGGTCCAACCAAAATTAGACACTTCAATTAAAAATCCATGTCAAACCCACCTCAGTTAAAACTAACAGAGTTGTTTCTTTGCCTTAGTTAACTCAAACTCTCAATACTGTAAATGGGTATGATTCGCAAGATTCCACACAAAACCTCCATACCCATCAGCCAAAAGCTCCCACGACCAAAACCCATATCCTTAAATCAGCCACCCACCAATGCTACCTTTCGCCATTCATCACCGTATCAAACCGTGATCCACACGTCCATACTCTTCCCCAAAAATTGCCGTCGTCAACCCAGACCCATATCTTAAATCAGCCACCCACCAATGCTACCTTATTCAATTGTCAATCCCAACTTTTTCTTCCACTAGTTGGGATCTGTTGTTTATGTTATTAAAATTTTCAGTTTTGATGAATTTGCTTTGTGGTCTTCTTTTGGATTTATTTTGTTAAATTTTCAGAAAATAATGTAAATTATTTTTATGGAATTTCTGGTTGGTCAATTTACACCGAAACTCTCTATGTTGTTTCTTCATTCTTTGGGTTGTTCGGAACTCTCTCTGAGAATATGGGGTTGTTTGAGCCTTTGAGGTTGGGAAATAGATGAGAAGTTTTTGGTGGTGGGGAAGGGTGAGACTGAGAATGTAGAGAAAAGATGAAAGATTGTGAGTTAACGAAGGCAAAGAAAGTAAGAAACAGCTCCGTTAGTTTTAGGTGAGGTGGATTTGACATGGATTTTTAATTGAGATGTCTTATTTTGGTTGGACCAAGTAAGTCACAATGCAGGGATTGTATGTTACTACATTGCAGCTGATATGCTCCCCATAATGGGTAATCATAGAAGTTGAGGGCATTATAGTATTTTTCTAGTTAAAATCAAGGTTTCGAGTCTTTTGATCAATGTTATTTGAAGGAACAATTTTGGTTTCAAAAAATAAAGGGACAATTTTTATTGGTCAAAGGATGGTCTTACCATAGGCATGCATGCTTGAGATTTATTTACGGCACGTTTCGTACACTGTAATAGGTCTTGTAATGTAATAGCTATTCCTAAAGAATAACTATTCGGTTGTTTGGTTACGCTTTTATTACAGAGAATAGCTATTCCTTAGGAATGACTATTCTTTAAAATGAGGAATAACTATTCCTTATCAAAATGATTGTAATAACTATTCTTTAGATCACGTAATAACTAAAAAAAAATTCCAAAAATCATAGTTGACTATCACTTTTTTTTAAAATCTCTCTCTCTCTCTCTCTCTCTCTCTATATATATATATATATATATATATTCTCTCCAATTTTTTTACCTCTCTCTCTCTCTCTCTCTCTCTCTCTCTCTCTCTCTCTCTCTCTCTCTCTCTCTCTCTTTCTCTCTCTATATATATATATATATATATATATATATATATATTCAAAATCCAAGTCTCCAAAATATTTTAAAATTATTAATACTTCGTATAATAAGCAATACTTATATTAATCATGTTATAGTAAAATATAAAATATAGATTCAGGGTTCTATTCATGTGTTGTCACCAAACAAATGAATGGTAATATTATTACATATATATATATATATATATATATAATTCAAAATCCAAGTCTCCAAAATATTTTAAAATTATTAATGCTTGTATAATAAGCAATAATTATATATTAATCATGTTATAGTAAAATATAAAATATAGATTAAGGTTTTATTCATGTGTTGTCATCAAACAGATGAATGGTAATAATTATTACATTACAACTTCTTTTATTCCTTATAATACTAATTCTTATTACAGTGTAATAACCATTACAGTATACCAAACGTGCCTTTAATTAATTTTGATTAGTCTTTAAAAGATTAATCAAAAGTCAACTAAAGACTTTAATTTCCCTAAGTTCAAATGGCAAATAATTATGGACATTCAAGTATTGGATAATCATTAGAGATAATGTGAAATTTTTGAATTTTTCAAATAGAGTAATGCTAGAGACACAACTTATTTTACAACCAAATTTTTACAAACTAATGTGGCATCTAAAATGAAGGTTGCCATGTCATTAAAATAATAATGAATTAATGATGGCTAAATTTAAGTGTTATATTTTAATGACATGGCAACCTCCATCTTAGATGCCACATCAGTTTGTAAGCATTTGGTTGTAAAATAAGTTGTGTATCTAGCATTACTCTTTCAAATATTTGAAATCAGGCATCTTTTAGTAGATAGATGATTATCTTGTTAATTTTAGGCAAAAATGCACTTTTAGCCCTTATATTTTTGGGATGTTTTCATTTTGGTCCCTATGTTTTATAATGTTTCAATTTAGTCCTTGATTTTTTGGACATATGATATATTTGATGAGAAGATTTAAAAATAAAAATAAAAATAAAATAAGGAGGGTAAGGACTCAAATGAACTTATATCCAAAAATCAAGGACAAATATGAAACATTATAAAATATAGGGACAATAATGAATACACCTCTAAAACAATAAGAACCAAAAGTGTATTTTTACCTTAGTTTTAAAGAATAATTTTAATTGAAATAATATAATTAGAAAAGAGTCCATCATAATCTTAAAACACTTATTTATCTCATAAAAAAAAAAAATTGAAAGAAGAAAATATATACATATTAGAAACGAGAGTGTGAGACCCACAATTCGGGTTGACACTTCGGGGGAAACCGATTTAGGCTCCTCGAGTGACTATCGACACTTCGTGATAGGTGTTACGTAGTTTCACATTTTTCTATTTTTATTTATCTTATTTATTTCATTGTCTATGAAGGAATGCAGAATTTGGTTGATTGGTGGATCATTAAGTTGGAAGGTAAAGGATTAAAAACTACTAGTATTTGTAGGATACACTGTATACTTGTGGACAGTGGTGGAGCCATAATTTGACTTTAACGGGGGGAATTTATATACACACAAAACCATAGCAAATTCATTATATTTTATTTTATCTATTAAAAATATGTTTCCTTTTTCTTTTTCAAAGTTAAAATTCCCCTTATGAATGAAAATATTTTTAATAGTTAGATAGACAACAAGTACAACTTACAGAAATTTACGTTATTATATAATTATCTCAAAATTTTATTGCTTATTATACAAATTTTTATGAAGAAGAAAAACTTTTTACATAAAAAAAAATTGAGGTTCTATTACTTTTATATAAATATAATTGGTGAAATAAAACTCTAGTTTTCATTATTTTCTCTACCATTGATAAAATTGGAAAAAATTTATTTGTTATTTTTTAATGGATTTTGACATAAAAGATATAATTGTGTGTTGATTATAAGCATAATAAAAAAGAAATACATCAATGAAATTCACAAACAAATAAAGCAAAAAAAAAAAGCAAATAAATATAATCGGGACCGGTGAAAGTTATTATTATTATTATTTTTTGTTAAGTCTAAAGATAGAAATATCCTATTGACAGTAAAAGTACAATTACAGTGTATTTTTCATGAGGAGCCCACGGCCCACGCCTCCTTAAACTATATGGACACATCTCTATTGTCTCAAGTAGATTTGCTGTCCAGAAAGATCTTTCGTCTCATAGTCTTGCATGAGTGTCCTTGCTGATTCTCATATATGCTGTGGGGCAAAGTTATAAATGAGCTTTTGTTTTTTCTTTCTTTCTTTTTTTTTTTGGCAAATTGCGTTTTGACTTTTAATTATCTGGTCGTATCAATTCCACCTAATCTAAAAAATTAAGCAATGTCCCCTTATCAATTGAAAAAAATGCAAATAGTCTCTCACCTTCTAATTTGGATAGAGTTTAGCTATAAACCAATTTGTAACCCAATTATGTAGTCACTCATAAGGTTATCTACATGTATTATTTATACAAGTCAGATGACTCATTAAATAAGTCATATGACTAAAAGTACATGTGGATGATCTTATGAGTTACCACATAGTTAGTTTGTTACTAAACTCTATCCTTCTAATTTTCTGTTAAATTGAAAGAAAATTAACGGATTTTTTTTAATATATTTTTTAAGTTTCAAGTCATAATACTCAAAATCTATCATTAAGTATTAATATACCATAAAAAGATTCTGTTATGTTTGTTTGGATTTAATCGAAAATTAGACGATGATGAGTTATTTGTATGTTTTCAATACATAAGGGGTGAGACATTACTCGGTTTTGTAGATTAGGGAGTGAATTAAAATAGATCCAATAGTTAAAGGGGAAAAATGCAATTTGCCTTCTTCTTCTTCTTCTTTTTGGTGGGCCAAGGGGCCAAATGCCCCTGGCTCCACCCTTGCCAGTGGATGCAAAGGAACTTTCTGAGTATCATTTAATAAAGACAATCAAGAGTTAGTGATGTCAAAATTAGGGTGGAAATCAAATCCGTGAGTTATGAACCAGTCCTTAATCACGTAATCTATATCTATATTATTATATATATATAAAAACAAAAATTTCAAACTGTGAGATATTGAGGTTCTGCCAAGTGGCACACTTGAGGTATTGCCAAGTGTCTCACTCATGTAGCCTTCTATCATTTAATTACTATCGTGTGTCACTCCTCTTTGACATGAAAATAACTACTATTCAATGTATCTTTCCTCCTAAACTAAGTATAAGTTTAAATGATTTGTGTTAAACAATTTACATTTCTTAACTCTTTATAATGACATGTATTTTTACACATACATACATACATAAAATATGTTAGTTAAAACAAATTTTTGTATACCATTATCATTAAATTTCATTTACAAATATAACTTCATCTCTATCATTTGGACTCTCCTGTACAACAGGATGTGGCATGATTGATCGATTGGATAGTTTCACATTGTAAACTATAAAAATGTCTCAACGTTTTATGAACACACATATGTCCTATGTTGGGTCCAAACAACTGCTATCTTGTCAAGTGGTTGGATAGGAGCATTCCTAATTCCAAATCCTAGCTCCAAAATGAGTTGAAGCCTTAATTTTGGTTCTTCTACCAGAATAATTGCATGAAGCGTGTGTGATTTCGAGTTCAAGTGAAGCTATGGAAACTGAATCGATAAACAAGCCAATAATATGAACTTTTTTTTTTTTGTTGTTAAAATCCAATAATATGAACTAAAAAGCTAACTTGAAGTCTTGAATATAAATGAACACACTATATATAAACCATCTTATGTGAAATTACTTTCGGACTAGGGCCTTGGACCCCAAAGTTATTATTATTATTATTATAATATAGGCATGTATGTAGTATGTACTAAAGATAGCTTTTAGTATTTGGTACCCATGAAACTACCTCTTGAATTAATCTTTTATAATGGTCACAATCCACAATAATGTTCTAACTCTTAACTTTATAACCAATTAAAATATTAAATAAAATAAAACAAGACTAAAGTGACTCGGTCTCGTGACTCATCTAAAAGTCAAAGAAATCCACTATTTTCGTTTACACTATGCTTAGAGACTAAGACAAGACTAAGGGTGTACACGATAGGTATAGCACAATATTTAGGATATTTCGATACACTGGCGGATCCAGTGTGTGACCAGTGCCCACCCTGAAAAAAAAATTAGTAGGTATATATAAATTCAAAAAATATAGATTTGCTAAAGTGTCCACCCTCATTTTTGTTTTAAATTCTCATTTTCGTTTTAGAAAAAAAAAATTAAGGGAGATAAAACTATCAAAATTACAGCAAACAACCCAAACAATCTAAAATTACAGCATTCACCACACATAACAAACAACCAAATAACACAAAAAAGCCCAAATAACACAAAGAAAATCCAAATAACACAAGAAAAAGGCCCAACAATATCCTCAAAAGCCCAAAAATGAAATTACAACAACAAATCAGCCCAAATAAATCAATTCTATTATTTTTTTTTTTAAACCCTAACTTTAATCCCTCCCCTACCACTTGCCCTGTTGCCCACTTACTGATTACCATGAGAGAGAGAGAGAGAGAAAGAGCGAACGGAACGGTCACTGGAAGTCTGGAACGACAGCTCCGCTAGCTCGGCTACTCCGTGTTGAAGCAGATCGATTCCCTCCCGTCTCCACGGCCACCAATCGGCTCCCTCCCCTCCTGGATCTCATTCCTAGACCAGCTGGCGCCTGGCAAGTGGCGACCAAAGTGCTCGATGCCTGGACCCGAGCCCGAGGACTGATATTTCTCTCTCTCTCTCTCTTTGACTGACTGACTCTTTCATTTAACTTTGAAATTTTGGCTTTGTTTGAATATTTAGTTCTGTTTGATGTGCTGTGTTGTTAAGCACTTTCTCTTTCAGTGGTGTCTTGGTGAGTGGTCCGAGTGGACCATGTGAAGTGGTCCCGGACTGGTCAGTTTTTTTTTTTTTTTTTTATGAGAACTGGACTGGTCAGTTGCTTTGTGAATATGAAGACACATCAAAATCAATTGTAAAAGGATATGATAAGCCTCTTGTTTATTACTTTTTGTTTATATAAACAATGTATTTCGGCTTTTGGCCTTTTTTTGTATTATATGTATTAAAGTTTGAAATCAAAAGACAAAAGGTGCCCACCCTAAATGGAATTCCTAGATCCACCCCTGTTTCGATACCATGTTGTACCTTGCAGTATGGTAAATACTAGTATCAAAAACCATACTACATGGTTCAGTATCCCACCATTCTGGTGCAATTTGGTGAGGTGTGGTAGAGGTGCGGTACCGGTGTTTCCAAGATCCACTCACACAAACCCTATATCTTGTACCAAATCAACCAAATCCTCACCTTTATTCCTCTATATCCCAACCCTCATAAACTCCATAACAATATATGGCTACATTATATTTGAAAGCCATGCTGCCAAATCTGAAACTCCATATCAAAACACATCATCACACTTACCAGATCTGAAACTCCATATTTGTTTGTTGCCAAACTAGAATTTACAAGGAATGGTCGTCAATTTGTTTAAAAGAAACAAATAACTATGCTCGATCGAGGGTCTAGTGTCCTTTAAAGCAAACTTAGAACCACAATCTGACTTCGATCTAAAAGGCTTGTAGGCTCGGTGCTTGCCTTTGCCCAAAGGACTTAAAATAAAATGCGAGTAAAAAAAGAGAATGAAAGTATTTAAGCTAATGGGAGTAACAGGAAACAGTACCAATTAATCAAGCTAACTAGGCTAATTGATTAAGCTAAGAGATTATCTAATTAGATTAACTAGTTTTAAGTTGTCTAAAGTAACTAATTGATTAATTACACTAACTATTTAAGCTAATCGAGGTGCCTAAAGTGACTAATTGATTAAACTAAACTAAGTTAAGCTAAGTCTGAAATAACTATTGCTAATCGAGGTAACTACGCCTAAGTTAAAGTAAAATATACTACGATCGAGGTAACTAGAGCGTCAAATCAAGTAACAACCATAAATGAGACATTCTTAATTAACTGAAAGAGTACTTACAAGCATGTAAAGGAAATACTAAAAGTTACAATCGAAAGCTCTCTTAATTAATCTAACAAATGCTATTTGGATTTGCCTGGGGCTGTGTGTGTTTTTGCGTGTGCTCTAAATACAATTGGGTTTACTATTTATAAGCCAACTCCAACAGTTACATTCCCATCCCTTGATCTTCTCTTCAAATCCCATGAAAATAGCTCATGTTTCATGTTTAACTGCTTCGATCGTGGCCTTTTTGTTAGATAATCGTAAAATGTGCATCATGCGTGCCTTTTACTTGCTAGATGTCATTTGTGTGGCTATGTAAAAGATTAAACAAGTGTTATTCCTTGATTGATCCACGTGCTACTCTGTGATTGGCCCTTGGTCTAGCCAGTTACTTCATCTATGTGTCATCATCTAATTAGTTTGTGGTCCACCTTCTATTTAAATCTACGTGCTATGCTTCCATTGGTTCACGCGTCTTCTTTTGCTTGGCTATACGTTGGCCATTGTTTAGCCTATGTGTCACCATTTTACTGGTTCCCTTGCCAACTTATACGTCCAGTCACTTATTTCAAATCTCATACTAACAATATCAAAACACATCATCACACTTACTAGATCTGAAACCTACATGGCCACACCAGATCCGAGACCCATGGGTCTCAACTTTCTTCCTCAGTCTAGGCAGCGTGCTCCAACTTTGTTTAGTGACTACAATAGTTAATGTTGGGGCTAGGGTTTCGATGATGGATTTCACCGTGGGTGGGTCACTAAGGCAAAACAGGGAGAGCGAGGGGGCAAACACTAGGTTTTTAGTGTTTGGGTTTTGTTGTGGGTGGATTTTCATGGGTTTTGTCGATGTGAGGGGTAAGGGTTGATGGGTGAAGACCATATCCTTCACCGACACCACATTTAGAGAGAGAGAGAGAAACTCATCGAGAGTGAGAGAGAGAGAGAGAGAGAGAGAGAATTCTTGAGAAAATAGATTTTTCCAATTAGTATAATATATTTTAGGGTAAATTACACTGGCACTTCCTTCTTTTGGCAAAACTAGACTCGACACACCCTATTTTCAACAACTAATACTCCATTCCAAAATTCTAAAAATAATTCACACTCCACCCCCTTTTTCACCCCATGGACTTACAATGTTAACTTAAAATCAGAATATTCCATTTTATAGGAAATGTTCTCCACTAAAAATTAAAATAATGACAGATAAAGTTAAACTTAGTTAGTTAGGTTTGTTTGTTTGAAAAAAAAAAAAAAAAAAAATTGGCTGAATAACTCTAGTTATCTCGGCCTCTCTCCTTCAATCAAACAAAAACAAAACAAAAATTCCTCTCTCTCTCTCTCTCTCTCTCTCTCTCTCTCTTCGATTCAACAATTAAATCTTCATTCAAATGGTATGAACTGTAGATATGGACTATGGTATCTTTGGCAATCTGGAACGCTCGTAACAAATGCATTTTCGAAGAATCTTCTGTACACCCATTCTGTATTTTTTACTCGGCTTCCACCCTACTGAAATATTTCCAAGTGGTGCACACTGGCAGAAAATCACTACTTACTACTACGAGGTGTAATGTGGTGTAGTCTTTTTACTTTTTCCTTGATCCTTGATCCTGACCCCCATTTGACGAGTCTATCTCTTTTTCGGAAGAGAAGGAATGTGTGTGTGTGTGTGTGTGGGAACACGTGTGTGTGTGCATGTGAGCACAGATTTGGAGTCGCCACCAATCATGGGAAATTTAGGCTGTAATTGGGAACCTATGTCTAACAGATTTTATCTTGTTTAGACATTTAAAATGAAATGGTCTTGAACCAGAGATGGGTTCGGGGGTTTGCTTATGCGTGGGGAAGGTGTTTGGCACCCCACGACATCCGTTAAGAAACGGTTACCTCCCTTCTAGCGTTCCCTTTTATTTGCTAAGCCTAGATTTGTTGGTTTATGTACAAATGTCCCGATTTCCGTCGTGCGATATACCAAGAATGGCAAACGCAAATTGACTTCGTTCGGTTTTGATTAGACTCTTTATTTCACCTTCCCTCATCTTTATATTTTTTAGGTTCCGGGCAGTTCAATGGTAGGATATACTTGAAATCCTAACACCTAATGCCGGGACAAACAATTAATGTTTTTGATGCCATATTCGGGATCTCTTTACCCTTGATTTCCCAGAATAAAGCGGTCTGTCAAATCGCGGGGTTTTGGATGATTAATTCACACTTTGAGGAATTTTAGACCATGATCTTATGGGAGTTAGAACATGTAGAATCCCTTACAACGAGGGCACGTACCAGCCACGCCTACGCGTAAAGGACTCATACTATGGTGTCCCAATGCCCCAATGCCAGGGCGAGCTGTAGCTCTTAGGTTGCACCAACTTCGTTTATAACGCCCACATTACCATGTTTACTCTTTTTAAAGTTTTCATGGCAAAGTGTATTTTAATCGCATTTTATATCAAAGCGAATAAATAAACAAGTAATCATGGCATGTTCGCAGCACACAAATTACTAAAAATAATTCTAACAAGTATGGGATGATCATGGCATGTTTACAGCGCATTAATCATAAAAAGCTCAAGCGAATGATCACGGCATGTTCACAGTACGTTAATCATAAGTATGGTATGACATAAATATAATGCTTAATTGTAAAGACAATGTGCAATTTATGACAATATGAGGGGTTTTTAGGGAAAGGGTCAAGACCTCGTGGGACCGGGATTCAATGCTATTGAAAGGCTTACTCGAATCTCGATACCACCTTAGGATTTACATGAATAAAATAAAGCAATTTAGAGGGGAGTTCAACGCCTCTCGGGCTTACACGAAGGATTAGTGTTATTGAAAGACTTACCTAATCCTTTGAAGCCGAATAGGACTTATATAAGTGAAAAATCGTTTTAAAAGTGATTTAGAAGGGAATTCAATGCCTCTCGGGCTTACACAAATGATTAGTGCTATTGAAAGACTTATCTAATCCCTTGAGGCCGAATATGACTTATATGAGTGAAAAATCATTTTAAAAGAACATCGGGAAATTTACGGGTCCAATGCCTCGTGGGTTTACATGGGGTTTAGTGCTATTGAAAGACTTATCTAAAACCTCCAATACCAGGTAGGACTTATATGAGTGAAAAATCATTTTAAAACATATCGGAATCTTGCGGGTCCAATGCCTCATGGATTTACATGGGGTTTAGTGCTATTGAAAGACTTACCTAAACCTCCAATACCAGGTAGGACTTATATGAGTGAAAAATCGTTTTAAAAGTGATTTAGAAGGGAATTCAATGTCTTTCGGGCTTACACAAACGATTAGTGCTATTGAAAGACTTATCTAATCCTTTGAGGCCGAATAGGACTTATATGAGTGAAAAATCATTTTAAAAGAACATCGGGAAATTTACGGGTCCAATGCCTCGTGAGTTTACAAAGGGTTTAGTGCTATTGAAAGATTTATCTAAAACCTCCAATACCGGGTAAGGATTTTCATACCCAAATCAAAGTGGTAAAATAGACAATATTTACGGCAATGTGGTAAATAATGTAAATAACGGAATTTAAAGCAAGGGATTTTCGTGGGTCCAATGCCTCATGGAATTACGTGGTTGTTAATGCCTCGTTGAGGTCTCACATAATCCACCACGACCAATCGGGATTTTCACGCCCAAATCACAAAGGAAAAGGGGGGAGAATTAGACAATATTCACAACGTAATAAATAGAGGAATAAAGCGATAAATGTATTTAAAGCATGATGGAAAGCAATAAATAAATTTAAAGCAATAATGGAATTTAAAGACAAGGGATTTTTCGTGGGTCCAATGCCTTATGGAATTACGTGGTTGTTAATACCTCATTGAGGTCTCACATAATCCACCACGACCAATCGGGATTATCACGCCCAAATCACAAAGGGGAAAAGGGGAAAAAATAAATACTTGCAACGTAGTAAAGTAATAAATGACGAAATTTAATCAAAGGGGTATGTTCTTGGATCCAATGCCTTGCGAGTTTACATGGTTGTTAATGCCTCGTTGAGGTCTCACATAATCCACCAAAACCGCTAAGGATTTTCACGCCCAAATACACGGGGAAAGGGGATAATCACAATATAATATTCACAAGTACGTAGTAAATGTAAATGAAAGCGATAAATATATTTAAAGCATGTATTTAAAGCAATAATGGAAAGCAATAAATGTATTTAAAGAAATAAATGAAAGCAATAAATAAACTTAAAACGACAAATGAAAGCAATAAATGTATTCAAAGCAATAAATAAACTTAAAGCATAAACTAAACAAGAGTGGATCCTTGTGAATCCTTTCCCATTTTTGGGATTATCACTAGTCACTTCCACTTTAAAGAAAGAAAAAGAGAGAAGAGGGAGGATGAGAAGAGGTTAGAGAGAGAGGTTACCTAAGTAGGTGCCTCTCACTCTAAAAACTACCCAAAAACCCCCAATGAAGGACCCCAAACCCCTATTTTCTGCCTAAAACTAAGCCTACACAGCTCTATACCCGAGCTTCTAACACCTGAAATGAGGGGGGGTATGGCTCGTTTTATAGGCGGAGCTGCACGCCTCGCGCGGCCTCATGCCGCGCGGCGCATGGTGAGGCCGCGCTAGGCGTGCTCTCTGCCACGTGGCGATCTTATCTGCCATGCAGCCCCTCCACAGAATCCTCCTCGATTTTCATGCGCGTACCCTTTTTCGACCTGACTTTCGGGACAGCTTTTGGAGGCCTTCTGGTGCTCAAAATGGGTCATGCGGCATATCGTCGGAAAGCTCGCGGAGTCTTCTTTCCAAAGATATAAGTTTTGCGTGAATCAGAGTTCGGAAGGGAGAGTTATTGATGAGTCATGATTTTATACATTTTTGACATCGTTTCCATAAGGCATTAATAGAATTTTCTTATGTAAAAGTCCCAAGTTACATGCAAAGTTTGACAATTTTTCCACATCATTGTATAACATGATATTTATTCATTTACGTGTTTTATTTTATTAAAAATCCTACATGCCTCACTTATACTTAATTTATTGATGTAGGGTCTATTATCCTCTAGCCATTTGCCCACTTGTACATCAATCTCTTATTATCACTAAGTTAATTTCCCATATGAAAGAAGTTGTGATTCACGGACCAAAATGGAAGAAATTAAAGAATAGTAAAAGGGTTGGTGGGTGAAGTTATCAAAGCTTAAAAGAGAACTTGATGGAGGAAAAGACAAAAAAGGAAAAAAGGAGGGGCAAAAGAAGAAATTCCGTAGGCCAAAGGAAGAAAGTGAAATAGGTTATTTCTATAACCTATAGGCAGCAGCAGCTAGAGAAAAAGGAGGCAGCAGGCAAGCGGCATGTGAAGAGTAGAAAAAGGAAAGAAAAAGAAAAGAGAAAAAGGAGAAGAAACAGCAGAAAGATGAGGAAAAAAGGAGAGATTTTCGGAGGCAGCAGAGCAGAAAAAGGAAAGAAGAAGAAAAAAGAAAAAGAAGAAAAAAAAAGGGCAGAAAAATGGGAGGAAAAAAAGAGAGATTTTCGGGTCAGCAGCTGGAGGAAAAGGGAGATAAAAGGAAGAAAGAGCTGCAGAAATTAGACATCTCTTTTTTAGGTTTTTAGACCAGCAACATAGTGAAAAAGTTATGACTCCCGGAAGTCGGGGTGTCAGAGCTGTTTTTTCGCGTTTTTCCGGCGAAGATTCCGGCCAAATGGGGGATGCCATCGGCGAACCAAGAGTTGCGTCTCGTAGCTGGAGTTGCAGTCTTTCTTACACACCCGAGCTCACGGATCAACTCGTAGCGAGCCGGAAGGAATCCGCGCGCGAAGGCGGTTGTCCGGGAGGAAAAACGCGTCAGATTTTCAGCGCGTTTTCCTTATTTTTTGTCTGTGTTCGCGCGCACGGTTAACCTAGCTCCTGACGTCAGTTTTCAACGTTCTTGGTACCGTTGGAAAGCTTGCGCTACCCTCTCCCTTAAAGTTCTGAACTTGTGGGAATCCAAGCTTGGGCTCGCAAGATATGGTCCTGCGAATAGAGGCCACCAGAGTGTTTTTGGCTCGCCGGAGGGCAATTTTCCGATTGAGATTCCGGCTAGACCGGGGAAAATCTTGGCGATCTGAGAGTTGCACGGTTTGTCTGAATGTGTCCTCTTTCTTACGGTTATGGGCTTGTGGATCAACTCGTTGTGAGTCAGAAAGACTCTGTGCGCGAGCGCGACATCGTCGGGGGGGAAACTATGAAATTTTCAGCATAGTCTTATTTCATTCGTCAGTTTTCAAGCGTATGGTAGACGTGGTTCCCGATGTCAGATTTCGGTAATCTTGGTGTCGCCGGAAAGCTTGCGCTACCTACTTTCTAAAAGTCCCAGGCTTGTGCAGAGGCGAGCTTGGGTTCGCGAGATGTGATCTCGCGAACAGAGGCTGTTGGAATGTTTTTCATGCCGGGGGGTCATTTTCTGATCGAGATTGCGGCTTGACCGGAGGAGCTCTTGACGATCCAAGGGTTGCACGTTTCCTTAAGGGTTTCAACTTGCAGACCAAGTCACTACAGGTTGAAAAGAATCTACGCGCAAACACTGCCTCCCAAATAGGCTGTTTTATCAATAACACTTAGAAAAATTTGGCTAAGTGTTAGACTGATTTTCACGGTTTTGCCCATAACTCCCTCGTTTCTCGTCCGTTTCCGACCCGTAAAGTACCGAATCGAAGCTCTCGACATGCTCTATCCAATAGTTAGGGGGCGATCGGCCCGATCCAGCTTTTGGTCTGGTCAACGTCTCAGTCAAATCTCGGTCAAACTTGGTCAAACCTCCCCAAACTCCGGGAAATATGCCCCGGACCCCTTTTTGAGGTTCTTTTGATGCAGTGGGCCTTTGTCGGGTCGATCCGGTTCGGTCCGGGCTACCTTGTTTTGCGCATCGACACCTGAGAAAATCTCGGGGGTAAAAATAGGGTTATGACACACACTACTCAACTTCACCACACTTATATACTTTTGTTGACTAATAATTTAGTTGGATCCTTCTTTCTTTTTGTCACATGCAACCCTGCTTTTATGGGTTTTGGAGTGTTCTCTGGTATTATGTAGGTTTTTGTCTGGTTGTATACCTTCATTATCTCTTTTGATAAAATTTTTATTGAAAGCCTTTTTTTGGCCTTTAATTCTTGCATTTTGGTTATGGGTTTGAGCTAATTTGAGCAAAATTGCATGATTCTATTGTTTTCTATTTATGCTTTGCTTGAAATTGGTGGTTGGTTTGAACTATAATGTTTTATTGCTAATTCTTTGGAATTTCTGATAACAAAGATAAGAGTTGAAACTCATTTTCCTTGTTCGATTACCATCAACCAATCGTAAAAACCATGATCCAATTCTTCACATACAACGGCCAATCGAAAGCTCATCCAAAAGCCAACCGAACAACAAAGAAACAAGCTCCAAAGGCCCAACAGATAAATCCCTGCACTAGTACATACACACACAGTTGGAACTTGGAAGTAGCCAGTAGCCACCACTCACCAGAAACATCTTTCATTCTCTCTTGCATTATCATCATCATCTTCGTCTCAACCAACTTCAGGTCCACAACCCCAAAATGCAAGCAGCACTGGCAGCCATGGCTAATGCTAAAAAATTATGATATTTAAAAATTACAAGAACAAAGACAAAAAATTAAACAAAGTGCCAAATCCAGATTTTCCTCCATTTTCTCAACCACCAAACAAAGGGCCAAACCCATTTCAACCAAAATCACCAAACACATCGTCAGTTAACTCACCCCAGTCCCCCAAAAGAATCTCAGCCACCAAAGCAAACCAAAACCGGTGACCAGATTCCCTAAGAACAAATGCCGACCACCGCTAATTGGGCATCCCGATTCACAAAAAAAAAAAAAAAAAAAAAGAAAAACCCTCACACCGGCAACAAAACCCAAATCAACCCATGCTAGAAAACCCAAATTAATCCAACCCATCTGCGTCAACAAAGCCCAAATGAAACTCTTGGGACGATTTTCACTAGTGGTTTTCACGCGATGGTTGGAGGTGTTGCAGAGCACTGAGGTCGGGGACGAAGGCAAACTTCGTGGGAATATTTATTTTTTAATATTTATTATTATTTTTTTTAACCCAGGGAGACTAACTAAGGTTAATTGAGAATAACCCATCATTATTTTAATTTTTAGTGGAGAATATTCTTTTTAAAAAATAAGATTCTGTTAGAAGTTAACACTGTTAAGTCAAGGAGAGAAAAATAAGGTGGAGTATAAATTATTTTGGGAATTTTGGAACGGAGTGCCATTAGTTGAACATAGGGTGTAGCGAGTCTAGTTTTGTCAAAAGAAGTGGGTGTTAGTGTAATTTACCCTTTATATATCTAATACTATTAAGAGGATTCATGCCCTCATGAGTCATGTCCACTTTAATGTACTGTAAAAAATACCCTGCACATCTTCTTATATTTCTAATTTAATCAATGACTTCAAATAATAATGTGTGTTAGAAAAAATGGTATAATAGTCGCATCCAAATATAGAAAAATATCCACTTTAGTGTACAAACTAAAATATCCCATATTTAAAATCAATTGATTTGCTTTTAAAATAAAAAATAAAGGTTAAAAGAGTAATCTACTAATCTACTCAAATTCAAAAGTTCAAATGATCACAATTCCACGTTCATGTTTTACAATTGTTTTTTTTTTTTTTTTTTAAGTCTCCCTTTTTTTTCTCTCTTACATCTCCCTTATCTACTCCACTTTCTAATTTCCAACTTCCCACTAACTTCACAACTCCTCATTTACTCAACTTTTATCATTATCCAAAATAATCCTAACTCATCTCTCATTCCCTCAAAATAAATAATTAATTAAAAAAAAAAACTTCCTACTAACCCACGTTCAAATTTGTCTCTCCCTTTATTTTCTCTCACAATTTCCCTTATCTTTATAACTATCAATCTTTCTCTCACATCTCTATTTGTTTATTTATTTATTTATTTTTTTCTCTAGGCATCTCCCTTATCCTTATTTTTTCATTTTTTAATCCTTATCTTTATAACTACCCACTTTTCAAATAATTGCTTAAAAAAAAAACTACGTAAATGAATAAGTAACTTTTCAAATACAAAACTTCATAAAATCATTGCTATAACTCAAAAACTCTATCCAGATAAAACTCTTCCCACAACAACATGCAATTGTACAATTAAAAATAAGCCAATAGATTCGGACCCCTCTAACTACTCTATTATTTTCCAAAAAGAAAGAAACTTATTAATTTTTTTTTACTGATTCTTTGTCAAAGGAGCATCGCCTCCGCCAAAGCTTCAATTCGCGAACCTTCACACCATTACTTCTACCATTGGTGGTAAAGGACAGCTCGAGGCTAAAGCTCTTCCTCAAGGTGACTATGAATGGGAAGCCATGATGGGTTGGGTTTGTGTGTGGGTTTTCTCTGTTACACTTTATCAACTGTATTTTGAAGAACGGTGTTTTTATTTATTTATTTTTTTATTCAGTTACTTAAAAATAAAATGTGGTTTAGTAGGTGACAGCAACTTGATGTAGACAAACTTGGAGTCCTAAAACAAGTGTAACACTAATATGATGTATAGAGAGAGTTTGGATGATAACATCACACGTGAATATTGAAAATTTATTAATGTGGATTATTTAATTTTTTTTTTCTTTGTAATTATATTCTAGCACGTATTTTGTGTTAACTTCCCCAACCTAATAATTTTTGTGATAAACTTAAGAATTTTTTTTTTTTTTTGAGAAAAGATAAACTCTTATTTCACGTTCCCACTATTCACACCCACCTTTCTTTTTTTTTTTGAAAAACCCAAAAATTTAGTCCATCAAAAAAAAAAAAACACCTTCATACCTCATAAAATCTAACGATTATATATTAGTTTCTAAAAAAAAAATACAGTTACCCAAATTTCCATGCTTGGATTCATCATTATCCAAAACACTTGCATTTTGTTCTTCCTATTCAAAAACGGTTTCTTATCAAAAACGGTTTCTTAGTAGGATTAGTTACCTATATTCTCTCTTTATAATTGTAAGCAACTTTATAATTGGAAGCTCTCTCTTTTATTTCACGATCTCTCCCTTACCCTTATCACCACCAAAATTGTAGGATAACTAATTAAAAAAATTTAACCCTTCCTAACGTTAGTTTTTCTCTTCAGTTTTTTCATATCATTATCTTTCTCAAGAGTCCATCCACCCTAATAGGTGGTTCCTAATTTTCCAGTGCAGTGACCCAATGACCTATCTCCTAAACCGGGTTAATATCTTGAAAGGTATTCAAGGGTTGTACCTATTTTGTATTCAAGGGCATGCAGTACCCATTTTTGCTCTTCAGTACTCATGGAAAATGTTTGATTTTTCATTCCTCTTCATTTTTACTTATTTTTATATTTGTTTTTGTTTTTGTTTTGATGATACAAAATTAAAATTCATAGTTATTGACATGATTCTAATTTGTGTTTCATCTTTATTAATTTTTTTCAGGTATGATGGATGCTTTATGGTGTTTAAGAAAGAAAAAGGCATCATGAATGAAAAAGAAAGTGATCAAGAGGGGGTGATTAAGGTCATCAGGTATGGTAAATGTTTTATTTCTTCTAAAGAATTCATTTGCACTAATACTTTTGCAGACTAAGATAGAACGTTTATTAGACTACGTAATCATCATTAGTTTTGAAGAGTTTCTAGATACTTGGTGAAAAGAGAAAGTGAAGAGGGTTGGCTAAGTTCGTTAGGAATAGGTGCTGAGGCTGTTTGGTATTGCAGAATGTTGCTGAGGCCGTTTGGTGCTACAACATGTATTGTTCATACTATTGCTCTAAGACCAATGATCTTGAACCAACATTGGTGATGGGGATGCGAAGATTTTGGGTTGTTATCCTCTTCTTCTTCTTTTTAAAATAAATTATATATTGTAATGTTCTTGATTTTTGCATCAGTGAGTGTCATAAGAGATCTATTTCATTTCTATGGATTGATTAATCATTTCTATTGGGGCATCTTGATTTTTATTTTTATATATTTATTAGTGTAGGAAAGTGAATAAATTTGAATTTTGATTTGTAAACGACAATTAGAAATATTTGGGAGAATTTCCTTCTTTTCTCCTCAAATTTGATTTTTCAATGTAATGCATTTAGAGTCTTTCGGTGAAAAAAAAAAAAAAAAAATTGAATTCTTAACTATACATTTTTTAAGGTACCTAGAATTTATGTACATTTCTTAAGTGTAGTACATTAGATTTAATTAAATTCAAATAAAAACGTGCATTCAATTTAATTATTCTTGAAAAACATAATATTGTTTGTGTTTTATTGGTAAATGGCTAAATGCAACCAAGTTATATTAGGAATTTAATATATTGCATCTAAGGAACTGTACCTAGGTTTTACCCTCTCTCACTTTTACTGTTTGATGTATTGCATTAAGACTTTGCAGACAAGTTCCACCATATCTATTTAAACGGTATACCCATTCAAAAAATGGAAAAAGCTTCTGAACACGTTAGGAGCACGTGTGAAGATGTGAAAAAATTGAATAAATAAATTAAAAAATTAAAAGTGATAAATAGGAAAAACCTCTGAACACGCGCGTAGCACATGTGAAGAGGCTAGTATATATTAAAAGGTACGGTATATACCAGTTTTGAAAAAATATATCTAATACCAATATTGTACTGCAAAAATTGGCAAAAAAAAATACCAACACTGTGTCGCATACCAAAAAATACCGTAACAATTGTTTAGTTCGGTACGGTTACGGTTCGATTTTACGGTATGTGGTTTTGTTGTACACCCCTAGACAAGATAATTCGTTTTTCTTTTACACTTCGATTTTACAGTACGTGGTTTTGTTGTACACCCCTAGACAAGATAATTTGTTTTTTCTTTTACACTTTGCCTTTGCAAGTTGTGACCATTGGTGGAGTTTCTGTCGCATATATATATATATTCTTTATTCTCATTTATATTTGATTTCATTCAAATAATGTTATTATTTTAATATATTAAGCTAAATTCATGATTTGTTAAATCTAACTAATATTTCGAAGAACTAGAATTATTTATTATTAATCCTTATTGAAATCTAACGATGTCCAAGCTAGAAATTATTGATACAATCTGCAAAAAATTATTGGAAATATAGAAAGCAATACATCTTTGGATTCTAGTATTGAAATTTCAATTTCCAAATAGTATCATAAGAATATCCAAAGACGATATTTTTTGCAAATAATTTGTTTGCCTATATAGAAAGGAAAATCGTTAAAAACTTTAGTTTATATTTGATACTAGTCGCAAACCCGTGTGATGCATAGAAAATGAATTAAAATTAAATTTAAAAAATTATTAGAATTAAAATTAAATCTAAAAAATTATTGGTCTAACTATGATTTTTATTGTTTTTTATATTTTATCTAAATATGAAAATTGATAATTATTAAAAGACATTTATTATTATTGTGTTTATATATAAAATATATTATAGTATTAGGCATTTATTATGATTGTGTTTATATATATGGAATAATATATTATTTTTATTAAAGAAAATATAATATGTCAAGATTCTAATGAGATGTTTAATTATAGAATAAAATTTAAATTCAATTAAAAATATATATATATATATATAAAATAATGAGGTGTAAAATTGTGAGAACTTCAAAAGCTTATGTGGCGCAATATTATGAGGTCAACCAAAAGTCAAAAAGCTTCGGTTTTACATTATAACTAGTCGCAAACCTGTGCGATGCACAGGAAAATTATTAAAAATAAAATCTAAATTAATTTTGATTCCTTTTACTTCTTTTGTTGAATATATATATATATTTGATTTTTTTATTGTATTTTTTTTTTTTTTTGTAGTTCAAAATGTTGTAGGCAAGATCGATAAAGAGAACTTTACGAATCGGATTTAGGATAGATCCTACTTTTTGGTTTAAAAAAATAACTAAGAAAGTATTTACCATAGGATAATTAAAATTTAATATAATGTAATTTTTCTTTTGGCATAAGTTGAATATAGTCCAATTTTTATAAAACACGATTCATGTTTATATTTACCATATGGATCATGTTTCCATCCAAAAATAAAATAAAGGATACTTAAAATAAGAAGAAGGACAAATAAATACATGGACACATGATTATATGATCAAACCTAAATAATTTTCATAACTCATTTCAAGCTCACATGGTTTCATTATAACAAATCCATTCATCTTTCTCCATTGCCAGCAACAAAATTAAATGAAATACATAAGAAAAAAAAAAAAGAACTCTAAAAATCTTGATGAAAATTGATAATTATGATTATTATTAAAAGATATTTATATTGTGTTTATATATGGAATATATTTTAGTATTAGACATTAATTATGATTGTGTTTTATATATGGAATAATATATTCTTATATTAAAGAAAATATGATGTGTCAAAATTCTAATGGAAAGGTTTAATAATAGAATAAAATTTAAATTCAATTAGAAAATATATATTAAAATAATGAGGTGTAAAATTGTGAAGATTTCAAAAGCTTATGTGGTGCAACATGATGAGGTCAACCAAAAGTCAAAAAGCTTCGATTTTATATTATAGTATAGATAATATAGATATAGATTTGTTTAGTTGCAAAGAATACATGAAATTGATTATGATTAGTCTATTGAGGATCTATAATCAACTTTAATTTTGTTACAAAAGGGCTTAACTCTTGTAGAGATAGATTGGCTACTTAAATGCATACGCACACAACAACACACACACACCTACCCAACGTGGGATTAGACACCCACACATGCCATGCCTTTTTTGATTAACATCAAAGTACACTTTACAAAATGGTTTAACTTTTGTAAAGGTAAATTGGCTACTTAAACACGCGTGTGCACACACACACCTACCCATCGTGGAACTAGGTACCCACACATGCCATGATTTTTTTATTAACACTAAAGTACATTATAGCTTTTGTAGAGATAGATTGACTACTTAAACACATGGGTGCACCCAACACACACCCACCCAAAAAAAAATTTGTACACTATTATTATATAATTATCACATTTTAATTTGGTCACCCTAAGACCTAAAGAGCTCCACCGGTGTAACATTTATGTGAATTTGTGATGTAACTTTCACATGCATGATGCTGGGAATCCAATGACAAACCCAAGATTTTAGTTCAAGCGGAAGGACATGATTACAAAAGAATATTGACAGAAAAATTAATTTAGAAAAATGGCAACTAAAATAATATATATATATATATATAATATAATATAAGTTTACTTGTCATACACCATATAATTTACATCTAAATATAAATAATAATAAAATTATCTTTTAGCAAGAGGAGATTCAAAAAATCGACGTCGATACAATTTTATTTAATATTTGATTGAGATTAAATATAATCTATACTCATATTTCTTCATAATCTCAAAAGTTATAGTTATATTTATACTAGTAAAATATATAATAAAAAATAAAAAATATATAATCATTTGAATACATAAAGATTAAAATGAGAAAATAAAAGAATGTGAAAGTACTAAAAGTCTAATAATGTACTTGAAAATTAAAAAGAAAAAATCTTATTATATCTGTTAGTTTTTTTTAATAAGAAATTATACAATGCCGAACATTTATTTCTTTTACCTTGACTTTTGTTTAGAAAAAGAAAAAAGAAAAAAAAAAAACCTTGACTTTTGTTTCTTTTTGTTCAAAATCTGAGTAGATGAAGTATTTGAAGAACAAAGAGTTATATTTTAATTGTAGTTTAGATAATTTGAATAAACCATGAAGAGTGTAAGTTTTTTTAATTAAATTATTGTGTATAAGATGCTATTTCAAATTTATAATACAAGTATATTTGTGAGAGCAAAATCATCAAAGGGTAAATTCATAGCGTGTTGTAAAAACTCAAATCAAGCTATTGATATGATAATTGGTTTTAAAATTTATTAATTAATCCTTAAATCCAAAATCCAAATACAACCTAAAAAGTCTACTATATTTTTTTTATAGAAAGAATTAAAAATGTGTATACAAAATTTTATTTTATATTTTAAATATACATATCATTGCAAGTCACACCACAGCGATTTGAATGAAGAGTAATGGGCTTTTTCCCAAATCTGAATCTAAATCCCACGTCCCCAATTGAATTCTCCCTCCAAAAATCAGAATTTCTTCACATTCCCTCCAAAAATTTTTAAAAAATTCCTTAACTTTCCTCGCAAGTCTCATGCTAAAACCTATTTATTTCAATACCCATCATGAACTCCCTCACACCCACTCCTCATCTCTACAGTCTCAACTCTCAACCCACCACCAATCATTGCTTCAATTTCAAATCCCATTTTTCAAAAAACCCAACTTTTTCTCTCTCATCCCTTCCAATTCCATGGCCTCCTGCAAGCCCTCAATTCCAATCACCACCGTGGGCCGGCCTTCCGGCGAGGTCCATGTCATCATTGGACCGATGTTTGCCGGAAAAACCACTGCCCTCCTCCGCCGTATCAAGTCTGAGGGCAACAATGGGAGGTATATTTGACAAATGGGGTTTTGTGATTTTGGTCAAATTCGGTGTTTGATTCACTTGGTCTGATGCTTGAGCCTTTAACTAAAAATGGGTTTTTGTCAAAATTCGACATTGCATTATTGGAGTTTGGTTTTGTGATTTTGGTCGAATGCAGGGTTTGTTTCACTTGTTTTGACATTTGAGCATAGTATTTAAGCTCGGGCTATTAGTGGGTTTTGGTCAAATTCGAGATTTGCATGATTAGAATTTGAATTTTTGCTGAATTGTTTGGGTACATGGTTATTTTATTCAAGTTATATAATAAGTGTAAATTTGAAGCCTTTGAGAAGTGAATTTGCATAATATGTGTGTGTATATAATTATTATTATATTAATACTGGGATTATGGATTATGTGTAGGAATGTGGCAATGATAAAATCAAGCAAGGATATAAGGTATGCCAAAGATTCGGTTGTGACACATGATGGGATGAAATTTCCATGCTGGGCATTGCCAGATCTGTCATCGTTTAGACAGAAATTTGGGGATGATGCTTATGAAAAGGTAATCTTACAGTTGAAAACTGTGAATGTTTGCTTGCTTTTACTTTATTTTTTTTTCCGGTTATGATAATGTGGTTTTTTTTTTTTTTTAATTATATAATATCATGTTAAAATCCAATGAGCCTAACTCAATCTCAAAAGATGTCTTGAGAGATGAGGATTGTCCGTGGCTTATAAATTGTACAATCCAATAATACTTGGTCAATTAGAGATAGGACTCTCTCTTTAATAATTATTGTTAATAGGTGATTTGAATGAAAGTAGGGTTTGTATTAACATATGAAGTTATAAGGGAAAATTATGGTGCAGTTATAATTTCCCCCTTGTGCCTCTTAATTTGATACTCGTTCTAAAATGAGTACAATAGATGGATAATGTATTCTGTTGTTTTCAAGTAAAATTGGTGTCACTATAGATAAATAAAAGTTTAATGATGGGGTGTGATGAATGGTTGAATTTTTTAGATGTTCAAACTAAGTGGTAACTCACTGAAAAAATCACAACTTTGTCTTTCGGATAATTTTTCTATAATCCTTACATATAATACTAATTTGTAAAATGACAAAAACAAATACTTTTCTACTCATATAAGTTTGTTTGAGTCCCTACCAAATCACATCCTCTCTTTGATGCTGAGGAAGAGAGAGGGGTGAACTTGAAGCCTTAATAGAGTAAATTGTATTGTGTATGTTGTGGATGATATCTAGTTTATTCACATATAGGAGGTCTGAGGCAGTGTTTGGGGAGGATTTGGTTGAAGACTTGCAGTATTAGTTCTGTTCCATGTTTGTGATTTGTAGGTTTTGATCGTTGCTACTTTATACCTGAAACTATTGCTTTAAGTGTTACATATCTGACATATATAGTTTCATCTGACTGTCTTCACCTTATGTTGACAGCTAGATGTAATTGGTATTGATGAAGCTCAATTTTTTGAGGATCTCTATGAGTTTTGCTGCAAAGCTGCTGACCTTGATGGGAAAACCATAATTGTTGCAGGCCTGGATGGTGATTACTTGAGGTGCTCTACAAAACTAATTTTCAATTTTTCCTATGTGATCATGTATTGTGTAGAAACCTGTTGTAGAGCTTATGGCCCATTACTGGATTTCACTGTTTGCTTTGGTTGATCATTCTTTGGCATGCCATTGCATCCCATTTGATGTTCATATGATTCTATTGGCAGAAAGAGCTTTGGCTCAGTACTTGACATAATACCACTTGCTGATTCTGTAACCAAGTTGACAGCCCGTTGTGAACGATGTGGCAAGCGGGCTTTCTTTACTTTGAGGAAGACTGAAGAGACGCAGACAGAACTGATTGGTGGGGCTGATGTTTATATGCCTGTCTGCCGCCAGCACTATATCAATGGACAAGTTGTCATTGAAGCTGCAAGGAGTGTTCTGGAATCCTGTAAAGTTAAGAGTGAATCCTATCTTAAGGCAACTTCAGTTGTTTAGTAACATATATGGCTTGTTTACAGCCTATAGTTTTTGCTTGGGCTTGTATTGTTTTTCAATCAGTTCTGAAATCTATACAATATGGTGAACTTGGACATTTCTGTTGAATGTTTCTTTGATGTTTCCCTCTCATTATGTATATAGAACGAAGTTTCTTCTTAGAAATTGGTGGATTTATGTTATTAAGTTTAGCAATATGATCATATTATTCCCTTTGTTAAAATTGTTCATTATTCGCATTTTGGTGTAATGAGTTCGTGGAGAGGTCCAATGTCGTGCCCCACATCTATTTGTGAATCTTTTTGTAAGTATGTTCCTTGCTGTGTGGATGTATGTTTACAGACATTCTTTGTTTTACGTATTCTTGTATTAAGCCCTAGTTGTATTTAAATGACATATTTTTTCCCTTTCTCAAACAAATCCAGAAAGGACCAATTTTTTGCCATTGTTCATAATCTTTGCATTACTGTTCATACATCTTAGGCTGATAGTTATTCTGCTACATTGACTTTGACCATAGGCCACCTGACTTTCTCTTTGGTTTCCTACTTCCAAATAAGGTTATACGGCGAAGGACCTTTAGTAGTCGACTGGCATACTTTCTTTGTGAAGCAAAATTCACAGAACCAATGCAACTTGTCACTTGTCCTAGAGGGTTCCTCTTTTTGCTTAGAGATCTACTTTCCATACCATATGGTTTCATGCCCTGTGTTTTGGTTGAAATTGGTTCTGTTCTCTTTGAAATATTCTGCCATTGAAGGTTCCTCTTCAAGGACATGAGTTCTTGCTCAAGACTTTGAATTCTGAAGCTTGTGGACTCAAATTCCTGTCTTGAGAATTCAGGTCTCTGCATTGTCAGTTCTTTTTGTAATAAGCAGCTCAAGGGTCTACTGCCTGGCTCTGCTCCATCTGTGTATGGGCTCTCTCCTAGATTCTGACTTTTGGAGTTTGGACACCTAGTGCTTGAGAGGCTTCCGGAGAAATCTCCACAGTGTGCATACCTAAACGAGTCTGAGCATTCCTTGAAAGCCTGGTGTGTATTGAGTTGCTGAGCAAAAAGTGCCTGGACAATCAATCGCAATGGCATCAATTCATTTTGAACAGCCTCAATACATGCCTCTTGTGATAGCTTTTGGCAGTTGAGATACCTGCATACTGCCCCCTTCTCTTCTTGTGATATACCTGGGTGTGCCTGAAGAATAGAAATATACCACATAGGTAAGAGCAGTTTAGAGTAATGTTGAAACTTAGATTGGACTAAAATGAGAACCGACTGTTCCTCAGAGTCAAGTTTGTTTTGCAGAGTGAGAAGTGAGATTGATGTTAGGTTGGCTGAGTTGAAAAACTAAGAATCAAGCTTTACTTATCTATCTCTTGTATTCACACTTGATATGAGTTGAAAACTTTATAATTGTTTTCTATGTTGTAACTTGAAAGTAAAAAATTTGGCTTCAATTGCTTGGTTAAATTTTGATATTTATTGGTCTATGATGGCTCCATGGTCATCATCCAAGTGAATATCACCAAACATCCTTTGATATGTGTTTGATTTCAAAATCATCCAACTTGATTAAGTTGCATCTTTTAGGAATGTTGAAGTTTATGAAAGCTTACCTGTAGGAAGGTGTTCATTGCTCTGTAGAGTTGATCATGTCCGTGTCTCCAAGAGATTGGTACTCTTTCAATGAGTTCCATGAATCTTTTAGGCCCCATGTCTGGATCAGGAGCTATATGAGAGAGATATGCATCCCATAATTCTGCAACAAATGAGTTTTTTCTTGAAGAAATATGATTTGTGTCCGAGTTAGATGATACATATATTGAAATTATGCTCTCCATTGTAGCCAATTCTATGCTAGAAGAAATTGACTTCATTCCAATTTTCGGGTGGATAAAATCTTCCACTTGAGCAAAGTGCAACATAGATGCAATCTGATCATGCAACTTGACTGTATTATCACTTCTAAAACCAACTTCAAGGGATCTAGAAAGCAATGCAAAGTAAAACCCAACAGGAAGCACTCTACTAGCTTTCTCCCCCATGGGCAGCAGATCAAGTATACCTTGCAAGATTGCTGCAACTTTCTTGTTTGTGTCATCATCCCCAATTTTCTCAGCTGAGTTCTCCCAAAATTGGTGTGTTTTCTTGGAGAGTACCCATTTGTTTGTGTAGAAAACAATGATGGGGCTGACATATTTTTCTTTCATACCTTGTCTTCTCAAGGATCCTATTATTCTTTTGAAGAATACAAATGGTAAAGCAATTAGATCCTTGATCCAGAGGTCCTGGCTCACAATCTCCTTCACTGTTTCACAGCTCCAAGCTTGGCTAGCCAATGCCTCCAATGTGACAACGGGTTGGTCCCGTCTTCTCTCTGGGTCAAGAATCTCCATACAAGCCATGAAGGCAAGAGACTCGATGCAGCGGCCCACAATTAGCAACTCCTCAGACAAGGGAAGCAATGGTTGGCACTTTTGGAGTACAATTAGGGTGTCATCCCAATTTTGCAGAACCACTTGGTTCAAATAAAGATCAAACCGCTCACAGAGATTACTGGAGCAATAATCTTCTGTCATAATAAGGAACTCTGCTGCACATCGCAGCGCTGCTACATTAAAAGGGTCAATTAATGTGGATGAACCATATATGAATAACGCAATCATCTCAAAGGTATCTGGTCCTCCAGGGAAATCTTGTGGTAGCTCAAGATCGGTTGAGTCATTTAATCTTTCCTTGAAGTATCCACTCTTTGAAGACAGTGGGTACTGCAGCACAACAAACAAGAGGACTAAAGGAAAGCTTACTAAAAGATTTTACACTGCAAAATCAGTCCTTGTTTTCAAGTTTCATGCATATATAATCTTGTACAAAATTCTGAAGAAAGTAACTTAGATATGGGACATATAAAAATTTAATAGTAAACAAATGCTTTCTACTTTCAGGAACAAAAGTTTAACGTTTTAAGTGCCCTTTTAAAAGCCTACTTTTGGTATATGAGATAACAGACACACTCCTAGATTGACTTTTAGATTCAACATTTGTCATACCTTGTGCAGGTTGAATATCCTATCACCAATTCGAACATGAACAGAAACAGGCAAACCAGTCTCTTGGCTCCTGAGACAAAGATACACCCAACATCAAGAATTCAGAACTTTTTCAAAGCATGCTATTAAATATACAAACAACACCAATGAACCAATAACCTTACCATGAAATAACCTTAATCTTGAGCAAGGCTCCTATGTTAGGTGAAGAGAAAGGACTTGAAGCCACTGAACTATCTTTGGGGCTCAAAACTTCCATATTAAGTGCTTTCAAACTACTATTTACTGAAAGTGAAAAATGAGAAAGCAATCAGAGTTAATTTCACTACAAGCATAAACATATGCTTATGAATCTTTCTCTCGTTCAATAGCCATAAATGCTAGAAATCCGTCTCAAGAATCGAAGAAAAAGGGTACTGGAGCTTCTAGAATTCAGCAAACTAGCGGGAATAAAATAGAATGGAAGAGAAAAAAGAGGGGGCTTAATATGCTTGTCTACACACATTCGTGCAATTCATTTTCTAGTCAAAGTCAAATGCACACGAGTGAAACTCGATATCCAAATTTTAAGGCTTCAAAACGTTATCGAGTGGTGTGAAGTTGAATTCTTGTGTTACTACTTGGCCTCGGCCAGCAAAATTTGTTGCATTCTCCACTTGCTTTGATGTATGCCTTGCACAGCAAGCTTGTATAGGTAAAAGAAAGTGCAACATAAAAGTAATGTTATTAGCTGATAAATTGTGATCAGAATAATATCATTTTTATATAAGTTTACCACACAACTCTTATATTGTTCACCAAGCATTTGGCCCAATAGTGCAGTCCCCATTCCCTATCTAGTTAGGCGTGGATTCAATCCCTCTCCTCTCTCATATGGTCATATACAATTGACTAACGATCAAGATCCTTCGGATCACATGAATTATGTATTTAATAAGTTTCGTGACACAATTTCTCATAGCTTGTTAAGATGACAAGTCATAATTGAAGTAACATTATTTTTATATGAAATATGGATTCATCAGCAACAATATATTTATTTTGCACTGATCATACAATTCATAACATACTATTTCAATAGTTTCTTCCTTAAATTGCTGAACTATGCTTGTTGTAGAATAGTGATATAGCGTTGGTCGAGATGTCTTGGAAAATTGAGAAGGGTGTATTGGGAAATAGAAAAGAGGAATGAGAGAAAGAAAATAATTGAAAAATGAATTAGATATGATAAAGGCGAAGATGAAGTGCGGATGAAGCTTTGTAAGCATATGCTAACAAGTAACAACCAAGACAATTTATCAAAAAAAAAGTAACAACCAAGACAAACTTATCAAAAAAAAAGTAACAACCAAGACAAGACGGCACGGCTTCTGAAATTCGGGTCTTTGGAAGGAGGGGTTTTGCTTGCTTTCTCCCAACAATTCTCAATCCCAACAATCACTTTTGTATGTTATGGTAAAACATAATCTAATACTAAATTATGTGGTACTTACATGTTTAATATTGTTTATGCATGTAGTTGTGAATTGTTGACCTTTGGGTTTCAATGATTTGTACAGTAAGTACATATCTATATTCATTCATGGGGGTTTATATTCTATACAAAATTCTAATACCATGTAGTGTGGGGCTTTACAAATCTCTCACGTATTAGAATAACGTACCTTAGATCCATAACTCAAGCAGTACATTCCTTCAAAGCTGCAGATATTTAATTTTAAAACAGTAAAGGGATCAATACTTTGATCTCAATCAATTATTATTTAATATCAATTTCAGGGGATCCTAGAGTAGGAAGCAATTTGGCACCCATTGATTTTAGAATTCCAAAAGCTGTTTAGGCTGCTTTCCCGGTGTTTTAGGCTCCACAGAGCTACACTAACTGGCCTTGATAAGTTACTAACTTGCTACCAATTGTTCTTCCAGTGTCAGTGCTCACCTAGAACTTTAAATTGCCTCTCTTACGTTTTTAACCTTGATGTAAAGTTAGTCCTGGTTTTCATTGTACCCTTAACATTAATGCAAGAGGGCTATTCTACATAAAAATGACTGGTGTCAAATAATGAGCGGTGGCTCCAAGAAATTTTTCAGGGTGTTCAAAATTTATTTTAGGGTGTTCACAATTTTATTTTAGGTGTTCAACACCTATAGAAAACTTGTATGTGGCGCCACCACTGCAAATAACATTGCTCAAACACTTCATCCATTATAGCCCATTGGCATGTTTTGGTTCAAACATAATGTAGATTAAGTTGCAATTCTTTTTTGAGTGGTATTTTTGTGTATCTAAAACAAAAGGTTGGGATCAGAAGTTTTCTATAGAATCGATTTGAGGAAAAATCTTCCAACCCATTACCTTTCCTTTTTCCTTAACAAGTAAAGCTGTGTATTAATAAAAAGCGTAAAGCTTAGTATAAGGGGAAAAAAGTCATGATAATAAGAAGAAAGGATCAAATCAGACACGTCATTAGGACAGTCATGAGTTGGGACTGTCCTCATTGTATTCACCAGTAAGTAGCCAATACTAGAAGCAGAAACGTGAAGGTGCCACAACATTCAATAATCAATACTCCTTACAAGTCCAACTGGACATTGATTGCATCCCTAAGGGTAGTTACATGCATTTAATGCCTTCAGGGAATGATTCCCTTGACTCTTGAGACGCCCACCCAATGGCATTAATGCAAAAACGAGTATCGGCCGAACAGGACGACAAACGTCCCTTCCATCATGATACCAAGGAGGCCCAGCTATCTGCTATCCAAGGCCCATGATATCCGAGGAAGTGTCTTTGGGGGGAAACCATAGGCATAATAACTAGCCCGGAGGTAAGGGTAATGAATGTTCTATCACTTAAAGCTTCTTCACTCACAATTCTATTATGAACTAACCTAACATTCGAAGGGTTCTTGGTCATCCAACCCCAAAGGATGACTGGTCCCCTAACAAAGGCTTTTTTTTTTTCTAGAATAGCGTAGTTGTCAACGGTTCGGTCTTCATAGGCTCACCTAGAGTGGTCTCTTGTTGTTTCTATGTTTCCATGCATTACACTTAGGTACACAATTCCTTAGGTGTTGTGCTTTAAGTTTTCAAATTTATTTTCAACTATATGGTTGTATTAGCCAATAAGTTACATAGTTGAATTTAATTGTCTTTGAAAAATATAATATTATTTGTATTGCATTAATCATGTAGTTATAATATGACTCATTAAATCATTTATATAAGTCACATACCTATTAAAAAGATCATGTGATTAAAAAATATGTGAATATCTAACTTGATGAGATTTCTTTAAACCCATTCGAAGTAAAACCGTGTCCAATACTGAGATCTGACATGTTACTGTTTCCTAGATACATGCATCATGCATTCATGCGTAGGCCCAAGGTGGGTTTAAGGTCAAGGCGATGAGAATGGGAATGATAAAAAGAGCTTCAAATTTCAACTTGGATGTATACATGTTCAATTCAATTTAGGAATTGGTATTAATATGGTTGGCTTTGACCGATTAAAGGTGCACTACGCTAGCAAGATTGGGCAGATTCCACGCATGAATTCTTACCTCAACAGATGTATTCACTAACTGCCAAAGGGGTCTAGATACTTAGCAAAAAAAAAATCCGAACCAAAAGGAAATGCAGGCCACTTCTGGTGCAAAGATGTTTCAATTTGCAACTCATGTTTGCCTCGTCATTCAGCACCTTAAAATAAGGTTTATTGACCCAATTCGGTCTTCTATTGTATGAGAAACATGACGTAGCAAGCACGAAATATTGGCTTTAGAGTTGCCTTGGCCTTTCTCGTAAATAGTGCATTTCCTATTCGTCATATTGCGAAACAAGGCAAGACTATGGATACCCTTAAGAAAGAACCAATTAGAGTTAGAGAAATTATCTAGTAGTGATCGATTACAAAAGAATCCAATTATACCGATCAACAAACGAGCTAGACTAGACAGTACTAATATCATTGCTTCAGTCTACTATTTATGTACATAATAGGCTTCAGCGACAATATATCAAGAAGAGAGAGTTGTGGATAGTTCTAGTTAATGGCTACCTCTAAAAGCATATAGTTCACTCAAAAAGCCATCAACCAGTTGGCTCAGTGTCTTCATCGCTGACTTCGGAAAAGAAGGCATCCTTGAGAAGATCGGAGGCTGAAGGTCTTGCCCTTGGCTGAGCTATGCACTTCTCAATGAATGTCTTCACTTCTAGATCCATCACCTTGTTCAAGGCTTGGGGCTTCACTCCAGTTGTCACCCTCTTGTATATCTTTGCAATACTATCACATTCGCTGTATGGGATCTCCATTGTCACCATCTCAAGCAAGCACATGCCAAAGGAGTATATGTCAACCATCTCAGTGTAGTCTTCCTCATACAGCTCTGGTGCCATGTACTCTGGTGTCCCTAAAATTGAATGTGCTGCATGGCTCTTTCCTACTATTGCTGCAAACCCCAGATCACCAATCTTCACCTATATGGAGAAATCATATCATGGACATCAATTCCTAAAATGTCCAACAGACAATACTCTACAGATTCAACCAGGAGTATATAACCAAATTAGATTTTTTTTTTTTTTTTGGGGGTGGGTGGGCACATAATTTCAGAGATTTGTTGCTTCTGATTAATGCTCAACACTTGAACCAACATACACTAGGCTCTGTGTGGATACAGGAAAGCAGATCCTGGAGTGCTCATTGAAAAACCAGTATTTATTGTTTTAGAATGATATGCCGTTTAGTTTTTTTGTTTCCTTCTCCATTATTGTGTAACATGATGTGGACCTTCTCTGTCAATCTCCAGAAAGGCTCAAAGAAGGTTAATTCATACAATCACTAGTGTTCCAATTTCCTTTTCCCTCTAATCAAGCCTAAATTACACCCCATCAGTAGCCATATCCAACCAATCATCTAGTGTTTATAAACTATTTGGTGATAAAACAATTGGGACACACTACTGTAAAAAGAGAGCACCATGTGACTGTAAATATCTTACCTCCATGTACTACATTTATTCAACTAAACTCCATTTATGAAATCTGAATTAATTAAACAGGACAAGACACAAAAATCTGGATAAATCAATTTATGCTCATTCAATTTATATATAAAAAAAGGGAAACCAATTTCTCAAGATTGAAAACGACTTAGTACCTGGCCAATGTTTCCATTGATGAAGATGTTACTGCAATTGAGATCTCGATGAATAATGCATGGCTCATGGGTATGCAGATACTCCAATCCCTCAAGCACCTGCTTTGACCACTTCTTCAGGGCCTTATTGGAAACATGGCGATGCCTCTTCCTGTAATCCCTCAGGTTTCCCGATGTGCACACCTCAGTAATGAAATTCAGCGTGTTACGCTCATCATCCTTCCATACACTGTAACAAACAATGATATATTTGTTCTTCAGTGTCCGCAACAGCTTAACCTCTGCGTGAAGCCGATTGACAAGCACTGGATCCTCACTGAAATTCCTCAGCCTAACCTGATTCCAGGCCACCTCTATACCTTCCTCCTGATCAAAAGCCCTGTAAACTTTCTTGACAGCGCCAGCGCCAAGAAGATCACTGTACCGACCAAACCGTCCAGTGGGATCCACCTCAACAAAGGGTTCAGTATCACGATCAGATGTAATTGTATTTTCAGCAGGCATCTTCAAAGATCAACAAATAGAACTGGGTAAAGCTAAGAAGAATAATGGACTTTCGAAGAATATTGATATCTACTGAATTTTCTCTTCTATTATTTTAATTGGTACGTTACAATGCACTTGGTGGGTCTTGAACCCACGACCTCATCCTCTACCTTACTATTTCAAGTAGAGAAGGTATCATTTGAACTACGACTCATTGGCTATTGCTAATAAGTTTCACACAGACAATGTAAGAAATCTGACAGAAATAAAAATTTGACTCATAACCCCTTAAAAAAACACTAAAAGATTTACAAAATTTTGGGTGCATAATTTTTAGTAATTAAATAATCAATTTGAATGGAGAAGTGCAAAATCCACTATATGCATTCTAAAATTTTGAGTGCTAATACAACTAGTTTAGTTTCAACCATCAAACTTTTAATCCGGTTGAAACATGCAGAATTCACATTAATGATCCAAACTGGAAAGAGTGACGCTAGGGATATTACAAATATTACTACATAGGTCTTATAAATTGATGTGTCAACTTTAATAGTTAGACTAAAAAAGTAATTAAGAGATTTATTTATTATGTTGTTGATGTGGCATCAATCACATTCATTGTCTTGTTAGTTTGTAACATTTTTGTAGTAACATAGCAGTAGCTTTAGCATTTTCCAAAAAAAAAAAACTTGGAAAAAAAGAGTTTAAATGAATAATCGATCATGGCAAATTACTGAATACTGAAAGATGCAAAATTAGAAAGAAAAGGTTTAGCTATCGATCAAAGAAAGTAATCACAAAACAAGGGTTTCAACTATCAAATTCCCAATGGTATTCGTGAACACAGACTACCAGAACTCAAAATATCACAATTCTAATTATAACAATAGAAAATTGCAAAAACAACAAAATATTCTATGAAGACAACAAAGCTCCAATCAATATGAATTTACAATTTCAATAATAATAATAGTAATAAATCTATGAAGAGGACTGTTTAGTCATTTCAGTTTTTTTATTACTAATTTTTTTAAGAAAAAAAGAAAGATTAAGCAAATTCTGAAACTTAAATGCACGAATTCATACAAACCAAAATAAAAAAAAATCCAAAAAATCCAAATTTTAATGAGTGATCGTACTAAATGTAAGACATGGATCCGATTGAACATGCAAAAAAATAAATATAATCCAGTAAACAAAGTGAGCAGAATTGAAAAGAGAAGACGAAGTGGAAGAATAAGATCGGAAGCTAGGTTTGAGTATTGTTGAATAATCTTTGTTCAGATAGTACAATTTTACGTACACTCAAGGCAAATACGTATAGGTGTTTATTCATCCATGAAAATACGTGTAGGCCGCTACAGAGAGAGATAGAGAAAGTACCTTTAGGTTGCGATTGTGAAGAGAGAGAGTCTAAGAAAAAGCATTCAGAGCAGAGAAGGTTTTTGTGTGAAATAAAAGAGAACACGGGACGAGAGCGAGCTGGATATGAAATGGCCGTCAAGGTGAGTGGGCGGCGCTATTTATAGGTGTCGAGCCCTGGGATTTGTATTATTCTACACGACGTCGTAAATGCCTCTGTCATTGTCATACTCATAGCTATCTGTTTCACTACTATCACCTTCTCAACTCTCGTATTGGGCTTTTGTGTTTCAAACACCCGGCCATATTCGGTTTATTCTGTACCTCCCCAAATCAAACCTAATTACATACCATTCAATTCTTAATTGGGTTTTTTCTAAACATTTTTATTTTGAGATGAGACTATGAGGTTTTATTATTCGTTTAGAAATACAAAAAGAGGTGTTATTATTCATGAGTTTTTTTTTTTTTTTTTTCATTCCTTTTATATTATATATTGAGATGATGTGAATTATGTAATTCTTATATTTATTTTATAATGAGTTTATATATTTACAAATATTAAATATATTTATATATCTTGATAATCCTATCAAGGTATATGGGTACATATATGTACTGAAATATTTTATTCCAATTATTACTCCAAAATGATTTTCATGAATTTGATTGGCCCTACTATGTATTGTCAATTAGCACACTATTAGGAACACATGAGAAAGTTGGAAAAACAAGAAACCCTAGCTTTATGGGAAGTGTCGATCAACACTTCGAGAGCCACAATCGGGCACTTCCCTTAAAGCTTAGAGTGTCGATCGGTGTTATGTGATCTGTTTGGTCCCGATTTCGCATAACAACTTTCTCTCATTTCCATATACTTGATTCAACCTCGAGTTGTCAACCAAGAGTTCAAAGGGATGTGATCTCAAGAGTGCACATGACTATGATTAGTTAGTTACAAGTATATAGATTAGATTGAGTCACACATGTTGATATTCTTTTATGCACATGCTTGATTAGTTAACCAATTAGAATTAGACACGAGTGACCAATAACAACAGAGCATGAGATAAATAAATAGGAGCTTGTAACCATTACTTGAGATCATTTAATAAAGAATACATTGTGCTTAGACTTGTAGTTTTGCTTGGAGGTAGAGATTCCTTAGAAGTAATTTCACTTGGAGAAGGTGATTCTCTTGAAGAAGTCACAACCATTCCCATGTTTCATACATTCCATTCTTGAAACTATCCTTCATCCAGTTCATACTTACAATTCCAAACCCTAATCCATCTAACCCTTGTTCATTCCCTATCAAAAACTCCCATTAGCAACCTATAATACCTCACCCAAACCCTCACATCCTCAAACACTTACATCCACCCTTCCTTATCCACTCATACTTGAACCCTCAATTACCAAGAAACCCTAAACTCTCATATTTCAACATCAAGAGTTCTCTCGAATCCCCTTAAGAATACCCACGTACAACCGAGTTCTTAAAACACACATTGCCAAGGTTTCTTTCCCTACTTTGTTGATTCAATAATATAAGATGGTGTTTTATATAATGGATATGTGCAATGCCATTTTAGTGGTTTTTTTAAACTTTTTTTTTTTTTTTTCTTTTTACTTTGAAATTATATTGAGTTTTCATTTTTATTTATATTTTTTTTCTAGATTAAGTGCCAAACCAAATCCATTACACATTGAATTCTATTTTTATCTTTGTAGTTTTTTTTTTTTTTCCACACCTTTTCTTATGCTTGGAAAATATTTTAAAAAGTAATGTCTCCTACACCAAAAATAAAAAAATAAAAAAGATTGATTAGGATAAGGATTAAACCCTCTTCTTTTTCCATTATAAGTGGAGAGGGATACGAATACCTAAGTTTTCCTCGAGAGAACCAGATAATATCACTGAATTATAAGATTTTAACTATAAGTATTCAACTCTTAATCAAAGTTAAAATGATGTTCCACTATGATTAAGATCCTTGGCAGGAGCGGTGTTTGGGGGGGGGGGGAAATGGGTGCAGGACTCTCCCTTTTTTAAAAAAAAAAAAAAAAAGTTTAATGAAAAATTTACTTAAGTGGCTCCCCTGATTTTTTATTTATTTAATACTGATTCTGGCTTCGCTACTGATCCTAGGAAAAAAAATTAGGATTTAGCTCCGAGGGCCAAATCTGAGATTTCGTATATCTTTTTGGTTACTCTACAAACATGTGAAAGGTATCTCTTTTCTCTTTTTGGTTACTCTACAAACACATGAAAGATCATGCATTGAATCTGGCTCCTCGCACGCATGTTGCCATCCCTGCATCCCATTCCATGTGAAGCATTTGAATTTATCAAAGGGTCATTACTTTCCTTGGGTTCTCGTTAATCTGAGAACAAAGTGGTCAATAAGGTCCATGCGCGTAGCTGGACGGTTGAGCAGAGTGCTCATTCAACATGTAGCCTTATTAAATGAACTACACTTTATAGTACAAAAAACAGTTCATGTAATACCCGTGCCAGATTCACAATTCACAACACTGAATCTGAATCTGAATCTCTGCTTGGCCTTCTAAGATCATCTTATTCATGATAGAAAGAGAAAAGTGATGCACTGATACCTGTCATTAATTGCTGTAACCTTAGAACCTGAGTACTTGACCATGGATCTATTACGTTAAAAAATTTTGTCGCTTTAAGAATCTAAATGAGGCCTCGGTAGTCAACCCATGATGACCAAATCAAAAGCCCAATCCATATTTTAAATGTTTATGGCGCACATCCAAAAATGGCGTCACCTAGGCATTTGGCAATATTCTATTCCCATTGAATAACCAGATCAAAGGCCCAATCCATAATTTAATTGCTCTCTCTTTCATCCAAAAATGCGTCACCTAGGCATTTCGCAATAGTCTATCCCCTCAGACCAAAAAAATTTAGACCAATCCGTCCATATTTTAATGGCTCTCTCTCTCTCTCTCTCTCTCTCTCTCTGTAGAGGGGCAAAGAGATGAACGGCTGCAATAATGGCTCACAGCTTCAATTACAGCTCGCAGGCCCACTTATGAATTATGATGATTTAGCAAATAATTCAGCGAGAATTAATGCTATGGGCCAAATAGAAGTGTGAAATGAATGCATTTAAAGAAGTGAGCTAGGGAAACAACTCATGTTCAAAAAGAGCTTAACTTCAAGCAGTGCCAGGGACTTGAGCCGATAATGAATCCAAATAAGAGCTTCTAAAATTGACGTATATTCTTGTGGTTATTATTGAAATGTCATTCTAACATTTTAAACTCCAGTTATGACTTATGACAACCTGATTGCATTGGCATTTGGCAACATAACAAAAAAAAAAAACCCAAAATTTGTAATGCTTCTTCATTCACACAACCATCAGATTACAAAGGATGATATTATTTGTGCATAATTCAAACTCTGTTTGGTGACAGGAAGATGCAATCAATTAAAAAATTGTGTATGATTTAATTGTAGCTTATTGCTGTCTAAAAACCACATGGTGAAAATTTTAGACCTTGCTAAGGGTGGGTTTGGGTAAACTGTTTGAAAAAATGCGTTTTTTAAAAAGTGCGGTTTTAAAATCACGATTTTGAAAATACGATTTTGAAAACCACAATTAAGCGTTTGGATAAATTAATGAAAAAGTGTTGTTTCTGTCAATTCAGCCTTTAGATAATTTTAGTCTAAAACTGTTATTTTGGATGCAAATGACCAAAAAAGACTTGACTATTTTTTTTGCTAAATAAAAAGGACTTAATTATACTGTTAAGTTATAATATCATTTTTTAAATATTATCAATGTTATAAAATCACAGTTAAATGTTTACTAAAACATGTGACAAAATATTATTTCTATCAAATAAAGTTAAGATAACAATTGTTATTTCATGTGAAAATTATCAAAAATACTTAATTATGTTGTTCAATATCTTATCATTTTTTAATGTAAGAATGTTAAAAATTACATTAACAGTAATAATAATAATAAATTAGAGAAATAAATACATTTCGGATTAGTTTATATAAAATTCAATATATCATTAATATTGATTGGACTCATCAATTAAAAAATTCAATAAAATAAAATATAAAAGTGAAAGTTAAAAAAAAAAAAAATCAAAGAGTAGTCATCCACGTGGGTGGACTTAATTTAAAGGAAGGGTTGGGTAAGCTGACAAACCCAAAAAGAAGGAAAAGCAAGTGTACTTGTTGTCTCATAAAGAACAAAAAAGAAGAAGAACGAAGAAGAAGAAGAAGAAGAGGAAGCAGCAGCGGCAGCAACCATGGACACCACATCTCCTTGTGAACCAAAAGCTTCACCTGATAAGTTTGAAAAAATAGAAAGAAAAAGTAAATAAGACTCAGACTCAATACTGAAGATGTTAAGACAGAGACAACAAAACTCAAAGAAATTCGGCCATTGTTGAGCTCTGTGAAGCTCAGTGCACCCAGCAGGTTCTTCTTCTTCTTTTTCATATGGGTTCTTGATGTATCTGGGTTTTTTTGTTATTTTTAAGCTTGGTGGGGATATTTACGGTAAAACACGCTTAAAAAAATGCGTTCCGTATTTTGTCAAAACCAATGTTTTCAAAATTGCTGGTCATACCTCCAGTTTCAAAACGTGCATTTTAGCGTTTTCTAAAACGCAATTCCAAGTAAAATCGCAATGCCAAACATATGTTTATTCACGTTTTTGTCTGAAAACGCATATTTGCCCTGCGAAACCGCGGGGCCAAACTCACCCTAAATGTAAATCGGAGTAATGGAACCAACCTTAATTTTAATGAAGATATTCGCGAAGATAACTTCAGTTATTCAAATAAAAGGTCGAGCACAACTTCACAAGTCTAATAAAGATCTCCGTTGGATTATGAACTTTAGGACATGCGAAAAAAATGAAAAGAAGGAAAGAAACAACATTCAGAAGCAAGCATCAAGTCACACGCCCCATTATGCATATAAATATTCTGTCTAGACAAGCTCATATACTTGACAGCATAATTACCCAAGCATTACCTAATTTCTATACAACAAAGTGATTGAAGTGAGCCAGTGAGGAGAAGAGAAGAAGACACTCATGGTCTTCCTGTTAAACCTAGCAAAAATGAAGTAAGTGTGACATTGTCAAACCATTGTATATTGGTTCCATTCGTTTGTTATATTCAGCCACCTCATGAACATCTCAAAATACATTCAAATTGGTACATTTCTCAAAAAAAAAAAAAAAAATCAAAGCAATTAAAGTACAGTCAGAACAGCATTTCATTGTTTGAAAGTATTAAACTAATATATATATGACAAAGAAAAATGGAGATTATCACCAAGGAGGATTAGAACCCTCTCTTACAGAAGGTGACCTAGAGCCCACACTCCCATCTCTACCTAACCTTGAAACGCTCCTTACACTTTTAGGAGTAGCCAAACCAGGGCTTGCACCTCTGTAACTGGCACGGAGAGTCTCATCAACAGTAGACGAAGTCTTTGCAATTGCATTCCTTACAAACTTCTGGGCAGCAGGAGAAAGTGTCCGCACACTTGGACTAGCACTTCCCCCTCTAACAGGGGATGGCAGCGGAGGCTTCTGAAACATCCTCGACCTCTCCCTTAGATTGCGTGCAGCCTCCCTAGACAGTGAGTGAGCCTTCTCGTCCCTTACAGGTGCTCTTGGAATCTTATAATGAGGACCCTCACCACTTCCCCCAATATCAAGCGGTGTGTCCTCAGGCTCCAACCTTAATGGTGTTCCTTCAATTTCACCCCACGTAATAAATGGTGACTCGTCAACCCCTGGTGCAGGTGATGGAGTCCTGACATAACTATACCCATTATCTGCTTTCTTCCCAGACTCCACATAAAACGGATTTGGGGTCTTCTTCAAATCCTCCAAATCATACTTCTTAGACTTATCCCCATCTCTATCAAACACCGGAAACGGACTTCCCCCTGCCACAGGTGTATAAAGCACCTCAATAGTCCCATCATCTTTCGGCCTAGAATCCAACATTTTCCCATGAAACCTAGTATTGGCACGACTAATTTCCTTGGTTAAAGCCTTCAACCTGACCGCCCGTTCCTCCTCTGTCAACGGGGCTTCCCCCCTATCTGACGGATGATACATCAACAAATTCTTTGCCGTATACTTCCACCCTTCCAAAGTACTCACCGGTTGGTCCGAAGTACCATACCCATCAGTAATTCTCTCCCTCTTCACATCCTCAATTGCTTGAACATCTTCCTTTTCACCTTCTAACAAATACCCATGTCTCTCTTTCCTCTTCCTATTCACTTTCTCTATGATCTTCGTAAAACTATCATTATCCTCACTCGTATACCGCCTAAAGAACTCGTCCAACGACAAAGACGCATCGACTTCACTATTACTATTATTATTATCGCTAGCACCGAATAATCCCCTATCAAAATTCACGGTGGATTTCGGGGTTTTAGAATCGAATTCATCTAAAGGTGTGAAATTTCGTGCGAATGTGGAACCGGGTGTTTGAGTTTTAGCATCAGTGTTGGAATTAGTATTTACCTTTGCGACACGGCCACGGCGCTCCATGATCTTCAATTGGGCGTCTCTGATTTGGACGGGATCACGGGTCCTGATCGCCTCGAGCCAGTCGAGCCGGTCCCGTAGCTTGGAGATGTCAGGGAAGAAGTCACGCTCGATGATCTTCTCGATCGCGGCGACATAGCTGTCCTCGTCGAGGACCTTTGGGTTGTTCCTACTAGGGTTTCCGGGGGTGATTGGATTAGATTTCTTTGGGGTTTGGAATGCAGTATCGGAAATCGTAGAAGGCGAAGGGGAAGAGAGGTGGCGCGGAGAGTGACCTGGAGAGAGAAGCATGTTGACTATGAAGATGAAGATGAAGAATTAGGAATTAGGGTTAGGGTTTTGATGCAGAAGGGGATTGAAATTTTGGAGTTTGTGATAGGAAATCGAAAGGAATTAGGAATTTTGATGATGTATTATTGTTGATTTTGTGGATGTTGCAATTATGTCCTTGTACTTATAGGATGTTTCAATTGTTGCCCTAAAAGCCGCGTTTATAGTGGTGTCCCACTTTATTGACTTTTCGAATGTTTGAGTCGGTTTGACAAGTCAATCTCTTCAAATTTTATCAGATCACGCCACACTTTTTATTTTATACATAACCCCCTCCCCCAGGGTTGGCCTGGGCAAGACGAGGTGGGCGACTGTCCTAGGTCTCATCCTGCAATTAAGTTTCATCCCAAATATTTTAAAGATTTTATAATTTCTAAAGGTATAAAAAAAATTATAATATAACCTTATACCAAAAAAATATTTGAAAAGGCTCATATGTTTAAAACAAACCTTTAAAATAAGCTCAATAATAATTTATTTCTTTAACTCAAATCTTTTTTTTTAATAGGTAATAAAAGTTTTATTGCATCAAAAAAGGCAATGAGCCAGGTATACAAGAAGTATACTGAACTCACAGCGAAACATTACAGCATGCAAGAGTCTAAAAATTCAAAAATAGAAGAAAAAGAAGATGAGCCTGAGGCATTAGACCAATCCATCAATGTGCGAATAAGGAACCACTTAAGCTCCAACACACATCTTTCCTTGCCCTCAAAAGCTCTTGAGTTACGCTCCCACCACAGCACCCAAAAAATACCATGAGGGATTGAATTCCAAAGATCCTGAATCTTTGATTTTCCCCTGCCTTCCCGCCAACAAGCTAAAAGCTCCAACACCCCTTTAGGCATAACCCACTGGATATTAACAAGACTAAACATACAATTCCAAAGATCCGTCGCAATGGGGCAGTGTAATAGAAGGTGATCCGTAGATTCACCACTTGCTTTACACATATAGCACCAATCTATTACTATCACATGACGTCTTCTAAGATTTTGCATAGTCAGAATTCTGTCCATTGCTGCTGTCCACACAAAAAAACTCACCCAGGGGGAACCTTCGTCTTCCAAATGCTCTTCCATGGAACCGAGAGACCATTAGAAGGAAGCAAAGCTTTGTAAAACAGCTTTACTTGGAAACCTTTACCAATAGACCCTTGCCACCACACCTTATCCTGACCACAACCCTTCACATCACTCTGGTAAAGCACATCCGTAAATGAAGATATCACCTCCAACTCCCAATCATGAGCTGGACCGCCTGGACGAATAAAATTCAGAGACCACATCACCACTCCATTTTGATAATTAAGATGATCCGCAACCCAAGCCTTTTTATCTCGAGAAATACGATATAACTCAGGATAAGCCTCCTTAAGAGGGCCTATCTCACACCAAGGATCATTCCAGAACTTGATTTGAGTCCCATCCCCCACTTCAAATCTTAGGAACCGAGCGAAATAGATCCAATCCTTCTTAATGTTTTTCCAAAGACCAACACCATACAGTCCTGAAATTGTGGCTGAAGTCCACCCTCCTGGCAGACACCCATATTTAGAAAGGATAACATCTCTCCAAAGAGACTCCCTTTCATTTCCAAATCTCCATAACCACTTCCCCAATAGAGCTCTATTGAACAGCCTCACATTGCGAATCCCCAATCCACCTAAATGTAATGGTTGGCAAACCTGACTCCAATTCATCAGGTGAAACTTCTTCCCCTCCCCCATTCCTCCCCATAGAAAATTTCTCTGAATAGTATCAATCCGAGCTGACACAGACACGGGAATAGGAAAAAGAGACAAAAAGTATGTAGGCAAACTCGATAAGGTACTCTTTATCAACGTAACTCTACCCCCTTTAGAGAGATACATACGCTGCCACCCAGCTAATTTCCGTTCCATTTTCTCCAATATAGGGTCCCATATCTGTTTAGACTTAAACTTAGCACCCAAAGGAAGGCCTAAATAACTCATAGGTAAATGAGTAATATTACAGCCCATAATATTAGCCAATATTTCAATATCCGGCACCTGACCCACTGGAACCATTTCTGATTTTGACAAATTTATTTTCAACCCTGAAATTGCTTCAAACCAAGTGAACAAAAACCGAAGATGAAGAATATGATCTGGGTTGGCATTAGAAAAAATCAAAGTATCATCAGCAAATAATAAATGAGAGATGCACAGCGAATCATTACCCAAAGCACCAACCTGGAACCCTGACAACAATCCTTCCTCAACTGCTTTTGTCATCATCCTACTAAGAGCCTCCATAATAAGCACAAAGAGAAGAGGAGAAAGAGGATCACCTTGTCGAATCCCACGGGTACTCCCAAAAAAGCCTTCCGGACTGCCATTGATAAGGATAGAAAAACGCACCGTAGAAATACAATAATGAATCCACTGACACCATTTTCTTGGGAACCCACATCGATCCAGCAAATACAAGAGGAAGTGCCAATTGACATGGTCATACGCCTTTTCTATATCTAGCTTACATATCACCCCTGGCAATTTTTCTTTCAGACGACTATCTAGGATTTCATTTGTAATTAGAACCGAATCTGTAATTTGTCTCCCCTTCACAAAAGCATTTTGGGGAGAAGCAACAAGATGCCCCAACACTGTATTTAATCTGTTAGCTAATACCTTAGCCACAATTTTGTACACACTACCCAATAAACTAATAGGCCGAAAATCTCGTACCTCAGAGGCATTTGCTTTCTTCGGAATGAGGGTGAGAAAAGTGGCATTCAAACTCCATTCAAAGGATCCTGTAGCATAGAACTCAGCAAAAACAACCATTAGATCACCCTTAATCACTTCCCAGCAAGCATGAAAAAAAGACATAGGAAAACCATCGGGGCCAGGTGATTTATCTCCATTCATGTTTCGGACCACCAAGGTTACTTCATCCTTCTCAAAAGGACGTTCCAACCAAGAAGCATCTTCTCCTTGAATAACATTGAAATTCAGACCATCCAATAGCATCTTCTCTTTAACTCAAATCTTAACATTATATAATCCTAAAAACAAAAGTAAAAGTAAGAAATTTTTTTACTTTCTCTATACTTTAGCCGTCTATCACTTTGACAACCCTAACTTCAAAATTTATATACTCATTTTCTTACTTTCTCACTCTTTACAGTTTAGACGATACTTTTATTATTCTATTATAGTATTCTCATCTCTTACTTTCTCTCTCTCTCTCTACACGGCACTGTTAGTTTTCTAAAATATTCTCCCATCTCTCTATATCTCTATTAGTCTCTAATGTCAATTTCTTTTATAACTCTTTCTCATCTTCTTTTGAAAGTGAAAAGTTCAAATTTCCAACAAGTTTGAATTTTGATTTTTGAGGTATGTATTTGATACATTTTTTTATAATAGTTTATGAGTATTTTATTTTTATATACTTCTTCTTTTTTACATGTAAAGTGTGTGTATATATATATAATTTTTATTAATGTGTCACAAGAAAAGTTAAATGGATTAATCATATTATCTATTGAACAAGATTTGTTAGAAAATATTGAATATAAAAGTTTAATTAATAATTTCAACATTTTTTTTTTATTAAGATAGAAGGTCATTTTTTTGCACCGCCTCAGGCCTCATAATTCCCAGGACCGGCCTTGCCACTAACAAAAAAAAAAAAAAAAAAAAAAAAAATCCAGTAAGATTAAATGTTGAATTTATAATTTTTCCTTAGTACTGACACAATATAAGTTGGAAAAAAAAAATTATAAAAAAGTTTAGATCGCATGAAAGTTGTCATGTGCTAATTTGATGAAAACATTGAAAACAAAGACAACTCTAATGGTGGAGCCTGCCAAGCCAGGTGATTTTGATTGTTTTGATGAATTAATGAATTATGAATTGTTTTGTGTCCACAGGTGCCATAAAAAATTATTTGTAGAACAATTTCATAAGAACTAAGTTATATTGCTCTTAAATTACTCTCAATTTATATTGTTCTTAATTCAAGAAATAGTTGGTGTTTATGAAAAGTGTTACGATGAGATTAGTATAATACACTTTTTATAGAGTTGAGTTCAATGATTGGGTGGGTTTTCTTTTTGTTGGGATTTTGAACTAAATAAAAACCTTTCAACTAGTACAATCATTTAGCACTTTGTTGGGGCTTTTTTTTTTTTTTTGGTTGTATTCATCACTTTGCCATGCATTTGAACTTTGATAAGTTAGCAATTAGTCTCAAGTTGTTTGTTTAGGGTTGTCATGTTCGATGGGTCACATGTTGATAATTACCATTGTGTTTTCTCCTAGGGTTGTCATGTTCAATGGGTCGCATGTTGACAATTACCATTGTGTTTTCATGTTCGATGGGTCGCATGTTGACAATTACCATTGTGTTTTCTCCTAGGGTTGTCATGTTCGATGGGTCGCATGTTGACAATTACCATTGTGTTTTCTACTAGGCAATAAAGTAACATAATAAACGTGGAGGGTATGAGGAAAAAAAAGAAGAAAAAAGTACGTGTTTCTCATGTGTAAGTAATTTGAACTATGAAACATATAAATAAAGGTGAAAAAATACTTTAGACTTCCATTAATAAGGCCAAACAAATATATTTAGCAAGATTAAACCAATGTATTGGTCAATGTCCAAGTAATTATATCCAACAGAAAATCCAAGCCAATAAATGTTAGCAATAAATGACGAGAGTAAAGTAGAAAGGAAGTGAAACTTATCTTGATTGCACGCGTTGACAACGATAAAGAGTAACACATTTGTCTCTTTTTGTCGAAACATATATGAGGCATGTGCGAGAAGATCGAGCCTCAAGGATTCACACCAACTAGTGTGAATGCTAGCAACTACATGTGAGTCTCCGTTCCCTATCACGTTAGTGATGTGTAAGAGGGAAAATATAATGAAGATAATAAAAACCTATTGGGTATTTGGCCCAGTGATAATCCTCCTCTCCAAAAAGCCCCACACCTCTATGAGGGCGTGGGTTCGATCTTTGGGATCTTCAAAATATACGTGTGTGAGAGTTTAGATTAGAATTTCTATCATATATATATATATAAAAAAAAGTGAAAATAGAGAGAAAGCAGGAGATTGGTGAGAGATGGAGAGAAAGACACTTGGAAGTTCACATTTGGACTTATTGAATTTGAGAGAAAGGGTGTTGGCATTTCTTGTTAATGAACGTGAATAAAAATTTTGGTTTTTTGTTACAAAGTATTTTGCCTTGTTTTCCCTTTTGACTCTTGTATCATTTTTTCCCTCATTTATGCCCATAAAAGTAAATACATAAATGACAAGTGAGAATGAGTTGGCTTGTGAGAGTGGATTTCTAGGTGTTACTTGTTAGACAGTGTGTGGTAGCTAGATTCTAGCCTTAGGCAGTAAATTTCGTAGGTGACAGTTTAATTGGACTTTCGATCATAGTTGTATATACCGTTCCGTTCCGACCGGAACGACCGGAAAATCTCGTACCGGTGTGCAAACCGGAACGAGAAACCCCCTTATTCCACCTCGGAAAAAATTTCAGCCCATTTCGGTCATTCCGGCCAATTTCGACCGGTATACTAATTTCGGCCTGCATGAATAAATAACTGAAAAAGAAAAAAAAAAAAATCAGTCACCAGTACAAGAGCTTTCTCTGCTCTCCTTCTTCTTCCCCTTCTTCTTCTTCTTTTTCTTCCCTCCTTCTTCTTCTTTTTTTTTTTTTTTTGTTTTTTTGTTTTTTCCGCCAAAGTTCTCTCTCTGACTTTCTGCGTCTTCCCCTTCTTCTTCTTCTTTTTCTTCTTCTCTCCTTCCCCACTCCTTCTTCTTCTTCTTCTTCTTCTTTTTTTGTTTTTTCCGCCGAAGCTCTCTCTCTGAATCTCTGTACTTTCTTTTCTTTGCTTTTTTTCTTTTCCTTTTTGGTTTGAGCGCTCTTCATGTGTGTTAGTACCTTTTCTTCTTTGTAGCTTTTTGGTTTAGCAGCAACTTTTCAAATGTTCACACTATTCAACTCTTCTATTTTACACTTTGAGATGAATTTTTTTCTTTTGGTTTTTTTATTTATTTATTATCTTAAGTGGTACTTCTTTAAGTTTCATATTTCTATTATTTATTATTCAAAATACAAGTGTAAGCTTATTATTATTATTAATGTTAAGATTGAAATGTGCTTATAATTTGAAAGATTCCTAACTAACAAATTATAAATTTTGATGAATAAATGTATAGAGTAGTAAATCAATATATATATATATATATATATATATATATATATATATATATATATATATATATATATATATATATAATATATATATATATATATATTTGCAGTAAACCAGAAATGGAACGTCAGTATTGACCGGTACCGAAATATCTCATTCCAATAGTCAAACCAAAACGGGTGCCAAAACGGTATCTACAACTTTGCTTTCGATAATGAAATTCTGCAGAATTAGAGACTGTTTGGAAATGCTACAGATCTGGTTTTATAGCAGTTAAGGCAATCTGATTAATCTAGTTTGGTTTGGTTTGTTTCCCAAAAGGAATGATGCTTCATGGACTTGTTAAATATCAGAGATGACAAAAATAAGAAATAGTTGAGATCAACTTAACTTCTTCTTCTTCTTTTTTTTTTTTTTGCATGAAATGAGCAATTGCCAAAAACTTGGTATAAAAGAGTTTATAGGCTACTGTACAAATTCATGGGCTATTGGGATCTATAGTTCCATAAACCCATTTGCAAGATTTTCAAATACGTGATAGGTTAAAAAAAAAATACTTTTACTCAACAAGTTAGTGAAAGTGTGAGACACTTCGTGTGACTTGGCTTATGCACTACATCACTACAGAAAAAAGGACTTTAGCGTCAACCTTTGTTGATGTAAAATAAAAAGTTGTTGCAAAAAAAACATTTTTTACGTCAACCAAAAGGTAGTATATTGTGTCGCTTAAAATTTTCACGTCAACACAAAAAAGTTAACATGAAAATAAATCTATTTTGTGGTAACTAAAATCTTTTCACCTCAACATTTTCGTTGACCCCAAAGACGATATAACATCATTATTTAAGCTAAACACATATTGTATTACATCTTTTGTGTTAATATTCATGTTGTTGATAAAAATCTTTCGCATCAATAAACATGTTGACGCAAAAAAAATTTACCCTATAAAAAAAAATATTTTTTCCTATAGCTATCACTTGTTTTTTTTTAATTAAAAGAAATCACCCTATAACAAAATAATGTTGAATAAAATTAAACATGCTAATAGTCATTGCACCATCAAACAACAATGAATCCGACTTCAATTTTTCTACAATTATAAAATCTCAAACAACCATGAACAAAGTCATACACCATATATATACCAAAAACGTTATCCTATCACAATTTAATGAGATACATGTACAAGTGATATCCAAAACATGAATACAAAATGTCAAAATATTATTATATTATTCAAAGGTCACCCCAATAGAATCCCTAGAGGACAATTGGTAGGACATTGCGGGCTACTAGGATATAAATCATCAAGACATGCACACCATGGTCATTCACTCCATCATCAAGGTTAGGCTTCTTTAGCCACACACATAACATGTGGAAAACCCCATGATTACAAACTAGAGGACGGAAAAACATAAACTGAGCAAATTAAACAGATTACAATATGCTATTGGAAGTGATTGGGGAAAAAAACCAATTAAATGGAGATCAATCATATTAGTAGTAACTTGACCAAAAATAAATATCCCCGCTTGACAATGATGAGTAGTGACCCAACTAAAAGAACATTCCTAAATGGATCCTACCATCAAATAAATTGCAGCAAAAAGAATTCCAGCAACATTAACAAAGTGACACATGTAGCTGAATGTATAGAGAACCTTGTATAAACGCATCCTTGCAATGACAATGCATATAGAGTAATAATGGAATCTATTGCTAGTAGTGCGTTTGTTTGAACATTAGCTACATATTATAAAACCATAAACAATCATGAATCAGGACAATAACAATGAGATTAATTGGTATGAATGCACAACCTTTGTGGTTGTGTTAGTAGATTCCATAGACTTTGTTATTCTCAATTTTTTATTATATACGTAGATTAAATATAATAAATAATAATAATAACTTACATAGAAGATTCATGTTACATCAACACTTCAAAAAACGAAACTACACCAAAATCAAGGGGTAAGAGAAGTCCACAATAGCATAACCAGATCATTTTGTTTTAGCATGTTAAGTTTGTCCACAATGGCATATATGTCATGTTGAAAAGAAAAATGTCAAAGCAAAAATGAGAGATAAAGTACCTGAACTTGCTTCCTACACTAATGAATTTCAACTATTCTCTTAGTAGAAAAATAACTATGACATAGTCCTAGAAGGAAATTATGCCCAAATGTTATTAATAACCTAATAAAAGTGAGCATATCGGTGAAAAAATACAAGATCACAAGATAACAAAAGAGAGAGACAAGATTCCAATAACAGCCATATTAGGCCATACGGTAATGAAATACAATATTGATGAGAAAATAACAAGAAAGTAAAACCAGAATATTATAATACAATATACAACAAAAAGTAGTGTATTGAGTATTTAATGTTTTCATCCAAGCATAACGGCTATCAGAACTAATGAGTTTTCAGTGTATGAGGGATGCGCATGTCTTCAATTTTCAAATCCGTAAAGTATTTATGTTCATTACATAAAAGAAAATTCATTGTCTAGTAACGAAAAATTAATCGAACATATTAGTTATCTTGGAGACTCACAATTCTTTTTAAAATTTATAAAATCCATGGATCTAAAGACCACAAATAAGTAATAACATTTTATTTTTGTATCGTACCTCTCTTGAACTTGCAATCATTCCAAACGTATTTGTAAGACTACTCAAGGAGCTCAAATAAGGTTTCCGAAATGGCATTTTTTGCGCTCCTAACCATAACTTCTGTATCTTCCCCAACATAAGTACATATAGACTTTTTTTTTTTTTTTGCTAAATAAGTACATATAGACTTGGTCTATACGTTTGGGTTTTGTTATATATATTTTTTGGAATAATATTTCAAAAGGTTCATTGATGTGAACAAATGTCATCAAACACACTTCCAATAAAAAATGAATTAAATCACTTGGCCGGTACTAAAAAAGAAGAAAGAAATTAATGTGGTGTTCCTTGTTGTATTTGGTAAAAAAAAAAAGTCAACGGCGAGTATCCTAAGCACAATACGGGTTATTTACATTTACAAACACACCCTTTCCTTTTCCAATTTCCATCCATACACGTTTGAGATTAGGATGTAATAACAAAGGTGCTTGAGGTGGATTGATTCAAACCAAAGCTTATCATGATAGAGTCATACAGGCCACCTGTTTCATTAAAGTTGTGGCTCTTGAAATATACTGTGCGTTGCATGAAAGCTATTTTCAAAATTTATTTTAACTTGTCAATATTATATATGAAAAATGATTTCTATTTATATTAGATTGGAAATGTAAATACAATGGCTGATCTTTTAGATTTTTTTTTTAAAGGGTAAAATGCTCTAAAGCCCCTCTATTTTGATATTGTTGCAATAACACTTTTTAACTTTGTTTTCGTCTATTTAGTACATAAACTTCAGTATTGTAACAACTAACTTACTAACAAATAGATCACTTTTGTTTATTTTATCATCTTTTTTTTGCATATTAAAAAAAAAAGAAAAAAAAAAAGGAAAAAGGATCTAACTATAAATATACAATTTTAAGAGATCTTAATGCATTTTTTTTTTACCGATTTGGTGGTTCAAAAAAAAAATTAAATTAGATGAAGAATTTAGAAAATGGGTCTATTTGATACAATACCAAATTTAATACACTAAATTGGCGAAGGAAAAAAAAAAAAAAAAAAGAGTTAAGAAGATCTAACTACAACATCATTAAAGTTCAGGGGATTTTAATGCATTTGACATTTTCTTAAAATTGGTTGGTTTCCCAAAATTAAAGATTTATGCTAGGCTTGATGAAGGATATTCTTATGGTAATTTCACAACTCTTTTTTGGAGTAGTGATAAAAATTCCAAACTAGCCTAACTTAATCACAACTTCTGTGCCATCTAAACAAATATTTATTAGTATTATTTTACCATCAATTTAAGTGATCGATGCCATATTATTATATTAGATCCAAACCGCCATTTGGGTATTCAGTCCAATAGTAATCCCCAAATTCAAAAAGTCTTACATTTCTATGAAGGCGTGAGTTCGATTCCCGAGATCTTCAAAATATAAGTGTGTGTGTGAGTTTAGATTATAATTTCTATTATATAAAAAAAAAAAAAAAAATTAATATAACTATAAAATAATTAGATAAAGTTTACCTTCCAATCAATTATATATAGCTTTTTTTTTTTTTTTAATAGAAATTCTAATCTAAACTCACACACATGTATATTTTTAAGATCTTAGGGATTGAATTTACACCCTCATAAAAGCGGACTTTTTAGAAAAAGATTACCACTTACCGAATGCCCAGTCAACTATATATAGTTAAATATATGTAACATGCCTTTTTACTGCATGAGGCACACATATTGAAATGAGGCATATAAGCTTGACTTGGAGATTTTATTCAAGCATTACCGAAAAGTAAAGGCGTTCATAAATCGGACCGCAAAGATGCAGTTTCCTAAAGAGAGCACAGATTGTATCGACATGTGGTGGACACAGACAATAACTCCTCCTGGGCTCCTCTTCTCCTCCCATGTCTGATTTTTGGGATTAGACAGAGTTGGAAACAGATCTCTCTGTTTTTGTGACTGGACCCCACGCACTCGCCGATTGGAATCCCCAAACCGGTGCGATCAACGGCCACGATTAAATCCTTAACTTAAAAAAACAAACGACTCCGGACCGATTGCACGTGGAATTGGAGCAGCTGATTGCGAGGTTCCTAGGGTTGCAGTTTGGTTTACAACTCCGAGATGAAGGTTTGGGTTTTGCTAATTACTATGAAATGATTGCTATGTGTGTTTCAGAACTTTGACCTTTAAAGTTCAACTTTAATTTACGTCTTAATTACTCATTTTAATCTTTATGTTACATAGTTGAGCTTTTTGTTTATTGGAACTGGAGCTAATTCAGTTTGTTTCACGCTCTGTTTGGCTGCTCAGAAAAAGTAATCAAGGAATTTGAGCTAATTTAGTTCGGTTACGCTCTGTTTGGCTGCTCAGTAAAATTATACAATTCCAGATTCTGAAGTTTTTCTTTTTGATTCACTTTTAAGTCCGTAGCATCTGCTTTGACTTTTAGAGCCTAGTACGAGTACTATTTTATCTTAACTGCGTTTGAATTATCTTTTTTATTTTTATTTTTTAATTTCATTTCGATTTCTCAGCGGCCAAACAGGGGGTTAGTTTGTTTGTTCTATGTAATTGTATGAACTCTGCTTGGCTGCTGAGAAATTATGAATTATGAATTTTGACTTTGAAATTGTATATATATATATATATATTTGGATTTGGATTCGGATTCATGAAAGCATATACTTGACTGAGAGTTTGTCTGGGAAGAGTTGAATTATCCTCTTTATTTATTTATTTATTTCCTGAGCTTTTGTTTTGGTTTCTCATCAGCAAACAGAGGGTTGGTTTGTTTGTTCTATGTTACTTAATTATACAAACTCTGTTTTTCTGCTGAGAAAATGATAGAATTGCGACTTCTGCTTTCTTTTTTAGTACTGAAAGCATGTACTTGACCGAGTCTATTGGGATTGTTTGTCTTAGCAGTGGCGGATCATCGTTTTCTTTTGTTTTCTCAACAGCCAAACAGAGAGTTAGGTTATTAGTTGTAGGTAATTGTTAGATATTATTTAATATGAGAAGATTTTGAACTCTTGTTGTTCTAGTAATAGCAGTGCTACAAACTTGTTTGGCTTTTATTAGTTCTCATTTGGACTCACTACTTACATCATTTTATTATTTATCATTCATAGCTTGACACCTCAACATTGTTGTGAAATTGTTGTGTCCGTAGCTTTATTGTTCTAGTAAGAGCTTGTTACTAGATTGGTTGACATATGTGGTTTTTTAATTGGGATGTTCAATGGGAAGTGGTTGTATTCTTGTATGTGTGCAAGAGACTCGTTTCTATGATTTAAATGTTAATTTCTACCATTTGGACTTTGGGGTGGTTCCTAGGGTTTCTGAGGGTGATTCAATTGAATTCTTTGGGGGTTTGGAGGGCATGATGAGAAGTTGCAGATGGTGAAGGGAAGAGAGGTCGGAGTGTGACCTGGAGAGAGAAGCATATTGAAGATGAAGAATTAAGAATTGGGAATTAGGATTAGGGTTTTGAGGTAGAAGGAGATTGAAATTATGGGGTTTCTTATAGGAAATCAAAAGAGAATTAGGGTTAGGGTTAGGGTTTTGGTGCAGAGTGTTCCACCTTAATGACTTTGAATATTAGACAAGTCAATCTCATCCAACTTGATCAGAGCACACTATTTTCTTAATACATGAACAAAAAAAAAAACATTATTTTCCAGTAAAAATAAATGTTAAATTATTGATTGATCTAAATATTAACATCACAGGCCCATGATCATAGGTAAGCGTGCGTCAAACTCTGGTGAGGAAGGAAGTACACCTTCTGTAATACGTGAGAAAGTGACAGAAGATGATGGATATAATTGGCGGAAATATGGACAGAAACATGTTAAAGGAAATGAATTTATACGGAGTTATTTCAAATGTACACATTCAAAGTGTGAGGTGAAAAAGCAACTGGAACGTTCAAATGATGGGCAGATTATTGATGCTACTTACTTTGGTCAACATGTTCATCCTAAACCTCAACTTATTGTGCCTGCAGCTGTTGGTTCTGCTGCGTCCATTGCAGATGAAAAACCAAATGAGCCTTCTTTAACTGGTGTGGAAGGTGAGAAAAAAAACTTACATCTTTAGTATCTAGTTTTGTTCCATTAATGAAAGAGTGCTTGATTTGTTTTATGACCTCATATTTGAAGACAAATTAGTCATTGAGCATGGCCAGACACCTCATCAAATGAATCCAGAAGATGCCCCTCCAGCTCCGTTTTCAACAGTTGCAGTAAGTGATGATGTGAAAGGTGCGCTTCCACAAACAAATAGGAATGAGGTTGATGATGATCCAGACTCAAAAAGACAGTATGTTAGGGCACTATCTACTTTAAATTTCTTGTGTACTAGTAGATATTTGAGCTAACGTTTTTTAAATTCCAAAAAATGGAAATTATTAAACAGGAAACAAGAAAAGTGTAATGTTGATGCTGTTTCAGTGGATAAGCCTAGTGGTTCACCACGTTCTGTTGTTCAGACTTTGAGTGAGGTTGATATTGTAAATGATGGGTACCGCTGGCGCAAATATGGGCAGAAATTGGTGAAAGGCAATCCAAACCCGAGGTATTTAACAATTTCAATGTTTATATGCAGTCACAGACTCTTCAAATTAAAAAAAAAAAAAAAAAGGAATAATAATACCTGAATTACATCTCTGCTCATTGGTTTTGGATTACTGGAATATCAGATCTTGTCAGTCTTGTTTCACTAATCATACTTTGGTAATTGGATTTGTAATCCTCGACTCACCAGAACGTGCTTTTTTGTTGAATTAAAAGCTTTTGGTTTTGTGCTGATTGCATCAATTGTTTATGGAAATCGAGATCTGATATATCTGTAATTTTTCTAAGCATGGGAAAGGGAAAAAGAAATAAATAATCATTGTGCTTGTTACAACTACTTGGTATCATCACATCTGGTGTATATCATGCAAATATCTAGGCAGGAGCAGAGGTATAGTTGGTGATCCTTTTTTTTTGGATTGATACAACACCCCAATATTTTCCTCTTTTGTAATTTTCATTTCTTAACCAGTAATTTATCATGCCTTGGTTGAAAAATTAGAAGGATAAGATTCTGGACATTTTAGAATACTGGTCTCTTTTAGAATGGGGCAGCCACAAATTCAAGGCACTATATTATTTGCAAGCTCTTTCCAATTTAATATCATGCTCGTGGTTTTGATTGGTTCTGTCTTCTTTGGCATGTGTTTCAGAGTGGGCTGTCAACTTAATGGCATCTGTATAGCTAGTTGTTGTTTGCTATTAGAGCTTCTTTGGTATTTGGTTTTTAATCCTCATTGACTGACCAGAACGTGTTTTTTTATTGAATTATTTAATGCCCAAAGATAAGGTCATCATTGGGATAGTTTCAAAATTAAGACATTTAATTCTAATCCTGTTATTCTTAGAAAGTTACCCTTTCATTTGAATTTGGGTAGATTAGTGATATATAAATGTAAAAATATAGGTAAATTTGTGATATTACTTTGGAATCAAGTTTTATGCTGTTATGCAGGAGTTATTACAGGTGCTCAAATCCTGGATGCCCGGTTAAGAAGCACGTAGAGAGGGCATCTCATGATCCAAAAGTGGTTAGAACTACATATGAGGGACAACATGACCATGACATGCCTCCTGCAAGGATTGTTACCCATAATACGGCTGGATCAAATGTTCATATGACAGACCATATTGGTGAGGCAGGCACTAAATCAGTGGAAGGGAATGCTCTGAATGGCAAGCCCAATGCCGCATCAAGAACTAAATCAGAACTAAATGTCAAGCCAGGGACTAATATAAATGAGCGACAAACACCAAATCCAGAACCTGTCCAAAGCTGATTCATAATGCTGGTTCTGGTGGCAGCAAGTCAATGGCCCCTATGGATGATGTTTATTCACATTGGATGGTGTTTATTCACGTGGATTGGGACGGACATGTAGCTCATAGGGAGATAATTTCCATTTTTCTTCTTGGGCGTTGGGGAGAGGGGGGTGTTGGAATGCCACTAATGGAAAGTAAAATGCTAGAAGAGCACCAGCAGGTGTTTTAAAATATATTTGTATCAAAATAATAACACGTGTAGAATTTTTATGAATAATCTAGTATCAGAATATGATAGCTGTTTTTAGTAATTTCTTGTCAACAACATTGATGAATCTTCTCTTTTTCCTCCTGCTTTATAATATGTTGCTCTGTCATTAATTAATTTTTGTGAGACTGATTGAGATCAATTTCTTGAAAGGGAAGATGGTTCCATTATGATCTAACAAACACTATCCATGATACCAATCAAGAATAATATGCAAAAGTCTATACATGATTAATTATCTTCATATTGCTTAACGTTTGGTGAACATTTGAAAAGCATACGCAGACTCTCACTAAATGTCATAACCAGTGCCGGTCGTCAATTGTTCCAAAGTGCGTCGCGTAAAACGTAGCCATGTGCGGCCAATCCAAAACATGCACAAGATGCTTTGCATATGCTGTGGTGATTCAACTAACACACAAAAGCTGGTCAAACGTGATGGTATTTGGTATTTCCAATGGTAAAAGTTGTGCACTTATTAAGAAAGAATGTTAGTTTGAAAGAAACATTCAGTCTTGATTTAATCCCATGGTAAAATTTGTGCACTTACTAGGAAAGAATGTTGGTTTGAAAGAAACATTGTCATGATTTAATCCCAGCACACGTTAACCATTGTCAAGCATGTTGAGGGGGCTGACTTAATTGAAGCCCACCTGTTGCTCTTGCTCATGCCCAAGTACTATTTTTATTTTTATTTTGCTAGGTCAAGCCCAAGTACCTTAATCATGTACTTAACCCCCTGAAAATCATCAGGCCTTTTTTTTTTTTTTTTTTTTTTGGGGTGGGGGTGGGGGGGTTTAAGATAGCTAGAATTGTTGCAGGAAGATTTACAAAATAAATATTTATGTCAAACTACTCAAAGAGCATCAATGATTAAATTCTGCAGTTGCACCAGAATTCAGCTCTCTGTGAGCCAGCAAACCAGAAAGTCGAGGGCATTAAATTGGTCTCGATGAAAATGGCCAACTTTGATTTATAAAAGAGTACACACTTTGACAGCACCACCTTCTTTAGAGCTGTTAGCAGCTAACACGGTAAAAACAGAACAAAAGCACAAGTTCTACTTGAGTATTGGATGCTGATTCCTAAAAAATGCCTCAATTGTGCTCAGTAGTTTTTACTTCCATGCACAAGAAGCAATTAAGTCTCTGTTCATCCAGCCAAGATAGAGAGCTCCATCTCTTTCTTGAAGCCGATATTTGTCACAGTATTTCTCCAGCAGTGTCTTAATGGTAGCATTCACCAAGGAGCTTAAAGGGTAAGGAGTAAATCCAGCCATTTTGAACCGCGACCTCCACTTACCAAGAAGCTCATGGCGTTCCACCCTCTCACCCCCCTCACATGCTAATATGTTAACCACCTCCCTTGCCAAGCAATGCTGCTCAACATTGATCCGCTCCTTGTGCTCCCTTGGAAGGGTCACATCAATTGACTCAAACATAGCTGTGTAGTAGTTCAGCGTTTCAAGGAACCGCGGATAGAATGCAGCAGTATTCGTGTTAGATTCTTGCTCAACAAGGGTCACCACCTTTGGAGACAGGCTCTTAACGAGCCTCAGCAGCCTATCCCGATGATTCTGGGTGCTGACACTCTCATCCGGCATGTGATGTAGCATGAAAGCGAAGTTCACAGCCAGAGCTTCCCCAGGTCGAACCACAAGATTCTCTAGCTGAACCTCACAGCCAGACATGGCTGCAGCATGGAACTCAAATGGCACATTGAAAGACTCCGCAAGCTTAGATAGCCTCTTTCCCACAATATTTAGTCCTCCTCCACGAGCATAAGCTGACATGGAATCATCGATACCTGTTATGCAAATGTGGGGTGGTCCACCAGGCCTAGAGGCAAAAGCCTGGATTAAAGTGAGCCATTGACTCCCCTGAGCAATTTGGAAATCAATTATGTGAACTCTCTTTTCATCCTTCATGGCTTCTGCAATAGCTCCATTTGCAGACATATACCCAAATTTGAAGTAAGGGCAAACCTCATAAAGAATGTGCATGTAAGACAGGAGTTCCGCGCTTGCTGGTTCTTTACATTTCAATGTCTTGCAAATGTTACTCCCTGAGGAGGCCAGCCGCGCAACAAGTCCTTCCAACATGTATGCTCCCAACCTTTGAATTGGTTCACCAGTAACGGACACCATTTGACGTAATTCATCCATCAACCAGTGTGCAATTAACAGCTCATTATCCGATACTGCTTTTGCACAGAAGATGAGGATCTGCTTTAAGTTCCTATTAGAAAGTGCTTCCATTAATTGTCTACAGCCTTCCATTTCCGGTGAAGTATTGCTTGTGCCATTCTGGAAGGTACCATTATAGCTGTCAAGAAAATTGGAATCAGGACCCAGCATTACAGTTTCCAGTTCTTTCAGCTTGTGCTTGAAGTCATTTACTTCTTCTGTTATGCAGGACCCGCTTATTGGAGAGCCATAGGTATTGTCAGGGGAATAGCGTGGATCGCCAAGGTATGACTGAGAATCTTGCTGAGACATTGGGCTACCATTGGGTGAGAAACTGACAGTTGATGGGGAATTATAAACATAGCTACCTTTTGCCGAGGATGATTCCAAAGTGCAATACTGTTCATAGGAATTCTGACCCAAGTAGTTGGCTCCTTGGCTGCTATCACTGTAGCATAGCTGACGGTCAAATGTTTGAAACTGAGGCAAGAAGTTGGCCTCAACTTCTCGAATTGGTTGATAGTACAATCCGTTGGACATGCCTGAATTTCTGTGCTGCTGTGATGCCTGCATTGAAGAATAACCTGCTCACAGAATCTGCTAGGGAGCCTTTTCAAGGCAGGGCTCTTTTGGCCTCTTATTCGCAGTTATTTGGTGTTCATGGCAGCAACATTAAGCCTCGGATTTGCTTTCATAATACAGCTCAATATCTGTATGACAGTAAGAGACCTTGGTTACACAAATATCAGCAACTTCATAAAATTTGTCTGAATTTTCAAATGAGTTCTTCTCTATTGAGAAGATACATACTAACAGATTTGAGTAATTTTCATAAAGAAGAAACAAGATCATATGGTAAAAATCAGAGAATGACAAAAAAAAAAAAAAAAACATTGATGGAAATCTGTGGCCGCATATGTAAGTGGGTATGAAAAAGAAATTTCATCTCCATAAACTGATATCCTCATATACTTCAGAGATGGAGTGGCTGTTAAATTGTTCTTTCTCCATAAATCACAAATATCCAGTACTCATAGGGCATAAACATAATGATTATTCCCCCAAAATCTTTTTCCTTGCTTCAATTTCTCTTCCTTAAATTTTCTTCAATTATATCTATTGTAGATAAACTGTAGAAATTGTAATTCTGTGTCTTATCAATCTCAGTTAGATAGACTCGAATTAAGAAATAATTTTTCTTCCTTTCTCCCTTCAAGGTAATCTTAACCCTGATACCAAAAATCAAATAGTAACCCGCTTCACAGATTTATTCAAATCAAAGGATGAATACTCAAGTAGGAACCAAAAAAAAAAATCATATATCGGAAAATTGTAAAACTTTCTAAAAAAGCAAGAGTTCCATTGGCCATAATTAAATAATAAAAGTAGTTGAGCAATAACCAGGAATTTTCAACATCAGAGAATGAGAGTAACCTCAATTCAACATTTTGGTAGATACAAAATTGAAAGACACCACATAAGATGTCTCATTCTCTACAACTAACTCACAAGGAAAAACCGGTAAGGTTAGACAGCCTTATTTTCTTTTCCTTTTTTACGGTTTATCCACTTTTATCACAGTATGCATTCCCTCTCTGCAAAAGTTACTAAATCTTCCTTCAACTCATGAAATTCATGAAATTCGATCATGATCATAACAATCAAATAAATTATAAGGAACTGTCCAACTAAATGCTTAAAAAAAGTAGAATTCTTTACGAAACAATTGGAAATTTGAAAGATCATAAAATGTTAAAAAGGATCTAGTAAGGTTCAGTATACTCTTCAACATAGATATTATCAGCCACAAGATGAAATAAACCATGAACCACATTTCACCCACCAAGTCATCAACAATCCTCGTCTGACAGAAAGCAAGGTGCTTCATTCTTAGCCACAGCACCACTCAATTGACATTGGTTTCAAAGAAACAAAAAAGAAAATGAAAAACTGATATGCCTCAAGTCAATGATATCCTTCATAAAAATGGTAATCCTACTTCACAAAAGGAAAACCATACAATCAACAAGTAAGTTAAGTTCTAATTATCTCATTGCTATAATTGGTCTTCAAATCCCTCTCAAACGGTCAGACACACATACACACACGTACACTGGCATTCGAAGTAAGAGCCATTTAGAGAGGAAAAAAGGTTCAAGCTTCAATCTTACATCATGAAAGAAATTCAAAAAAACAGAAGAAAAAAAAAATGCAGAATACCTTTTAAAGATCCATCGCCAACCCATTTTCCGTAATACTGAAACATGTATGAGTTAATGACTTGGACCTCAATTTTTTTCCTTTAAAGAACTGATTTTTATTTGACCCAATAAAATCAAAGAAAAACAGAGAACTCAAGGAAAAACAATAATAGAAACTGAATTATTATAGCTTTGAATAGTTTGAGTTCCAACATCATATCAGTTGTTGACAAAAACCCACCTTGCTTGAGAGGAATTTCAAGGTTGGAATTCCACCCCAGACCAGAGTCTTTCAGTTAGAGAGAGACAGAGAGAAAGAGAGAGAAAGAGAGAACAGAGTCCACAGTGAACAAGAACCACTTATGGACTATAAAAATAGTTAATCAGCAAACGCCTTGCTGTGAAAATACTAACCTACCACTTGTACGTCCTGTAAAAAATTTTAGTATCTTAGGTAACATGTTAATATGTTGTAAATTCAAATTCATAAAAAAAAAAGAAAAAGAAAAAAAAAGGTTAATATGTTGTACTCCTTAAGAAATAAAAATAAATAAAAATTTGTACTCCACAACTAATTATAGAATATTTTTAGAATACATTAAATATATACTCATTTCTCTCACAAGTGTGATAGTCCCGCTAGTTAAATTCAAGCTTAGTTAACTCTTTTGAATATAAATCACAAGAATGTCTATTTGTAATCACCTATAAAGACATGTTTATTTATAATTCTAGACTACTGAATAATCACTTTTATTCTTCCTCAAATCTTTCATTGAAAGGTAAATGATTAAATCCTTTTAAGAAATAAATTTTTTGATCGGAATATTAATCAAACCGAAGGACCCCTTAACCATTTAAGGGGTTAATAGAATGAATCACACTTTTACCACTAAACTATACTTGCTATAATGTAATTATTGTATATAAATGGATCTTTTGTCAAACAGAAAAATGGGTCATAATTAAGATAACAAGATCAGTTAAGAATCATGAAAATAAGAGCACGTACTTTGGTAGGTGGGGCCCATTATTAATGTGAGAATAGAGAGTATGATATGAACCCGCGGAATGGAATCCCTTGAACCCACAATCAATTTGAAAACTCACCCAAGAAAGCCAAGATCAAGTCAATGGATGGAGAATCTAGACCCGTTGAGAACCCGTTTCAAGAACCTAGATTATATTAAAATCTAGACCCGTTGAAGAACCTGCCTCATCAATGATCTTTAAGACTAGGCTCACATTGGTTCCCATCAGAGTACGCATTTAATGTACTCATGAAATATTCTATAATACAAGCGGGATTCATTCTAATAATCTGATGTAAGAAGGATGTTACATGGTACATACAATGGTTACACATAATACATTGTAAACTCCCTCACCTATAATTTACCCAAAAAAAGAAAGAAAAAAGGAGGCCCTCACCTACAAGGACATGTTTGTTTTAGTTTAAATTTTTAATTTATTTATATTGTTAGCTTAACTTTTGAATGGCTACTAATTTTTAGGTATTATTTTTTATTTTTAAACAAAATAGCCAATAAAAATTAAGTCATCCAAATATTCTTTTAAATGAAGTCTTTTACGGCTTAATTTATCAATTAAACCATTTTATTTTCCTAGGTTAACATTTTAAAGTTGTACTTTTCCTTAAGTAGAGTTTTTTTCCTTATCTTTTGAACATGTGTGATTGGAAGACTACCTGCTTCTATTTTTTATGTCATATAGTTAGATTTTGAGCAATTAAACAAGCTTAAAAAAATGGTACAACTTAGTTAAACCCACCTTAATTTTATCCTTATACCAAATACACGCTACGTCATGGAAAATGATTTTCTCCATTTCAAAATTTCTTCATTTGGTTCATTTTATGGTTTAGATTAAATATTACAAATCTAACAGTGTACAAACTGTCATGTCATTTAAAATTTTAAATGATGTGACAATGTGTATACTGTTAGATTCAAGAAATAAAATCTAAACCATAAAATGGAAAAATTGAGGGATTTTGAAATAGAGAACATTCTATTCCGAATGTCATAATCACATAAACAAAACTACATTATATGCCATATTTATAGTCCAATTTAACGAGACTATTATGACGAAAATGTGTATAGGTATAAAAAGGTAGTCTTTATTAAATTTTATATAGTTGATGGAAACTGTTTTTTAGAGAAAAGTTGATAAAAACTTGTGAGTATTCTAGAATTACCCATAATTCAAACACTCATCCTTATAACTTTGCATAAAGATTAAAATTCAAAATAGCAACCGATAATGCTAAAATAGTAATGGACAATAAACTAATCTACTATAGATTAGGGGTTTATTAATTTAAACGCTAACTCCTGATATTATTCAAAATCCTAATTGATACTCATGTGAGATAAGAGAGTACGCATTTATTTGTATTTTGAAAGTACTGAATAATTTTTCCCTTCAGCTGATGGCTTATTCTTATCATCTGCATCTGGGTTATAAGTCATAACACAACTCTTTAATAAGGATAACGGAGGTCAAAAGAGATTTTACTCACAAGGTCAAAAGCAACGTAGTCCCAAAGCTAGTAACTACCTCTACCATAATTGTAGTACATGATTAAAGGCACATTTGGTGTATTGCAATAAGTCTTGTAATAGAATAATTATTCCTAAGAAATAATTATTCGATTGTTTGGTTACACTTTCATTACATGAAATAGCTATTCCTTAAGAATGACTATTTTTTTAAAATGAGAATAACTATTCCTTATCAAAAGGTATGTAATAGCTATTTTTTAAGTCTTGTAATAGCTCAAAAAAATAAAAAATAAATTTGTTCTCTCTCTCTCTCTCTCTCTCTCTCTCTCTCTCTCTCTCTCTCTCTCTCTATATATATATATATATATATATATATATATGGAAATTCTTAGGTCCCGTTGCGGGACTGTCCCGCTAAAGGTGTAAAAAATTATAATATTTGTGTGTATTTTGATAAAATATATGTCAGGTGTTGTAAAATGTGTGTAGTTTATAGTAAAGTTAACTTTATCACAAATATCACTAATTCTACCAGAATTCACACATTTTATTTTTACAACAATAAACACACATTTATCAATATGAACACAACATTTACCACAAAACACACAAATTTTATCAAAATCAATATCGGTCCAATGGTGGAACCTAAGTATTCCCTATATATATATATCAAAACTCAAGTCTCCAAAATGTTTTATAATTATTAATACTTGTATAATAAGTAATCAATACCCAATTTTGTTTTATGAAGATTCTTGAACTATTATATGTAAACATAATTCTAAAAAACAAAATACAATTCTATAAAACAAGTCTACTTATAGTTTTTTTTTTTAAAAATTATTAAAGGACACGTATAGTTATTATAAAAGGTGTTATCATTTTTTTATAACCTTTATGAAATTATTAATTTTGAACAAAGAACACGGATATTAATCATGTTGTAGTAAAATATAGAATACAGATTTAAGGTTCTATTCATGTGTTGTTACCAAACAGATGAATGATAATAGTTATTCCATTACAACCTTTTCTATTTATTATAATATTGATTCATATTACACGGTAATAATCACGTCAATCACTCTTATAGGATGGGAGCTACAATAAATTTAGCTAGTAACTACGAGAGAATGTGATATGAAAAAGATCATTAGTCATATCATAGTTAGTGATATATAAGATGGAATATATATTATACAGAATATGTACACGTTTCACTTTGTTCAAGATTTTAAAAAATATATTATAAAGAAATGGCATAAAAAAAATAAAATGGAAAAACATATATAGACATATATATACGGGCTATATAATGAATCTGAACCAAAAAAATCGGAACTATGAAACACTTATATATGTTAAGTTATTTTTTTAATTATATTTGAATTTAGTAGCATATTTATGTATTTTATAATTTTATAAGATATTATAAAAAAAAATCAACTAATTAAGTATTTGATATATTTAGTATCAAGTATTTCAATTTTATAGTCGCGTTTCAAGCAAAATATATAACAAGTCAATGAAGGAAATGATATTCATATGTTCCTTCTTTCACATAGTTAAAAAATATTGTCTCATATTATTGTAATTTTAAAATTATTTTATTTTTATTTATTTAAAATCTAATATACATAGGTTCATATAATATATTATTTACGAAATAAGATCAAATCATTCAAATTATAGAAAAATCATAATAGATCAAAAAATCAAAATTTTAATAAAACAAAATATGAAAATTGTGATATTGAATATAAATAATAAAACATGAAACTAAAGATATTGATATTATTGTATATAATGGCATGTCTTTACAAACTAAATAATTATATGGTCAATAAAAATATTGAATTTAAGTCAAATTGAAATATTGTTGTGCAAGCACAATAAAAGAAACTTTTAGTAGTTGTTTTATACCTTTAATTATAAAAGACATGTATTTTTTAAAGTATTTTTGTTTTGTACAACAAACTAGAGTTTTATATATTTTTTATTTATTTTATAAAGCAAAATATGTACCTACGCTAGTCATGTTGAAATGAGAGTATTTTATTAACTAAGTTAGTCATGTTGAAATGAGAGCATGGACTACCATTAATAGGCCAAAGTTTTCTTGCAAATTATAAAGAGAGAGAGAGTACAACTAGTTTGCTTGGATGCTATGGCATCTTTATTCGAAAAGAAGGCCAATATGTGCTAATTAAAAATATTATGGTTTAAGTGTACCATCTCTAACTACTACATTTTTTTTGATAAAATCTCTAACTACTACATGGCATGTTAATGATTGTGCTATAACATTTTCATTATGTGTTTGCATGCTATTGCCAACTAACTACCGTTGTATCAGATATAGGTCCTTACACTATGAGAGGAAGCACATAATTCAATGCATAAGATAATTATTGTGTTTGGCTCTTTAGAAGAGTGAACTTGACGCTCACTAGGACGGGGGGAACAAGATTTCTCTTAATTTCATTTGAAATGGAGAGCGACTTCTTTTTAATTGGTTCTGGCCCCACATGTTTAAATTTGATTGGTGTCTTTGCCACATCATTTGCCACATATGAAAATTTAAACTGTGTACCAACATTGTCAATTTTATTGTTAAAATGTTATTTCTTGGATTTAATACTATACAAATAGTCACATCATTTGGCAGTCTGGACATCTTTAGATTTATAATAGGAAAAATTATATTGACACTCCTAAGTTTATAGTGAAATTACACTCGGAACACCCGATTTTTTTTTTAGGAAAAAACACTCTATCCCAAAAATGATCAAAATAATTGACATTTTGCTTTAAAATAATTGACACTCCACTCCAAAATAATTAACACTCCATCCCAAAATAATTCACATTCAACTTTGTTGTTGGAGCGAGGTGTGAATTATTTGGGGAATTTTGGAGCGGAGTGTCATTTGTTTAAAATAAGGTTTAACGAGTCTAATTTCACTAAACATCGAGAGTGTCAATGTAATTTATCCTTTATAATATTTAATCCAAATTATGAAATTGATCAATATCAAATGGAAAAGATTCACTTATCATGGTAGAGTCCCTCTTTCATATAGCAGGGAAAAAAAAATGTTTTTGCATGGAGAAAATGAATTTGGATTAATTTATGAATTTTGATGAATTTAAGTAATCTGTCTCTCTAATACAGCTTGGAATCAAGAGGTTTATTACATTGTTATGAAGAAATCTAATAGCTATGAACTTTGCGTCAGAACTTTGAAATTCAAATGTTAACATCATGATTTATGAAGTCATGTTATTGATTACTGGTTACCCAATTGAAAGTTGAAACTATGCCAACCAAGCTCGTTGAATTCCATTAAAAATAGGCCAACTAAGCCAGCGCCTTAATAGCATATTTCATAGCTAAACCATTAGAAATTCATATATAGATTGTTACACATGGCTAAGATACTCATAAATTCTTGTTGAGCTCTAACAAATAACTTTAAAAAAAAAAAAAAAAAAAAAAAAAATGGTTACAAACACATCATAAAATTACCTAAACTTATCTACCCTAAGTTGTACATTTAGGCTATTTGGTTGAATGTAACAATAAGTTTAGAAACACAAAAAATGTTACAATTATTAATATAATTTGTTGTGATTAATACGAAAAGTTGCTCTAATAAGCCATATTAACAGTCTTGAGTCTTTTCACCAAAAAAAAAAAAAGTCTTTGAGTCATGACAAATATTATATATATATATATATATATATATATATATTATATATATATATATATATATATATATTATTCGATATTCATAAACGACAAATATTGTATATATATGACGTTACTGTTAATGTAATAAATATAATTATAAGGCAGTATAATATGGTAGTTGTGGAGGAAGATGGAGGTCTTTTTGGTTGAAAGGAAGATGGGGTCTACTCTGGGATAATGACTCACACGGTTGAGCAGACAGAACCTTACGTTAAAGGCATACATGACGTTGAAAGTAGTGCCTTACACTTCAGCTAACATGCTTCCTTTTCTCCTAGCTAATACTTTTATTCTAATAACTTCTCCTTTCACTATCTTCCTTATATAAAATTCCCCATTTTACAGTATCTTCAATATCCACTAGGACCATATTGCCCTCCTATTCACTTCTTTTAACTTTTAATTAGTAACTTGTAATTGACATGTCAATGGGTCGGTTTTTGTTTGTGTAAAGTCCTTTGGTCAAGTAATAATAATTTGGTATGATTTACATAGTTTCTTAAGGTTAGCTTTTATTGAAACTGTAAATGATCTTATCATCAGCATGATTGTCTGGTCATGATGAATAATATAACTTTTACTACTCCACATTATATGTAACTAAGAAAAGTATTTTTCTTCATATATTCTTGTTTTTATACTTTGGAGACCTTAATTTGCAAAAAAAAGAAAAGAAAAGAAGATCATGTTTTTGACTCCACATTTATTCAAAATTGAACAACCCACCCACCTCCCCCCAAAGAAAGCAAGAATTAAAATAATAATGATATTGTTGAAGAAAACCTTAGAAAAAAGAAAAGAAAAAAAAGTAAACAATGTTAAGGAATACTTCACATCCTCATTGTTGGACTTAGTATCTCATTTACTTCTTTTGTCCGATCACTTTATGCGCATGCTGATATAAGATAGAATATATAGTGTTGAATTTTTCTAAAAGAACCATAAATTAATGAATAAGAAGGGTTATTTTGTAACTCAAAGATTTGAAAACCTTAAGCATCCACTTCTGAAGCTAACGAGGTTCCTTGTTTTGGGAATAATAATACAACTTAGTGATCATGCAAGTAATCCACCCCTTAAAAAAAATATGTTTATGGAATCAAATGTACAAAAGAACTGAGAAAAAGGGTATCTTGTTGCTATCTTGTCCCCTCCAAAGTTAGTGTACCTTATGGCCCACACTCTTATCTTCAATCGCCCTTTGATTCTTGATTGCACATTTGGAATTTTGTGCCTGTTGTATCTTTATCATACGTGTGTATATATATTGAGTGCGGCTTCTAGCTTCTAGCTTCTAGCTTTTGTCCCGTGCTTTTGTGCACTAGATATGACTCAGACACGACATGTGTTTCAAATGCGACACATATTATCCTAATGCTTTTGTGCATTAGATATGACACAGACACGACATGTGTTTCAAATGCGACACATATTATCCTAATGCTTTTGTGCACTAGATATGACACAGACACGACATGTGTTTCAAATGCGACACATATTATCCTAATGCTTTTGTGCACTAGATATGACACAGACACGACATGTGTTTCAAATGCGACACATATTATCCTAATGCTTTTGTGCACTAGATATGACACAGACACGACATGTGTTTCAAATGCGACACATATTATCCTAATGTTGTATAATGTACTCGAGCACTAAACAATAGTTAAACTCGGAATGTATGTGAGGGAGACATTATGGTGGTACACTGGATGGAAGCTACTTTGTATGTATGTGAGGGAAACGTTACTCATAAAAAATAAAAATAATAAAAAAGTGAGGGAAACATTTTGGTTTCAGCTTTGCTTCAAATTAATACAGCTTGTAAGTGAAAATGGCCTTCCGAAATGGTTCAATTTTGCTTTGATTGTTTGCTTATGCGCATGCCATTTGGCTAGATAATCCCACTAGCTGAGAGTGATAATATTGGTTGTTTCACCATGGCTGATTGCTTTCTCTAACTCTTCCCCACAAGCCTGTGCAAGTCCGTACACCCAAAAAACAAAAGGTTATGTAAAGGTTCATACAAACACAAGAATGAGATTTTGGAAATGTTAATTAGCAAAAAAACAAAAATGAGAAATTCGAAAAGTTAACTAGGGGGATGTTTAAGATGGACTGCTATTCGACGAGAGATTTTGCTCAATAATCCATTTTTCAAAAGTATTTTGCAAAAAATACTGTTTCAACATCTCTTGAAAAAAACGAGTTTCACTAACTATCTCAATAGTTCCAAATAGTATTTTTTGGTTGTTGCAAAATAGTATTAAAAATAATATTATTAAGCAAAAAATTTCTCTATTAGACACTGTATTGTATTTTTATGGCAATGTTTTTATGATTGAGGTACATGGATTTACATGCAAGTTTCTCATGGAAATTTTACTAGCAAATAATAATGATAAAAAGACATGAAATTGGTAATTTTCTTTATCACAGACCAAAAGTTTTCCTTTGGCATTGTGTTCAACTAAATGTGTCATTGGCATTTATGCACGTAAGTAGTGCTACAAACACAATAAATTTCACAATAGTTGAGCTGGTAGCTTTACTTTACACCTCAACATATATTGTTGTGAAATCGTTGTAAGGGCCAAGCTTATGGCGTCCTCTCACCCTCATACCTCAAAACTAAGAAAAATGTTAAGATTATTATTAATTAATTACAAAAGTTTCACATTAATAATATAATAAATAAATTTTTAATAACAATTTTGTTCTGTATTTAAAAAATGAGAGATCAGTTTGTAATAAAAATATGTAAAATATATCTCTGATAAAACTCTAACAACTAAATGGTAACATCCTACTACATTGGGATGATAATATATAAACACGCGTACGGTTACCTGCTCTATAAGAGTAAAGGTAGTAGCAGTTCAAATTCATGTCTGAACTTTACAAAGTTCTATGAAGCAAATGGCAGAACCAAAGTCATAATGGAACCTTGACTTTGTATGCAAATTTCCCTATCATCACGCCGACCATGTTAAGGCTTTTGGGAGATTGGCTCCATTGATTTTCTGCTTTCGTATTTGCAGGTTTTGTCCTTATCTTCCCAAAGTAGAAGCCCTAGCAGGTATCAATGGGTCCAATAACCCATTTTGTTTTACATTTTAGGTCACATGTGGACCCTTGTTGTCACTTGTGTTGTGTGTATTTTTTGGACCTCGTTCATATTTGAATTATTTGCTTCAATTTTTAGGCTCTTATTAATAGCGTGGCAACAAGCAATGTGAGATGTACACGGTTTTGTTTTTGGGCAGAGAGATGTCCGGGATGTAATTCCAAAAAAGAAAAAAATTGCTTTTTATCATTGCATTGAAAATGTTATTCAAATGCAGCTTCAACCTTAGAGATAATAATTTAGAAGAGTACTTCAACCTTAGAGATATTAAGTTCATCTTAAAAGAGTACCTTAACCTTAAAGGTAATTTAAACAAACATATATATTACTCATTACCATTTAGCAATGTAGGACTCCATCAACAAAAAAAAAAAGAAGAAAAAATCAATGTAAATTCCACGTACTTTTTCTTTGACCAAGTATACCATTTAGATTGCTGACTGATTACTTTACCTTTTCCTATACTTGTCTTATGCCATGTACATAGTTTTGTTTTATCCCCTTCTAAATTTTAACTTAATTAAGATGAAAATCTTAATGAAGACTTTCGTGATAGTCAAGGAGGATACAGCCATAGAGGGAACTAGATGTTTGGCCTTTCTCAACCTAAAGCCATTATTGTGAAACTCTTTTATTAGTTTTCAATTTTCATATCGAATCTTATATATAATATCTAACTAATGCAAGCTGCATTGCAATACAAGAACATGCAACATGATTTCATAAGAAAAATTCAAACTATCATCACGTTAGTATACTTTATTTATTTATTTATTTTTGCTACTCATCATGTTAGTATACTTGCTTTGAGCCTTCTTAGCCCTTTCATGCTCTTAATCTCAAAAAGAATAATTGTTAAGTTCAAATGCACAAAAGTAAACAATTCAATTCTCTTAAAATATCTATATGTCAGTTTCAATAAGTCTTTAACAAGAAAATATGTTTGATTCAATGCCAAACTCAATATAATATTTTGACTTCAATGGTAGACCAGACCTCATTGGATTATACTTGAGGTAACCATAAAATTAAAAATAAAAATTAACCAAAAAAATATTAAAGTTGACTTGTACGTGTTGCAGAGCTAGTGTATTTTCAACCCATTAAAAAGGTTTGAATCAAAAATAAATTTCCTTTCTTCGAATGTGGGTCTACTCTTTCTAAGAAAGATCGATCCCCCACAAACCACAATTACCCAAATTTTAATAGACTAATAAGTAATAAGCTAATATGGCTTATACTCATTCCTAGAAATGATGCTAAGAATTGAATAACCATCATAAGGAAGCAAGACTTAAGTGGGGTATATTATGTAAGAAAGACGATGGCGTGACAAAGGGATTACGAATTTGTTCATTATCTCAGCATCTTATATGACTTTCAAAAGAGAAAGCTGGTGGTCTTTGTCCAAGTCATATTGGGTTTAGAATATTTTTTCCTTTTTGTTTGCCGTGTCAATGTTTTAATAGGGCTTTATGACCAAATTGTCTTGCTCAATGCTTATCTAGTTTTTGCTTATTTATAGCCAAAAAGAAAAAACGGCTTGAGGTACTCCGATTGGTTTGTGTTTATCCTATGAAGCCATGCATTGTGATCAATTACGGAAATTACGGATATAAATAGTTAAACAATTAAAAAGATTTTAACTTAACCTAAATAACAATTTTGAGTTCAATAAGTCATTATTGGCACACACAGATTGCAATGCATGATAAGACAGATATTGTGCATGATAAATCTGCACACTAACAGCTAACCAACAAATTTGGCTGTTCCTTATAGTGCAGGATGCGACAAGTTTCTTGATACTTGTTATTCATTGAGAAAGAATAATATTTGAAATACTTCAAAGGATTTTGTTAACCAGTGTCTTAGGACAATGGTTAAGGAGCATTAAATGCTTACACTTTACGGGAAATAACAAATTTTTAATATTAAAATAATATATAGAAAGACTAAAATACCCTTAAAAGCATTAAAACTTCACTACTTCCTATAAAATGGAAGCATTAAATGCTTCATTAACCATTGCTCCTAAGGGCATTCATTAACAGGACCCTATTACAAATTGTGTTATATAAATTTCACTTTACATATTTATGTATCACGAATCACAAAAATATAATTTTGATATCTATTTTTAATGTTGTTGTTGAAGTACCATAAATTGTTGAAGTAGCATAAATCACATTTATTATTTTCACATTAGTTTTTAGATTTTTTGTAGTAAAATGTGTAAAATAACTTTAGATATATATTTTTTTCTTTTATATAAAAAAGAAGGGTTATTTGAGTTCATCATAATCATCACTTCACTTAAGTGGTAGGTGCAAAATGGGCTCCTTCTCAATGACCACCTTGCTTGGGCGGCGCCGGCCTTTGGGATCCACTCCTTGTCTGCCGATGAGGCCACAAATAATACACAAAACGTGCAATCAGGGAGTGGTTTTTTAAGTTTGGACCACACATTTTTAATCATATTGAATGTTCTTTGAAATTGTGGACAAGTGAATCTAGAAGGTGGAAATCTGGCAACTTCGCTACAGACAACATCAATGTCATAATCATGGGGTATGTTATCCGAGGTACTTACGCTTACAGACAGTGATAGAATGGAACGACAAAATACAAACTACAACTAGAAGAGCATCTACCTTTGTCTATGTCCAACTAAACTCCCTTGAAGTGACCGAGTCCAAGTACATATGTACTCAAGTGAGAGCCCAAGCCCAAATTAATCCAGCCCAATAAGAAGCCCATTCTATTTTTATAATCCAAGCATGGTATTTTTACATTTTTTTACCAAAGAAATCCTTATCTTTTGGGTTGATATGTTGCTATAAATTTTCTTGCTGTACTTGGAAGGAAATGAAGAGAAACTAACATGATTTGCTGAATTATCAAAAGATGATGTAGTTGAAAACTTCAATTACGGCTTGTACTACCGAAGTGTGTGGAGGAGTTGAATGATTGGGAGTTGGAGTGAATAACCTAGCTCTGATACCATGTTAGATTTATGAATAATCTCTGTATATTGAAGTCCAATGGGCCTAACTCAATCTCAAAAGACGCCTTGAGAGATGAGGATTGCCCATGGCCTTATATGCCTATTACTCACTCTAACTCTTTCCAATGTGGGATTATATGTGATAATATCTTAGAAAGAGAACTCCTACTTTGTTACAAACAATTCTCTTATCCAAAAAAATTCAAAGGAAAACACAAGTGTGAACATGCATCACTTAAATGATAAGTTCCAGATCTACTCTCAGTACAGTGAGTCAATAACACATCCTCATGGAAAAGCACAACTATATTCATTTTTTGGAGATAAAAAGAACCCAAATTGATTTCATCCTCACTTTTTTTGCCTTTTGAGTTTTGAGTTTGCTTCCATTAAGGAAAATCAAACTCACTGCATTACTACAAGGGAAAAGCTAGAAACAAGAAAAACCTCTCAAATTTTACTTTAATTATTGGCATTACAAATACTGATTTTCATTTGAATCAGGGAAAGAACTCGTAGCGGCAAGAGTTATGACCTGCAAGCAGACATTTAAATGAACAAACATTATCCAGGGAAAAATTAGAAAAATTAAAAAAAGATAAGCATTGCAGTATGACCAACTATGCAGATTGAATTGGATCGCTTTTATAAGTGATAACTTCCTTTAAACTGAAGAAATAAGCATTTATTCCATTACGTATCTTTCACTTATAGCTTTATTGAAAAGTGAATTATACAGCAACATAATTTAGTAGATCCCACGTGGGTTTTGTTCCTGATTTGTTTTCTTCAATTCCTCGTGATCAAAGAAAATTTAGTTCATTCCTCTAGCAGCAGATAATTAAAATTATGCATTAAAAATGATAAAAAAGAAAATCAATACTAAAAATGAAAGCTAGACATATCACATGCCTAGATTTTGTAGGCACATGGGATAGGCACCGTTCTAGACTCTAACACCATGTGATATACTGATATTAATATGCATAGGGTATGTAAAAAATCCAACATAAAGAAAGTAAGAGAATAATTATTATGGATTGTTTAGTGCTTATTACTTGGATCAAGTTCTGTGATCATTGCAGCACCCTTGAAGTAGCAAGATCCACCTTGGTGCTTGAATTTCTGAAAGTAGTTATTGAAGGCATAGGAAGCATGGTCCTTCACAGTGTTTGGAAAATAGCAAGCTTGGTTCACCTGAATTTTACTACAATCTGCACCTCCTTTCCCACAAGCCCAATCCATTGCCGCCTGCAAATCCTCATCTGGGGTCTGTTCATCGGCTACACACCATTGCTCAAACTCCCCATCTAATATATCAACACACATTGATGATTCAACAACAATATCAGTAGAGCTGCATTTTCTTTGTGCATAAAAACGGACAACATGAGCTCCCAAAGTTAGAAATGTGTGTGTTTGACTGTGCATTGCACTTTATGTGGTTCATTTCCAAACTTTGAATTAACTAGAAATGTATAGAAGACTAAACTAGAACAAATAAGCATGGGAATTCACAGATTTGAATATTAATATAATGTTGGAACTTACATTTGGCATGGCACATTGCCTGTGAAATATATATATATATATATATATATATATATATATATATATATATATATATATATATATATATAGTTGCATTTGAAACTGGTGAAAGATTTATAAGTATTGAATTGGAAGCTCTAGTGAGTGTAGGTTAATTTACCTGATTTCTGTGGCATTATTGACAGAAAGAGCAGAGCAAGAAATACCATCGGCAAAAAATTTGACATTGTATGTGTGACACAGAGAAAGAGGGGGCAGTGTGGATGAGTGATCTATCCTGACTCCTGAGAAGTATCTTGGCCACAAACAGTTACCTTCTTTTATAGATAAATTTCAGAAGAAAAAAAAGAAGAAGAATATATATATATATATATGGGTTTTTATTCTAATATATAGGTTCTTAATATACACACACAACAAAGTAGGAATCATGTAAAAGGTGTCACATTTAGGATGTGATGGTTAATGCGCTCCAGGTATTACGTCCTAACAAAAAGAGGTTATGGGTTTTCAAACACAATAATTATATCTTATTATGGAAAGAGAGCAGAGCTGCAAAAAGAGGTTATGGTTTTTAGTTTTTACCCTCTGCATTGAGATAACTCTATGTTGATAACAAGATCTTAAGGGTTCTTATAGTAATTTTATGCTCATGTTTCTATCATTAGTGGCTGCCAGTTTTGCTTACTTTTTACAATGACATAAAGGGTTCCAGCCCTGCTCCTCAATCACAATCTGGATTATCCATCTCTCATCTCTCATTTTCTAGGTTGATGAATTGGTGAGCACTCCATAGTTGGAACTTGGAAGAAGGGGACTGGGGTTAGAGTTTTTCTAAGAAAGAGAGTGATAACTTTTTTTGGGATTGTTTAAATACACTTTATCCATGTGTGGTTTGAGTAAATTTCACTTTTTGCCAACTAGTGCAATTTTATCCACTTGAGATATAACTTTTTTATTGTTCTTCAATGTAATGTATTCATATAACTAGTGCAATTTTATACCCTTGAGATATAATTGTATTTGTTTTATATGTTTTTTTTTTTTGTTGTTGGGACAACCAAAATGGATTTGTCACAAAAAAGGCATACACCCCCTTGAGCAGTAAGTCCAACGATTCAATCAAACCAAAGTAATCAATACAGCATGGCAAAGAAAAGGTACAGAGCTGGAAGAAAAAGTGGTGGACAATCCCAATTAAGCTACTACTTATTATTTCACTACACCAAAAATATATCTTACAATTCAGTTACACATTTAGATACAAATCCTGTGAAGATGAGGATAATAGATCATTCATCTCACAGTTTTGAAAATTGAGTGATTATAGCTTCATCACATTTTATCATTAACCTACCTACTTCAATAGACAAAAAAATAAATATAAAAAATAGGGGCACTAGTTTACATACAAACAACAGTGGATACATATATATATCTATATATATATATATATATATACACAAAAAACCAGTGTGTCTCAAATGGTCCTTGGATGGTGATCAGGTCAGGCAATGTGGAATGGTCTATGACAAACTGGTAAACATTTGATTGCTCTCCTCCAGTACTTGCATATAGTTGAACCTGTTACTTTGGTCTCACACCCAGATTCCTGAAAGCAAATAACTAGTTAGTGTGCACCAATGATAAATCATTTTTTCACAAGATAAAGTTAAAGTGACATGCATGTCCAAATTCTAACGTTTGGCTAGAGTAGTGCTGAAATTACCATGTCCACGAAGATGGGAACTGCAGTCAGGATTAGCCTAACCGCCAGCTCATAGCAGTGAAGCTTGTCATTAGCTGCGTAGTTCTAATGCTCTGAGGGTCAATCCCGAATGTAACACAGCTCAACCACTTGGCTCGACCACTAATGAACAACCAATCATGTTAGTCTAGCTCATTAACCAGACTCAAAAGAAATGTGACACCGCTGAATAGAGCTGTTCCTCTTCAAATGGTTTTGACACATAATCATCCATCCCACACTTCATGCACTCTTCATTTGTAGCCTGAATCACATCAGCCGTCATAGCTAATATTGGTGTGTGCCAACGAACCACCTTCCCAAACATCTCTGATGCTTCCCCTGATGCAATTTCCTTATTAGCCTTACTCTCCATGGAGCGGATTTGCCTTGTTGCTTCAAACCTGCATAATTGTAGACAATATTAGAATGTAACCCAAGGGATGGGATTTTATTAAATGGGAATCTGCCCCATTAGATGCTCAATATATCACATTTCTAAACTTATTATCGTAAACTAAAAGATCAAAAAAAATTCCAAACAGGACTAAACAAAAATTTACAGAATTGACTAGGTCAAGGACCCACTCAATACTACCCCACTAAACTGAAACAATAATATTTAAATATTAACCATATTCAAGGAGTTCTTATATACAGGAATTAAATAACTCCATCACAATCAATGCAACCAAGACTCCAAGAGATCAATAAAAAAACAAATCTTGGTTCTAGGTGATAGGCTGACTTTTGGCCTAAGAAACTTTAAGTGAGACCCTATCAGATACTTTATATGGTGTCAACTAAACTTGGTAAAGTCCTCAGTTTTGTCAGACAAGTCACTAAATCCCTTTGAATTCAAAAATTAAAAAGGAAATTACGGACTTAAGAGCAGACAGATTGATTACCCATCCATTTCAGGCATCTGGAGATCCATAAAGCAAGCATCGAAACTGTGGGGTGGCTTAAGCATTGCTAAAGCAGCCTTGCCACTATTTACACAGGTCACAAGTGCTCCATACTTCATTAGAGCACCTTCTGCAACTCTTCTATTAACTAAATTGTCATCCACCACAAGAATTCGCTTTTCTCTTAATAATTTTCCAAGTGTAGAAGGTTTTTTTCTGTTTACTTTCCCCTTCTTACCACTTGCAAAGGCTTCTTGGAGGCAGACAACTAAGACACTTAACCGAAGAGGCTTATTCAAAATGTCATCCACAAAACCAGCTGATTTGGGCTCAAAGTGTTCGTTGGGGCTAATGGAGGTAGCCAAGAGAAATATCTTTGGAATGTTTATAGAAATTTCCGTGCTGCTGTTTTTCCCATGATCTTTGAGTGAATGATGTAAAAAGGGACCGGTTTCTTTATCCCAAACGTCTTTGTCAATAAGGACCATGGAGAAACTTGTCGACATACTGTAGACCAAACAATTAACATTAGTTAGCAAGTCAAGCATGAATTGTATAGTATAATTGTAAGAAATCCTTATGATACAATTTACCAATTATAAGTTCCTATACATTTCTTAATTCTATGATAAGGCAGACTTTTTCTTTAAATATCCAATATATGGTCTTTGGCAAGAAAAACTATTTGATGTAACTCTTAAACCTGAGAAAAGAACTCAAGTTGGGTCCAGCTCACAAAACGAAAAAGTTGAAAAGAAAGCATCCAATGCTCCAAAGAGCTAGCAAAGTAAAATATACCTTGTTTTGCAAGCACTTGATAGATAAGAGCAAGCTGATTTCAGACTGAAAGCTATATCCACAGTTATCCCCAACCTCTGCAGATGATATCTTGTAACCTCAGCTCTGATGCTACTTTTATCAATTACCAATGCTCTCAATCCTTGGAACTCTGAAACAGCGAGATCACACTGTTGCCACTTTGTATCCAGAGAAGTTGCTTCTCCTTTCTTGAGAGCTCCAGTAAATGAGAAAGTACTCCCAGTGCCAGGTTTACTCACAAACCCTATCTCCCCACCCATGAGATGCACCAGACGTTCACTAATGCTCAACCCTATTCCAGTCCCACCATGTGTTCGTGAAGTGGAACTATCAGCCTGCATGAAAGGGGTGAAAATACTGCTTTGCGCCTTTAGAGGAATTCCCACACCCGTATCCTCAACCGTTACTAGTAACATGATCATTTCAGATTCCTCCATTGAATTTGTGCTGCCTAGCTTTTTAAAATATTCCCAGCTTTTCCATCTGTCAACAACAGGAATCCCACTCAGTGTATTATAAGTTCCGTCGGACATGTCTTGAGCTAAACACAAGCCTTGTCTCAGAACTTCATCCATATTAACTGGTGTGCCCCTCACTTCATCTGCCACATGCACTGAGACAAATATATGTCCTTTGCCATGAGTGAACTGCAATTTAAACATGTAAAAGTTAGCAAACCACAAACTATGCAACCAGTCGCATGATTTAACAATGCATGACTGTATATAATACAGTTCTAAAAATGATAATCTGATTGGATGTGCAGCACAAGTTTAACATGTGAAAATGCATGGAGAGTACAGTCCAACAGAATGATAGGCCACAACTCGCATACACTATCAAAATGTGTGTCAAATGGATTTTTTTTTTTAAAATAATCTCAAACAAAAGAATTTCTTGCCCATTAAATTTTTTTTTGTTTTTGTGGGGGAGGGGGAAAGAACAACTAACCTTAATTGAATTTCCAACAAGATTTGTAATTATCTGCCTGAACCGTCCAGGGTCACCAATGACTACTTCTGGTACTTGATTAGAGACATAAACAGCCAACTTCTCTCACCCAAAGTAACACCCACATTCAAGTTTACATAAGAACTGATATCAGCAACAACAGCCAAAGCAAAAGAATAAAATAAAAGAGTAGAAAAGGAAAAAGTTTGGTTTTACCTCAGTCCCTTTTTCAATAGATTTTACTGAGAGAAGTGATAAAACGTTATCAAGAACAGCACGCAGATCAAAAGGTACAGCTTCAAGCTCAAGTCTGCCTGATTCTATCTTAGCCTGATCAAGAACCCCATTTATCAGTGCTATGAGATCTCTCCCACTAGCATGAGCAGTCTGGGCATAATCCAGTTGGTTTGCATCAAGGTCAGTGTCCATTAGCATTTTCAGCATACCTGTAACAAGATGGGAATTAGCATCTTTTTAATTAAACTTCACAGAATTCACCCAATATACTTTGAAATTGAAATACTTCTTATACCTAAAACACCATTCATTGGAGTCCTGATCTCATGGGAAACAGTTGCAAGAAACTGCAAAGGAGAGAAAACCTCAGTGACAGGATAATTCAAAGAAACATTACATAAGAAATAAATAATTGAAACATTACGTAAGATATATATTTATAAGGAAATGGGAAAATAAGAAGAATGAAACTCATGATGTTATGATCTAAAGCTGTGGATGCAAAAACCATGTTACCATGAGAAATAAGAAGAAAGACAAAATGGGTCTAACTCCACTCAAAAGAGCTCTTGTAAGTGGAGTTCGCCCATGACTTATAAAGTAAACAACCCAAGGGCACCCAGACAATGTGGGACTCAACAACAAAATATAGAGAATCATCCTGCAGGCATGAGCCACCTGAATCTTTTATAGCTAATGACAAAAGAACTACCCAAAAAGAAGACCAGAACTAAAGTTCACCTGTGATTTTGCCACATCTGCAGCTTCAGCACGAATTTTGAGATTCATCATTATACGACAAGCCTCCTCTACTTTTGCAATTCGATTTATGGCTGCATAAAAGATATGTCCAACAAGCAAAGTAATAACTAGGAGTCCCACTGATGCATTTATTGCTGTCCATGGTAAAGGAGGTTTCTGCTTGAACCTGCAATCAAAGGAATATAATTAGAACTAAGGAAAAGTATGTGACTCCTTATCTTAGGCTGATAGACATGTTAACATGTGAGAGCTAACCTGCAATGCATCTCATGCTTCCGTAGTGGATCACCAAAATCAAGGTTGCTAATGCACAAGAGGCCAGTATCAATAACATCAGTACCATACATGGTGATGGGAGAAGATGCATTAGTTGTATCGTAAACATTCACAACAATCATTTGCTTGCTGGCAAGTTGGTGCAGAAGCTTTTCCACTAGTGATGGGACATCATAAGAAGCACCCAGATACCTTTTTAAAGAGACCCCACAATACAAATCAGTTCCAGCACATTGATATTAGCACAGTATAATTCACAACAATGAATAGATGAGTTTTAGGACACAAGAAATAAAGAAATAAGTGGAAGAAAAAATTACCCCACAGTAGCTTCAATGCGTTGCTCTGGTGTAGCATCTAGAGGGAGGTCAGTGTTGTAGACAGCAAACGTGAGTACAACACCAAGGTGATTGGATTTCAATAGCTTAAAAGGAGATGTAAGCACTCCCTTTCCGGTTTTCCTTGCTCGCAGGATGTTCTCATGATCTTCCTATATTACATAAAACAAAACAAAGCATTTTTTAATATTTTAATGCAATCAAATTGATGGGTGGAAAATTATACGTGCTCTTAAAGAGGCGTGCCTAAACATAAAACGTTTCAAAGGACTTGTAATCTTGATCCTAAATGAGACAATGAGATAAAAATCTCAAAAAGATGTGCTTTGAAAGCAAGAGGTTAAGTACAGTTCTGCAATATTGGACCTGTATATTTAGCCCCATAAGAACCGAAACTCATCATGCATATATAAATGGTTACCTAATTTTGACTGACTAACCACACCACCAAACAACACAAGAAATCCAAAGCTTAGATTCAAACCCATGTGACATTAATAAATTAAAATTCCTGTACCAAACTATATATATAGAATCCTAGTAAATGGTTTCAATGATCTAATTTGGCCAATGTCCCAGTCAATAACATCTTGGGTAGCTCCATTACACAGAAGATTGCAAGTAACCATGCGATGTCTAGAGGCAGCTCTATAGTGCATCAATTACAAAGAGTCTTAGATTCTTCTTGAGGTAAAATTGCAATCATAAAGCTTAGTTTACTGATCCATTAAAATCAAAGTAGTAAACTGAATGAGGAAAAAATATTAGCTAAATCAAGTTTACCTTTCCAGACATCATGTCAATAGAGACAATATGGGAGACAGTTTCCTGAGAAAATATCACAGGTGCATATTCATCTTGAATAGGTGCAGGATCCAGATTTTCTGGAATACAATCTTGGACTAGAGTCTGGTCCTCTGATTCCATTTTCTTGATTGTCCATCCATGCTGTTTCTCAAACTGCTCCCTCTCTGAGTGAGGAACTTTCACAGCATAAGCAACACCACTAGTAAGTGGTCTCTCAAAAGCTGTTCTCTCAGTATATACACCAAATGTTTTCTATAATCAAAGAAAAAACTACGAGTGAACATCATTGTGATATCAAACTACTATTGCAAGAGAGTACAGTTATGACTTGTTTCATACATTAAAGCTATTTGAGATATTAAGCAAATAAACACCTATAACAACAATTTCATCTTTTCAGTATGGTTTTACCTGACTATCTACCCATAATTATATGAGGAAACAACCCATAATTATATGAGGAAACAAATAGGAGTTAGCATGATTAGAAGAAAGACAAATGGGCCTAACTCTACTCAAAAGAGCTCTTGTAAGTGGAGGATTGTTCATGACTTATAAAGTGCACAACCCAAGGACACCCCGGCGATGTGGGACTCGACAACACTCCCCCACCGGAAACTCGCCAGAACTAAACGGGGGGTCAACCCAACAACCCAGGGCGAACCTGGCTGGCTCTGATACCAAAAAGAAAGACAAATGGGCCTAACTCCACTCAAAAGAGCTCTTGTAAGTGGAGGATTGCCCATGACTTATAAAGTGCACAACCCAAGGGCATTCCGGCGATGTGGGACTCGACAACATGATTCGCCTATTTATTTATAATCTATAATTTATAATTATAAAATCTATAATATAAACTAAAAGCCGAAGCTGAGAGAAAAATTTAGGCTTTCCCAAATACCACCACGTCATTTTATATTTGCAACCCACACACCTTCCCCTTCCTCTCTATTTAATTCCTCTCACACTTTATCAAAAAAAAATTCCTCTCATCTTGTTCCTCTACACACTTTCATCTACCTCTCTCTCCCTCTCACCTCTTGAACTCCTGACCTCTTCATCTCCTAATTAATTATCTTCACATTTTCTCACCTTTCTCTTCTCACCTCTGAACTTCCGACCTTTCTCTCTCCCTTTTTGATCCCGATTTTATTCTTTATTTTTTTTTCTCCCCTTTTTGTTTAAATCCTATGTATAGATTTTTATTTTAGTTATGTTTGTAGTTCAGTCTGAAAACATTACATGTCATTGGAAGTTTTCCGCGTATCGCGCGGGTTTACGACTAGTATATATTAAAGTAGAAGACGTTGCCATCTTTCTACCATGTGGCATCTAAGGCAACGTCTTCTGCTTGCCATGTGTCAGTTTATTAAAAAAAAAAATTACATCATTAATAAATTAAATACACTACCCCATAATAAAAATAACACAATTAATAAATTAAATACCTCTACCCATAATAAAAACTACACCATTAATAAATGTTATGTTAAACACAATATATGTATTTCAAATATGTATTTAAACTACAACTTAGACATTCGTCCCAATGGTCATTTCTCTCATCAAAAAGTCTCACCCCTCTGTGAGGACGTGGGTTCAATCCCTATGTAAATTTTTTTTATATATTTTTTTTTATATAGGGGCAGAGGGAATAACATTTTTTTCTATGTGTTAAATTTTCCTAAGATAGGTGTTAGACTTAAGATGATATTGCCATTTTTATCTCCGTGGACCAATTTGTTATATGATAGACTTCTAAAGTCACAAATATCATTTATGTGATTATTAATAAGTAATAAATTGTCCAAAAAAATATGAAAAGAGAAACAAAAAAAAGTCAAAAAAGTTAAAGATGGGATAAATATATGACAAATTGTATTATTTATTTGTACTATCAAAGTGTTGTAAGTTAAACAAAAATGAGAAACCTCTGAACATTTAGAATCCCTATATGAAACAATTGAGGTTCACCAAAGTGATTGAAATTCATAAACGATGTGAAGTGAGTTTTTTTTTTTTTGCTAAGTCAATACAATCCCGGGATATAAACCCCCATTGACTTTGTGTTCAATATCCCCATTTGATGAAATATAATAAAAATCAGTATAATATTTGATGAGATATAATAAAAATGATCATTTCTATTTTTAAGCGTAAAGAAAAATTATTTACATTTTCTATTTTACACTCGTTTTTTTCTAAAATTTTTTTCCTTTTCATTATTGTTATTATTTCTTCCTTCTTCTTAGTTTAGTTGCTTTGTTAGGAACATATTTATAGAAAAACAATGAAAAAGAGCAGCGTATTGCGCGGGTTATAATCTAGTATGTATTAAAAAATATACCTGACTAAAAATGTAAATTATTTGCAAGGCAGGAGATTTTACAATTGATGTGGTGTAACCTTTCTTCCTCACTTAATGTCCAAATAATTATTAGTTTTACAAAACCATTTGCTACATCAGATTCTTAGGCAATACTCAGAGTAAACTTGTAAAGCAAGCTCTGAAATGTTTACATTCAAGTAAATTCATCAAACTAGCATTACACAAGCCTACAGAGCATTGAATATGATCTTTCATCATTGATATACAGCCTCCTAAATACACTTAAAACTAAAGAAGCAATAGACAAATAAAAACAATTTAAGGCAGATGGGAAATTTACCTGATCAATGGCAGAAGGATGCTTTCCATGGTGAAAGGTGGAGACTAGAATAGCCAAGGCATGAACATGGTTCATGCTCACATTAAACTGGTCCTGCAACATTCGGGCTCGCTCATCACACATGCTGGTTAGTGTTTCCTCCCTCTTCAAATTGATTCCTTTGTTCAAGTACCAAAATAACCAAATTGACATAGTAATTCCAAGTATGACAAAAATTAGTAGGAGCCTCTTCCTCCACTTCCCAGTTCCTTTAGGAGCCTGGGCTTGCTGTTGCTGTTGCTGCTGCTGAGCCACTGGCTGTTGATGAACAACCTGCTTCTTCTGGTTCCTCCACAATTTTAAATGCATACCAGACATCTTGCAGCTCACTATAGCTACAACAACGAGCAACCAGCTTACTTTTATAATTGTACAGAAACTCTCACAATGCTCTTTTGCACAGTCTGCCAGTGCCCCTAGTTGCAATATGTTCTGAGTGAAGACAAAGAAACAAAAATATTAATTTCTTTATATCATCACTCATAGATCTAAGATTTTGCATTTTCCAAACATTAACTCTTTCAATAAGAATTCTAAATCAGAAAAGGGTTCAAAGGTGTTATGATATAAACGAGAGTATTCATAAGGGCATGTAAAAGCCCTCGTTCAAACTTTCATATTGAATGCACAATACTGACCGTATAGCTCATAACTCAGATTAGAGATGGAAACATCTCATGATGTATGAATGAGGCTCTAAAGCAATCCTACCCTTAAAATACCTCCCACCCCCCCCCCCCCCCCCCCCCCACAAAAAAAAAAAATGAAAACATTTTATGAAATTGTTTTTGAAAAAAGGTCTCATCTTGAAACCTATCATAGTGACTATGAGAACATATATTTTAGTCAAGAGGTAGAAAATACTATGCAAGATTTGAAGTCTGATACTTTCAATCACGGAAAATTTATATTCCACTTATAGCAACATGGTTATACCTTTTCACAAATCTGATGATTAGCTGACATTGATGAAACTTTAGATTGCGGAGGGTTGTCATTTAGCAGTGATAGGCTAAGCTTCCTGGAGATGTTCTCATCTCGAACTGGGCATTGGTCCCTTGGTTCATCATTTTCTGCAACCCATCTATGCATCTTGTGAAACTCCTGCATCTCTGAACATGTTACACTCAGAGCACAGGCAATGCCATCACTTAACAGCATTTTGGATCCTAATTCTTTGGTACACTGGAGGGATGTCATCTGTGATACATTAACTAGTGAGAGGAATTGAAAAACAAATAAATAAACAATGAACTATGTATCCTTTTCATCTAACATGTAACTTGATAGATGGTCTCTGGCACTTTTTGCACATAAGATTCTTTAAACTGTATATCAAATTAGAAGAAAGAAATTACATGGAAAAGTTAATTAAGTGGAGAAATTTATCACACAGTGCGATTAATGGTTTAAAAACTAAAGCCTCATTATGTATCTGCCATATTGTACTTAAAAAAAAAAAAAAATGTATCTGCCGTATTGTGTAATCATAGACATAAGTGCTTATTTCCCTTTGGTGCTCCACCCCCAGCTAAATACCTTTATCACTCTTAATATAGTCTACTTATGTAAAGACATTATCTTTAAAACAAATATTATGTTTTTTTCACAAGGCAGCTGAGAAAATTTCCATAACATATTTACCCCAATTTGATTTCAAGAGTGTCACCTTTTTGCCACTCAATTATTCAACTATATAAAACACAATAATCATAAGAGAGAAACCGGTCACTGTATTATAATCCCATTTTCAACTTCATGCTTCCCTGCATCCCCAGTGCATCTCTCATTTCTGACAAATATCACTACAGTCCAATTCGAAATGTTTTTCTTCGTTTATTCTTTTTATTTTATAAGTACTCCGATTTTCACTACAGTTAAATCAAAATGTAATTAACTCGGAGATCATATGTTGACTGCATAGCAGGATCTACAAATACAAAATTTGTATTTAAAGCAAAGCAAACGACATTTCAAGCTATAATGAAACAATCAAGACCAAAACAGCATGAGTCCAGAGCTATTAAAGATGCAATTTAAGAGATATAAACACAGTACCTGATCTGATTCAGAGAATAAGGAAGTTAAAGCATGAAGCTGGTTCTTGCTAACATTGAAATGCTGTAGCAAGATTTGAGCTTTTTCTTCACAAGAGTTTGGGGCGTTATCCTTCCCCCATAATGTTACATCATTAGAACTTAAGAAAAAACCAATGCTACCCAGAGCAACAAAAACTAAAAGACAGAAAAAGAGAAGCTTTCTTCTCCATTTTCTGACAGAATTAGGCCCATGAAAAGGTTCCGTTGCCTTCTTCAACTTGGAACAGGTTGATAATCTACCATTAAAGCCAGAGAGCTTGCAATTTAGAGACATCCTAACCAAAACCCACCTATGTATCTTCACGAAGAGCCTTGAAAGCTTGAGAAAACCCCCAGCTCCAGCAGAACAAGTCATCAAAATCAAACCTTCAGTGAAAATTCCACAAGAGAGTTATAATTTGTTGAAAATCCACTAACAAATTCTTCACCAAGCCCACCTCACCAAACTCATGAAGACCAAAGCTTTGTGACAAACCAGCTAAGCAGACACAAGTAAGAGGAGAAATTGCAATAAACCCAGCTCCAATAATCCAACAGGCCAAGAAAACAAAGTTGTTCATGTACTTTTTCCACTTAATGAAGCAATAAAGCCCTTCAAAAGCACACTCTCTTTTGAAGCCAAACCAAAGACTGAACAATAATAATCATGCCAAATAACAAGCTGAACCAAACCCAGTTGTCATTTTGGCAAACCTGTGAGTGAGTGAGGGAATCATCAATGAAATAAGGAAAAAAAAAAATTGGCCTTTTTCTATAACTGGGTCTTTCTGCTTCCCACTGCACTGTATAACCAAAAAGAAGCATCAAGAGTGTAACATTTTCAAAGCAAACCC
>OU015769.1:17147140-17229140 GCA_907173295.1 Fagus sylvatica
CAGCAAACGTTGGCACGACCTATAAAAAGGTATATATATCAGAAGTATGTACAAACAACAAATTCCAGAACTTAGCAACCAAATCCATTTATGATAAAGACATGAATATCATCCTTAGTAATAATAAAATCTGCGCATATAATAGGCAAACAATTCCGAAGCACTCTTTTATTTCAATAATAATTTCCTGGATAAATTAACAATACCTGCACAAATTTTTGGCCAATTTCATGGTAAACATATTTAAGCTCGTCATCATCCACAGCATCCCGTGCGCATGCTCCAACACCCAACGCATAGAGCGCTGCATCTCTGTTCTCAAAGAGAAGTACTATTAACATCCAATGCTATTAAGTGCACATACATCCTCAGTCCCACAAACTACAATTTGAAGTAAAACAGCACAAACACTCTGTAACAATCAAAACTTCACCTTTCAGTATAGGTGTATGTTGTCTGCAGTCCATCCCACATGTGCAACAAAACAAAAGAAATATTAAACAAACAATCTCCTAAAAAACCCAAAATAATAGCTACAAAGTAAAATTCTGAAAATGTAAAGTAATATGGTGACCTTTGGTTCATGAGGTGTGATCCCTAGCCGATTGTGCTATGCAATGTTTAAGTAATATAAAAATTAACAAAAGTTAAATTGACACAAAGGATATTGTAAATGTCAACTGTAATTTATTTTGTCATGCCTAGTGTTAGAATTGAGACTTGGTATAAGCATTACTTGTGTTTATGCCCAAGTTTCTTCATAATCTTAGCCAACTCTACTTATATATTTCATACAAGTAAAAGATTTAAAAAGCAGATTATCTAGATTAATCGAAATATAAGATATTCAAATAACCCCTAATCTTATTCAATTACCGCATGAAAATCAACATAAAGGGATCGAGAAAGAAAGGAACCTCAGGGAATTTGTGAGTATGAACAAGCTCGGGATCAATCCCTGAAGAGTCCGCCATCAGAGAGTACGTACTCCAGCAAAAGCTGATGCTTTGAGACTCCGATTTTTGAGTCTTGGACAGGGAAAAAATATCAAATTCTTTTCTTTCTATTTTTCCTGTGAAGATAAGATCAGCCTTTGTTACTTTGCCAGAGAGTAATTGATAAATTAATATAGGAAAATGTCAAAGCTGTTATCTGATAATGTCTGAGACGGCTATTTAATGAGATCAGTGTTACATCAGACTTTGAAATTGAGTGATAGTTTGATTTTTAGTCCTTAACATTTTAGAAATGTCAAAGCTGTTATCTGATAATGTCTGAGGCGGCTATTTAATGAGATCAGTGTTACATCAGACTTTGAAATTGACTGATAGTTTTTCAGTTGAGGTTTTGCCATTTGGTATACTTAGAATTTGATTATAGTGCGAATATCAGACGAAAGAACACGAACCCCGACGGACAACAAGTCCTTCGCCACGTGAGAAGGCAAGCCTTGAACGACGTCGTGTAGGGCCTGCATATCGTCGTCGCCGGTGCTGTCGTGGCGTTCCACGGTGGCGGAGATAACATGCGCCGCCTCGGGTTCGATGCTAAGCTGCGCAGCTTCGGTGTTGTTGGCGTTCGCCATTTTACAACGGCTCTCTCGGAGAGCAATGGCGGCAGTGTCTCTGGGGAAATTCTGACTTTCGAGTTTAGTTGAAGAGGGAGTGTGGATAGGGAAAGTATTAGGTGTTTATATGGGATACGAGTCCCTTTATCATTACATTCAACGGCTCAAGTCTACGTGATCTTGGTCGTTGAATTCGTTTACCTTTTTTCTTAGGCCAATTTTGTTAAATAATACTTTAAAAAAGAATAATAATAATAATTACACATTTAATCCAATATCTTTGCCTCATATATCAAAATAGTATCTCTCTTTTGAAATATTTCATTTTAGTCTTTATACTTGTAAGTTTATGTCAAAAATATCATTGTTATTAACTGTTGAATTGACATGACAAATGAAAAGAAGTTCACTCAAACAAAAATGTATAATCAATCTTTTCATATTTTAATAAGCATAATGCATTTTGGTGCTTTTCATATTTAAGAACTTATTTTTTTTAGGTTGAGATTGTTCAAAGGAAATCTCAGGAATTTTGGTGGCAACAAAGGAGGGAAGAGATTGGATTATTGAAATACTTTACCTGTTTTATTTTCTTTAGAGATAAGAGAAAATCAAAACAAGATATTTTTGCCGCTTATGAATAAATAAAAACAATACAATCATTCGGAAAAGTTCAAGAGTTACAAACGAGTCTACAAGGGAAGTTGGTGACACCCTCAAGAAGCTTCACCAACGCAAGCTTTACTACCCTGCTCTCAAGGTTCAAACCCCCCAAACTCCAAACCCCTATTATGTTCTTATTATTGATTGATTTATATTGAACTTGTGAATAGTGTTATTCATTTGCCTTTCCGTTTAATAAATTTACCTATTTTTCCTTTGATATGACATATGAATTAAGTTGTGCTAGATTTTATGGTTAGCAGCTTTTTGGTTTTGGAGTTATGATTTTGTACAATTTGATGCAAATGACTTCCTTTGCTGTGAGTGTTCTAGCTTCTAACTTTAATAGGATTTCAGCATTGTTGTATATAGAATTCACATATATCACACTTCACACCAGCGGATTGAGATCCCATGCAATACCTAGGGTATTGCATGGGCTGCAGATACAGTTATGACTTTCATACATTAAAGCTATTTGAGATATAAGCAAATAAACACCTATAACAACAATTTCATCTTTTCAGTATGGTTTTACCTGACTATCTACCCATAATTATATGAGGAAACAAATAGGAGTTAGCATGATTAGAAGAAAGACAAATGGGCCTAACTCTACTCAAAAGAGCTCTTGTAAGTGGAGGATTGTTCATGACTTATAAAGTGCACAACCCAAGGACACCCCGGCGATGTGGGACTCGACAACACTCCCCCACCGGAAACTCGCCAGAACTAAACGGGGGGTCAACCCAACAACCCAGGGCGAACCTGGCTGGCTCTGATACCAAAAAGAAAGACAAATGGGCCTAACTCCACTCAAAAGAGCTCTTGTAAGTGGAGGATTGCCCATGACTTATAAAGTGCACAACCCAAGGGCATTCCGGCGATGTGGGACTCGACAACATGATTCGCCTAATCTATATTTATAAATCTATAATCTATAATTTATAATCTATAATATAAACTAAAAGCCGAAGCTGAGAGAAAAATTTTAGGCTTTCCCAAATACCACCACGTCATATTTGCAACTCCCACACACTTCCACCTTCCCCTTCCCTCTCTTTAATTCTCTCACACTTTTATTCAAAAAAAAAAAAAAATTCCCTCTCATGGCTGTTCCTCTACCTCACATCTTCATCTACCTCTCTCCCTCTCACCTCTTAAACTCTCTGACCTCTTCATCTCCTCAATTAATTACCTCACATTTTCTTCTACCTCTCTCTCCCTCTCACCTCTTGAACTCCCGACCTCTTCATCTCCCCAATTAATTGCATCCTCAATTTCCTATTTAAATCCTATGGTGAGATTTTTTTTTAGTCTCCCTGTGCTTCCTATGGTTCTATTGTTGTTTGAGTCTAAAAGGTGTGTTCTTTCTCCTTTAGTTTCTTTATTTATTTTTTTTTGTTGTATTCACCTAAGAGCTTTAAGTTGTATGTCATTGTGAATAAACACAATATATGTTAAACACAATATATGTCATTTCAAATATGTATTTAAACTACAACTTAGACATTCGTCCCAATGGTCATTTCTCTCATCAAAAAGTCTCACCCCTCTGTGAGGACGTGGGTTCAATCCCTATGTAAATTTTTTTTATATATTTTTTTTTATATAGGGGCAGAGGGAATAACATTTTTTTCTATGTGTTAAATTTTCCTAAGATAGGTGTTAGACTTAAGATGATATTGCCATTTTTATCTCCGTGGACCAATTTGTTATATGATAGACTTCTAAAGTCACAAATATCATTTATGTGATTATTAATAAGTAATAAATTGTCCAAAAAAAGATGAAAAGAGAAACAAAAAAAGTCAAAAAAGTAAAGATGGGATAAATATATGACAAATTGTATTATTTATTTGTACTATCAAAGTGTTGTAAGTTAAACAAAAATGAGAAACCTCTGAACATTTAGAATCCCTATATGAAACAATTGAGGTTCACCAAAGTGATTGAAATTCATAAATGATGTGAAGTTTTTTTTTTTTGCTAAGTCAATACAATCCCGGGATATAAACCCCCATTGACTTTATGTTCAATATCCCCATTTGATGAAATATAATAAAAATCAGTATAATATTTGATGAGATATAATAAAAATGATCATTTCTATTTTTAAGCGTAAAGAAAAATTATTTACATTTTCTATTTTACACTCTTTTTTTTTCCTTTTCATTATTGTTATTATTTCTTCTTCTTCTTAGTTTAGTTGCTTTGTTAGGAACATATTTATAGAAAAACAATGAAAAAGAGCAGCGTATTGCGCGGGTTATAATCTAGTATGTATTAAAAAATATACCTGACTAAAAATGTAAATTATTTGCAAGGCAGGAGATTTTACAATTGATGTGGTGTAACCTTTCTTCCTCACTTAATGTCCAAATAATTATTAGTTTTACAAAACCATTTGCTACATCAGATTCTTAGGCAATACTCAGAGTAAACTTGTAAAGCAAGCTCTGAAATGTTTACATTCAAGTAAATTCATCAAACTAGCATTACACAAGCCTACAGAGCATTGAATATGATCTTTCATCATTGATATACAGCCTCCTAAATACACTTAAAACTAAAGAAGCAATAGACAAATAAAAACAATTTAAGGCAGATGGGAAATTTACCTGATCAATGGCAGAAGGATGCTTTCCATGGTGAAAGGTGGAGACTAGAATAGCCAAGGCATGAACATGGTTCATGCTCACATTAAACTGGTCCTGCAACATTCGGGCTCGCTCATCACACATGCTGGTTAGTGTTTCCTCCCTCTTCAAATTGATTCCTTTGTTCAAGTACCAAAATAACCAAATTGACATAGTAATTCCAAGTATGACAAAAATTAGTAGGAGCCTCTTCCTCCACTTCCCAGTTCCTTTAGGAGCCTGGGCTTGCTGTTGCTGTTGCTGCTGCTGAGCCACTGGCTGTTGATGAACAACCTGCTTCTTCTGGTTCCTCCACAATTTTAAATGCATACCAGACATCTTGCAGCTCACTATAGCTACAACAACGAGCAACCAGCTTACTTTTATAATTGTACAGAAACTCTCACAATGCTCTTTTGCACAGTCTGCCAGTGCCCCTAGTTGCAATATGTTCTGAGTGAAGACAAAGAAACAAAAATATTAATTTCTTTATATCATCACTCATAGATCTATTTTGCATTTTCCAAACATTAACTCTTTCAATAAGAATTCTAAATCAGAAAAGGGTTCAAAGGTGTTATGATATAAACGAGAGTATTCATAAGGGCATGTAAAAGCCCTCGTTCAAACTTTCATATTGAATGCACAATACTGACCGTATAGCTCATAACTCAGATTAGAGATGGAAACATCTCATGATGTATGAATGAGGCTCTAAAGCATCCTACCCTAAATACCTCCTCCCCACCCCCCACAAAAAAAAAAAAAAAAAAAAAAATTTGAAATTGTTTTTGAAAAAAGGTCTCATCTTGAAACCTATCATAGTGACTATGAGAACATATATTTTAGTCAAGAGGTAGAAAATACTATGCAAGATTTGAAGTCTGATACTTTCAATTTGGGTCTCCTCTGCAGATACATTTGATGATTGCCCTAACTGCAAATCCAAGCGTTATATTCCACTTATAGCAACATGGTTATATACCTTTTCACAAATCTGATGATTAGCTGACATTGATGAAACTTTAGATTGCGGAGGGTTGTCATTTAGCAGTGATAGGCTAAGCTTCCTGGAGATGTTCTCATCTCGAACTGGGCATTGGTCCCTTGGTTCATCATTTTCTGCAACCCATCTATGCATCTTGTGAAACTCCTGCATCTCTGAACATGTTACACTCAGAGCACAGGCAATGCCATCACTTAACAGCATTTTGGATCCTAATTCTTTGGTACACTGGAGGGATGTCATCTGTGATACATTAACTAGTGAGAGGAATTGAAAAACAAATAAATAAACAATGAACTATGTATCCTTTTCATCTAACATGTAACTTGATAGATGGTCTCTGGCACTTTTTGCACATAAGATTCTTTAAACTGTATATCAAATTAGAAGAAAGAAATTACATGGAAAAGTTAATTAAGTGGAGAAATTTATCACACAGTGCGATTAATGGTTTAAAAACTAAAGCCTCATTATGTATCTGCCATATTGTACTTAAAAAAAAAAAAAAATGTATCTGCCGTATTGTGTAATCATAGACATAAGTGCTTATTTCCCTTTGGTGCTCCACCCCCAGCTAAATACCTTTATCACTCTTAATATAGTCTACTTATGTAAAGACATTATCTTTAAAACAAATATTATGTTTTTTTCACAAGGCAGCTGAGAAAATTTCCATAACATATTTACCCCAATTTGATTTCAAGAGTGTCACCTTTTTGCCACTCAATTATTCAACTATATAAAACACAATAATCATAAGAGAGAAACCGGTCACTGTATTATAATCCCATTTTCAACTTCATGCTTCCCTGCATCCCCAGTGCATCTCTCATTTCTGACAAATATCACTACAGTCCAATTCGAAATGTTTTTCTTCGTTTATTCTTTTTATTTTATAAGTACTCCGATTTTCACTACAGTTAAATCAAAATGTAATTAACTCGGAGATCATATGTTGACTGCATAGCAGGATCTACAAATACAAAATTTGTATTTAAAGCAAAGCAAACGACATTTCAAGCTATAATGAAACAATCAAGACCAAAACAGCATGAGTCCAGAGCTATTAAAGATGCAATTTAAGAGATATAAACACAGTACCTGATCTGATTCAGAGAATAAGGAAGTTAAAGCATGAAGCTGGTTCTTGCTAACATTGAAATGCTGTAGCAAGATTTGAGCTTTTTCTTCACAAGAGTTTGGGGCGTTATCCTTCCCCCATAATGTTACATCATTAGAACTTAAGAAAAAACCAATGCTACCCAGAGCAACAAAAACTAAAAGACAGAAAAAGAGAAGCTTTCTTCTCCATTTTCTGACAGAATTAGGCCCATGAAAAGGTTCCGTTGCCTTCTTCAACTTGGAACAGGTTGATAATCTACCATTAAAGCCAGAGAGCTTGCAATTTAGAGACATCCTAACCAAAACCCACCTATGTATCTTCACGAAGAGCCTTGAAAGCTTGAGAAAACCCCCAGCTCCAGCAGAACAAGTCATCAAAATCAAACCTTCAGTGAAAATTCCACAAGAGAGTTATAATTTGTTGAAAATCCACTAACAAATTCTTCACCAAGCCCACCTCACCAAACTCATGAAGACCAAAGCTTTGTGACAAACCAGCTAAGCAGACACAAGTAAGAGGAGAAATTGCAATAAACCCAGCTCCAATAATCCAACAGGCCAAGAAAACAAAGTTGTTCATGTACTTTTTCCACTTAATGAAGCAATAAAGCCCTTCAAAAGCACACTCTCTTTTGAAGCCAAACCAAAGACTGAACAATAATAATCATGCCAAATAACAAGCTGAACCAAACCCAGTTGTCATTTTGGCAAACCTGTGAGTGAGTGAGGGAATCATCAATGAAATAAGGAAAAAAAAAAATTGGCCTTTTTCTATAACTGGGTCTTTCTGCTTCCCACTGCACTGTATAACCAAAAAGAAGCATCAAGAGTGTAACATTTTCAAAGCAAACCCATCATCAAGAAATTTTGGATTAAACCCAACCCAACCCAAGTGGAATCAATGATCAGAGAGTGGGATAAAAAAATAAAAAATAAAAAAGTGGTCCCTCTTCTTTTTCTTCTTGAACTCAAAACAGACACACACACTCTCTCTTTCTTACTGTGCAGTTTGGTGTCCAGCACTTGATATTGAGGTTGGCTACATGATTATCTCATCATCTGGTTGCGGGAGAGAAGGTTAAAGTTAAACAAAAGCAAACACAACCCAAGTTATGTTAAAAAAATCACACCAAAAACAAACAAACAAAAACATAAATAAATAATTTCCAAACTTTTTAATTTTTAAGTTTAATTAATAATTACTTCGCTTTTGTTGTTCTTTTGCTTTTTGGTTGAGAGTTGAAAGCGACTGCACCATTCAGCGATTAAAGTTGGGGGCATTTGTTTTCTTTCTGCTGCTCTGCACTGCCAGATATACGGTTTGGAAAAGAGAGAGAATGAGAATTTATGGGAGAGAGCCACACTACTCCCAAAATGAAGTATTTCAAGTTTTATATCTGTAGCACTTCACGTGGGTCTTGTAGGATCGAAGCTTCTAAATTTTTAACATTTCGTGTTATTCAAAAGGGTTTAGAAAAATAACAAATTTCACAACATTTTAATTAAACACAATAAATTTCATAATTTTTAAGTTGTCAAAAAATTGTGATTAGCATAACATTACTTTCACACATGACCATCATTAACATCAATTTTACTATATATCAATCACAATTTGTTATTTATAGTTGCGAAATTTATTATAAATTTTGTTATGTCTTTACTCTTTAAGTTTATTGTTATTTTTTTGGTTAGTATGTTGAATTACAATTTGACTCACATAATAAATTTCATAATTTACTGAAGTGATAAATTATGAATAGTTAACTCTGAGGGATAGCTCAATTGGTTCAATCTTGGGTGTGCTCCTCAATGGTCACTAATTCGAGTCCCCCAGGGCCACCTACCCAAGGCAAAACCTTGCGTCTATCGTGGTACACGTGCTAGAAGGATGTTACGTGCCCCCCTAGAATTAGTCGAAGTACGTGTATTTACAGAACGCTAGCCCGAACACCCAAGGTTATTAAAAAAAATAAAATAATAGTACAACATCACATTTAGGTGCATCCTTACTAACATCACTTTTATTATACTCTAATCACAACATATCACATTAACAATTATAAGAAAAACTTTATGAAATTTGTTTGTACTTATAGAGCAAATTGGATATTTTTTTATAAATCTTGATACTAACTGGCATTAACACAAACTTCAAGGATAGTTTTTATATTTTACCCAATCATTAGGTATTAAAAATAAAATTTTAAATGAAATGATTTTTAAAAAATAATATACCTATGTTAATTATAATTTTTTTTTTAAAGAAAATCAAACCCAAGATAATCATAAACATAGTTCAAATGTTTGTAAAGTTTATGTAACAACATTAAAAGAAGTTAATTAAAAAAAAAATCGCTTTATATTATTATATTAATTGGATATAATGTGATCTCATGGGCATGATCACATAAGAATGATTTGTTAAAACTTAAAAAATGTCATTAAACTATTATATTTTATTTTTTGATAGGATATAAACGTGTGTTTCAGTTAATTCAATTGATAGAGTCTCTTGTTATTAAGCAAGGAATATATAAGAGCAATCATCATAAAACGGACGTCATAGGTTCAAATTCTATAATAACTATAAAAAAACCAAAAAATACAAAAAAGATAGGATAGAAACCTTTCTCATAAATAACAATGAAAAAAGAAATATTTTTTCATTTTTCTCAGTTATAAAACTAAAGCTTTTCCTATCCAGCAAAAAAACAATAATCTAAATCTTTTCTGGGGAGCTAAAAAAATAAATTAAACTAAACTAAAACTTTTCCCTATCCTAAACGGTGAATCATTAAAGAATTTTTTTTTCATCAAAACCAATACATACCTTTGAGTGTTGTAATCTAATAGGATCTTCGTTCCCATAAATTTATGAAGAAAAAAAAAACTTCGAAGACTGTCACAGTTTTAAAAATTTTCATTCATCCTTATTTAGAAAATAAAATTTGAAAAAAGTTGATAAAAACATCAATTAAAATTTCATCTAAATATCAAAATTAATAAAATTCCATCAGTAAAAAAGAAAAGAAAAGAAAAGAAAAAGGACAAGGATTTCAAATTTTCAATCAAATATTTGGATATATATATATATATATATATATATATATAGTTTTCTTCACTAACATGATTGTATGAAATTTGAGTGAACACAGGATGACACGGATTAAAATCAAGTTAAGGCACCTTTTTTTTTAACCTAATGCATAAATGCAGATTGTATTCTACTCAATGTGCTTGGATTATACAAGGCAAATCGGCAATTACTCGGGACTTGGAGTAATGGCTAGTTGGCTAACATGCACTTGTTGTTTAAGATTCTTATTCTACTCAATGTGTTTGGATTATTGGAAGAGATATTGGTGAATGGTGATGTAGGCATCAATGAAAATATATGTCGGCTTTATACCTTACCCACCAATTTAAAATAATGAAGAAATGAGAATTCACTGGGACCAAATAAAGCAACATTTAAACTACTCACTTAAAATCATCACCATAATTAGGTTGACCATATTTGGAAGATATTTTTTTTATTTTACTAGTATAAGAAATACGCAACATTTAAACTACTCACTTAAAATCATCACCATAATTAGGTTGACCATATTTGGAAGATATTTTTTTTATTTTACTAGTATAAGAAATACTTTTTTTTTTTTTTTTCTTTTGCTAATTCATAAGAAATGCTTAGGTGTTCAAGAAACAGGTGAAAGGGTTTTCGTCTAATTTGACTAAAATCAATCATCTTAAGGTTAATGAGTTATAGTTCATATAACAGCTCCTCTCCTTATAAATACCCACCGGATGGATATGAAAATTATCAATAAAGAAAAAAAAAAATCATCTCAGAATTAAAAAAATTTATGACTTATATATTATATTAAAGCATTGACATCTTAAGTGCAAAAAACATTTTCCCGTATGTAAGTTTTGAGTTATTTTGAATCTTCTAACGTGGACCAACATTTTTACTCAAATATCTAAATTTATTACTAGAGGTTCTTCAGTCAACTTTAATTCAAGTTGATTTAGCCACCTTGAATGAATAATGCACTTGGTGTCTATTGATGGGGGTTCTAAAACCATGAACAAAAGTTAGATTTATAGAGTTAGATAACATGATGCCTATTTTAGTATTTTTGAAGTGTACATGTTTAAAGCTCATATCATTTTTTTTTTTTATAGAAATTTAAAGCTCATATCATTTACTAACATGAAGGACATACCTTTGAACTAAGAATAAAGATAACCATTAAGAGTCTATCTCAATAGTATTATTTTATTCTCTTAAAAGAGAGAACCAAGTTCAAATTAATTCCTTTACTTCAAATTGATTATTTTATTCTCTCCAGGACTACAACAACGTAGGCTGGATCGTTTGAAAAAGTGTTAAATTCAACATCGTTAATCACTTTCACTCCTACTCTCTGTCGTGAATTACCAAATTAATCAAGCATTAATGTGGTTTTAGGTGGTGTTTGATCACGTTAGTTGAGCTATAAATGTGCTTCGTTTACCAAAGTGGGGATGTACCGTTGACATTTATCGGAATCCATCACTTTAAAGTGCCAGCTTATGGTTATGGATGAGACAATTTACCAAACATGGTTAAAACTAAAAAGACTTTTTGTATTCAATAACTAGATAAGGTTTAGGTAAGATTTTAATGTGCCTTTTGTATCACAAAAATGAAAATTTAGTTGGCAAATAATATAGCCTCGAAATAATAGAAAACAAAAGGCAATAGCATAGTCTAGTCAGATAACAATGAACCCTGGTTCTCTTTATATATATTATTGTGTGGACGTATTTTGTAAGCTAATAGTCTCTCACTCGTGCCATCCTAACCATCCATTCTAAGGAAGGTGACTAGCTAGCTGAAATGAATTTTATATCATGTATTTGTTGCATGGTTAACATAGTAGGGCCAAGCTTTATTGTATCCCACTTTAACATGATGACATTGGAAGGCTTTGTTGCTTCATATTCCCATCTTTTCGTTTCACTTGTAGGCTTGTAGCAATGGGGCATGTTAAGACTTACATTATCGTATAGGGCCACATATATAGTGAGCTGAGCAATAACATTGGCTCAATGATTAAAAATATCCAGTTGGCATTAGACCCACCACTCTATCTATGTCTATTATTCTCCCAAAGAAGATTGTTCCAATAATAATAATTTTGTGCACTTGATTTCTTACTTTTTCCTAGATAAGCAAAGTCATGGGTATAACTATATATCTAAAAAAAACATTAAGAGATAGGAATAGGAGTATTGAACTAAGACTAATATCTAATAAAAAACATCTGATGTATTTGGATAAAATACATTATTAGTCTTTAACGTTTTTTCAAATTACATATTTGTTCTTTAATGTTTGAAACATCTATAATAATTAATCTCTAACATTTAAAAAACTTGCACAATTGAGCAATCATTTTTTAAAATTTTAAGGATTAATAATGCCAACTTTTTGCATTTAAGAATTAAAAATCACTATAAAAACTAATATTATAAAAATCAAGTAAAAGGGGATGAAAACCAATAATATATTTACGAATGTCTATTTTTACAAGGTGAGATGTTAAAAATAATCGGCACGATTTTTATACCTTCTCGGGAGTGGTGACAAGATGGCAGTAGGACCCAATGACAGCTTCATCTGACAAATCACGTTTCACGTACTTTTTTTACTTTTACAGATTATTATTAAAATCAAATATTAAAAAAACAAAAAACGCGCGAAAGCATAACACTTCGACACGTAAGCTACGTCAGGTAGGTCCCACAACCCAACCCTTCTGTTATAACCGTATGGAGCCAAAGCAGACCCGACAGACCCGACAGACTTACCCTTTTACTACGCGACAAATACGCATGTTTTTTCAGTCTATACTACATTGTTGAAACTACGAAATAACCCCTACTGATTCCATAATATGACTCTTAAACATCCTTATTTGTACGAGGGATTCTAGCTAATTTTGTTGGCAATTTGGTCAGTTAGTGAGAAATTAAGGGAGTGCCCAAATCCATGTAAAGTCCATGGGTGAATCTTTCATCACATGGGAACAAAAAAATAAAATCAGAGTAGGCGTTGAGACTTGAGATTGATTTTCATTTGGTCCCACCAAAATTAAATTGTTTTTTCACTGTACGTTATTTTGGATTACCTATGATACTATAGTACAATGTAAAAGATAAGTTTGTTTGGCGGGACTTTTATAAGATTGGTCCAGTGTACAAGAACACTGGATCTGTTGAGATCTTGACACATATCTAGTTTTTGTATACGTGTAATGATTTTAACGGTCTAATGTTCCTGTGCACCGGACCCAAGCTGCTCTCCTTTTATTTTATTTTTTTGGTTAACTGCATACAATTATCCATACCCTATTTAGTAGAATATATTACATGTGCATAAGTATTTTTTTTATATATAAAAAAAAACTTGTATTTATCATACCAAACAAAAATTTTCTGAAAAATGCACAAGATAAGTTTGTTTGGCGGGACTTTTATAAGATTGGGTCCAGTGTACAAGAACACTAGATCTGTTGAGATCTTGACACATATCTAGTTTTTGTACACGTGTAATGATTTTAACGGTCCAATGTTCCTGTGCACCGGACCCAAGCTGCTCTCCTTTTATTTTTTTTTTTTGGTTAACTGCATACAATTATCCATACCCTATTTAGTAGAATATATTACATGTGCATAAGTATTTTTTTTATATATAAAAAAAAAACTTGTATTTATCATACCAAACAAAAATTTTCTGAAAAATACACTTTTTTTTTTAACCAAACACATACAACATGTACTAAATGTTTTTTCATATTATATTTAGAAAAAATACTTCAACTTGATTTATTTTCAATACTTTTATCGACAAGGTAATTGGCTATTTTGTTAAGTATATCATTATATATGACAAAAAATTATCAAAATCAATATTTTTAATTTCCATGTTTTACTATTTATATTAAATATCAACATTTTCATATTATGTTTATTTTTTATCTTTTAATATATATATATATATATATATATATATATTATATATATATATATATATATATATATATATATATATATATATATATATATATATATATATATATATATATATATATATATATATATGTATATATATACATATATATAGTTAAATAAATAGTAATAAAATCATATTATTATAATTTAATGATTTTATTACTATTTATTTAAAATCTAATATGTGTGTGTGTGTGAGAAACATCATCTCCTCTATTAACTTGTTATATATTTTTCTTGAAAATACAACTAAATGCTTAATTAGTTGTTGTTTTTTTTTTTTTAAAAAAAAAAAAAAATTCTAAATTCTAAATTATATTAAGATGAAGTATGTTACTAAATTGGAATATAATAATAGAAATAACTTAGCATATATATCCATTTTTTAATTTTGAAATTTTCATTTGAATTCGTAATATACCTATACGTACGTTTTTTACATTTTTTTTTTCATTTCCGTTTTTTATCACGTATTTTTAATATGTTTTTTAAGATTTTGAACTGAATGAAACGCGTAGGTATAATTCTGTGTCGTATATATCTTGTACTGTAACTCACTAACTAAGAGGGATACTTACACTTTACACTCCAAACTTTGAGAACATATAATCAACACCCTATAAAAATAGAACAATGTCTAATTATGAACCAGTTTGTAGCAATCTTATTACAACCTACTCTATGGTAACTCAAATGACTATCCATGTACTTTTAGTTAATGATCTATTTAATGAGTCATGTGACCTGTTTAAATAATAAATGTTGATAATCTTATGAATTGCCACATAGTAGGTTGTAGTAAGATTGTTACAAACTTGTTTGTAGTTAAACTTTATTCTAATAAAAATATAATTAAAACCCTAATTGAAAAAATTACGGCAATGACTCAATATGCACCTAACTATCTAAAAAGGTTAAGGTTAAAGTTAACAATCTTCTAACTTGCACATGACTGGGCTATAAATGAGCTGAGCTGAGTAAGTTCAAGATAATTCATTTAATTCATTTAATTTTATTTCGAATATGAGCCAAGTGGAGCTTGGCATCAAACTATATTACATGTTTAGGCTTTGTTTATTTTCTTATCGATCAAGTTTGAGCATGTTTACGAATTACTTGATTAACTTATTCTTTTTCCATATATAGTAAACACTACGACTAAATTTTTCCCCCTTCACAAATATATGCTAATAATAATAATTAAATTATAGTTAAAATTATATAATTTGAGTTAATTAGATAAAATTATTTTCACTTATGAACTTATAAAACTTAGATTCAACAATATTGTATTGTTTTAATTATAAAGTAAATTACACTGACACCCCAAGTTTATAGTGAAATTAGACTCGGCACACCCGATTTTTAGGAAAAATACTCCGCTTTCAAAATGATCAAAATAATTGACGCTCTACTCCAAAATAATTCACACTCCACCCCAAAATAGTTTACACTTTGATTCATTTTTGGAGCGGAGTGAATTATTTGGAAATTTTAGAACTGAATGTCATTTATTGCAAATAGGGTATAATAAGTTTAGTTTCATCAAACATCGGGGGTGTCAGTGTAATTTACCTAGAATTATATATAATACAGTTTTACCTTAGGAGACTAAAACTAAAGATTTCATAGATCACATGAGATGAGAACCCACTAGACCAATTATAGCCATTTTTAGGGCATAATACGTGTGTTTTATTGTTAATTATTGATTGGTACGCAAATTGTAGCTACCTTAACCCTAATCCTCTTGGTACCGTTTAAGCTAAAAAATTGTCCATGTACTTACATTGTTCAAAGTATATATTCTAGAAAAGTTGCAGGTAATTTTGTTTTTGACATTACGAAGTTCCAATTCATGTATGTGGTTATGATTGAATAAAATGGTCAAGCCCTCTCAATTTTGTTTATTCTTATTTTATTTTCTTTTTTATGGATAAAAAAAAAAAATTATTGAAAATCATAACATTGGATCACATCCAAACTGTGTGAAAAGGAACCAAATTGATTACATAACAAAATCCATGACCCTATATCAAGGACGGCAAAAATAACATACGTTACAGTACAAGACCCTACCATGAGGGCAACACAAACAACGACACAACAAAAGAAAACAATAGTACAAAAACAACAAACCACAACATAAATACAACAAACAACCTAAGATTTGACAACAATCCAGTAGTTGAGAAAAGCAACAATAACTGAAGATATTCGATACAATAGAAAGCTTAGAGCCAAAACCCTCACAACTTGTTTATATTTGAGTTTTGTTAGACATCAAGCTTAATTTTGTCTTCGTTCTCATTGCGGTTGTTAATATGGTCATCCCCACCGTGCATGAGGAATTTTAGGATGCACTTTTTTTTTCTTTCTTTTTTTAAAAAAATAAAATATAAGCACAAGTTAGGATTTGAGTACAAAATTACAGCATTTGAAACTGTTGACGCATTGACTATATCTTCTCCCTTTTATCTTACTGAACCATTAATTTCTATTTTTCTAAAATTTCCTTAATCCTTTTTAATAAATTTTAACTTGTTAGTAGCAATAGGGTATTGCGTGTCCTCTTGAGATTAGTCGAGGTGTGCATATCTACGGAACACTGACTCGGATACCCAAAATTAATAAAAAAAAAAAAAAAAAAAATTATCATTGCAAAATGTTGCCCCGTTCAAAAAAAAAAGAAAAAGTTTTATTATTTTTTATTTTTATCAGTAACTGGCTTACGTATGCAACATCTTGCATGTTGCCCCAAAAAACTTATTTATCTATTCTTTTTGTTCAATTTCTATATTTTTTTTTAAAATAAAAAATAAAAAATCAATTGGATAAGGTTTTTTTAAGACCAAATTACAAATTACACCCTCTAAGTTTGATTAAAGTTCAATTCAGTCCTTTAAATTTTGACTATTTCAATTTAGTTCTCTAATTTTGGTTTGGTTTCAGTATAATCCTCTAAGTTTTGACCGTTTCAATTTAGTTTTATAAGTTTGTTTTCGTTTCAATTTAGTCCTCTAAGTTTATTTTTGTTTAAAAAATTTAAAAACAAAAACTAATAAAAATTATTTATAAAACAAATTCGTGAAAAAAAGAAAAAAAGAAAAAAAGTTAAAGGACTTACTTGAAACGAAATCAAATTTAGAATATTAAATTGAAATAGTCAAAACTTAGAGGACCAAATTGAAATTTGACCAAACTTAGAAGACTAAATTGAAACAGTCAAAACTTAGAGGACGGAATTGAACTTTGATCAAACTTAGAGGGTGTAATTTGTAATTTGACTTCCTTTTTTTATTTTTTTTATTTTTTATGAGTAATCAATTGCTTAAGGTTGTTCCTTTTTAATGTAAACAAAATTATTTTGTATTATAACTAAGTAACACGTCAATATTCTGTTAGTCATGTCAACAATTTATGTCAATTAGGTAACGGTAAAGTTAACAATGAAACACACTTCAAAAGAGTAAGACTAGAAATAAAACAAAAAATTTATAAAAACCAAAATGAAATCATCCCTAAAAGTTGAGGAACAAAAGCATATTTAAGCCAATATATTTCAAATGTAGCTTGCTTGAGATCGTAATATTAATTTATAGAAACTGACAACAATATGGAAAATAATGAGATATGAGAAGCCCCCAACAAGTTTTCTTGTCCTGGCCTTGAACTTTGGAAGTCTGAAACTGATGGAAAGGGTATGAGCTTGCACTTGTTTTATCTACATGACCCACTGTTGAGAGCAATGCCAATATTGGCACTTGGAAAGGGCCATTCATTGTCTTTGCCCAAAAGGAAGTCAACATAAGATATGGTGGCATGCATGAATCTTCGACAGTTTCACTTCTCGTTTTGGTGACAAAGAAAAGAAAAGAAAAAAATTGTAAATATATGGAGACCTTCAGCATGTTTCAGAATCACCAATAAATGAATATGAACAACTAGTACAAATTACAATATACATTATTATGAAATTGGCTTCATATACATTATTTAATATATATGATCCAAACAATGATGCCTCTTTGAATGAAGCTTTGCTTTTTCTTTCTTGCAAATGCATTGTGTAGGTTTTTGTGTGCCATGTGAAAACTGGGTGGTGGGGTAGAGAAGGAAGATTCTCCACTCCGCCATATATATTAATCATGATTAATAGTACATAATTGAGTTAGCTTTTAAGTTTTTCAATCTCTAATTAAGTTAATTAGAAAGGTGTCTTAGAGCACTGCGCAAATAGTATCCACTTTAAGATTAGATTATTAAAATAAATCTTATGCCGTTGCTTTAGAGAATTTACTTTATAAGTCACAGCATATTTTGTAAAGATCTCTTTTCTCCAAGTTTGCTTAGGAAGTTATGGGACTTTGCGTGACCAACAGCGAATATTCTAGGATTTTTGTTCCTTCTATAAAGTATCTTAATGAAAAACATTCTCAGGCTAAATCAAACACACTGGATTTTATATATCAACTTCAACTATACCCAGCCAGTGATCAAAATGAAAGACCGAGATGAAGCATATGTCTAATAATATCATTAATTAATATTTTTATTAAATTAAGGTTAGAGTTTACTTTCATATAATGTTTGAATGATTCTCTTCTAACTTATTACGTGTTGTTTCATAAAATTATTAACATATATTATTTAAATAAGTCATATGACTCAATAAATAAGTTATATGATTAAAAATACACATGAATAGTTATTCGAGTCGTCATAAGTGGGATCAACCAGTCTTTTGAATTACCTTCATTCCCAATTTCTCACTAAATATGGAACACTTTTAAGGTCACTAAAAATCAAAATGGAAGCTTAAATATACACAAAATTTAGCATTTTCCCCGTCCTTTTTGTGTGTATATATGGAGAAGGTATCTTATGGGAAGAGGTCTGTATAAATCCGTTTAATAAAATAAATTTCCGAGTGTGTGACAGTGGGGGTATACAAAGCTAATAGGACATGAATAAATTATTTGCTATTAAAACAGTGCCGCACTCGACCCTAGTACAACTGTACAAGTACAACATGATTTTGATTTTGCAGGAGCGGATTTGATGGTGAAGCTACACGCATCTAGTCTAGGAGGCCTTATATTCTCTTGAATTATTGATCACCTTGTAAAAGTATGCTTGTTAAATTCAGATGGGAAGATTTATGTGATTGACCTTGCGCGCTTGAAGACAAATGCATTATGGTTCCATTTTGAATTATAGTAACAATTTAAACAACATATTGGTTGCTCCAAATATATTTTCTAAATTTTGTAGCAAACAAGTTTTGGCCTTTTCTTGTTGCTCCAATTGTATTATGTGGCAACAATTGCGACTTTGCTGTCTTTGACTAGGTAAAGAATGTTGAGGCTAAAACCAAATATAGGACATAAAATAATTAGTATTTGAACTTATTTAATTTCTGGAATCATATGCTAATTGGTTTATTTGAATATTGATGATGACGCACGCTTAATAATATTTACCTATACATGCATGCATGATTTGTATTCCATCGAGAAACCAATCAAACCTCGTCTCACAGCTTAAACAATTACTATTGGATTATATTAATGTGATGACTTACTACGAAGTTTTTGTACTTAATTACCCATGTCTTTTTCAGTGAATAAAGAATTAATATTTCAAGTTGCATAATAAAATTAACAAATTTTCAGTGTTTCTTATGTAAGAAAACGAAGAAACTAACACTATTTTTGGATTTGCATGAGATGAGAGAAGAATAGAAGAAAATGGAAGTGATGATTTAAGTCTAATAAATTTTAGGGCAGAACTTACATACAATACCTTACATTAAGTTCATCCGGTACCCTTGCTAAAAACTCAACACGTGGACATTTTATTAAAAGGATAGACGGAGTTAATATTATGCCGTGAGAAAGAAAGAGTCGTTAACAAAAAACAAAAGAGCAGAGACTCAGCAACTCTCTCTCTTCTAAACATCTCTCTTTCTCATACCATAACCACCACCTCCTTTGCCATAAATCCACCATAACCACCACCAACCTCCAAAAAGATTCAGTTAATTGAATTCAAATATATTGAATATCTAAATATTCAATTGAAGGTCCAAATATGTCTTTCCAATTTTCCACAGTTATATATTATATTTTCTAGTTCTTCTTTCTATCCTCCTACTAAATCATAGTAACAACAAAATTCAAAAATTGTGTTTTATTGCTTGTTAATTTGAAATATTCTTGGGGGGAATATTGGGGTATTCCGTATAGGGGCACATTGTTTGTGTTTTGGATTGGTGAATGCAAGTGATGTTGATGGTGGCCATGCGTTGGAATTCTGAATTCTTTCTTTCTCAAGTCTATCCCTTTAATAAAATGTCCACGTGTTGAGTTTTTAGTAAGGGTACCGGATGAACTTAATGTAAGGTATTGTATATAAGTTCCTAAGGAAAATTTAGGTACTGTTCCTTAGGTCAAGTACTAATTCTTAATTGTTCAAATTATTGAATTTAAATATTCTTGGAAAAGATAACCATTTTAATTAATTCTACTTTCGTTTTACCCATTTTAATTAATCTACTTTCGGTTTTGTTTCTATATAGAGTTCAATAAATGAAAGCTGTTATAAAATAAATGAAATAGTGTGATAATGAGATTATATTTTTAAGTGGACATCCACCTGATGTATATAACTAATTATACATGTAATGGTTTTGTTCACATTTTATAGAGGAGATTACATATGTATATATAGCCTTCAAAGTGTGGAGTTACTTCTCAAGTATTAAAGCTATAACCTCAATCTTTAATTGATAAAAACTAACGTCACCATTAATATTCATAACACTCCCTCTTGGATGATCATTTACCAAGAATATACCTCATTAAAACCTTGCCAAGGAAAGACCTAGTGGGATCAAAACCAATGGCAAAGGAATAAGAGTACAGTATTCTTGTGTCTCTTTGAGTGCCTTAGGATTGCCTTATTAAAACCTTGCAAAGGAAAATCCTGTGGAAAAAAACCTTAACAAAGGAAAAAGAGTACAATCAGCACATATCCTTCTGAAAATTTTACTCCCCCTCATGAATTCGTAGAGCTTCAATTGTCCAAGATTAAAATATCCTTAAGTCTACACATGCCAATGCTGTGGACTATCCTCTTGAATGTTGTAGTCAATAATGACTTAGTGAATATATTAGCCAAATTTTCACTTGATTGTATCTGCTAAACATCAATATCACCGCTCTTCTTCTGAAGCTCATGTGTATAACAGAATTTTGGTGAAATATGCTTGGTTCTATCACCTTTAATATAGTCTCCTCTGATCTGAGTGATACAAGCAGCATTGCTTGCATATAATATTGTCAGGCTATCTTTGATTGAGGATAATCCACATTTTTCTCGAATATATTGAATTACCGATCTTAGCCAAACGCATTCACGACTTGCTTCATGAATTGCGATAATCTCTGAATGATTTGAGGAGGTGGCAGATATAGTTTGCTTAACAGATCTCCATGAAATAGCAGTGTTGCCACAAGTAAACAAATACCATGTTTGTGATCAGCTTTTGTATGGATCAGAAAGATAATCGGCATCCGCATATCCAACTAACTGTGGATTTGATTTATTTGGATAAAATAATCCCATGTCAGTCGTTCCACGGAGGTAACGCAATACATGCTTGACCCCATTCCAATGTCTCTAAGTTGGTGCAGAACTATACCTTGCCAGTAAATTGATTGAAAAAGCTATGTCAGGTCGTGTGCAATTTGCAAGGTACTTCAAAGCACCGATTGCACTGAGGTATGGTACTTTAGGACCAAGAGTTTCTTCACCAACTTCTTGAGGGCGAAAATGATCTTTCTTGACATCAAGTGATCGAACAACCATTGAAGTGCTCAAAGGATGAGCTTTATTAATGTGAAAGTGTTTTAGGACTTTCTCTGTGTAGGTTAACTGATGAACAAGAATTCCATTTGGAAGGTGTTTAATTTGTAAGTCAAGACAAAATTTTGTTTTACCGAGATCCTTTGTCTCAAACTCATTCTTTAAGTAATCAGCGGTTTTTGTGAACTCTTCAGGAGTTCTCAAAAAATTTAAATCGTCAACATACACCGCGACAATAGCAAATCTGGATTATGAGCTTTTAATAAAAACGCATGGACATATAGGATTATTCTCAAATCCTTCTTTCAGTAGATACTCACTGAGTCAATTGTACCACATGCGTCCAGATTGCTTTAAACCATATAAAGATCTTTGTAGCTTGATAGAATATACTCCTCAAGATTTCAAATTATATGCTCTAGGAATTTTAAATCCTTCAAGGATTTTCAAGTATATGCTTCAGGCATTTTATATCCGATTTTCAAGTATATATCATTATCCAATGATTCATATAGATATGCACATATTAAAATTTTTGTAGCTACCAAGCTAATAAAAAATCTAAATGTAATTGCATCAATTATAGGAGCATAGTTTCTTCATAGTCAATACCAGGTTTCTACGAGAAACCTTATGCCATAAGTCACGATTTGTGTCTCGTAATTTCATTTTTTCTTATTATGTTTTCGTACAAATACCTACTTGTATTCAACAGACATTACACCTAGTAAAAGAATCTTTGGGTTCTTTAAGAAATGTCCATGAGAGTTCTCAACGTTTCGACTCATTATTATTCATCACGGATGTCCCAGACAATCATGCCAGAGTATAAAGACCTTTGGGTCATAGCACTTCCGGTGCATTGTAATATTTGTTTTAATTGTTATCATAGTGGTATAGTATAACCCATAAGAGAAAATATGCAATTTTTCTAATATGAGCTTTTGGCTTGAAACCATTGTTCTTAACTGCCTTCATTATTGGTTTCAATATGATATCCATTGGTATCCTCAAATAAATAAAGGACAGTAATATCCACTCCATTGAGAGTATAAAAATAACCAATAGAATCTTCTGGATCAAGATAACATATAAGTTCTCTATTTAAGGTATCAAAATAACCCACGAGATATTCGGGAATTATGATCTTCTAGATCAGTAAAATTAATTTTGATTCCTTCTAATTGGGGCTTGGTATAGATCTACCATATGTTTAGCCATACGACAGGAACGTAACCAATGCCCTTTCATACCACACTTATGACATTTTTCTTCATGGGTTTTGGGGGGTTTATTCTGTAAACCTCTTGCATTTCCATGTTATTTTGTTTCATTGTAATTCCACTTTCGGTGGTAGGGTGTGATATTCTTTCTTGGAATATTTTGAGTACGTCCCCCTTGATTCCTACCACGTCCATACCCACGACCATTATTTCCTCTATAATTATCAAATGAGATTCCATTCACTTTAGGGAATAGTGTAGAACTGGTCGGGCGAGACTTATGGTTTTTCAGCAAAAGCTCATTATTTTATTTAACATGTCTTCTTTAGTGACATTTTCCTCACATGGTTTTAATTGTGAGTTTATTTTAAAAAGTACAGAAATGTACTCATTTATACTTTTAAAATTTTGCAGTTTCAGGTGCATTCATTCATAACAAGCCTTTGAGAGGATTATGGTTTTCTGGTATTCGTATGTATGTATCCGTCAGATTATTCCATAAGATTAGGGGATCATTTATTGTAAGATACTCAAATTTTTCTTTTTCATGGAGATGATGTCGAATAAAAAATGATCCTGTTGGGATGCATCGTTTCCATCTTTATTAATATCTTCATTATTCATTGCAAAAGAAATGGATCTCAACATCAAAGATCCAAGATAAATAATTCATTCCTGATATATCAAGGGTGTAAGATTTGACAACGTTTATGACAAAGATAATAACATTAACATTAAATGAACAAGCATTTTTTTTTTTTTTTGAATAAATGAATAAGCATTTATATCATGTAATTAATCAATACGATATTCAATCTAAATTATTTAAATGTAAACTATAGTCAAATAGTATACATAAAACCAACGTATATTTGTATACAAAGTTTAGAACATGTGTCAGATATGAATCTAATTGGTTAAAATAAAAGAACAATTGTAATGAAATTGCTTAATTTAACACTAACCGTATTTAATGATATTACTAGATATAATGTCTAGCATAAAGCCCATAGGAGTTTTAATCCATTAACTAAATATTAAGGTTTTAAGCATCAATCAATGTGATGATAAATAAATAAGATAATACTATTACAAATTCATTAAGAAAAACTTATTGTCAATTGAAGTGTCACACAAATCACATTTTACTGTGACATATAAAGTAAGAACAAATTCCTTTTAGAATTTGGTTAGAGTCTCGTGCTGATAACGTGTTATAAAATAAAGAAAATAGTGTGATAATGAAATTATATCTTTAGAGTAAAACTTAGGTACAGTTCCTTAGGTCAAGTACATTAGGTTCCCCAATTGAATTCAAACACATGGTTGTATTAACCAATGAAACACAAATAATATTATCTTTTCCAAGAATATTTAAATTCAATGTATTTGAATTCAACTAGTAACCTAATGTACTTGACCTAAGGAACTGTATCTAAGTTTTACCAATATCTTTAAGTGGTTATTTACATGATGTATATAACTAATTATACATGTAATGGTTTTGTTCACATTTTATAGAGGAGATTACATATATATATATATATAGCCTTCAAAGTGTGGAGTTACTTCTCAAGTATTAAGGCTATAACCTCAATCTTTAATTGATAAAAACTAACGTCACCATTAATATTCATAACAAAAGCATATAATTGCTAATCTCTTTATACATTATCATGTTCTCTCTTTCTAATCATATAAATTATATAAATAATAGAGATATCTATTTCAGTCTCATCTATTTTAATTTTTAGAACATCTAAATAATTGACTAAGGTATCTAATCCCCTTTTCCACTCCTCCACTCCTCCATGGCTTTATGGCTTATTCTCCTTTACCTTCTCTTATCCTTTCGACTCATCTTTTCTAAATTTCCGAACATAACGGTTGGCTGCATAAATCATGATTGATTTCCCAACAATGATATATCCCAAATTCCCAAATATCATGAATGGCTCTCAACTCGATCTCCAGTTATTCCTAATTATATTAGTCCCAACTTTCAAATTATTAGTTTATTACCGGCCAATCCTACACATCCTGACAAATATTCTGAGCATAATAAGCCATCATTTTATTATGAAATCATGATACCTGAAACAAGTCATTTTCTCAACACGAATACTCGGTATTCAATAACAACAATCATCTTATACATCATCCTAACATGCAATGCTTCACTTCCACTCAAACTCTCTGTTTTTTTTTTTCTTAATATTTTTGTTTTGTTTCATAGTTCAATTCCTACCTACTTCCATGCACTATTGCAGCTCCAAACCTAGATTAAATTGTGACAAAGAAAAAATTAGTTGTACAATAATCATTTTGACTTTTTATAGCTTTGGGTATTCTCCCAACCAAAATTGAAAGTCATTATGGATTTTAAATAATTAAAAGATTATTTATAAGTAATATAAACCTCATCAATTCATCTTTTTCATTTACGTACTTAACAAAGAAAGAGTATTAAAATCTTGTGAGCAAGTCACACATTGATAAGAAATATGAGTCAGGATGTAAACTTGTAATTGCCTAAATTACCTTAGAGATTAGAATATTACTTCTGAGGTAAGTTGAGACTAACACTTAGAGTACATTTTATATCTTGTTGAGACAAGAATTATTTTTTGCATTGACTATATATAACGAGTCTCTCGTAACATATGAGTCCACCTATCAGCTTATAATTCCATATTGTGTTAAGACGTTTTGAGGTTGCATAAACTGATAAACATGATTTTTAAAGATGTTTTCAGCTTTTCCCTAAATTATATGACAATGTTTTTATTTTTTTTAATACAATAATAAATTTTGACCGTTAATTGAATTATTTGGATTCAAGTGTGAAAATAAGTATTTAAAAATAGAATTACGACATTAACACTTATAATATCTTCTTTTGTCATAACACTTTTATAATGTCTTCTTTTATCATTTCTCAATTCTCATTTCTAGAAGCTTTTTATAATATCTTAAAAAATGTGTAATATATGTGTGCTTTTAGAGTATAATTTCTACCCAAAAAAAAAGAAAAAGAAACCTTTATCATCGTTGTTTTCTGTTAATATTAGTTCTCCTATAACAATTTACTTTTTTTTTTTTCCCGTAAAATCTCTACGGGAAAGTATTTATTGACCCTTCCGGTGACATGGGTCACTTCTGAAAAGGTGTTAGAAGGTGGCAATCTAATTCGGACAGAGACACAGAAATGCAAACATGGAGGATGTAGCTGGTCACCTAACCATCTCCTATTCTCCTTACAATCAAACATCGCTGAAATGAGCTAATTCATGGCATTGATAAGACTTGATAACAAGCTTGCTCTTTTATTTGATTTGATGGGATCCAGCTTTATTTGCACCGTGTAATATTTTTTTTTAAATGTTGAGATTGAAAATTATTTTTGTGAACTTTCTAATTACATATATAAATTCAATCCTGCATATGCTGCAAGCCCTCTCGTTGGGTCCATGATCTTAATTGTTAGCTCAAAAGATAACATTTAATTTTATAATCTTTTTAATATATCTGATTGGATGAGATGAAAATTTTAAAAAGCAACTTTCAATTTTGACTGGATATTGCACGATCCAAATTGCACCCGATCTCTAACCGATTTCATGTATCCAAATCATTTCATCGTATTTATTCATTGGAATATTGCTTTTTTCTAAATTAACAAAAAAATTACAATATCCGAATTTTCATTCAAATTTCAAAGATTGATTTTTGTTGTTTTGTTATTTTGGCTGCGTCATTAATATGGTTTCATCTGCTTTGCCAAAATTTATCGGGTTAGATAATGTGCAAGTCACTTTGCATTTTGCAAGTACTCCATTAAAATATCACACGCCCCTCTTCAAATTCCCCAGGTAAACTGTTGCCAACAAGATTTTATCATATTAAATCGAGTCCATTTAAAAAAAAAAAAAAAAGCCCTTGTTAACGAATGTAGATAAAATGAAATATAGAATGAGTTTGAGGCCGATTCAGTCCTCAAGTTACACGAGTTTGAACTAGTTTTTTGGTGAAGCACGAAGTTTGATCCCTAGATATAATATATTGTCCTTTCACGATATGCTTATGTTGCAGTCAAATGTGATCAAATTATGAAACATTAATATCAGAAATCTCGTAGTCTTTCTGCAAGTGTGTCTGATGGTCCCAATCGCTTTTGGATATTCTGCAAGAAAATCACGGGCTAAAAATCAAACAAGCAGTCAAAGATACCCCATTGGATCATATTTGACCTTGGTACCAGTAATGTGAACCTCCAAACACTTGTATCCAAATCCAATCCCCACTTTGACGAAAGGACCTGCTCCCCACTATCATAAAGATTTTTCAGATGTCATCTGAATCTGATGATAATATTATGTAATAATCTCGTCATTTTGTACAACCTTTCATATGATTATGCAGTGCTAAAACTTTGCCGAATCCCCTTTTCATTCCTCTCCTATTTGATCAGTCTTGGTCACGGAGTGCAATAAAAGGTAAATGTATCTTTTTAATATGAAAGAACGAAAAGGATCAATTCCTCATGCATAAACTTCCTGCCAACAATTTACAATGCAAAATGTGCAAAAAAAGTATTCCTTGCTCCTATTGCAGAAGAATAAAAAAATGCATGGACTACTAACCAAGCTATAAAAGACTACACCATATCTCCTACCAATTACATCAGCAACTTAAAATATTAACACCCAATTTTTACCAAATGGTTAGGTGGTTTTTCATCCTTCATCTGTTCACATTTGGAGAACCTCAGCCCATAAATCTCATCAACCACGCTGACTTCCATGAAGCCAAGGCTGACATGAGAATGCAGTCTTACCATGGATTTGGAATTCTCAAATGAATTCCCAACTCAGCAAAGCACAGATATAATGATAAATGACAATGAATTACATCTCCAACTTGGTGAACCATCCATCTATTACATTTTCTAAATGGAACACTGGTTTCTTCAAACCTGCCAAACAGATGACCAGCATAGTAAAAAGCAGAACATTAGAGCCTGCCTATGAACAATGAAAGAAATGTCACACCATTCATTTGTCCTACCTGTTTAAATTGGATGTCATGGAATAAGCACTGCTATCAAATTTGACAACTTTTTCTGGCCCCCAGGAAAAATCTTCTGCTTCTATCAATCTAAAGAAGAGCCCTAAGCTGCACTAAGCCTCAAAAGTCAGCTTTTTATCAAGTAATTTCAGTCATGACACAACTTTCTCGGTGACTTTGTTCACTTGAAATGAAAGATTTTGAGTGATTGAAAATAAAAATGGTGTCGATGAAGAATTCATTTGAATACGATTGTCCACCTCTCATAACTTGTCAACTCAACCGGTTGTGGAAAAAGTTATAATAAGTTGTGTCCTTGGAAGTCATTTTAGTCTAAGTGATCTATACCACGTTAAAGAAAGAAAGAAAACCTCATGAAGTGAAAATCACTGGTTCAATTCTCCCCTTCTCCTCCCTTGAGAAAGAACTTACTAATCCGCATTAAAATGAAGTCATAAAGAAACACATGAAATAATTAAGCAGCCCATTATACATACATCTACCGTTCGCCCTCTTCTCCCAAGGAGAGTATCTTTAAACTAATTCAACCAGCAGATACATACAACAACAATACACTCATGGAAGAATCAGCTTTCAATTTCAAATAGCTCTTACTAACACGTTTCACCTTAGACACTGTTTAAAATGTTCAAAGATCAAATGAAACCAAACAGCATATCATCAACACTTGTTCCGATAGGGTAACTACTTGACTAATCATATATGGTAACATTAACAAGTGATACACTAGGAAACATTCCTCAGGGATTCGTCCTGAAAGGGTGGCGTTCATTTGACTGGGAGTCTGACTTGCAAAGCAGATCATGGATTTTAGAATACATCAGCATCTGTGAAGGGTCACCCCCACCACTGCTCTGTGATGCCCGCGAACTCTCCTGCAGTTTAATCTTCTCAAACAAATACTGCTTCTCAGCCTCAGCCTCATTTAACCGTTGTTTCAGGTAACTGCTAGCATATTCTTCCTCAGATTTGTCTGACTTCGCAAGAGCAATCCTCTGAAGTCTCTCAGCCTCTCGTTTTGCCTCATTTGCCTTAAGTTGGAACATATCAGCTTCAGCCTGTTTAAGCCTCACAATTCTCTCCAGCTCGTCTACCTGCAGCTTCTTTTTTTGACTTTCCAGCTTTAGTTCTGCCACTTCCCTTGCCTTGTCCTCAAGCTCACGGTCACAAGCCTCAAGAGCCATGCGGGCCTTTTTGAACATTCTCATCTTCTCATCAGCCACCATTTCCATCTTCCTTATGGCCTCGTGCACCACTTCGGCAATTCGATTGCATGCCTCCTGTGGGGCTATCAGCCTTCCACCTTCTCCATTTTCCAAGCTCTTTGGAGACTCCACCTCAAGCTCTTCATTAGAGAGATACACAAATTAGAACACCCCCCAAAAATAGCTTTCTATTCAAATGCGGACAACATCTCCCAAAATAGAGAAGAAAGGAAAACCCAGAAAAAAAGGGTTTCAAAACCAGAACGAATGTGCAGAAGAAAACCAAAGATGCACTGATGTATATGCATGCTTTTTACATAAGGAGCATAGTTCCAGTCAGAAATTACACATTAACTCTATTCAAATAAGCAATGGACTTTTATAGCAATTTCATATTCTCTAACTTTCAGATCTAGTCTAAACCTATCAAAAGGTGGGCTTTTGAACCTCATGAGAGCATTTATACTTGCTATTTGTTGCTCTAGGTATGCAGAAATTAGATACAAATCAGGTCCACATACTAATTTTAAAATGTGTCTGACCACTGTCCCTTCAACAATGAATTCATTCCATAGAAAATTCCCATAAAACAAACATCATGACCTCTAATTGTAACAAAAACCCATTTCAAAAAGTCAGCAAAGCCAAAGACATTATTCCATTCGCAGAGATAATTCTTAAGTTTGGGATACGAAGTAGAGTGGGGAGACATGTAACTAATATAGTGAGATGTAATGAGAAATATTTTTTACTAGTTACACAATTGGACACACAAAATAAACTATATACAAGGCAGCGAACATGAATATCCCTGCAGAGAAAATGTTCAGTCAATGGAAGTGAATGGCATCACAAATCCATCAATAGTACGCAAATGTGTACTGATTTTATTATGAGCACATATATGCGAATGAATTACGGTTTGCATGCAGATTTTGGAGAATAATTCACCAGGTGATCCAAATATCTCCATCGAATGAACAAATCCAATGTCACACAATGGAAAAGATAATTACAATGCTTCAAAGTGTATGTACCTTGGAAAAACATTAATATTGCTCTGCAAGCCATTGTTGACTCCACAATACTATTCTTCATTTTTTCTTTGAGATCCTCACATTTCCAAAAGAGTTTCCTCCCTCGGGGATCATCACTTCCATGGAAGATCCTACTAACAAAATCAAGTTCCCTCGTCAGAGCCTCCCGGTCCCAGGCTGGTGCACAGTGCAGGAAAACATCTTTAACCCAACCAAGCAGCTCAGATGTCCGATTGCAGGCTCGGCACCTGAAAACCATTTCAGATGGGCCTAATCCACTCTTAACAGAAGGGCCCATACAAATGAGTCCATCACGAATAGCACAATCCGTATGAGTCCAATGCAAACACAAATCACACCCAATCCAACGACAGGTATTTACTTCAAAATCAAACTTGTTACAGATTACGCACATGCAAAGATTGCAGAAACCATTTCTATTGGTGCATATCTCACAAGTACAATCCTCGGCAGGAAGCTGGTTTTGACATGCTATGTTTCTGCATCTCTTGTACACAAAGATCTCAATGAGTGAAGTCTGAGAGAGACTGATACTAGGATGCAAGAATGCCTGAATTCCAGTATTAATAGAAACAAGGATTTCAAGCTGTACTCTGTGAGCTCTAATCAAAGTCTTAGCGGTTAAATCAGTTCTACTCTGAACAAGCTTCTGCAACATCGAAAATTCCTCTCTTTGCTGTGAACCACCATTACCTTCAAGAATAGCTCGGAGTCCATTCTTCATCTCTTCTAGAAATTCATCAGGTAAACGATGCATCTTTTCATAGATTATATCAACTCTCTCTCTCGCTATGTCACGAAGAGATATCTTATCTGCACTAGAAACACGGCGGATAACCGATTGTTCAGGGCAATCATTCTCAGCTTTCCCATTCTCCATCATCTTCTTTGCCACGATGGCATCGGCAGTAGGCCAAGTTTCTCGAGAACTGGCACTCTCAGTAGGGGACTCACGAATTTGATCAGAATTTGATCTGGGTTCGTCAGGGGAGAGGCGGGCATCTGAAGAGACGAGGGACAATGAGGTTTGTAGTCCCCCAGGTCGTGGTTGCTGACGTGGAGGCAACATTTTCGATGAAGACTGGTGGTGGATGTTAGAACCGGATGATGTACCCATCAATCAATTTTCACTTATCCTGCAACCATCAGAAAATGAGCATCTACGTATTCTCATCCACCAATATCTAGATTTTTACATATCATCTTTTACAAAAATGGCCAAACATAAACAACACATGTAATGAAAAACCAAAGCAAATTCATTAAAACAGAACATCCCATCCATTTAAGAAGCCACACAATGCATAGCATACATTTGAGAAACATTTCTCATCATCAAAAAGAAACCACCCACCATGCCCTTACTCTCAACATAACTAGGTAAAGAGACACCAAACCCTTACACCCACCACACAACTTTTCTCTGGTGAAGAGGGCATAGCTATTATTATCCATTCCCAATTATCAAATACAGAGAAAATTAAACAAAGATTGCAAAGCCCAAATAATGGCTAAGAGAAACAACAAATTCTCAAGTTTTCACTGATTTTCCAATATATTATAGCTTTAGATAAATTTTAAATATCTTGATCAATATTTTCAGTGCACTTTTCAGCTATCCAAACCTTAAATTAATTCTTCTACCAGAGAAAATATACTTAATTTAATAATAATAATAATAAAACTACATATCTTATTTTTAACAAAAACATATTGTAAAATTCATGCAGCTACAGATCGCTGAGTAAATGAACAAAGTATCACAGCACAAAAATTCAAGCAATAAATATAGCTCACAACCACAAATATTTAAGCAATAAATATAGCTCGCATTAAAAAAAAAAAAAAAAAAAAAAAACCAAAAAAACCAAAAAAAACCAGCATAAACAAAAACTAGTAGATCAGAGAGAAAAGAGGCACGCTACAACAGATCAGTATCAGAACAAGTGTTTGCCCCCTGTTTGGTTACTGAGAAATCGCAGGAAAAACAACAATAACTCGAAATACAGTAGAAACAAAAATTACACAGAGAATAAAACCTACTGATATCATCCCAGCATCTTTAGAAACTACAGCTTTCAATTACCTCAATTTAAAAAAGTAAAGAAAGAAAAAATTAAAAAAAAAAAAAAAAAAAAACTCAAAATTTTCTCTACAGTTTTCTCAGCAACCAAACAAAAGCAAGAAAAGAACGTGAAATCAAAAGAGAGAGAGTGTAGTGACCTCACCAGAATATAAGACGAAGTAGAGCTGAAATTGAAGGAAGTGAAATGAAATGAAGCAGTTCAAAGCTGGAGAGAGCAGCATTCCATTACGGAAACTAGGAAATGAATTGTGCACATTATAATATAACTAGGGTTTTCTTCCCATTTTGCCCTTTCACTCTGTTTTTTCATGAACAAAGTCCACTAATTGGTCAAATGGTGTTGGGGTTTTCATCTTTTTCAACATTTCAACGCTGAAGGCGGTGGGTGACCGGCTCGGTAGGTCGTCGGGATGGGGTTGACCGGTCCAGCGCGTTCCCTCTCTCTTTTCGCAGCGTCTTGCGTTTGCGTTCCCTTCGGGATGGATGCTTAGTGCTGACCTGTCAGGTCAACCTCTCGTGTCGTGTTGTTTTGGCTTTGCTATGCTCAACGTTTTTTATTAATTATTACTATGCTTCCGGTTAACGGTTGCCTTCGGCCAATACCCAATACTGCACATCTCCGTACGTAAAATGAAATTTCACCTTTAGATTCCTTTATTATTTTTCGTAAAATATTTTTAAATTTACAGATATTTGTTTGGTCAAATAAAAAATAATTTTTGTTGACTTGAAAATCCTTTATTAAAATTTAAAAAATGATTTACGCCCAATTTTTTTGTAAATCATTTTCTAAAAATGCATGTCTCACCTCTTGTCCCTTCTGCTTTATCTTTCGCACAACATTGTAAAATATTTTTTGGACCATTTTTCGAAATGCAACCAAACACGGAAAAAAAATTATTTTCCCTGAAACAGAGGCGGAGCTATGTGTAAGCTAGATTGGGCTATAGCCCATTCCAGCTTTTTATTTATTTTTTAAATATGATAGCTAATATTTTTATTTATTTTAAAAAGCCCTAGTCCTAGCCCAGTCTAAATTTCAATCCCAAACTCTAGCCCAAGCGCATTCCAATCACAATCTCATTCTAAATTCAAGCCCAAACCCACCAATTTTTAACCTTATCCATCCAAATCAGATCTAAAACCCCAAAATCTCAAGTTTCAAAAAAAAAAAAGTCTGTAGAACTCAAACTCATCGTGCGTGACCGACGACTAGTGCTCATGACCAGGGGCGGCCTGCTTGAATCACCGTCGCCGCCGCCACATCGCTCGGTCACACCTCCGCCTCTCCGCGACACCGCCTCATTGATCGGTCGCACCTCCTTCGCGCCTCCGCCCTTGCTCGGTCACACCTTCACCTCTCCGCGACGCCGCCTCCTCAATCGGTCGCACCTCCTTCGCGCCTCCGCCCTTGGCACATCTCTCTAACAATTTGACTATGTTTCTCTGTTTCTCTTTCTTTTTCTTTTTCTCTTTCTCTCTTTCTTTCTTTCTCTCTCACCGTAACTGATTGTTGTGACTTGGGTTAATTGTGATTTTAATTTGTAATTTTATTTGTGGATGAGAATGGATAGTGTTGATTGATGTGAAATTGTGCATTATTTTATTTGTGAATGAGGTTTGCTGAGTGTCTTGGGTTATGAATTTATATGAATTGTTTATCGTTTGTGTTATGGTTTATTTGCATCATTTGTTATTTGTGTTGTAATGATGTGAATATAGTGGATTGAAATGCTCTAACAAGGTGCTAGGTTACAAGTACTTACATATTTTTTTAAAACCTCATGTTTACTGTATGAAACAAAAAAAGTTTGAAAAATATAAAACACATATTAAACATAAATATGCTACTAAATTTGAATATATTAAATGAGATAACTTGATATATATAGCTGATTTTTTAGTCTCAAATTTTTCGTTCAAATTTTTAATATACCAATACGTATTATTATTTACGTTTTTTTTCATTCTTGGCTTTTATGCTGTATTTTTACAACATTTTTTAAATTTTAAACCGAATGAAAGGCGCATGTTTTCCGTACCGTTTATATTTCGTCCCATATATTACTAAATGAAATTCATTTTTACCGTCGAGATTTACTTAATATTTCAGCCCATCCCAAAATAAATTCCTGGCTTCGCCCCTGTCCTGAAATCATTTTCATCTGAAAATATTTTGCAATGAAAAATATTTTATAGCGAAACAAACGGAGCCTTAATTTTAGTGAAAAAAAAAAAAAACTATTTGGACGATTTTTTATTTTATTTTTTATCTAATCCATTTAACTATTCTTTATTTATTTTTTATTCACACTCGTTCAAGCCAAAAACCAAATCAACACTCTAAGAGAAATTATTATCTACAACCGGTGGATTCCGTCCTCCTCTCATAGGGGTGTGTGGCCCGTACCTGTAGGCCTCTGACCGGTGAGAGGGAGGGCGGAGTCCACCTGTTGTATGTAAAAAAAATTCCAACAGTACTACATAGTCACTATAAAGCACGTCTAAACGAAAAATTATCTTACATGTCCATTGCATACATATTATCTTACATGTCCATTGCATACATACAGCATCTCTCTCACAAGTAAATGGGACCCATAAACACTACACATGAGCTAAAATACTACTCAGGCCATCAGTCATCAAGCTGTCAACCCGATTAGAAAAACAACCAACTAACCCCAAATCCATACCCACGGTAAAATCAAATCTCCTTGTTCGAACCCCAAGCAACAGGTCAATTCCAAATTGGCGAAACAAAACCAGAATCATCCACATTAATCACTCCCAAAATCGTCGTCGCAATCATCTTTAGCAACGTTAAACATTCATGTCACCACCACCACACTTAAACCAAGCTTGACCAACCAAATCCCCACCAACAATCACCCACTTTAACCACTCACTACGTGGGTGCGTGTGTGTAAAAGAGAGAGAGAGAGAGAGAGTTTGCACACGTAGATGATAAACGAAGCACACCTAGACCTAGGACCACATCATTATCAGCACCTTACCCAAATCCTTGCTGAGTTGGGGTCATGAAGTTCTTGGCTGATCTTGAAGCCGATGGGTTCTTTTCAAATATCATCGTGGTTCCACCAGCTTTTTTTACCATTGGGTGGAGAAGGATAAACGAGTTGTGGAGTTGTAGAGAAAATTAAAAACAATAAATTATTGTGCTGGAGAGATACAGTGAGTGTGAAGAGTCATTGTAACAAATATAAACTTTACCTATCATGTACTACATCTATTGGAGCTTCATTTTTGGATATGGTTATATAAATTCTTGAGAGAAGAAGGTATCAAAGTGGTTGGAGATTCTCTAAAGTTTTTCCTTACACAAATTTCAAAATATAATTTAATATTATATTCAAAGGACTAATTTCATGCACTTTAAATTGTCTGCATCATAAATTTTTTGCACTAACATGTTTCTCATTTATGCCATGTGTTTGGAAATTTGATTTAAATTAGGGTTTCAACATATTAAAATGATATACATAATAAAAATCTGATTCAGACAATGATAAGAATCTAATTTCGATTGACCCAATAAGACGTCATGAAATGATTCACATGTTAAAGATTTGATTTAAAAGGATGAGATGATGACGTGCTTTATGTTTTATTTTTTGTTTATGCATCAAATGACATGTTTGGATGGATTGTTTGCTTTACTTGGAAAATCATGACATGTGTTGTGATTTGGAGCTAGCGGAAGTGTATTCACATAAACAATAACATAAAAAAATCCACATGAGACAATAATATGTAACGTGATTTGACCAACTCCAAACCTACGTCCACGGGTAAAGACAACCAAAATCCACTATCAGCGATAAGGATTACAATCACACTCAATAAAACTCACATACTCACACAAACAACGCTCACAAACCTTACAAACACAAAACATAACCTTTCACAAACCCAAAACCCTAATACACCCAATGACTCTCTTACACTAACAAACACAAATAAATTTACACAAATAATTACGGCCGGTATTTGCTGAAATGGGTTGGAATGGCCGGAATATACCAATATTTGGGTTGAGATGGAATGAGAGGGTTTCTCGTTTTGGTTTGCTTACTGGTGCGAGAAATTTTGGCCGCTAACTATAGCTATAACTCGAATAATTTTGTTATAGGGAGAAATGTATGTACCAAAAAAAAAAAAAAAACAAAACGAAATATTCGAGGTAGAAAGAATGAAGACAAGTAATCTTAGTACAATAAGGTTTTTTTTAGTAAACTTCGTCCAAGAAGTTACGGAAGAACCTAAAGGCAAACTAGTACATGCATATAGGTTGACAAATTGTAAGTAAACACTATAATTCCGCTTTAATTTAATTAATAGGTATTTTAAACGAATGTCAAAACAACGATTTGTTCTTCTCACCTTCCAGATGTACCCAAATTGTAGCTTCACCGGCCCAGATAATATTTAAATCCATGATGATTTCAAGTTATAGTTTGAGATATCCATTTACATATTAAATATACAATGTACAAATCACACTAATTTTTATAATAGTTGAAAAGTCTTTTCCTAAATTTAATACTAGTTTGAAAACTAGGTTTTTAGATTTGAAAATTATGATGATGGAAACGATTGAAATCTAATAATTTTATTTGCAACATATTAATTAACTTAAACGTTGACATTTTTTAGATCAAACTAATTGGGATGTCAGAAAAGAAAAAAAAATGAAAAATAAAAATTAGCAGTGGCTGTCCCTAAACAATTGTGCTAGACATGTCAACCGATTATGAAACACCACACACAAATGACAAATATGAGCAGACATTCCATATTTCTAAACCATATTAACTGTTTTCACTACATTCAATCATTCAATTCTACATTACACCCAACCCAAAATTCTCCTAACATTTATAAACTAAGACCTCCATTTAAGGCAGTACCAAGAGCATTGCGCCGTATACAGGTGAAATAAGAAAATAAAATAAGAAAAAAATAGTTGGATCCTCATTTTTGACTACCAGCTTCAACAGGTTCAACCACTTCAGCTTCAATTGTTTCTGTGTTGTTGGAGCCAACTCCTGGATGCTGAACCTCAAAAGGTGTTGACCATTTGCCAGAAAGAGCCATACCCATCATCTTCATATATCTTCCCGCCAAGCTGTGCTGGATTTTCAGGCTGCATTTACAAGAGCTTTAAGTTAATTTAAATACGAAATTGCAGAAATCATAACAAGAGCAGAAACCAACAATAGGATTTGACAATTAGATTCCATTCCTAGGTGGGACTATTGGTTTGTAGATTCTGGCACCTCCCACTTCAAGAGAAACATATTAATGTGAGTCACACACAAGCTCAGTTCAGCTTTAGGACCATGTTTCCCTAGGAAGTCCAATTAAGATGAAGAAATGGCTATAGATTCTTAATTGCAAAACTTTCAGAGCAGGAGAAAAGAAAGAAAGAATGATCACTCACAGTAAAACCACTGGAAACCAAGGCTGCATCATACAAAAGATCAATGGCTCTCAAAGCATCTTCATCATTTGGGTTACTCTTGTATGCAGCCTGCAAACCAATGTTAAAGATATTATTGAGGTTGTACAAGACGTCAATAGATATATTTTGTGTGTGTGTGTGCATGTGAGTAGCTGGCTTTCTTTTTGGTCAATGTACATTCAAGTTTCTGGTGATTGGGTGTTCAGGATTGATCTCAAAGACCCTTCTGCTTCTCATGAAATCCATGCTAGATGTATCACCAACAGTTTGTGCCTTCATTAGCCTGCAAGGAACTCGTTGAGACCCAGAACATATTAGAGACTTTCCAAAAACATAGTATTTAGCATAAAAAATGAAAGGAAATTTACCTCTCCATGTTGGCAGACCAACCAAACTTGCCAGATACCAGAACGCAGGGTGATGAGCTCAGACGGTTAGAAATTTGAACACTGGCGACTTTACCACCCAAGCGTTTTTTAATCCAATCACAAGTTTGGCCAAACTCCTGCTTCATCTCCTTTTCTTTTTCCTCATTCTTATCACCTACAAAAAGTTCGAACTATTTTTCATTAAACTGGCCTAAGTGGAAGCCAAAGATTCTACCATTAAATGATAGAACAATAAATTCCTTCCACATTTCATCCATGGTGGTCATAGACAATTTTATTAGGTCTATCTTGTTCACGACCATTAACCAATCCTTGTTATTAATCATCCATGTTTTTTGGTGAACAAGATGGCTCATAAAACATGACAACCTTCAGCTCTGAACTAAGGTGCCATTGATCCAATTAAAAGAAAGCTTTTTTTTTTTTGGTTTTTTGATAAGCATATATGAGAGAAGCAAATGCCTCCTCCCATGCAAGAATTAGTATTACAAGAATCATGAAGGGTTTCAACAAACTAACCTAAATCCAAATCTTCCTTGCTAATATCAACAAAATTCTTCTCCTTGTATGACTTGAGGTTCTGGATGGCAACCTCATCGATAGGGTCAACCAAGAACAGCGCCTACAGCAACAGAACCAAAAAAACTTACATAAGTACTAGATGAAAAAATATAGCATAAAATAATGAGCTTCATATGGGAGGTAAGCACTTACTTCAAGATCCTTCTCAAGAAGTCTCTCCAGGAAAGGTGTGTTCTTAGCACTTGTCACACTGTCAGCAGCAATATAATAGATATCCTTCTGTTCAGGTTTCATGTTCTCAACATACTCATCCAAGCTGATCAACTCATTCTCACTTTGGGAAGAGAAAAATCGAAGCAATGGAGCAATTCGCTTGTGGTTTTCACGATCTTCAATGCAACCCAATTTCAAGTGCTTGCCAAAGTTCTCCCAGAACTTGTCATAATCCTACAACAGATGGGAAGTGTCTAAATTTTGAAAAAAAAAAATGGAGAGATATAGTGCTCTACAATTTGCATCAAATGGGTTGGTACGAACTGTACTTGTTTTTACATTGACCCAACATACACAGATCATAGAGTGAACAAGAGAGACATGAAGAAGAACAATACAGGAAGAAACATACATCTTTGTTCTCACTCAAGGATATACCCAGAATCATGTCAAAGGCCTTCCGAACCAGACGCTTCCTCATAATCCGTACCTTTAGTACAGCATAGAAACACAAATTAGCCTGATATATCTAAACAATCTTATAAGCCCTTCAAAGGTTTAAAAAGATAAATGTTGCTTACAATTCGACTCTCTTGAAGAATTTCACGTGAGACATTGAGTGGCAGGTCATTTGAGTCCACAACACCTTTGACAAAGCTTAAATATCGTGGGAACTGTTAAAGCAAAAGATGAAAATGATTGGCACCACAAACACTATAAAATTTTGAAAATACTGGATTCCTCTATTGTCCAAACTTTAGCCATTATATTTACCAGTTCTCCATCAAAGTCATCTGAAATGAACACCCGCTTCACATAAAGCCTTATATTTTTGGTCTTGGGATTTACTATGTCATCCTTTCCCATGGGAGGAATGGCTGGCACATAGAGTATAGACCGAAACTCTACCTCACCCTGCAAAACAGCTCAAAGCAACATAGACAGGCACCATAATGTAAGAATAGCTTCTTAAAAGAATCACACATTTTCATTGATAGTAAAGTCTGCACTCAGCTGAAGTTTTCTCATTTACTAATGGCTAATTGGTGCCCAGTTTTGGAAGCAAATAACACTGAAAAACATGTACAGAAGATTTCAAAAAGCAAAAGGAAACTGAGAACAAACAAAAGCCTTCTAATCGTTACTATACAAGACTTTAACAATTTGTTACCTCAGTTGTAAAGTGTGAAGATGCTAATGGATCCAAGTATTCATTAAAAGTTTTCTTGTAGAATTCATTGTATTCCTCAGTTGTGACTTCCTTTGAGTTACGAAGCTGTGCACATATAAACAGAATAAATAATTAGTCTACAGTAAACATGATGGCATTTTTTTAATTACATTAAACATGCAAATAACGAAATCTTTAGCTCACCCATATTGGTTGAGTCTCATTAGTGAGCTCCCAGTCCCAGTACTTCTCAACAACAGTCTTTGTTTTTTTCTTCTTCTGTTACAATATAAAAGTCACGGATCAGTTGCACATAAGATACTAATCCATAATTTTAGATACAAGCAGAATAAATTAAAGGCATGCTTTACACAGTTTGTAGTACAGAAAAAGGAGCTATCTACCTCAGTTTGCTCATCTTTGTCCATCCTTTTTGGCTTCAGCCGGATCCTCATCAACCTCAACCTGAAACAGAGCCCGAGGATAAATACACAAAATATGCTAAATTTACTAGGTAATATAAAAAATAAGAGGAACCTATGACAACTCAGAGGGTACATTCAGTCATTTAACTTATGCAAATATGTTACACAAACAGATAGCCATACTTCTTTAGTGAATCCCTTTTCCTGCCAGGTGTATATTGGGAATGAAACAAATTGCGAATAGTTTTTCACAAGCTTCTCAATCCGTTCCGGATGTGCAAAACCTTTGTCATCACGCTGAAAGTGGGAATGAGATAGAGTACAAGGTTAGCTTGGAAATGATAAACAGTTACAAGCTACTCTAACAATGAAGTTTCTCAAATGACCTTAAGATATAATGTAAGGCGGGTTCCTCTAGGCATAAGCTTCTCAGGGTCTGTCTCCTCCCGAATGGTATAGGAGCTTGCATTGGCCTCTCCTTCCCATACATATTGTTTTTCAGATTTTGGGCTCTTTGTTGAGACAACAACCTTCATATAGCAAGAGATACATAATTAAAAAAATATATATTTATTTTTTTTGATAAGTACATAATTAAAAAAATATCAATATAATTAATTCAAGGGTTAAAAATAATTGTAAAATCTACAGTAGAGGACATACTCTATCAGAAACGAGGAATGCTGAATAAAATCCAACACCAAATTGACCAATTAAATTGTTGTCCCCACCAACATCCTTGCTATCCTGTGAAAAAATTCAATTTCTTTTAAGTACAAACATGATTCTGACTAAAGTGCCTGGAATGAGGAAAACTAAGAGTCTGTTTGAAGAAGGATTAGACCTTCAATGCTTTCAAGAACTTTGCGGTTCCACTTTGCGCAATAGTTCCAAGGCAGTCAACAATTTCTTGTTGAGTCATACCAATGCCAGAATCACTGCATATAGAAAAACAGGTTGCATACTGCAAAAGGAAGGGAAGGAAGAACATTTTTTCTTTTTAAGTTATTGATGCTCATGAAGCTTACGTGATAGTAATAATCCCATTGTCCTTATCAGTTTGAATACGAATATCAAGATCAACAGCTCCCTTCAAAAGCTCAGGCTCTGTAACACTGAGAAACCGCAGCTTGTCCAAGGCATCACTTGCATTGCTGTGGACATAACATATCACATTTCGGAATAATCAGCATAATCTAACTCAAAAGTAACTCTATCTTTCTTGAAAGTTGTTTTTGTTTTTTTTCCAGATTATGACAAAGTTCAATGCTGGGTAACAACCACAAGCATCAACCCCTTTCCAAACCCAATCATTTTTCTATTATAATCACAATCATATTTCATTACACAAGAATTATCTCACACCCGAAAACCAAAGAAAAGATCAATTTCAGGTTTTGAAAAAATAAATCTTCAACCTTGACTTCATGTAGCCACTAATGTTTATTAACTGTGAAACACTATAAGAGATACCGTGTGCAGTTTTTAATAATGCTTGGCCTCTGCTCTGCTATTGGCAGTATTTGGACTTGAACCCCAATTTAACCAAATTACAACAAGATTTTGGAAAATATATCTAAGCAAATATCACTCATGCATCAATCTTAGAGAAAACAGACAGATCAAAACATGCCTGATAAGTTCCCGAAGAAACACCTCTTTGTTGCTGTACAAGCTGTTAACTATGAGGTCCATAAGGCGACTGACCTGCCACCAAGATGGAAACATAAGAAAAGTTTGTCCGAAACCCTCTAAGCAGTGTAATAAAAGCCAATCAGTCCTAATGTACCTCCGCTTGATACTCATATCTCTCAGCTGGTGGAGTAGCCGATGCATCAGATGCGGCAGCAGTTGACTCATATCGCTTGCCCAAAAACAGTGTATCTTTCAGATGCTGTACTTGAGTCAAAGATTTGATGGTATCACTCCTCCCAGGATTTAACCCCGAGTACCATCGACTTCTGGGCTCACTCCCTCCCACCTTTTCATTATCAAATAAATATAACATATCATGCCCCCCAGAAAATTGGCAATACAGCACAAATAACCCAATCCCAATTACATGAAGCAATAAACTCAGGTCTCGCAAGCAACCATTATATATACAATTGAATCAAACAAAGACAGCTATAACATAAGCAGCACATATTCAACATACAATAATACACTATAAAAGCTTGTACTTCATGAAATACAGAAACCAAATGTACTACTTCCCCCTCTAATTGGTCAATGAGGCCGAACAAATTGATTTTTGAAGTAGAATGTGCGATATCAATTACATATTATCAATTGTAAATAAATCAATAAATAAATAAACTGAAAGCAATACAACAAGCTCTAAACTGTGATTATATTAACAAAAACATATGGCTCTCTAAGCAAAACACTTATTTCCAATTATATATACACACACAAAATGATTGTGAAATGCATAAAAACGAAAACCCAAATATAAATTTGATCACTTTTCACTAAAACGCAAACAAATTTTTTTTTTTTTTGGTGTGGGTTCTTTTCTAACATACTAAAACCGCACACGCAGTGACACACACAAAAATGAGTCCTATCATGCACAGAAACGAGAACCCAAATCTAAATTTTATCCATTTGCAGTAAACAAGTATACATAACACAAGAAATAACGTTTTTTTTTCCTCTCTCTTAAAAATAGTTTTATGAATAATAAAAACAAAACAAAAAAATTATGTGATTAGGGGAAATGGAGAGCGTACGGAATCGAAGATGGGGACGGAGCAGGAGATCGGAGCCGCCGCATTACGGTAACGTGCGCCACCACCGGTGCGCAGAATGGCTGAGACGGAGCGCCGTGTGTGCTTGTACATATTTTTTCGAAGGAAGAAGCTTCTAGAAGCACACAGAGGACACCGAGAGAGAGAAAAAGTGTGAGGTCTGAGAGAATAGAAGGGGTGCTAGGGTTTTAGTAGGGGTTTCTGAATTCTGAGTGAGGGGTTTGAGAAGGTTCTGGAGATTGGGGCATTTTGGTCATTTGGTCATCCATGAGAAGAAGCTGATGAATTGATGATTGTCTACTAGGGCCTCGGGGTTTAACGAGTGGGTGAGTTTTGATTAATAAAAATTATTTTTATTAATATGATAAATACTTCTTTTTTTTAGATAGCACTTCATTCTTTCCGCGTACCATATTTTGAGAAACGAAGTTTTGTCAATTTAGAGAAATTCTAATATGAACTTACACATATGTATATTTTGAAAAAAACGGAGATCGAACTTACGTCCTAATAAAGGAGTGAGGCTTTTTGGGAAGGGGAATTATAACTGGACTGAATGCCTAAGCGGCATTTTCAACTAATAGTTAAAGTAATGAAATGTAGTTCAAAATTTAGCTTAAGTTTGTTGATGCTTAGTTGGGGTTGGGGTTAAAAGATAAAGATAAAGCAATTGGTCCGAAGTGTGAGAAGGGAGCTTTGGCTTTCATGGGAGTGGGGTTTCAAAAACTGAAACAAAAGAGAAAGAATGCTTGGGTTTTAAGAGAAAAAATGTCCTGAGTGAACATTAGGTTTAAGTGAGGCGTGGCTAGAAGAAGATGGAGTCTAGCACTTGGATGTGGGTGGGTGGCCACACCAAAGAATTTCCTTTTCTCTATTCCGTGCTAGAGGAACGTTTGCGGTTCTCTCCAAACAACTCGAGCTTCAATATCATGGAGGGAAAATTATTTAGTAGTGCCAGATTACAAATAAATGCGTAGTCCCCCCTCTCACAGAATGGTGGGTCCTATCATGAATTTAATTGGTGGGACCCACCATTCATGTGATGGGACCTATCATTTATATGAGAGAAGGACTACGCATTTATTTGTAATTCTGGACTATTGAGTAATCACTTGTCATGGAGGCCTTCGTTAGGTTTGGAAGGGTCAAGCGCTGTGACGTGGAGGCGGCGGCTTGGAGGTAGTGGCGGTGAGGAGGTCTAAGTGAAAGCTGGGGGATTTGAGGATTTTGAGTACTTGAGATATAAGGGTGATTGGTTAGAAGATATGCGTGGTGCATTAATGGTGGTGGCCACTGTTACCACAACGATCACTTACCAACCTGCACTCCTATGCAGAGTAGGACAAATCGATATAAATGATAAGGTAAATTATATTGACACCCCCGATGTTTAGTGAAACTAGACTCGGTACACCCTATTTTCAACAAATGACACGCCGCTCCAAAATTTCTAAAATAATTGACACTCAGTTCCAAAATAATTCACACTCCACTCCATTTTTGGAGTGGAGTGTGAATTATTTTGGGAATTTTGGAGCAGAGTGTCTTTTGTTGAAAATAAGGTGTAGTGAGTCTAGTTTCACCAAACATTGAGGGTGTTAGTGATACTAGTCAAATAGCAATGACCACTTCGTCAATTGTATCATTAGGGCCTTTCGTCAAAAGAAGAGACTCCACTTTAAGTGCAAATTGAAAAGCCAAATATCAAACATAAGGTCAGCCAATCTGAACAAAAAAAAGAAGGTTGAAAAATCACCTTATCAATTTTCAAGGGTGTGCTTCTTGGATATCATGGAAGAGCTGATAAAGAGATGAAAAAAGAAGATCCATCGACTATAAGTAGACAGACAATAAATTTAAGAATGACTATGAAACTCCTCAACTCCCTAAATTATCATCACTTAGACAACAAAAAGAGATATCAATTTAATGGAGAAATCAAGTGGAATTCGAAACAGATTAATAGAGCAATTGAAACCGAGGAAAACTAGTGCAGGAGAAGATGAAAAGGTGTAAGCAGTTTGATGGAGAGGTAATGGTTTGATTGAGGAATTCAATTGAGAAGAGGTGACCATGAGATAAGAAACAACACGTTTATTTATGAAGAAGAACAACAACAAACAAACAATGTCATTTTAATGGTGCGTTTTGTTAGTATATATTATAGGATTATTATAGTCTTACTGGGCTTTAGGCCCAATATACTTGTACTGCACATACTTGTACTGCACACACTATTCTGCCTATATAAAGGCAGTTCCGTGTATTAGTTTACTCACTGAATATATTATACAGAGCTATTTTGCTCACTTTCAATCTCTCTTTTCTTTCTCAACATGGTATCAGAGTCACTTTCTTGTGGCCTTCACTAGGCAAAATCCGGCGTTTCTCCGCTGCTACAAGTTCACTGGTCTCTTTCCCGAGATCGCAAACCCTCTCGCCTTTTCTGCCTTCCTCGGAATCCTCATCTTCGAGTCGCTGTTCGAGTCACGGACAGCTCCATTGGATAGATCTCATCAAGATCTATCCATTGCCATAAGAATCGGCCGGATCCGGCCTCGCACGTGCCCTTACACGCTGTTAGAAGTTTCTGGTTCTCCAGCCATGTGTGCATGCGCTCCCACGCGCCGACCAGCGCCGCCACGTGCTCCCACGCGCCTTACGCTCGCGTTTCTCTATTTTTCCGTGCCACGTCAGCCCTAGTGCGTTAGCGCCACGTCAGCTTTAGTGACCGCCGCCTTTGACCGTTGACCGCCGCTGTTGAACCGGACAAAAAAAAAAAAAAAAACCACTGTCCTTCACGGTTTTTCGCGTAGATTTCATTTTTGAAGTCCTTTTTCTCATCCGGCTCTTCCAGGTATAGGTTCTACTTTAGGTCATGAGATTACACATTCAATTACTGTTATTCTTGATGGTCTCGCTTCTTATCATGCTTGGTCCCAAAACATGATTGTTTTTCTCAAAGGGCGCCGACTTTGGCGTTATGTTACTGGTGACATTCCAAAATCAGTGCCTGGACTTGTCACAGACTCCGATAGTTCTGATGGTGACTTTGTAGCTGACGTAGTCGTCTAGGTTGATGATTTTGAGGCACGTCTTGAGGAATGGGAAAGCATCCAATGCAGGATCCTTTCCTGGTTCATTAACACCTTTGTGCCTGCCATTAGCAGTCTCCTTCCTCGATTGGAAACAGGTCAAGCGGCCTAGTCTTTCTTGACTACTCGGTACAACTGCACTTATGACTTTGCCTTGGAATTTCATATTGAAGTCAAGCTTTATCAGATGTGTCAAGAATCAGGTCAATCTATTTCTGATTATTACTCACAGACTGCTTCTATGTGGGAACAACTAGCTGCTGCTGATCCACCACTCCGATATGCTAAAGACATCGATCTTTTTGCCAAGTACAAAGATCGTCGTCGCTTCACACAGTTTATGATGGGTCTCCGTGAGGACTTTGAACCTACTCGAGCTGCTCTGCTTAGTCGCTCTCCTCTTCCTTCACTTGATGCTGCTGTCAAGGAGTTTATTTCTGAAGAAAATCGGCGTTCTCACCATCATTTGTCTTCTTCAGATGTTGTCTTGGCTACACCTCATCCTCCATTTTCTTCTTCTGATCGACCTTGTCGTATTTGCACGTACTGTCACAAACCAGGTCATGACATCACTGAGTGCTACCGCAAGAAAAAGGATGACAAATGGAAACAAAATCAGTCCCGTGGTACTTTTCCTCGTCCACAAGCAGCTCCTATGAGTTCTGTCCCTGTTGATGATCCTGTGGTCACTGTCTCTCAACTTGAGAGTATGTTTCATCAGTATATGTCTCAACCTTCCCCTGCCCTTTCAGTCACCTCAGGTAACAAATCTTGGCTCCTAAACTCAGCTTGCTGTAATCACATGATTCCTTATGCTTCCCATTTTTCTCAAAAGATGCCTTTAGCTCATTCCCCTATTATTTACACTGCTGATAGCTCACATATGTCTGTTAGTCACATAGGCACTATCTCTTCTCCTGATTTGACTATCCCTGATATATATCTTGTTCCAAAGTTGTCCCTCAATCTTTTTTCTGTTGGTCAACTTTGTGAACTTGGTCTTGATCTCCACTTTTCTAATCGTGGTGTTGATGTGCAGGATCCACTGACGGGTAAGCTGCTTGGGATAGGCCGTAAGATTGGACGTTTATTTGAGCTATGCAACTTGCAAATTCCCTCACATATGGTCTCTTCCTCTGTTGCTGCCACAACCACCTTATCTCCAAATTTATGGCATTCTTGCCTTGGTCATACCTCTTTATCTCGTCTTCAGTTATTAGCTTCTCAAGGTACTTAGGGTCTGTTAGTTTTCATAAATTTGATTGTATGTCTTGTCAATTTGGCAAACAAACAAAATTACCATTTAATAACAGTGACTTTTTTTCTTCTGCACCTTTTGATCTTGTTCATTCTGATATTTGGGATTCTGCTCCATTTTCCACTGAGGGGGGATCTCGCTATTTTGTGATATTTGTTGATGATTATTCTAGATTCACTTGGATTTACATGTTAAAACATTGTTCTGACCTTGTTCCTATTTTTCAAACTTTCCACAAAATGATTCAAACTCAATTTTCTCGCACAATTAAGGTTTTCCTGTCAGATAATGCCCAATAATATTATGATAAATCTTTCCTCTCCCTTTTGAATTCTAATAGCACCCTTCCCCATTATTCCTGTCCCTATACCTCTCAACAAAATGGTCGTGCCGAACGAAAACTTCGTCACATTTTTGATGTTGTGTGTACCCTCCTCATATCTGTCCTCTGTCCCTGAATGTTTTTGGGGTGAAGAGGCTCTCACTGCCGTTTACACCATAAATCACATTCCCTCACCTACTACTCATAAGAAATCTCCCTTTGAGTTACTTTATGACAAACTCCCAAACTATTCCTCTCTTTGAGTATTCGGTTGTGTTTGTTTTGTCTCTCTTCCTTCCCATGAACGAAACAAACTCGAACCACGGTCTCGGTTGTGTTGTTTTCTCAGCTATGGTATATCTCAAAAGGGTTTTCACTGCTATGATCCCATATCTCGTCGCCTTCGTATCTCCCGTCATGTGGAATTTTGAGAACATCAGACTTTTTCTAGTCACCAACATTTTCCCTTTATCTCTTCCTCCATGACTCCCATTTTCACTTATCTTTCCATTGATCTTTATCTTGACCCTGTGATGGACTCTGCCCCGCCTCCTAGCTCTTCAGATGTCCCATCTTTGGTTCTTTCCCCAGCTGTTGGCTCGCTTGATTCGAATTCTGCACCATCAGCACCATCAGAGTCTCCCCCAGATATTCGTCGTTCCACTTGAGTAAGGGCTCCTCCTTCTCATCTTACTAATTATCATTGTTACTTTGCCTTTGCTACTCTCCATGAGCCTCATTCCTATCGTGAGACTAGCACTAATCCTCTTTGGCAGCAAGTTATGGCTAATGAACTTGATGCACTTCACAAGACTCATATTTGGGACATGACCACTTTGCCTCCTAGCAAGTTTGCAGTTGGTTGTAAATGGGTCTATAAGATCAAGACTCGGGCTGATGGATCCGTTGAACGTTACAAGGCTCGCCTGGTTGCTAGGGGATTCACTCAGGAATATAGCATTGATTATGAGGAGACTTTTGCTCCTGTTGCCCGTCTTACCTTTGTTCAATCCTTACTTGCTGTTGCTGCTGTTCATCATTGGCCTCTGTTTCAAATGGATGTGAAAAATGCATTTTCTCAATGGTGATCTTCTTGAGGAAGTCTACATGCAGCCACCTCTTGGCTACCCTGATTCTCAGAATCAAGTTTGTCACCTTCACCGTGCTCTCTATGGTCTTAATCAAGCTCCTCGGGCCTGGTTTGCTAAGTTTAGTTCTGTGGTTGCTCAGCAGGGTTTCACCCCTAGTTTTTATGATTCAGCTCTCTTCATTTGCCATACGTCTACTGGTATCACTTTCATTCTTCTTTATGTTGATGACATGATTATTACAAGTGATGACATTGCAGGCATCCGTGATCTACAGAAGTTCCTTAGTCAACATTTTAAGATGAAAGATCTTGGCACTCTTAGCTACTTTCTCGGTCTTGAGGTCACCTCCTCTTCTGATGGTTACTATCTCTCTCAGGCCAAATATGCTTCTGATCTTCTCTCTAAGGCCGGTCTCACTGATAGCAAGACTGTTCCCACTCCCTTAGAGCTTAATGTCAAGCTCAATACTACTGATAGTGAGCCTCTCTCTGATGCTACTCTATACCGACAGTTGGTGGGCAGTCTTATCTATCTTACTATCACCTGTCCGAACCTTGCTTATGCTGTTCATCTGGTTAGTCAGTTCATGTCTGCTCCTCGCTGCACTCATTATGCTGCAGTTCTTCGTATTCTTCGGTACATCAAGGGAATGCTCTTTCATGGTCTTCACTTTTCAGCTCAGTCTTCCCTTGAGTTGCGCGCCTATGCTGATGCAGATTAGGCTGGAGATCCCATTGATCGTCGCTCTACCATAGGTTACTGTTTCTTACTGGGTTCCTCTCTTATCTCTTGGCATAGCAAGAAACAATCCGTTGTTGCTTGTTCCAGTACTGAAGCTGAGTACCGTGCTTTCGCTGATGCCACCTCAGAACTCCTCTAGCTTCGTTGGCTCTTGACTGACATGGGTGCTCCCCAGCCCACCAGTACTCCTATTCACTGCGATAATCATAGTGCTATTCACATTGCTCATAATGATGTTTTTCATGAGCGCACCAAGCACATTGAAATCGATTGTCACTTCATTCATCATCATCTTCAGCAGAGTGCTCTTCACTTACTATATGTCTCATCTGAGGACCAGCTTGCTGATGTATTCACCAAGTCCCATCCACCGAGACGCTTATGCGATCTTGTGTCCAAACTCAAGATGGCTTCTTCGTCACCACCTTGTGTTTGTGGGGGGATGTTAGTATATATTATAGGCTTATTATAGGCTTACTGGGCTTTAGGCCCAATATACTTGTACTGCACACACTACTCTGCCTATATAAAGGCAGTTCCGTGTATTAGTTTACTCACTGAATATATTATACAGAGCTATTTTGCTCACTTTCAGTCTCTCTTTTCTTTCTCTCTTCTTATTCTCAACACGTTTGACAATCAAAACGAAGTCTTCAAAGAAGCCAAAAGCAATGTGTAAAATATATATATATTTTTTCTTTTTAGGAAAAAACGTGTAAAACCTAAAGCACGTTTCGGAGCCAATGAGGACTTTTCTTATTACCCATTTACGGACATGTATATTTATGGAAAAATTTAAAAGAGGGATTTGAGGATGGCATAAAAGTGGAATAGTTTTTTAAAATGAGTAGAACAATATCAACGTATGAAGAAAATTAACCCAAAAAAAAAAAGGGATAAAAATTTAATAAAGCATTTAAAGGAGTTAATAACGAAACATTTAAGGCCATATTAATATAAGAATTTAGAAATATTTTAATAAGAAGATTCATTTATTATTGACGCATCGATCATGACAAATAGATAGTCGCACTTGGCATTAATTGTCCAATATGGATTCCACGTGTCATGCTGAAGACGGAAACATATTTGCTCCCTTGTTGCAATGGATGAATAAGCAATCCCAAAAATTTAACTTAGTTGGCCCAATCAAAATTAGACATCCCAATTAAAATTCCAAGTCACCTCTACCTCAGCAAAAACTAACAGAATTGTTACTTTTTCTTTTTTCTTCAACATTAGCTCTGAAAGCTCTCCCGTTTATCTCTTCCTCCCCCGACTATGTCGTTATCCCATTACCTCACTGAACCCTCACACCATACTCAAACCCACAAATCCCAACTACCCAAACTATGTATTAAATACGAGATTTTCACATTCATCTCTTGTGCCATAGTCCCAAACCCATGACCAAAACATTGGGCTAATACTGATTTCGCTGGAAAGTGAGAACCAAATGGATCAAATTGGAGCCAAATGAAAGATGATCCAGGAAAGAACGGTAGCCAATCCTGGGTCTTTTTTTGGCGTTTGATAAGTTTTCAGAACATGATTATTTGTAAATAATAAAAAATAATTGTGTTCCCACAATGGAGTAGGGGGTGCATTTCCAAAAAGCAATTAAAAAAAAGTGGATAGCTTACAAATAACCGTGTTCCAGCAATGGAGCATAGGGGGAATGGCCATTAGTGGACGCCTACCACTTTTCATTGGTTAGAGAGGCTCTCTTAATACGTCAAGAAAAGATGTTCACAAGAGCCAGAAAAAGACTGTCATAGGAACTTAGACCACCTACGCGCTGGTAAATGAAAACCATCTTGTCAGGTGTTTTTATTTTTATTTTTGGTTTGTTTATCTTTAAATATATAATATAGGTCATTTTTAATCTCGTTTAGAAGGGTGACATACGAAAAATTATATTATATTCCGAAAGTACAATTAAATGTGTACTCCTTCCTCTCACAGAAGTGGTGGGTTCCCACCATAAATTTAATTAGCAGGACCTACCACTTCTGTGAGAGGAGGGAGTACGAATTTAATGTACTCCTGAAATATGATATAATTATCCGTGACATACGGGGGATGTGTTGGCCATAAATTGTATGTTTGTAAAGTATATTTCCAAAAAGCAATCAAAAAAAGTAGGTAGCTTTTAACACTACCGTTGGGAATTTCACACTTTATCCCTATATTACCCTTACCTTTTTTTTCTTGAAATCTCAATTTTGCCCAAATCTCAAAACAGAGAAAATTACCGAATTGTGCTCAGTTTATAATCAGCGTATTTTGCTTCGCTGGTACCACCTCTCCACGGCCCCTGTTGTAAGTTTCATTTTGGCGATAAATTCACAGTATGCCTTCCATAGAACACATTAGTTTCATCCAAAAAATTAGTTCAAATTGAGAATAGAAGAACATAGAAATTAGTAGTGATATTTACTCATTTCTTTTTCTGCTGAATGGTTTGTGTGTTACTTGGTAGTGATATTTACACTCTCACCTTATAGAGGTGGCAGGGAACGGTTTCAAAATGAAAACCAGTTTTTGTTTTTGTTTATTATGATAGCCCACAATTTTATTTTATGAGCCATAACAACTCACATTAGCATGTGTTGTATACCAATTAGGCCATATCTTCCTTGCATTTACATAGCAGTAGTTTACTCCTTTTTTTCTCCCCTCTTTTTAGCACATGAATACCGAGTCACTTAATGCAGTTGATTCAAAAGTTAACTTACTGACAAGAACATATTGTCTGCTTCAGTATAGTTAAAAGTTATAAATAAGGGTTCTTCACTGAGAAAAATTGTGCTAAAGCATAAGAACCACTTAACAAATCTGACCAAGAATTGTTTCCATATTTCGTCCGTGCAACTTTGAATTGTAAGATCTGAATGGTTTATCTTAAAACTTGGTATGCAACTTTATTTTCCATAACTAAGTCAAAGCAATCTTGGTCACTGAGGTTTGCACTGACAGCAGGACAAACAATAAAAAATAAGGTTTTAAGTGAAAAAGAAGGAAGCCCATATCTGGAGAGTACTTAGATAAGGATTAATTATATATCATTCCATGCTTAATCAAAACAAAGGAAGATAAAAGAAATTAATATATAGAGAGACAGAACCATAAACGAAAGGACTAAAAATTAATCTACAGATGAAGAGAAGTATCAACGTCAGAATTCTCAAAACTTCTTGAGGTGCTTGCCATGGCTGCACCATTAGGCCATAAGTTTGGCAAGGTTGGCATCTTCATGGCTTGAAAATCAGCTTGCTTTGTCTGTAAGTTAAGCCCGAGGGAGGGTGAATCTTGAAGAGTTGATCTATGTGGAGTAATCATTTCAGGTTGGAAGGATAACTTTGAAGGCTCAAAATGCGTCGTCGGCATAATCCTTTCGGTCTCTGCAAATAGTTTTAGAAGCTCTTTCTCCTCCCTTCTCTCCTTAACTTTCTCCAATTGCCTAAACCTTTCTTGCAGGAGAGCAATTGAGGAGCTAACCATGGTGGGATCATTACTTTGCCTACCCATTGCAGAGAGACCTTTATGGTGGGAAATATTATATGTGTATGGGCTATAATTGGCTTTGAAGGGTTACAATGCATGAGTTTGTATATATATAGAAGATAAATATATATATATATATATATATATATATATATATATATTTTTTAGTATTAATGTATGCATTTTGCGTGTTTATATTTCTAATTGATTCGGGATGATGTAATATAATTAAGAATCGGCGACTGTGTGACAAAAATCCAAGAGGAAAAGTTTGGAGGCTAGTCTAGGGAGGCTTGAATTGGTGGATGTGTAAGTAAAAGGACTTTTTGAAGGATTAAAAGGGAGGGGAGATAAAGTCCAAAATAAAATGGAGGGTAGCATTTGGAAGGGAGCTTTGTGGGGGAATAAAGGGTTAGGTAATGCATGTGTCGGCTTATCTTTTAAAAACTGTTTGCTTTGGGAAGATGGTGTATGTCATGGTGGGTTTTGGAGGGATCTTATTTCGTTTGTATCTGTTTTCAACTTACTCTTTTTATTTTATTTTATTTTATTTTTGAGGGAGTTCAAATTAGGGGAGGTGGGAAATCTGCAGAAAAGACAAGGGTTTAGAAGGAATAATTTTGGAGTTTGATGTTTTAGATATGGGCCCCTCTTATTTGAGGAAAAAGAAAGGTAACTAACACGCACATGAAGTTTCTTTTTTGGTAGTATGATTTCATGTCATTTGCAACAGGAATGTTACACATTTTGGCACAAGGTAACTCATAAATACCTAGTATACACTTCTAGAAGTTATAACCATTATATCAGACATAAGTTAGGCGTTTCAGTTGCATGTCCAAGGCAATTGAATCAACATATTTGTATATCCCCCAATAAGTTTTTGTTCTAAGTTCTAACTTTAATATATTTGGCTTTGAATAAGGCCGTGCCCTATGGGGGGCTGTGGATCTGTTTTACTATATTTTAGAAATATAGTTTCTTTAGAAGCATGCTTGTTCCACTAGCAAATCTTTCTCTAGGGTCTCATCTGCTATTATGTTTGTATCAATGTGATATTTAGATGGCTTCAATTTGTTTCAGATAAAAAAGCAAATTCAAGCTATTAATATGGTTTATAAGCTTCGCACTCTTCCAGTTCCAGAGTTTTTAAGGTGAGGCTTATTGCCACTCTTGTTTATTAAGTTAGTGTTTCCTCCAATAAACAGCAAAGAGAAAAATACAAAGATTATTTTACATCAGATGATTATGCTTGTTCTTTATATTTTAGAAGACTAGTTTACCACACTGAATTTGATCACAGGATCCACGCCCCATATATCCTTAGCTTGGCCATTGGAATTTGGGTGACATCAGTGATTTCCTAAATTTAGGAAGTACTAAAATGAGTTTATTACAGAAATGTATTTTTGCCAGTAAATTCAGTGGTATCGAGTTTAAGATTGATACTGAAAGTCTGAAACATATGTAAATCTCAAGATGAATAAAAAAAAACTCTTAATTATAGTGTCTACCATCATTGCTGAAGAATATCACTTGTGGTAGTGTAATTGATGACTTGCATGTTGTTCTCCCACAACATGAATTGTATAGAAGGAAGATGGATGGAATTCAGACTAAAATTTAAAAAGTAATGATTATTGTTGATTGTATAATTTTATTGGCTTTTCTAGTCAAAAGGTAAAAGAAAATGTTGCTTGTCTCATAGCATAAGCACTCATTTCCTTTTGGTGGTAGTCTAGAGGTTATTTGTGGACATTAGGGACTTCAATTATATTTTCTAGGTTAAACTATTGTTTTCGTCCCTTAACTTTTTTTAAAAATGACGAAAATTCATGTGTAAAAACGAACATTTTTAAAGTTTAGGGACGAAAAACGAACTTTTCAAAGTTCAGGGATGAAAACCGAATTTTATGCAAAGTTTAGGAACGAAAACAATAATTTACCCTATTTTCTAAGCTGAGGAAAAGACTGATGATGAAAAACTGAATGGAAAAATATTTGAAGAGATTAGGGGAGTTGCTTCTCTTCGTTTACCGTTTACCCCATTATAGAACAAAGAGATAATCATGTATACTGTGACCTAAAGCATATATTTTTAGCTATCGTGTGATCCAATATTTATATGGCATATATATCATAATCTCCATAGAAAGTTTGTGGCATACCTATTTTGCTGCATTATCCGCGTGTAGATAAATATTATCCAAGAACTTGTCTTGAGCCAAATATTATCAGAACAATAATTTGACTCATCTAACTTATACATGTTTAGAGTCGGGCCTTGGTGTGATGGCAAGTGCCTTCCATCAAAAGCGACAGATTGCAGACTCAACTCCAGGAACCTCTCAAAAAAAAAAATGTGAGTAACGGTGCCTACCAATCACCTCTCTCAAATCCCGTAAAAGTGGGAGCTTTAGTCTTTACGCACTGGTTACGACATTTTTTAATTTAAGCCTGTCTCTTCTTATTACTCCGCCACTGAAATTTCTCCGGTGGTTTAAGCAAGCATTGCACCTTCAAGACGCAAAACTAATACTTGGGCCATTTAGTGTTGCAGTCCTACGGCTCTGCCTGTGCAAGATTTTATATCAATTGCATCATTGGCCGGTTTCCATCTTTATCTACAATAGCTATACAACAGTCATTCATCAATTTGATCTAAACTCTATTGCAAAACATAATATGGAATTGGTTGGAACAATCCTGACTTCTCAATAATTGTCTATATTCAAAAGGGTAAAGAAAATTTGTATGCATATGCTGATAAGTTGAAAACTATGATCACAAGGTGGGCAGGGAAAATGGCAGCAGAGGGAACTACTGAATATTCTGGAAAGAGTTAAAATTTATCATGAAATGATACAGGGAATGCATATATTTTATTAACTATTGTTGGCAATGAAAAAATAATTTGAATTGACATTTCTGAGGTATACAACAGCCAAAAATTAAAATTTAGGTGTACCTTACATCTAGTTATGATGGTTATTAGGAAAATTGGCGAGCTCTGCATTCACAACATCGAAAGCTGCAGCACTTGATCCTGCATATATGTAGTGCCAAGAATGTCAAATCCAAAATCCTTGGTTCTCTCACATTTGAAATGGCAGCAAAAGTATGGTGTAAGCATGTAAAACAATGACCGGCCAGTCAGATTGGCACTACAAAGATTGTATTCAATGTCTCCAAGAAGCCTGCCTAGATGATCATCTATGTCTTTTTTTCTTTTAAAGTTCCTGGGCCACAAACAATATCAATTATTTTCATAGGCCTTAGCAACAATCCAAGATGACTACCCAAAACAACAATGATAAACTTTCCTTCGAAAGCTTAGAAATCCAAACAAAAACAGAACAATAAAATATAATTGAAAAAATTGGTGAAAGCAATAATACGGTAAAGACTGCATTAACCCACACATGACAATCAGTTATAACAAATGGTAAAGCTCTGCACACCCTATGAAACGGACATCACTAGTTCGAGTCTCCCCTTCCCCCTTCCCTTGGCCTTGGGCCAAAATTTACTTAGAAGAAAAAAACAAATGGTAAATCTCTGAAATGTGAAGTTTAGCTAAACACAATTATATATATTTTTTTTTTGTAAATAATAAACTATTGAAAAGACCAAGCACACAAGTTTAGGTGAAAGAATACAACATCAAAAGGAGCAATTATCAATGCATAAACACAACTATATATGACAATCTTATTTTTATAATATGCCAGAAGCTTGTTCATCCTTTTGTAATTAGAAAATCAGATTAGGAAAAGATTAAAATCGACTTTCTTTAGAGGAAAAGTTGAAAAAAAATTGCAATGACAACATTAATCAGATTAAAGAATCAAAATATTGACAAATAAACAAAGAAAATAAAGAGAAATAACAAAGGGCAAAAAGAATTTAGAAAGAGCACTATCAGCTTACCAAATGTATGATGGAGTGGTTAAGTGATTGTGGCTGAAATTTATTTACACCTCTCAGGTGGAAAAAGAATGCAGTCTTTTGCAGTGGAGTACTGGATCCCATTTAACAGACACTCATCAGTCCTTCAGGAACTACACTGCATCTTTATATCTTGATATTTTTATAAGGGGAACCTCAACTCAATGTATGTCCCTTAAAACTCTTAATTTGTCAGCAATTTGATGTGTTTCTATGGATTTGTCTAATTTTGACAATTCTCTGGCCAAGATTTCACATGTCTGAAAATTGAGAATGTAATTTCTATCTTCCATAACATGAAGAAGCTTCATGCATATATCTAATTGCCCTTCCTTCAGTAACCCATCAACGAATACTGTCCAAACAATCTCATCATTGTTCCATTCTTTCTCAAGCATGCTCTCAAACAAAGTTTGAGCTTCTTCCACCCGACTTGCCCTGCAAAGAGCACAAATAAGTTCTTTGTAGATTGGTAAGTGGGGCTTATAGCCTCTAATTGCCATCCAGTCGAAGATTTTCAGAGCATAGTCCACTTCTAAGTTCTTGCAATGAGCAACTAATAGAGATTCATAAATTTCTTGATTAGGAGACAAACTTCTCTCCTTCATATTCTCCATCAACTGATCTGCTTCCCATGGTCTGCCTTCTCTACACAAGCCTCTCACTAGAGTACAGTAGGTATCAACAGTAGGTTCGCATCCATTCTCTGACAATCTAGTTAAGAGACTACATAACATTTCAAAGTTGGTATATCTCTCATCTGAGCTGCAACTGTACACTGCTTCATGTTGGGCCACAACCTTTTCTGTGAGCAACTGACATTCCTTTTGCAACCCTTTCAACAAGACACTGTAAGTTCGGTAGTTGGGTTTGCAGCTCACATTAACCATTCGCCTAAGAAGTAAGAATGCATGATCTAGCCTACCAAGCATAACAAAACCATCAATAAGTGCGGTAAATGTCACCTCATCAGGAAATAATCCTTTTCTCTCCATTTCTTCAAGTAACTTCTCGGCATCATCAGCTTTGCCTTCTAGACATAACCCATAAATGAGTGAAGTATATGTGTACAAGTTTGGTGAGCAATTCCTTTTTTCCATTTCACGGAAGATCTTGAATGCAAGATCAGTCCCACCATTTCTACAGAGGCCATCGATCAAAGATGTGTAGGTAATGACATTTGGCAGCAATCCTAGCTCTGCCAACTTGTTACATAACTTCTCAGCCTCAAAAAAGCGATTATGTTTGGACAAACCATTTATAATGGCATTGTAGGTTTCAATACTTGGACAGCAACTACTTTCCTCCATCTTTTCGACTAATGATTGGGCAATGTCTAACTTACCCTCTTTACAATACCCATCAATCATAGCAGTGTAACTGACCTGATTTGGACTAATACCTCGTTCCATCATTTCATGGAAAAGAGTAGATGCACAGTCCAACTTCCCACCCTTGCAGAACCCTGAAATAAGTTCGCTATAAGTCCACTCATCTGGTTCACATCCAGTCTCCTTCATCATATACAATAATCTCATAGCATTGTTCAGGTTTCCCGATTTAAGGTACCGATTGATAAGTGTGTTATATGTAACCACAGTTGGAGAGGGACCAGCTTTAAGCATTTTGTTAAAAAGAATCATTGCCTTTCCAACATCACCCATCATGCAAAATCCCTTTATAATTTCATTGAAGGTTTGTGCATTTGGAAACATACCATGACCTTCCATCCAATCAAAAATCTTCAAAGCAACGCCGAATCTTCCTCCAGCACACAATTCATTTATCAAAGCATTATATGTTAACTTGGTTGGAAGTAAACCATCTTTCAACATCCTATGGTATAGCCCGATTGCAATCTCAAGCTTCCCAGCTCGAGACAACCCACTGATCAATGCTGTAATTGTATGAACATTCAGATTACAACCCCTCGTCCTCATACTCCCCACAAGTTCAATTGCCTCATCCACACGCCCAACCTCACATAATGAAGTAATTGGAACCGTATAAGTATACAAAGTTGGCTCAATCCCTTTCTCAATCATTTCATCAATCATGTCCAGTGCCTCATCCACCCTCCCATCATTGCATAGCCCATTAACAAGTGTTGAATACGTAACAGAATTCGGGTCACACCCCTCCTTCACCATCCTATTGAAAACCTCAAATGCCAATTTTAAATTAGCATTCCTACAATGCCCAAGAATCAAAGACGTATACGTAAAAACATCCGGGCACATATCATACTGAAAAATCTTACTCAAAACCAACTCGGCCTCCTGAACCTTACCCTTCTTACACAACATATTAATCATAGTATTGAATGTCATCAAACTTGGTGTAATCTCACTATTCAGCATTTTAGTATAAATATCATGAGCTACACCAATCATATCAAACTTGCCCAATTGAATCAAAAGCGTATTAAAGCTATACAAAGTAAACACAAAACCAGTTCCACTTATCTCATTCAAATACGATATTGCCCGCTTGAGCTGGTCCTCATTTTGACAAGCTTTGATCATTTGAATCCTCACGTGGTCCGCGTGCGCGAATTGGCATTCGCGCACGAGCCTATTGAGCATTGATACAAAACAGCTCGTATCCCGTTTGAAGAAATGCCTATTAGAGAACCAGTAGAAGAAACGCAAAGCCGAGTTGGTGTTGTTATGGATTTGAAGGATTTTGGAGACGTGGTAGGATTTGAGTTTGGGGGATAAGGCTTTGAGGTCTGGGTTTTTTTCCCATTGGGGATCAGAGAGGATGTGACAGATTTCAGAGACCAAGTTTTGTGGAGGGTCTTTGAAGGGTATGGGTGTTTGTGAAAAGTTGTTGTAAAAATGGTGGAAACCCAATTGAGAGAGGAGGGTTTTGAGGTGAATGGGAGGTGGGTTTTTGAGGGGCTTTAACATTTCGGGCGGTGGAAGCTCATGGGGTTGTGGTAGTAGTTAAAAAGCGTCTCAGATTGAAGAGAGGTCCTTGTCAGAAAGCGGGTTTTAAAGACTGCGTTTTTATGGTGCAAACACAGACACGATGCATATATTGTTGTTCCAATTCTACTGCGTTTTGTGGAATTGACATTAGTTGAGAAGCATCACTCACTCAGGTTAGAAGGGGACCGATGAATCGACTTCCTATTTCCTAATGCCCCAAGCCTAACTAAGTGCTGCGTTTGGATGTATGGGGAAGGGGAGGGAAGTAAAATTCACGAATGGGCCGGCTCCATCGGCTTCATCTTATATTGGGTTCGGTTTAGAAGCGACAAGTCCTAAACCGGTTTTAAGCCCTATGACCCTTCCCTTACCCAGTCTTTTTAGGATAAGGTCCATTTGATATGGCTCGTATTCTTTTGCATGCCAAAAAAATTAATATAATTTTTTTTTTTTTTATCATATTGTCTTTGTCTTTCTTTCAATACAAATAAACAAAAATACTCAAAAATAAAAGTTTAAATAATATATAAATTCGTATGTTTACACAACCAAAGTTTACTAGTCTTATGATTATCACAAAAGAATGGGGAAAAAAAAAAACTAGATGCCATGAAACATATCATCCTCCTCAAGTGCACCTATCATATGAAAACTATGAAATAGAGTTAAATTACCTACAAAGATTACTATATATATATATATTGCCTTAAGAATCAAACATAACATGTTAGGTTAAGAAAAATAAGTAAATAATTAGGGTAAATTACATTGACACCCCATTCTTTTGGGGAAACTAGACTCGTTACATCCTAGTTTGGGGAAATAACACTGCGCTCCCAAATTTATAAAATAATTAACACTCAGTCTCATTCCCTCATTTTTAAAGGAATATTCTTCACTTAAGCTTAAAATAATTGGAATATAATTTTTCTTCCTACCTTTGGTTAGTTAGGCATTGGTTAAAAAAATTAATAAAAAAAAAAAGGGGGCGGAGTGTTAATTATTTTGCAAATTTGGGAGCGGAGTGTCATTTCTCAAAATTAGGGTGTAGCAAGTCTAGTTTCTCCAAAAGAATGGGGTATCAGTGTAATTTACCCAAATAATTAATATGAATTGCATCAAGATCTACTCAATGTTATTAGTAGATCTAATAATGGAAATGTTCATGCTTGAGAATTGCAGTTCAAGTTGACAAGTAATTTTTTCAATATTTTCATCTATAATACCAAATTTTAATATAAAGTGAAAACTACTCAATAAAGAATAAATTTTTTCTAACTATGACTATTCTATAAGTTGATTAAATATTATCTCCAAATCCATATAATGAACTTCAAGTGAAAATCAAGACTTGCACATTCTTTGGTAGACAATATCAATACTTAGTCAAAATTTTACCTCAAATACTAAAAGTTGATTCAAAAAGCAACAATAGTTATAAGAATATTCAAAAGATTGTTTGCCATTAAAGATAGCTCAGAAATCTGATTGTAATTCTCTTTCCAACAAGAAAGAACATCTAACTTTACATTTTACTTTCAGTTAAGTCTAGATTCTTCCAAGTACATGTCCAACTAAGGATTTTGTTTTGTTTTTGTTTCTTGATTTTAAGCACTATGTGTATTTTCATTACAGTCAAAAACCTAATCATTTAAAAAAATATATCATAATACTCAAATTTCTCACATAGTTACACAAAGTTAGAAAAAAAAATCTTTTTGAAAAAAGGGATCATCTTGACATCTCAATGAGTTGGGTATGGGTTGAACCATTTTTGTTCACAGGTTCAAAAATCTCTACTCATACCCATTTTTTTCTTTTAGGTTCGAGAATGGTAATGGGCTCAAGTTCAAGAAATGGAAATGGATGTTTAATTAAGCTTGACATCTCAATGAGTCGGGTACGTACGGGTTGACCCATTTTTGTTCACAAGTTCAAAAATCTCTACTCATACCCATATTTTTCTTTTAGGTTCGGGAATGTTAAGGGGCTCAAGCCCAATTTTGGCATAGGTCTAGAGAAATGGAAATGGATGTGTTTAATTAAGCTTGTTTAGATGTTTTTTAAATGAAGAGAGGAAACGATTTGAGGGGAGGGATAAGATATCCCTCCAAATTAGGGGTGACAATTTGTGTTGGTGAGTCGTGTCAATATGGGTCAACCCAAAGCTAATCCATTTAATAATTGTGTCAAAACCCCTCAATACTAACATGACTTGTTTATTAAGCGGATTGACATAACATAACCCATGTAACGTGCTTAATAAATAGTTCATCCTGGGTTGACACACACACGACACATTTCAACTCATTTAATAAACATGTATTGGGGTGACACAAATACGACCAATTTCAAGTCACTTAACTAATATGACCCAAAATTATTAACATATTTTTAAATTTTGCAAGCACTAAATTATAATAAATATAAACAAATAATTCTACACACATTCTATTACATAATAATATCAATAAAGTAATATTATACAATCTAAAAGTTATTATTTAAATCCAAATTTAGAATTACACAATCTAAGAAAAATGAAATGAAATGAGAGTTTTGTTTTCTTTGTTTTGGGGAAAAAGAGTTATGGACTATAGAGTTTCAATGATTATAATTATTCAGTTAAATATTTTTTAAAATTCAATTTTATGCTGAATAAAAACTAAATTTAATTATATGGGTTAAACGAGTTCATATCAAAATAATTAACTCGTCTTGAGTGCATGAATAATAAATCGGGTATTTTTTGAATTCATTGCGGGTCAAGCAAATGATCCATTTATTATAATTGTGTTAAAGCGAGTCAACCCGCTTTAACATGGACCCATAAAATATTTATACTAAACACTAATTCCAAAAAAGTGTGACGTGTTTATGTAGGTCATGTCAAATATTAGAACCCCTATTCCATACCCCCTATCTTTAATTTCTCCAATTTGAAGAAATTTGATGGAAGATAGGTTTCACTTATGTGTTGTGGTGGGTGATGAGTGTGTGATTAATAGCATAAATGATATTGAAATATGTAACACACAATCCAACCAACAATATAAGTTCAAGCACAAAAGACCACGTGTCTTTATAAGTAATACAATAGCTTAAAAAGAAAAGGCAGTGATTCTAGTAGCATCAGTACACATGAACAACAAGAGAACTTCAACACAAGCAAGAAGACTGAAGAGTAAAGTTACAGCCGAAGAGACATCAAGTTTAGGTGATTTCTTCATTTTCCAGGGACAAAGTTAGTGGCGTAAGCCCATGCATTGTTGGCGACGGGGTCAGCAATATGGTCGGACAGGTTCTCAATTGGGCCCTTTCCAGTAACAATAGCCTGAACAAAGAAACCAAACATGGAGAACATTGCCAGCCTCCCATTCTTGAGTTCCTTCACCTTCAATTCCGCGAATGCTTCAGGATCATCAGCAAGTCCAAGTGGGTCAAAAGCACCGCCTGGGTAAATGGGGTCAAGTCCTTCACCGAGTGGTCCTCCACCAACCCTGTATCCTTCAATGAACCCCATGAGCACAACCTGACAAGCCCAGATTGCCAGGATGCTTTGAGCATGGATCAGGTTTGGGTTGCCAAGATAATCAAGACCACCCTCGGAGAAGATCTGTGCACCAGCCTTGAACCAAACTGCCTCACCAAACTTGACACCATTCTTTGAAAGGACTTCAGGGAAGACACAGCCCAGAGCTCCAAGCATGGCCCATCGGCTGTGGATCACCTCGAGCTCACGGTTCTTTGCAAAGGTCTCAGGGTCTGCTGATAAACCAGCAGTGTCCCAGCCATAGTCACCAGGGAATTCACCAGTCAGGTATGTGGGAGTTTGCTCTGAGAATGGTCCCAAGTACTTAGGGCGGTCTGGGCCATACCTGTTTAATTTATCACATTAACATGAAGGGTTGGGCTTTAAAATTTTTATATGAAATTTCCCATGACCAAATTATCTTTCTAAAATTCCTATATGAATTATTGAAGTATTAAAATAGAGAACATTTTTCAGAAAGAATGAAACTTTAAACATGCCAAATAGACTTGTGAAGGTAAGCTAGAGCAACCTCGAGTGCCTAGGTGTTATTGATAGAAGTAATTAAACTGAAACATTATTTATTTTTAGTTGTGAATTAAACTGTAACTTCAAACATGAATAATTAAAGTGTAAAGAAATCTTATCAAAAAATTAAAGTGTAAAGAAAAAGTTTCGCCTCTAATGTTTCCCACCTCGTAGTTTGCATTTAAGATATATAGAGACACCATTATAAGGGAAATATTGTTCCTTTTGCAAGTGTTTCTCTACTATAAATTAAATTGATGAACTTTGTATACAGTGTTTAACATGGATGTAATTTGTAAATGACTTAATAATACTAATAACAAAACTTAATTATTACCATATGCTTTGTGGAACACTCTTGATTGTGCGCCGCATGGTAACGCGGCCACCGCCAAAGCCACCAGCCTTACGGATGAGCTCATTGGACTGCTTCAAAGCAGTCTGGCCGGCGAATGCTGATTGTTGGATGGTGGAGGTTGCCATGGTTTAAGATAAGCTTCTTCTTTTTTTTTTCTTTTCTTTTTTTCGAATGTTGAAAGCTTAGTTGGTGTGAAGCCTATGGATATGTATTGGAGGGGAGAGATGTTATAATGGGAATGAGAAGATGTTGTGGATTAGGATATCTACACATCAGCAACATCCTATTGGTTGTCATATTGGATGTGGATTTCCATTCTGATTTTTCCTTGGGAGAGAGTGGATATTGTTTAGCCATGTCAAAATCACAGATTTTGTTTGTGGGATCATGTCCATTGCTTTGAGAATACACACAAGCCACATATGTGTTGTAGTATAATACAGTTCTTCTTTGGGGTTGGGCTGATGCCACTTCATGAATGGTCACAGGCCAATAACTTGGCCATGTCATCAAGTGTAAAAATTAAAACAATTCTAGAATTAATAAGCCCAATGCATGGTAAAAAGAGTATCTTCCCCATACGAAATGTGATTTATTTAGTAATTTAGATTAAATTGTACAAATTTAAAGGAATAAAGATTGCCGCATCATTTTCTTCGTTTTTTTTCAAGTCTGGTAAAAAAAAATACTATACTTATAATTACTTTATTATAAAAAGGTTTTATAAGAAGCTAACAATGAATGTGATCGACATCAATTTCAACAAATATAATAATAAATGTATGAATTACTTTTTTTTTTTTGGTAATTGCTTGAATCGACACCATTTACATTTATTGTCACATTAGTTTGTAATTATTTTTTTGTAATAAAATTTGTAGTAGATTTTCAGCATTTTCTCAATCTTATATAGTAAAATTTGTTTAGTATCATTAACATCACTGAATAACCAAATTTTAAACTAATATCTTTTCATGTATTTGCATTATTGCCTTCTGCGCTACACTAGAAAATAAAAAAGTATAAGTTAAGAAAATAATTTAATAATATAATTGAAATTGATCAATAAAATACATAGTAAAAATAAAATAATAAAAACTTACATGGTGAAAGCACATTGAGTAAGATTGAGCTTTTTATTTATTTATTTATATAAAAAAAACAAATTGTTTTCGAGAACAAAACTGAAACCAATGTACCAATCGTAAATTTTTTTTGGTGGGGCCCACGAATTCTGTTTTACAAACATAAAAACAGTTTTGTAAAAGTGTGTACCAAACAAGCTCTTTCACTTTGAAAATCCTTTTTCCTAAAGCATGTTTTCCAATTATTTTTTCAAAAGTAATTTTCAAACTCTAAAAAGTACTTTGTCCATGACTTCAATTAATTGAGATCTTGGACTCCAAAATCAAGACAACAAGGCCCCTAAAAAATTAACCATTGTGCTTCTTGTTGTCCTTTTTACATGAGAGAATACATCGGAGAATAAATTGCAAAATAAGCTTGCTATGCTTACTAAAGGAGTGAGGTTAGACATTATTTGTTTCCAATGCAATTTACTTTTCCATCAAATTGTTAAATAAAATAATTTGTACTTACCCTCCCAAAATGATTTCAAATAATTTTTTTTTCTCCAAAAATTAAATGCTAAACATTTAAGTTAATTTTCAAATTGTAGACCTTAGGAAGTATTCAAAACAAGGTGCTATCGGATATTATGTGCCTAACACTTACCCCACACATATTTGAACTTCTAGATTCTTGTTTTCTAGCTAGTTAGAGTCATAATTTTAGATTCTAGTTAGGTTAGAAACCCTTAGGAGTTCATTAACTTAAATTAGAATATAAAATCAATTAGATATAGGTGTCCAATCACACTTTAGAAATCCAATCCCTAGTGATGACTCTCTTAAAATGAATAAAAGATAAAAGACACACTGCATACAGGGCCGGCCCCAAGGGTTAGGTTGCACAAGCCTGTCCCAATTTTAGTTGCCCTATTATTATTAAATATTAAAAAAAAAACAACATAAAAGTCCATCATTTTTTTTTTATGCCAAATCAAGGTTACATTGTACTTTTAGCTTAAATTATATAAAAAAATAAAAAAAAAAAAAAAACAAAAAACAAAAAAAAAAAAAAAATGTAACCCCGGTTATAGTGCTTTATATGTCTAATAATTTTTAACTAAAAAAATCATTGTGTTAATAACTCAAAAAGAAACACAATAACACAAATAAATATTAATACTAAGTGATAAAAATAAATACTAAATAAACACAACAACAAAAATTAATACTAAAGTGATAATACAAATAAACATTAATACTAAATGATAAAGATAAATAATAAAGAACAGAGTTTGGTTACAAACTAGTTTGTAGCCAGTTTGTTACAACCCACTAGGTGGCAACTTATAAGACCATCCACATGAATTATTTAAATAAGTCACATGACTTATTAAATAGGTCATGTGACTAAGGCTCCGTTTGTTTCGACATAAAACGTTTTACGTAAAATATTTTCACCATTTTCGGACGTTTGTTTCGCTGTAAAATCAGGTCAACGGAAAACGTTTGTTTTTTTTACCGTAAAATCCTTCAGTAAATTTGGGAAAACGGTTTACGGAAAAATTTCCGTAAACCATTTTCCAAAACTCATTCGCACAAACCCACCCCCGACTCCCTCTCTCATCTCTGTCGCACAAACCCACCCCCCAAATTCTCTCTCGCACAAACCCACTCCCCTCTCTCAACTTTCTCGCACTGGAGCTTCGCCGATCTGGTCACTGGGCTTCACGCCGCCCCAGAACCGGAACCGACGAGGCCGTTGAGCGACGCGGTGGGACTCGAGCTGATTGCAGATCTGGGTTTTCTCTTCCGGTGGTTACGGGTTGTGCGGTGGGTTTCGGGGTGGTTGTTGGGGTGGGTTTCGGGGTGGGTTTTGGGTGGGTGGTTGTGGGGTGGGTTTTGGGGTGGGGGTGGGGTTTCGGGTGGGGGTGGGTTGCGGGGTGGGTTTGGGTGTGGGGTGGGTTGCGGGTGGGTGTGGGTGGGTTTCGGGGGGTGGGTGGGTTTGGGTGTGGGTGGTTTTGGGTGTGGGGTGGGTTGCGGGGTGGGTTTTGGGGTGGGGGTGAGGTTGCGGGGTGGGGGTGGGGTTGCGGGGTGGGGTTGCGAGGTCAGTTTGGGTGGCTGGCTGGCAGTGGGGTTATTTTTGGTGGATTCCGGTGGTTTTGGGTGTGGGTATTTTCTGTTGATTTGTTTTACGTTGCTCCAAACACACAATGTAGAATATTTTCTGGAGCATTTTCCTAAAGTGCAAACAAACACCGGAAAAACAAACATTTTCTTGTAAATCATTTGCATTTGCAAACATTTTACGGTGGAGAATGTTTTACGTCGAAACAAACGGAGCCTAAAAGTATATGTGGATGATTTTATTAGTTGACATGTAGTAAGTTATAGCAAACTGGCTATAAATACAAACTGTGTCCAATACTAAATAAACAAAAATTAATACTAAAGTGATAACACAAATAAACATTAATACCAAGTGATAAAAATAAATACTAAATAAACACAACAACACAAATTAATACTAAGCAATAAAAATAATCATTAAATCAACACAATACCAGTTAATTGCTTACATTGCATTGGTAAATTAGCAATGTCCACATGGGGACAAACTTGGCCGGTCCCCAATCCCCCCATTCACAGGAACAATGTCCACCTTTTTTTATTTTCCACATGTCTGGTCCAAAGATTGTTGTCTTAGGCTAATATTTTTTTTATTGTTATGTATACTAACAAATTTTTTTTTTTTTTTATTTGGTTGCCCCATGCTGGGGGGTTGCCCAAGCCAAGGGGCTTGCTGGGCTTACCCCAGCACCGGCCCTGCGTGCACACATACCCCACGTCAAAAAAAAAAAATAAAAATAAAAATAAAAAGGGAAGTAAAACAATCAGGTGAAGTGACAAAAACTAAAACCCTAGTGTTCGTGTCTTCCCCAAAATCCGACGTCGACTGGGGCGCTCTCTCTGCACGGACTCTACCACTACTAATGGGTTTAGCCTTTTAAGTTATCTCTTTAATTATTCATGTAATATCAATAAATCATCATCAACATAATTACCCATCCATTTTATCTTTTAGGAATTATTGCATGTGATCAAGTGCATGATAAGCTTTGATGAACCAATCAAATACAAGGATTGGATAGAATTTTATCAAGTCACTAGTTGGTAAGTGTAACCCATGCAATACACGGGAAAGTTTAACATAATATGATTTTTTTTCTAAATATAAAATTTGATGATTATAATAATTAGTAATAAACATTTTTTATTATTGTATTTTGTATATGGAACTATATATTCTAGCATTAGGCATTTATTATGATTGTGTTTATATATGAAATGATATATTCTACATTTTAAAGAAAATATGATGTGTCAAGATTCTTAATAAAAATAAATGATGATGTGTGAAATTGTAGATGAGTCAACAAAACGTCTTTAAGTTTATATATTATATAAATTCAAAGGCCAATCAAATCAACTAAAAAGTTCAGTTTAATCAAATTTTGACTAATTAAAATTTAGCTTGCAAATGCTTAGGTGAAAAGTCAAAACCCTAATTCCCATTTCAAGAAATTAAGATTTTTACTCTCAACTCAAATAATAACTAATTATGAGTTGAAATGCACTTTTGGGTCAAAATTCAAATTAATCTCATGAGTAGAATTATGAATTTACCCTTTATTTTTTTATTCAAAATTGATTTTTTTTAGTGATGATATGACAATTATAAAAGGACAAAGTTTGGCTGCAACCCGGGTTGCATCCCTTCTCCAAACCCACCATTCAACACATGACAAGTGTATTGCACATGACCAACTTAACACCCTTAACCCCGTTAAGCTTAAACTTTATTTTATCTCTCCTCTGTTCTCCATCTCTCGTTTGTGTGGTCTCCTCCACAGACTCTCTCTCTCTCCTTTATCTCGTTTTCTCCTCCTCCCTGAAATCTACAAATCTACAAATTAGGTTTTAATGGTAGAAGATCGTGTGTATTCATTCTTATTCTCATATTTGTACATATCTGAACTTTTCTGATGTGGCAACATGATATTGGTGGGTGTAAATAAGGACTTTTACACCGGCTCCTTTTTGAATTTAATATCCGGCAGTCTGGCTAAAGGAATCCACCAGAGCAACACCAACCACAATTCAACCCCATCTCCGGTGAAAGCAACGCCAACCACTACCCACCGCCTCTCACCAACCACCTCCCACGGAAGCCAGATTCAGATCTGGAATGGAGTGGGTTTTGCAAAATTTTGGGGCTCTATGCCATTTTATCTCTAAATCAAAACAAAACTCAAAATATAAAAAGTCAGAACGTGGGTGGTTTCAATCTTTTTCTTTTTATTAGCCAAGCCCTCTCTCGTTCAAAAGCCACCTGAAGCACAAGCCATGGTCAAAATGAGAACAAAGGAGAAAGGGACCCACCATAAAGGCCTATCAATATCTTATACAAGAGAAAGAAAAACAAGACCACCAGCAGTTCATGCTTTTACAAGAAGATTGGCATTCCTCCACGTGCAAACCCTCCAATACAGAGATCCTAAATTTCAAGAAAAAGTAAACATCGCATACATGTTTGTATATTGAGCCCAAACTGTTATCTGAGGCCGCGAGGAGAGAGAGTGAGTTCTCAGTAGACGGTGGCTGCTTCAGCTTGTGCGGAGTCTTCGGCAGTCTGGCGAATTTTCTCAGTCTCTGACGCCGGCTTCTTCGCTCATTTTTAGTTTTTCTAATTTTTTTATTATATTAATTAAATTAGGTTTTAATGGTAGAAGATCGTGTGTATTCATTCTTATTCTCATATTTGTACATATCTGAACTTTTTTGATGTGGCAACATGATATTGGTGGGTGTAAATAAGGACTTTTACACCGATTCCTTATTGAATTTAATATCATCTACAATACATGCCTTCCTTTTTTCTTTTTTTTTGGAACTTAGTGGTCTAGAATATTTTAAGTAGTATCTATCTTAATTATATTTACTTATAATGACACCCAGGCACAGATTAACAGTATGATAAAGATGAAATTGCTAGAAATGGACAGAGTAAAGGTAGTATGGAATAAATATGCTGCAAATAAAATTACAGTAACAATAATAAAATCTTGAAGAGCAATGATTGAAACTGAAATATATTTGATAAACTTTGAAAACAAACTTACAGAGATGCCTTTGGAAATAACTTGAGAAATACAAGAGAAGGTTTTGTTTGCTGGAAGGGAAGGAAAGTGTTTACAAGGGATTTGCTTTGAGTTTGCTAAAGAAAACTAAAGAGTGCAAATTGAGTCGTAACTAAGTCGTGCCTTCTACAAGCCAGAAGGATAGCTTAAATAGAACTTGAAAAGGTAAAATAAACAGTAGCACAATAATTTAACTGGGACATTTAAACAGTAGTCTTGGTAATTTGAAAAGTGAGATCTTGAGGAAATCTTGAAGAAATTTGTCTGGATTTTTGCCGAAAGTAAACTTGTCTGGAATCTTGTCATTATTTGTCACTTTAAAACTTGTCAGGAATCTCTTTTGAACTTGTCTTGGAACCATTCTTTGAATTTGTACTGAAAGAATCTTGTCTTCTTTCAATCTTCAGTCTTCTTTTAGTCTTATTGCATCAGGAATCTTCTGAAATTTGATCTTCTTGAAACGTGTCTTGAGACTTGCTTTTGCTGAAAGTGAATGGGACTTGTCCAAAGCTTGAAATTTGCATTAAAGAATTCTTTATTTGTCTTCTAGTCAATGTCTTTAGTCTTGCATGTGAACTTTGCACGTGTTATCTTGAAATTGTCTTCTTCAGTCTTTGGTCAGGAAGGAAAACTAATCTTGAAATCTTGACTTGTCTAAAATAAACTGGCTTATTTTCTTTTACATTTTATTAACTTGACACTTATCTTGCTCAATTAGTACTCATACGGATCTTGGGAGTCTTGGAATAAATGTGGGTTTTTTGCCATTGCTATTCGAACTTCTTGATCATCATCAGAATCATCAGAAATTTGAGAAAGAGCATCTTGTAGTTGCTTTTTTAATTCTTTTTTGGATTTATGTGGGTTGTGAGGCTTGGATGGGGATTTGGTTTGTGGGTCTGATTTGTACGGACTGTGGAGGATAAATGGGGTCTTGGTTTGTGGGTCTAAAAGGTTACAGTCTGAAATCATTTTTGGGTATTCACTTGTATTAACCATATATTTTTCCCACCATCTAACATAAATTTGTCGAATAAGGAATTTTGGGGAAGAAGAAGAGAAAGCAAAATCCCATCCCATAATCCAGGAAAGATTATATCTTGTATAAAATACTAACAGTTTGGGATACTTGCAAAGGGCTGGTGGAGTTTGGAAGCTTTCATAAATTTGAGGGAGAGAAAAAGGGAAGTAAATTTGTTCTTTTGAGTAACCCCTTTCAATTTGTTATGGAGTTTTTTCATCTATTCTTCTTGAGGGTAAAATGGGTTGTTCTGGACCAAATTGGATCCACCATTGATGGAACCAAGCAGAAAGATTTTGAATATTTAGATATTTATCAAAATAGAAAAACCAAGAGTGCTGGAACCTATCATTTTGAAAATAAAAGGCATTGTACCAAGCATTTTGATAATCATAATAATTATATTCTTGAGGATTAAATTCTTGACTAAATGATCTTGTATTACATGGATGACCATTCCACTGAAAAGGACTGATAACTTGTTTAATGAGACACTTTGAGAAAGCAGTTCGGGAAGATCAAATGTGCATTTGCTATGTGTAAGGAGGATAGAATTTGTGTCAACTAAAATGAATTCATAAAAAGTTTGTGACTTGTGAGGGTGTTCTGGCTGGAAGAACCATCCTGGGGGAAACATGTGAGATACAACTTGTCTTGGATTTTGGATATGCTAAATATGTTGATCTATTGGGAAAATATTAACTTCAGGGGACTTGATAATTTGAAGGGAGTTTGCGGAATGTGGGGATGGAAAGGCTTAGGATAGAGAAATTTGTGATGAAGAACTTGCTTGGGTTTGAGAGCTTGATGAGGACTCATTTGATCTTGATTGTGATTTTAGATTAGATGCAGTAACCCTTTGTGCATAAGTAGGTAATTGAGAGGGAAGAGGGGGAAATTCTACTAGATTTGTAAACTTGTTGGGAAATCTATTTGACAATGAAATATTTGCGGAAGTTTGTGTTTTTGGACTTGGAGAGCTTGGAGGAGTACTTGTTTTTGGAGATAACGTACTTGTTCTTGTTTTTGGGGATGACCTATTAGCATAATCTGCAGCATTTTGGATTTTAGACCTATCTGGATGGCTTGTTAACTTGTAATTTTGGTATTGAGAAGTCATTTTCCCTGTAAGAATTCACGGGTTAAAAAATCAGGAATAGAATTCAATTCACCTTTAATGTATTCAATGTTAAAATAAAAATACTTAAAATAGCTTGCCATCTTGCAAAAATTTGTCTTGAAGCTATATTTTCAACGTCTTTGAATAAAACATCTTTTGCACTTTTGCAATCAACTCTGACTAAAAACTTTTGATTTAAAAGATCATCTTGAAATTTTGAAATACATAAAACTATTGATAAAATCTCTTTCTTGATTGTGCTATAATTTTGTTGTGCAGCATTCCATACACCGGAATAAAAGCGGACAATTTGCTCATGGTTTGACTCTAGAATCTTTTGTTTGAGAATACCTCCATAACCAAGCTCAGAGGCATCAGTTTCTACTATCTTGAAAGAATCAGGAGAAGGGAGACCTAAGCACGGAAGAGTCTTGACATGTTTTTTAATTTGTCTAACAATTTGAGTATGAGTGTCAGTCCATGGTGGTGGATTATTTTGTAATCTTTGAAAAAGAGGACGACATATTTTCCTAAGATCTTGGTAATATTCTGAGACATAATTTAGACTTCCTAAAAATCTTTGAAGTTGATTTTTGTCTTTTATTTCATCAGGAAATTTGTCAGCAAATTGAATAGCTCTATCTATGGGTGTTATTTTCCCTTGATAAATGTTATGTCCTAGAAATCTAATTTTATCTTGGAATAACTTTATTTTTGTAGGAGAAACTACTAATCCATTATATTGTATAATTTTAATAAAAGTTTCTAAATGTTTCCAATGCTGTTCTATTGAATTTGAAAATATTAAAACATCATCAATATAAACAATTGAAAAACTTGTATAAGGGTTAAAAATATCATTCATAATATTTTGAAATTCACTTGGTGCATTCTTCAAACCAAAGGGCATTACATTCCATTCATAATGTCCAAAGGGAACAGTAAAAGCAGTTTTGTATTTATCTTTTTCATCAATTTGAATTTGCCAAAATCCACTCTTCATATCAAATTTTGAAAAAATCCTTAGCATTATGAACTCTTGCTAATAAATCTTTTTTATTGGGTATGGGGTACCTAATCCATTTTAAAGCAGTATTTAAAGGCTTGTAATTTATGACTAATCTAGGAGCACCTCTTTCAATTTCAGCATTCTTTTGAACATAAAAAGCAGAACAACTCCAAGGAGATTTACTTTTCCTAATTAAACCTTTATCTAATAATTCTTGAATTTCTTTCTTGCAATATTCTAACAATTCTTGATTCATTTGTATAGGCCGAGCTTTTGTGGGAATATTTCTTTCATTCAAATCTGACTCATAGGGTAAGCTAATAATATGTTGTTTTCTATGCCAAAAAGCATTAGGTAAATTTGCACAAATTTCATTTTTTATTTTGTTCTCAAAATTCTCAATTCTTTGTTTCAATAAAGGAGATTCTAACTGTTCTTCTATTCTTTTATATTCTAGATCTTGTTTTAAAAACATAAGATGTTTCTCTTTCCTTGCAATCTTGGACTTGTAAATTAAATTAATTTCTTTACAAAATGTCATTTGTTTTAACAAATTTATATCTCTTGTCATAGGTGGTAAAATAAAAGGGAAAGTGATCTTTTGTCCTAAAATTTGTGTTGTAAGTCCTTTTTCTGAAATTTGTCTTATAGGATATAATAAAGCTATAAAAGGATTTCCTAATATTACTTTTGAGGTTATATCTTTAACTAAAATAAAAGTAGTCTTGATACAAACACCTTCTCTACAAACATGAGCATTTGAAAGTTTGAATTCTATATTTAAACTAGTACCACTGGCTTGTGAGAGTTTCTCTGTCGTTTTTTCATAATATTTTGTGGGAATTATTCATTCTTGAATACAATTTGAATCAGCACCTGTATATAATATTTATGAGCTAATGTTTGTATGTTTATAAGCATGTTCTTAAAACGCATCATATGTCATCAAGATCCAGATAAAACACAACCAAGCTTAAATGTTAAACCTCTCAATGATTACATGGAAGCTGAAATGCTCAAAGAAAGAAGACATTGAAGGTAATGAAAAAACTTATGGACTTCAAAGAAAGAGAAATGAAGAAAAGTTTCAAGTGTCAAGTCATTGTGTCTTGGGGTGAGTGAGTAGTTAAGCTAATACGTAAGGTTTCTAAGATTTGATCATTATGGCTCATAATCTTAAAACCTAAACCTTGGAATGACCATAAGTCCTTAGTCAATCACTGGACAAATCTTAATGGACTTAAAACATGATTAGGAATGATCTAGAATGTCAGAAGATCACATCTCAAGTTTGGTCATAGGCATGAGACTTGGATAGGCTGTGGGACACAAAACTCAATTCTGTCAAATTTAGGAGCATAAATCAGCATCCACGACACCTAGATCAGTGATCCAAGCCCCTAGATCATAGTACAAGTGCCTACATTGAGTATTAGACGCCTAAATTGATTATTTTACTCCTCTTGGATTGCAAGCAACACACCAATTCCGGTACGAATGTTTGATAATTTCCACAACAAAGTCTTTCATTTGCCTTCAAATTCATAGGCATAAATTCAAAGAAAAGTTTTCTTAAAATAAAAAATAAATAAAAAAAAGAAAGAAAGAAGAAATTTGGAAAAAGAAAAAAGAGCCCAAATCTGAAGTGGAGAGAGTGAGTACCTATGACCTATGAGTAAAATTAAAGATTTTGGATTTGATTACAAATATAATGTCTGTTACAATGATTGTGGATGAAGTGTAACAATGAGGAAACCGATAAAGTAGCCTACTTTAGTCAGAAGAGGAAGAAAGGAAAAGAAAAGGAAGCATTAAATGATAACCAAGAAGGAGGAAAAAAAATGGAGTGTTTGAGAAAAGCTTAATTAATGCTTAATCTTCCATTTAACATATGATAGCATCTGTACTCTACAACTTTGACAAACTCGTACTATTACGAAGGCGATAAAGATTTGCTGCCTTAATGTGAAAAGTGTTTCTCAAATCTAAAGAGAGAAAATAGCAAGCCATCGTCTTAAAATAAGAAGACCACCAGACTGTTTTAGATAGTGTTTCTGATTTTGAAGTTGAATTGAATGAAGGGTAGTTCACATTGTGGCATGGATTGGTCAAGAGCTTGAGACCTATTACTAACATAACTCTTAGACATGATACTTGAGTAGATGTAACGTCTGTAATCATGTGCAATAAGAGTATGTATTCTGCCCATTATCTCGGAAGCTAATAAAAAACCAAAGTATTTGACATTTGTAGATATAGAGCAGCATTATAGAAACAGGAATATCTGCTTCTTTTTTTGATGAATCAGATGAATTGTATCGCAACACAGAAACACAAGCCAAAAGGAAACACACAAACAACAAACTCTGATATACCAGTTCAAATACAGCAGCAGGTCTTAGCTCACAATATATAAGCAATTATCAACACCACCAAATCATTACAACATCAAATCTGCATAAACCAAAAAATACACCTATAAGCTACTAAGTAAAGCGGCAGATATAGCAGAAGCTATACACCAACGCAGCTTAAACTCCTATATAGCAACCAAACTCACCAACACACTATGGTCACAGGCTAGCCATCATTGGTACTATTATAGCCAATCGGACCAACCTAAACAAAGAAGTGGCAAATTGTACAGAAATTAAAAACAGACCAGGCACGAAGACTGATTATTTATAACCCGAGGGCACATTTACATCATGATTTATAATAGTGAAAAGTCCGGGCAATGCGAGTAAAACTAGGAACGTGAATAATGGAACGCCCAAATAAGAAAGACAGGGCCAAGGCATACCGTATGAGAACCCAACATATGAAACAGTTAATCTCAGAAACAAAGACCCTATTATGTCTGCAAACCGTTTCAAGGCCCAATCAAATCCCCATGGAAGTGCAGCAATGAGAAAACAGGAAGCCCACTGCACTGCATTCAACTTCGCAAAATGGGTTATACTAGCCAAAAACTGGATCAACACCACCTGCAGGGCCATAACATCAGCCAAAGTCACCAAAAAAGAATAGCTCTGAATGCAAACCCAGAACACTTCCCACTTTACTAGGTCCATGGCATTGAACTGATTAAAGATCTGGCATAGGATAAAAGTGTTGAAGACCATGGTTTTCCTAACATCATCATCATTCATGTTGGGTATGGCTTGGCCCTTAAGCTGAAAGATTAGCAAAATGGAGACTTGGTATAAGACTTGAATTGCTATGTTTCCCCACATGTCCTTGGTTATAAGTGATTGATTTCCTTTAGCCGGCTGATTGCATAGAAGTTCCTCGCTTTTTAACTCCATCACCATAAATAGGCCACCTAGAAGGCACATAACCAAATTCAGCCACATCAATTCAATTCCTGTAATTGGGGATTCTCCAGTAACCATTGTCATCACTAGGCTTATTAGTAATCCAGATATGCAAGCAGTGAATTGAAGTTGAATGAACTTCTGAATGTTGTGGTAACAGCATCTACCGAACTTGAAAACAGGAATTAATGAACGAAAACCTGTAAGGGTTATATCAGAAATATCTATTGCCAATTGGGTGCTCTGTTTTTCCTCAGTGATCCCTACATCAGCTTCTTTCAGAGCTAGAATGTCACTTCTTGTCAATCCTCCAAAGAATGCAACTACATGACCTTTTCGCTTTGACCACTGTATTAACCGAAGCTTATTCTCAGGGAGGCAACTTCCTACCACAGTAGTACTTTCCTTCATCCTTCCACTAGTAATCAATTCTATAACTTCTTCACCTTTAAGTGCCACATCCTCTGAACCAGGCCTAAAGATTTCTAATTCACAAGCCATGGCTCTCACTACTGAGACCTCATCCTCTGATACCAACTTGACACTTACTCCAGCATCCCTAAGAGTTCCCACAACTGATTCAAACTCTTCCTTACAAAAGTATTTTAGACCTACTATTGCCAGCAGGTTTAACTGATCTTCACTGAGTTCTTCGACCTCAATTTGTCTATAAGCAAATGCAATGGGTATAAGACCACCATCCTCCATATCTTTGACCACTTGCTTAAACATTCTCTCCCGATCTTTCATGGCATGACTTTTTCCTTTGCTGTCATAATAGTTTGAACACATTTCCAATATAGTGGATGCATCCCCACTCCAGTGCAAGTGAATTGGTTCATTATCACCTTGTTTTCTCATCAAAGCCGCACTACCTTTCTTGACACAATTTTTATGCCCAAGAATTTTAAAACTTGGATCCAAAAGTTTGACATTCAGGCTGGATATTGGCTTTGCCCAAGAAATGAACAAATCATTATTGGTTGGGCTAACAGAAATCTTAGATACAAGTACCGACACATCAATTCCTTGTTTCAAAGTTTCACGAACAACTTGGCTAGTTTCAGAGTCCCCATCAATCTTGATATATTTCTCTCCCACAAAAAGTTTGCTAACCTCCACCCGTTCACACATTAGCCCACCAGTTACATCAATGTACATGTCATTGACCAACCCCATTGTGCCACAAGCTGATAAATTGTGAAGGTGTGCCCCTGATAGCTGTACCGTTTTCTTCCAGCAACACAGTGAAATTGTAATCACAAAAGGCATTCCATGTTGTATTCCTATTACCACTGCTGTAAGAGCACTTGTCAAAATCCAAATCTTTCCTTTGGATTTCTGGGAAATTTTCTCAAAGATATTCATCATCATATCCACTGAAACATTCCCCTTAAGGTCTGGCGATGCCTTACTGTTACTGTTGTTACCATGTAGGAGGCGAATTAGCACAACAAGACCAATAAGCACAGTGACACAAAGTGAAATCGTATCCATATATGTATGTGGCTTCTTGATACGACCTTGAAACACTGTCTTCTCATTAGGCTCATGTCTCACCAAGCTCAGTGGCTTGCCCATAGCTGTATCTTCACCAACTGATGTCACAAACATTCTACCATGACCCTGAATGACCTTTGAACCTGAGAAGAGAAATGGGTTCTGGTCACGGTTCTTAATTTTGGTTTTCAAACCCCCATCTAACACCAAGCCCTCCCCTCTCACAAGCAAACCATCAGCTGGAACACCATCATCCTTCTCCAAACACACTATATCACCCACCACAACATCATTAATGGCAATCCATTGGCGCTGTCCACCTGATCTTTCAACCTTCACTTCCAATTTTTCCATATTCTTCAACAATTTCCTCACCTTCTTCCTTTCATGAAGAAAATTCCCTACTGAAGGGAATGCAATAAGAAGGACCAGAGCAGCAAGTATAGCAACCCCATCATGCCACCCATCTTTTCTTCCTTGCTCCATGATACCAGTAGCAAAGGACAATCCAGCTGAGACCAATAGGAGTACATTGGTGCAACTGCCACAAGCCTTCAAGAAAAAGGGAAAGAAGCCTTTTTGATATGGGTTTTCTTTGGTGTTCCATGCTTGTTGATCTTGGCCTCCATCATTTCGATCCTGTTGAGATTATAAGTGAATAAATTAACAAATTACACCACCGTTTGTCTAACAGCTTAACCAATAATTAAGCTTTTAGAGAACCATGATATATATTTATTACCTCCAAATTATTAGAACGTCTAAGACGTGCAACAACCCGGTCAACGCCCCCAAGTCTTGTAAGAGAGTTGAAGTCCTCCTCTTTCACAATCTTAGCTACTGTCTCTAGAGGTAGCTCTTCTTCGTCTACCTCGTTCTCAGAGTGATCAACATCAATTACATGGTCATCCTGGAACTGAATTACCGAGGAGGTTCCATCGAATTCTTCAGAGGCAGCTGGTGGTTCTTGCGGTAAAGGAGCATAAGTCTGTCGGGTTTTCTTGAAAGTGATGCAAATGCCTACATATAATAAACATTTACGCCAAAGCGGGCCGTATTTGTCAGAACCAGTAGTGGAAGTGGTGGTGGTGGTGGTGATGAGTAAGGCAGCACCAAAACTGTGGCCCTCACTATCAGAAGCTTGATTAACTGACTCGAACATATTTCTGGGTATGTTGGCTAAAAATGCAAGATCTAAGGTGATGGAAGAGAATGCTAGGAATAGACAACAATTTATAGGGACTTACGAAGTCACCTAGAAATTGTATTTGGGTAAATTTCTAAGAAATTTGAGCGATTTAGATGCCAAGATCCACCCATCCAAAGTCCTCACAGCAACTAATTAAGAGTTAAATTTTAATTTTTAACGCGTCTGTGACAAAATTTTTTATGCAAAGATATTTCAAATTAGTCTTGTGGTCCCGTTCAGCTGAAAGAAGTTGTACTGTGTAAACTGAAAAGATTGGATTGAGGAAAACAGTGAAAGAATATTGGTATTATGCCCACTTGTTGACGCATGCTTATGATGAGTTTATTTGATGGTTCAGATTTTATTTATTGAAATGCTTGAAAGTATATGTCACACCACTCACACCATGCACATAGTAGAGCCTCATTTCCATGGGACCACAGACCACTTAATTGATTTTATAGTTGGTGTTTGTGTTACCTTACAATCCAACACAAGGTTTTGAATGTTTTCAATATGGAACAAGTTTACAAGCTTTCAACCCATTTTTATATCACTACTAAATAATAAAATTTACAACAATTAAAGTAACCATGTTTAAGTTTTAAGTCAGTGAGTTATAACTAGTCTCTTCCGAGTTGCAGATTCTTTAATCTGAACTTGTTTAAGTCAATACGCGGCTGTCAATGCATTTTAATTTTCAATAATGTCATGACATTCTATTTGGTTGGAATGTTGGCATTGATTGAAAATTTACAGGCATGTTTGATAGATGCTTTAGGCATTTATGTGCATTACAACAAGCTGCATGCTGCATTTAACCAGGGAAATTTGCTAAAAAACAGGTGTAATTCAAGGGTAGGATTAGTGCAGAATGCCATGAATTGATACCATGCTATGGATAGAAATCAAGCCCTTAATAGTTCTTTTTTCATTTATTCAAGCAAACAGGACATAATTTCGAAATCCACTCCATTATATATGATAATTTACCACTAGGCACTGGCACTAGACTAAGTTAGTTCACGAGCATTGGTTTCTCTCTACAACACAAGCCTACTCATATATATATATATATATATAGCGTAAACGTCTAAGAAAGTAGATGCAGAACTTTTCAATGCAATAAATATAATGCAAAGAAATTCCGACCGGCTAGCCTTATATATATATATATATATATATAGCGTAAACGTCTAAGAAAGTAGATGCAGAACTTTTCAATGCAATAAATATAATGCAAAGAAATTCCGACCGGCTGAGCCTTGAGGCAGATGCCATTAGTATTATTTATGCCACTTCCCAACGCGTCTAATGCGTGTAATTAGCGTACGTGGTGGATTATGTGGAAATATTGCACAGCAAGCCAAGCCAAGCCAAGCACAGTAGTAAGTGGTGTGTTAAAGTGAACTTTAAACTTTAAAGTCTATGTCGGTAACGCGGCTAATTAATTTTGGGACTGGTAGATTCTTTGAAGTGAACTTGTTTAAGTCAATACGCGGCTCTTACCTCTTAGTGCATAGCATTACCTTTTCTTCTTTTTTTATCAGTATGCATAGCATTACCTTATTGATAATCTCATGACGTTCAATTTAGTTAGAATGTTTGGTATTGATTGAAAATTTACAGACATGTTTTGAAGATGCTTTATTGAAAATTTACGAGTGACGGAGTACTGACTACTATGACCTCTGGTCTCATTTGATCGAGCAAC
>OU015769.1:17229240-17257474 GCA_907173295.1 Fagus sylvatica
GTGAAATAAACATGCTCCTAAACAAATCTCTTTTCTTAGATATTGACTCAATTCCTCCTGAATGGGTCAATAAAAATCGCTATTCTTATACACTCCTACCAAGCTACCATTTTATTTGCCTACATGCCTCCTCTTCAAGTGACAATGAAAGATTTTATAATCAAATTGACCCAACAAATTACAAGTTTTCTGTTTCAGACATTCAAAGGTGTAGAGCTCATATGTATAATATAATCCAAATGAGATTCCAAGATGATCTGATTCCTAGAATTATAGCACAAACTCCCCATATGACCATTTGTTCTGAAATTAGAAGTACAATTTTTTCATGTCCAGAACCTCAATTATGGAATAGTCCAACTACAAAAGAATATATTGAATATTGGAAGTTCCATGTAAATGAAATCTTAGAAGAAGAAGATTACGCCTACTATGAAGAATATGATGAAGACTATGACTTTGATGAAGAAGCTATTCACAATTTGAACACTTAAAGACTTCCGACAAGTTATTGATAAGCTGACAAGATGTAAAGAAGACTCATTGAACAAATTTTCTTTCGGCACAAATCAAGTCAAAATTCAAGTTTCAAATTATTAGATTCCTGACATAATGAAGACAAAAGAAGACTCCTTTTGATGCAAACTGATAGGTTCAAAGACAAATTTACTTTCGGTGCAAGTCAAGACAAATCTACTTTCGATGCAAGTTGATAAGTTCAAAGAAAGGTTCCAAGACAAGTTGATTGACAAGTTTTAAAGTGACAAGATTCCTGACAAAGTAAGATGCTTTCGACAAGAAAATCCGACAAATCCCAAATTTCAGATTTCACTTTCTCAAGTTTCCAAGTTAAATTATTAAAGTTACTGTTTATTTTACTTTTCAAGTTCTATTTAAACCATCCTTTTGGTTTGTAGAAGGCACGGCCTAATTTACGGCTTAGTTTCCTTTAGCAAAATTCCAAGCAAACTTTGTAAACTCTCTCTCCCTTCCTTTCAGAAAACAAAACCTTCTCTTGTATCTTTCAAGTTATTTCCCAAGACATCTCTGTAAGTTTTCAAGATCATCAAATGAATTTCATTTCAATCAAATGTTTTCAGATTTCATTATTGTTACTATAATTTTATTTGCAGCATATCTATTCCATACTGCCTTTACTCTGTCCATTTCTAGCAATTTCATCTTTATCATACTGTTAATCTGTTCCTGGTTGTCATTATGGTGGTTAGTGTTCGGACTAGTAGCACCCTGTCTCTTGATGCTAGCACCTGGGGTCAGTTCTACTAGTGGTATCAGAGCCAAGTGCCTGGACGCCCCTAGAATCTGGTTGGCAGAGGCGTAATTCCCCAATAAGAGGGTGGCCGAGTCGTAAATCCCCTAAAAAGGATGCCCAGCTCTTTTAGGTGCCGGAAGGGTTATTGGTGTTCGGACTAGTAGCACCCTGTCTCTTGATGCTAGCACCTGGGTTAGTTCTACTATTGATGACAACCAGGAACAGATTAACAGTATGATAAAGATGAAATTGCTAGAAATGGATAGAGTAAAGTCAGTACGGAATAGATATGCTGCAAATAAAATTATAGTAACAATAATGAAATCTGAAAACATTTGATTGAAATGAAATTCATTTGATGATCTTGAAAACTTACAGAGATGTCTTGGGAAATAACTTGAAAGATACAAGAGAAGGTTTTGTTTTCTGAAAGGAAGGGAGAGAGAGTTTACAAAGTTTGCTTGGAATTTTGCTAAAGGAAACTAAGCCGTAAATTAGGCCGTGCCTTCTACAAACCAAAAGGATGGTTTAAATAGAACTTGAAAAGTAAAATAAACAGTAACTTTAATAATTTAACTTAGAAACTTGAGAAAGTGAAATCTGAAATTTGGGATTTGTCGGATTTTCTTGTTACTTTGTCAGGAATCTTGTCACTTTAAAACTTGTCTTGGACCTTTCTTTGAACTTATCAACTTGCACTGAAAGTAGATTTGTCTGGACTTGCATTGAAAGTAGATTTGTCTGGACTTGCATTGAAAGTAAATTTGTCTTTGAACCTGTCAGTTTGCATCAAAATGAGTCTTCTTTTGTCTTCATTATGTCAGGAATCTAATAATTTGAAACTTGAATTTTGACTTGATTTGTGCCGAAAGAAAATTTGTTCAATGAGTCTTCTTTACATCTTGTCAACTTGTCAATAACTTGTCGGAAGTCTTTAAGTGTTCAAATTGTGAATAGCTTCTTCATCAAAGTCATAGTCTTCATCATATTCTTCATAGTAGGCATAATATTCTTCTTCTAGGATTTCATTTACATGGAACTTCCAATATTTAATATATTCTTTTGTAGTTAGACTATTCCAAGGGAGTGAGGTATCTCGGTGTTCCTCTTTTTCTCTCTAGGAACAAATCAAAAGACTTTGCATTTGTCAAGGAGAAGCTTGAGGCTCGCACCAATGGTTGGAAAAGCAAAAGCCTTTCTTGGATGGGTAGAGCTACTCTCATTAAATCAGTAGCTCAAGCCTCCCCTGTTTATACTATGTCAACCTGTAAATTGTCTAAAAAGTTATGTAATGAGCTTGATGGTGTGGTTAGAAGATTTTGGTGGAGCCCTAAGAAGTTGAGCAACAAATGCTATACCCCTATGGCCTGGAAGGATCTTTGTCTCCCTTTTGAACAGGGAGGTCTAGGATTTCGATCCTATGAAAGCTTCAATGAAACAATGATTGCCAAGTTAGCTTGGTGGGTGTTGTCGGGTAGGGATAGCTTTTGTGTGAAGGTACTTAAAGCTAAATATCATGTGGGTTCCAACTGGTTGGATTCCCCCCTCCTAAATCGGCTTCTTTTGTTTGGAGAGGTATTGAAGGGGCTAAATCCTTGCTAGCTAGGGGTGCTTGCAAACTGGTGGGGTCTGGGGATTCTATTCTCGTTTGGAATGAGCCTTGGATTCCTAGACTTTCGGATTTCAAACCTGTTCCTAAAGCTTCTCTGGATATAATTCCATGCTTAACTGTTGCTCAACTCATGAATGAAGCCAAATCTCAATGGAATCAGAATATGTTGTCTTCTCTCTTTGATCAAGATACTATTTTAGCTATCCAAAACATTCCTAGGTGGAGAGTAAACCAACAGGATAGGTGGATATGGTTGAAGACATACACTGGAGAGTTTTCGGTCAAGTCAGCTTTCAGAGAAGCATGTCAAGTAGATCAGGGCATAGAAGTCAATGCAGTTATGAAGAAAATTTGGCAGACTCAATTGCATCAAAGACTTAAAATGCTCTTGTGGAGAATAGCAGCTGGTGTACTACCTACTAGTGACTCCCTAATCAGGTTCCTTCCAAACCTTGAGATCTCTTGCCCTTTTTGTAATGTGTGTGGTGAGTTAGTAATACATTTATTCTGGGAATGCTCTCTAGTTAGAGCTATTTGGTTTGGATTATCTGGTATTTGTACTGATCACTTTCAACCAGCTTGTGGTGTTGATTTAGTGGAGGTGATAGTGTTCCCCTGTGTTGATTTGGTAGATGCCTTTGGATGTGGATTCTTTTATTCTCAAAGGGGCCTTAATTCTTGACTTGTTATGGAAAGCCAAAAATAATAAAGTTCATGGGGAAGGTTTTTTGGAGGCTAGGAAATTAATGCTGGATTTTGGCAGAATTTGGAGAGAACATAGTGCTATTCTCAAAACTCCAAGTATCAACAATGGGGCAGACCATGGGACTTGTCAAATGGGAACATCCTCATGATGGAGTTTTTAAAATTAATTGCGATGCTGCTGTGGGCCATCACTTCTCCTCTATAGCTACTGTTGCTTGAGATTGGAGAGAAAATATGGTTTTTGCTTTCACTAGAAAGGTGAATACCATTATCCCTCTCCAAGCTGAAGTGGAAGCAATTATTTAGGCTAGGCATCTTGCTATCTTTCATGGGTTCTCAGCTGTGATTATTGAGACTGACTGTAGACAGTGTGTTCAGGCTGTGTTTAAGGTAGGGAGCAGTCCGTGGCAAATCCAGTCTGCCGTCATGGATTTTTTGAGTGTTATGGAAGGTCTGTTTTGGTGGAGGCTCAATTGGGTTAGACATAGTGCTAATAGAGCCCCCCATGTTATTGCTAGATGGTCTATCCAGACTTTGTCCTGGGGTCCTTTGAATTTTTGTAATGGCCCCCAGATTTTCTCTTCCATATGTAATGAGGACCAGCTTGGTTCCTTGAATTTTATTAATTAACAATCTCTTATTACTTATATAAAAAAAAACAATAAAAAATTTTATATATATATATATATATATATATATATATATATATATATATATATATATATATATATATATATATATACTAGTCGCAAACCTGTGCGATGCACAGAAAATAAATTAAAATTAAATCTAAAAAATTATTGGTCTAACTATGATTTTTATTGTCTTTTATATTTTATTTAAATATGAAAATTGATAATTATTAAAAGACATTTATTATTATTGTGTTTATATATAAAATATATTATAGTATTAGACATTTATTATGATTGTGTTTATATATATGGAATAATATATTATTTCTATTAAAGAAAATATAATATGTCAAGATTCTAATGAGATGTTTAATTATAGAATAAAATTTAAATTCAATTAAATATATATATATATATATATATAAAAAATAATGAGGTGTAAAATTGTGAGAACTCAAAAGCTTATGTGGCGCAATATTATGAAGTCAATCAAAAGTCAAAAAGTTTCGGTTTTATATTATAGTATAGATATATATAATATATATTATTTAAGTGAACTAAGAATCATGTTAGTGGGGCCAAGTTTTAATTTTTATGGATCTAAAGTTCTAAATCAGTCTTTTACAATACATACCCACAATTTTTTTCAATAAACTTGGCAGGGCACTAGCCCCCTTCAGTTAGGCTCCGTCCTTGATACATACATACTAAGACTTGAATAAAAAAAAAAAACCTTGCATTAATCTCGTATCTTTAGCCACTTAATTGCAAGTTTTCTTTTGTTTCAAAGAGGACAATCTTTATTTTTTATTTTTTAAATTCATGAGGTGAGAATTAAAAAGCAAAAGACAAAACAAACCAAACCAATGGACAGGCTCAAATAAGCCAGGGCCTAATGAGTCCTCATACAAATGGGCCTTATGAATCTTCATACAAGTATCTTTTGTTCTCTAAATATATTAATACAGTGCTCCATAATTATATTCTATTGTGGAGTTTATAAAATTCTATGGGTTTCTTTTTTGTATAAGTGAGATTTGAATCCATTAATCTTATTCGACAATAAAATATTTAATAGTTGAGTTTACTGAAACCCACTTTTATAATACATTTCTAAACGATGCTAATGTAATTTTTTTTTTTAATAGAAACCACGATGCTAATGCAATTAAATATCACATTATGCACAAAGCCATATTCATATCTTGGTTTAGCAAAAGAAAAAGTATCTTTATCTTTACATAAATAGAATTAATACAAACAATACTCTATTTTTATTACAAATACTTGTTTGGAGCAGAGAGGGCAGGAGGACCACGCCACATTTCTCTTCTACTACTGAGTCCTGACTAAATTGACTTTACAGTTGCATCACTCACTCACAGACTCACGGTCACTCTTTCAAATTTCAAAAACTCATAAACCCTAAACCCCCAAAATCCCCTCTCTCTCGGAACCAAAAAAAAAAAGAAAAGAAAATGTTCTCTCCGGGAACAAAGAGACCGAACAATGCGAGCTCCAAAAAAGAACGAAATGCAGGACAGGGAAAGACTCTGCTCCATTCTCCCATGACTCCTCAGTCGGAGAAGCGCCGATCCTTTTTCGACAATTCCATTTCCGATCGCCCCTCCACCGGCACCCCTGCTCCTTGGGCTCCTCGCCTTTCCGTCTTCGCCAGGTACCTAATACTTTCTCTATTTATGCTTGGTTAAGATTTAAAGCCTAATTGTTCACAAATTGTATTTTGCCATAGAATTCCACCAGTGAACCGAAACGACGACGCAGATGCAGATGCTATTAAGCCTGTATATGTCGGAGATTTCCCCCAAGTAGTTCGCGATGAACAAGCCAGCTGGCTTCACAAGCGCGTTCCTGGTTAGTTTACTTTACTTTACCTTAAAATCAGACTATTCGTTTGAGCAATTCTAAAATCTTGATATATTTTTTTTCAAGTAGATGAAGCATGTATATCTGGTGGAATTGAAAAGGGAACATTGTTTTCTTGGATTATCTGTGGAAGCCGACTCTTCCTTTGGAGTTACTTATCGCCTGCAGCTTCAACTCAATGCATTGTTCTTGAACTCCCTTCTAAGGTATCACAAAACGACGGAAATGACCGCAACGGTTGGTTGCTTTCTGTTGTCAATTGGGATACCACGTCTACGAGAACGAAGAAAGTCGTCAAACATTCCAACTCTGCTGGTATTGTATTGTGTAATCAAAAGACTCGAGCTGTTATATACTGGCCTGATGTTTATTCCGAAGGGAGAACGGCTCCTATTACCAGTTTTGCATCTTCTGATGAATTGGAAATGACTTCTTCGCTTGTTGATGGAAAGACCACCCCTAACAGGCAGCGACAACGTGTTAGGCTTGGAAGTACTTCGATTGGATTGATTACGCTCAACTCTTTGATTGCTTCTGTGGTCCCTAATTCCCAGCACGTCTGTGCTGCCTTTGCATGCGGTTCAAATGGTGAGCTTTGGCAGTTTCACTGCAGTCCCACTGGGATTCACCGCAAGAAAGTGTACGATGATATACTGAGCTTATCATCCCAAGGTGGTGATAGCGGTCAACTTGTAGGGAGCAAGGGGTATCCAAGGTCACTGACCTGGCGTTTTTCACATGTTTCTGCGGAGGATTCTAATAGACAGTTTTATTTGTTGACTGATCATGAGATACAGTGTTTTAGTGTTAATCTGAATTCTGAAATAAATGTTTCGAAGCTCTGGTCCCATGAAATTATTGGCATGGATGGTGATTTGGGGATTAAGAAGGATCTGGCTGGTCAGAAGCGAATATGGCCTCTTGATGTGCAGGTAGATGATCACGGAAAAGTGATTACCATTCTGGTTGCTACTTTTTGTAAGGACAGGGCTAGTGGTTCAAGCTACACACAGTATTCGCTTCTCACAATGCAGTATAAATCTGGGCTGAGTAATGAGGCAACACATGAAAGAGTTTTAGAGAAAAAAGCTCCTATCCAGGTAATAATCCCAAAAGCAAGAGTAGAGGATGAAGATTTCTTGTTTTCCATGAGACTTCGGATAGGGGGCAGGCCTTCAGGATCAGCAATCATACTGTCTGGTGATGGAACGGCAACTGTCTCTCATTATTATCGAAACTCGACTCGGCTTTATCAATTTGACCTGCCTTATGATGCTGGAAAAGTTTTAGATGCTTCAGTTCTTCCTTCTTCAGATGATGGTGAAGAAGGGGCATGGGTTGTACTGACTGAGAAAGCAGGAATATGGGCAATTCCTGAAAAGGCTGTTGTACTTGGTGGAGTTGAACCGCCTGAACGAAGCTTGTCACGTAAGGGGAGCTCAAATGAAGGATCTGGACAAGAAGAGAGAAGAAACATCACAGTTGCGGGCAATATTGCTCCCAGAAGGGCAAGTTCTGAAGCATGGGATGCTGGAGATAGACCAACTGGGGTTTTGCCTGGGATTGCACGTCGAACTGGCCAAGATGAAGAATCAGAAGCTTTGCTGAGTCATATTTTCCATGATTTTTTATCATCTGGGCAGGTTGATGGCTCGCTGGAAAAGCTAAAAAGTTCTGGGGCATTCGAAAGGGATGGGGAAACAAATGTTTTTGCGCGGATGAGCAAATCGATCGTAGACACGTTAGCTAAACACTGGACAACAACTCGAGGTGCTGAGATTTTGGCTATGGCTGTTGTGTCTACCCAACTCATGGATAAGCAGCAGAAGCATAAAAAATTTCTCCAGTTTCTTGCGTTATCCAAATGTCACGAGGAGCTGTGTTCTAGACAGAGTATGCTCTATGCCTATTTTATATGACAACTATATATATATGTGTGTGTGTGTGTGTGTGTGTGTATGTATTTCAGTTTCAAATTTCTTTTACAGTACGTATGGCCTGTGTTGAAACTTGAAAGCTTATAATTTTTTATGATGTTTCATTGGTCTTAGTGTTAGTGCAACTATATTTTCAAAGCTGTGTCAGCATTGAGGTTAAGGCATTTTGAGTTGGCTTATTCTGGGGTTCAACTCTTGCTGTTGATTTTAAAATTTAAAACAAAAGAAATAAAGGAAGAAAGTGAAACATGTCAAGCCTAAATTATACTATTGTTGGCAGGATATTCCTTGCAAATTATCTTGGAACATGGTGAAAAGCTTGCTGGGATGATTCAACTGAGAGAACTGCAAAACATGATTGGCCAGAACCGTTCAATTGGAGTTGGCTCCTCCCATTCTAGTGCAGAAATTCAAATGTCAGGTGCTCTTTGGGATCTTATTCAATTAGTTGGTGAGAGAGCTCGCCGAAATACTGTTCTTCTGATGGACAGAGATAATGCTGAGGTGTTCTACAGTAAGGTTTCTGATCTGGAAGAAATGTTTTATTGTTTAGACAGACATCTTGATTATGTAATAAGCATAGAGCAGCCGCTTGGGATTCAGATCCAAAGAGCTTGTGAGCTCTCAAATGCTTGTGTTACTATAATTCACGAGGCGATGCACTACAGAAATGATAATCACTTGTGGTATCCACCACCTGAGTGCCTAACACCATGGTATTGTCAACCCATAGTACGTAATGGGCTGTGGAGCATTGCTTCCTTCATGCTTCAGCTGTTAAATGATGCATCTAGTATTGAGATGTCAGCAAAATCAGATTTATGTACTCATCTGGAAGTACTGACTGAAGTTCTACTTGAGGCATATGCTGGTGCTGTCACAGCCAAGGTTGAGCGTGGTGATGGACACAAAGGTCTATTAGATGAGTGTTGGAATAGGAGGGATACCCTTCTTGACTCCCTCTATCAACAGGTCCTAGAGAATGTGGAAGGCAGGCACCAGGTTAATATTCTTTCTTATTCAAGATGCCCCCATTTTCCTGCTGCTGATTATGTATACATCCTTAAAATGCATATCTTTGCAGGATCTAAATGAAGGATCTGAAGAGAAAAGGGAAGAACTCCTTAGGAATCTTTCTTCACGTTTGCTGTCCATTGCAAAACAGCATGAATGCTACAAAGCTATGTGGAGAATTTGCTGTGACCTAAATGATTCAGTCCTACTTAGAAATCTTATGGTATGTATATGGTTGTTCAATGCTTGCTTTGTTGCCCTTTTATGTGCTAAATTGCAGGTTTTGCTGCAGATTGTCACTATTAGTGTTTAAATTATGGGAGGCCCGACTGATTTTAAGTTAGAGTCAAGCTTTTTGAAATATTCCTCAATCGTGTATTTTGAAACTTGTATCTTCTGCATCCTTATATATATGGTTATCAATTTGAAACAACATAAGTCCTCTGCAATCCGGTCTTTCCTAGTCTTATTTGATGCTTGTGTTTCTTCTTAAGATTGTTTCGATGATTTATTATGCAGCATGAGAGCATGGGACCTAATGGAGGATTCAGTTACTTTGTTTTTAAACAACTGTATGAGAAGAAACAATTTTCTAAGCTTTTAAGGCTTGGAGAAGAGTTCCCAGAAGAGCTATCTATCTTTTTAAGACAGCATGAGGAGCTTCTTTGGCTTCATGAAGTGTTCCTAAATCAATTTTCATCAGCTTCAGAAATTCTTCATATACTAGCTCTCTCTCATGATGAGAGCTCTATCTCAGCTGTTGAGGAGGGGGCAGACCCTGACAGTATGAACTTGGAACTAAAATTGGCAGACAGAAAGCGCCTTTTAAATCTCTCAAAGATAGCTGCAAGGGCAGGTATGATCTAAGCTATAGCATTTTTTTTATACAGTAAATCCTATTTCTTACCTTAGTATTCTTATGCGTTTTCTTGATTGCATAATTTCTTTTTTGGTTGTTCCCTCCCATTATTTCTATGTAAATGGGCTACTTCTTTTGAATCCTGCAAAGTTGGGTTGAGATGTTGTTCATAAAACCACTAAGTTGAGCCTTATGAGTGACTTTAGCCACACCTTTTCTTTTAAATCGAGGAACACTATCAATGTCTCTCCAGAATTATTGGGGTATTATGTATAAGCTGATGCAGCTGTTTCTAAACTGCAATTCCGTGTTCCTGCTCCCTCACATGCTCCTGCACACACCGTTGTCTCATGCTTAAGTTTCTTTTGGTATTGTTTTCTGATCAATTTTCATGAATGTCATGCTTCAAAGCTAAGTCTGTAACACTTTTCTTGTCAGATTATATCTTAGACAGGGGCTCCTTAAATTAGTATTCAGTTTCTGCTAGTAAGCCCTGACTGAAATGGCTCTTCCTTCTCTCACAAGTGTGGGTGAAGGGTAAAGTCATGGGAAAGTGGGTGTGTGCATCCAATACCAATAAAAAAAAAAGTCTCTTATAATCTACAGCCCAAATATAATTTATTGGGCATGACATGAGTCAAAGAGTGGTGAGACAATAATTTGATGGGTCTGCATAGAATTATGACGCAAAACATATAGTCTAGTAGGCTAGATATGGTTCTAGCTAGACGCAAACCCTTAAATCCATTTATTTATTTTTTTAGGTAATAGATAAATTTTATTAAAGAGAAAAAACTTAAGAGTGCATGAAGCATGCACAATAAGAGAATTACAAATTTACATGGACAAAAGTATGAGTAATAAAAGACGAGGAAATAAAATCTATAGTAGAGCTACTAGTAGTAAAACCCCAAGCACGTGACCAATCAAATAAAAAAATAGAAATACAATCCAGCAACTGGCTCACAGAAATCTCTTTTACTTCGAAAGTAAGGCTATTGCGTTCCCTCTTTATCATCCACATTAAGCATAAAGGGACCATATTCCATATATCCGAAGAGTGTTTCCCCAACAGATTCCACCACCTATCAACTAAATCAATCACTGTTCTTGGAACGACCCACTGAATCCTAAAGGAGCGAAAAACAAAATTCCACAACTCATTCGCCATATAACAATGAATGAGAAGGTGATCCACCGATTCTCCCTCACAGCGACACATACAACACCAGTTGGTAAGAGTATAACCCCGTCGCATAAGATTGTCATATGTTAAAATTTTGTTCCAAGCAGCGGACTACACAAAAAAACAGACCCTTCGTGGAGCTTTAGAACGCCATACACTTTTCCAAGGGAAGCTCACACGCAGGCGGTTACGAATAGCATGATAGAAAGAGCTAATATCAAAGAGCCCATTCTTCTTCAAACGCCACCATAAGATATCACTATCCATAAATACTGGACTATGAGAATAGAGAAAGTGTAGGAAAGCCGTAACTCCATCCATTTCCCAGTCATTAAAGTTTCGAATAAAAGTCACATTCCACTCCACACCACCATTCAGTCGGGAAAGGACCAATGCCACAGAGGCTTCCCGATTACCTGCACACTCCAATAAAATAGGAAAAACCTCCTTTAAGGGAGATTCTCCACACCAACAATCATGCCACAACGAGAGAACCATCCCCTTCCCAAACTTCCACATGCTGTATAAACTGATTCCAAACACCCATCACACTCTTGCACAGACCACACCCATGAGTCCCACGGACTGGATCAGTACGCCACCCCCTGTACACAAACTGTATTTAGCCACCAACACACAGCGCCAGAGACAATGTTCCTCCATTCCAAATCTCCATAATCATTTGCCCAGGAGGGCCATATTGAAATCCACCAGCTTGCGGACCCCCCAGCCATCATTCTTAACAGGAGAGCACACAACATCCCAACATCTTAAATCTATAAGGGGTTCCTTGAATACGCAAGGAAGAACACTGAAAACTGCTAGATGAAAGAAAATAATATAATAGCAATTTTGTTAATAATGGACTTCTGTTTTCGCTTTACATATTGCAGGCCTATTTAAAGGCTCTAGAAAACTGACTTTCCTAGTAAAAATATTTCTAAACAGATTCTAATTGATACTGTACCATAAAAGGACTCTAATTTGAAACATTAAATCGCCTAAAATACAGGCATAGCCTAAAAATGCTAGGAAATCCTTAAAAATGCCTAAAAAATCAAGGAAATAAAATCAGTGTACGTTTGAGAATGTGGAAAGCTCAACCTCTCTGTTACGTGCGACATTTATTAGTACTTTGTTCCACTGGTCAAGTGTTTGGGGTTTCACATATAGGAAAAGCATTGCAGAATTTATAGATTCCTTATTCCTTTGTACATAATTCTGCCTTTTTGTTTTCCCTGTATTCTTTTGGCTCTTTATGATTTTCATGAAGTCCTCTCAATAATACTTTTACTTATAAAAAGGACAAGATTAGTCTCTCATAAAAAGCAACCCTCCTAGGAGGCTAGGAGCCTTAACACTCCTTGTTAGGTACCTGTGAGAACAGTTTTAAGTTTGCTAAATAAATAATGGCACTGGTGTTTTGCGCAACTTTGAAGTCTTGTAGTGTATAAGTTCTTTTTTGGTTATAATTGATCTTCTTTAGAAATTTTAGATTTTGAATGAGTTTTGGAGGATATGTTGGGTATTGAATTATTTCTTATTAACGTAGTTGCTATTATTTTATTTGTTATTTGACTATGTTGGGAGAATAATTTTGGACTCTAGTGAGGCCTTGCACTCTAGTAACGCGAAAATTTATGGGTTTGCGGCCATTGTCACGTGCTGGGCTCCTGCAGGTGGGTCTGGGGCATGACAGAGACATAACATGATTATTAGACTGACAGAAAAGCTCTTTTTAAATGCCCTGATACCCTATACTTGGTTTCTGTCTGAGGTTCATTGGTCAGCCAAAAATACAGGAAGAGAAACTGAAACTTAATACAACAATTTATTTGTTGAAAATTTTCCTGCCTTGTTGGTCATGTTATGGTACTTTCTTGTTTTGCTGACTAGAGTGTTGATGCTTGTATTGGGGAATTTTTTTGTTCTACTGGTTTTCAAAGATGTGTTTTGAACTTTTATTCTGATTAAATTTTATGCTTCAGCACCAGGTAAGGATGCCGATTCTGAGACAAAGTTGAAGCGTATTGAGGCTGATTTGAAAATTCTGAAATTGCAGGTTTGTTGCAGAATATCACGTATTGGTTTTCTATTCTTTTATGGTTGATTAATAAAATTCAGAATTGACAGATGTTGTTTATAACTTGTGATCTTAAGTTTTTAGTAAGCTAATTTTACCTTCATAGAGCATATGATCAATTCATTAATGTACTCCAAATGGTTATAACTTGAAATAATAGGTTGCATTTAGAGGTCATGTTGTCAGCCTCCCTTTCTTTTCGTCCCTGAAACCATATCAATCGCTACTCATATTAATTTATACCCATATGGAGTATCTGTAGCCTAGTTTCTATTAATGTTCATGTCGTCAGCCCCCCTTTCTATTAGACTGCAGCCTGCAAATGCTGCCATTTTGACATGCAAAGTTGGTTTTGTTTTGAAAAGCTCATGGTTCATGTTGAGTATTGCTAACCACTGTTTCAAATTTGTTTGAATTGAGCATGCTTCAAATTTGTTTGAATTGAGCATGCTGGGAATGCTGTACCAGTTTTCTTCATGCAATGTTCTTATGTTCTTTGCTGAAGGCATTTTGTTTCTTAAAAGAACCACATTATTCTATGTTTACTGACATCTCAAATTACTTCCAAGCATATAAAGAAGCAGGTCTGATTGTGCATTCATTTTAATCTAGTGCTGAAGTTTCATATGGAGTCCATATTTATGATAGTATATTATAACCCTAAGAGGGTGTTCAACTGTTTTAAGCTTACTTTGAAACCACCAACCAGTTGGTCTCTATAGAGGGATTTTAACATGTCAGGAATGGGCAAGTATTTCTCTCCCAAACACACACGCACACAGAGAGACAGAGAGTAAGAGCACCACAACAGCATGTTCTAAGATTTGACTTGTCTTGACTAGCTCCAATTTTGAATTCCAAAATAGTCTTATGAAGTTGCAGATTGGGCAACCAAAAAGATGTCATTAGAGGCATCAAAATCTGTTGAGACATGGTCATTCCGTCCCTTTTTACTGAAGTCATTTACAGAAACTATGGCCTGCGTTGTGAACCTGTCTACTTAATGATAACTAAACTTTGCTGTACATTTTTTAGACTTTGTCCATTCAATGTCAGTTCATTTCTTTTCCTTCATCTCGCGCAGGAAGAAATAATACAACTTCTTCCTACTGAAGAGAAGCAATGTGTCGAAAGGCATCTCCTCCGTCCTGAAGAGCTTATTAAGCTGTGCCTCAAACGTCAAGACGCAAAGCTCTCCTTGTGTGCTTTCGATGTGTTTGCATGGACCAGCTCCTCTTTTCGTAAAACCCACAGAAATCTTTTGGAGGAGTGTTGGAAGAATGCTGCTGATCAGGATGATTGGAGTGAACTCTATCAAGCATCTACAGCTCAAGGGTGGAGTGACGAGGAAACATTGCAGAATCTGAGGGAAACTGTGCTCTTCCTGGCTTCCAATAGGTGTTATGGACCAAATGCAGAAACTTTTGGAGAAGGGTTTGATGAGGTTTTGCCACTGAGACTAGAAAATGCAGACCCTCCAGTTTTGAGGGATTCAAGTTCTGTGGAGTCAATACTGATGCAACATAATGATTTCCCAGAGGCAGGCAAACTAATGCTGACTTCTATCATGTTGGGGAGTGTTCAGGATGATACCAGACTGGAAGGGGGTCCTTCCCCAATGGAATAATGTTTGATAAGAATGACTTGTAATTGTGAATTGTCAGATTATTTTTGTTAGGTCTTATGCAACTAACAACCTTGTTGATAGTTTTCTTTTCTTTTCTTTTTTCGTTGTTGGGTTTTGTGTTTTGTTCTTTTCTTCTATTCCATCTTCACTACAAAGCAGCTATATGCATTTTTACTCTTCCCTAGTCAATAGCTGTGCTCCTTTGATAAGACAATGCGTCTGTTTCAATGTGATGCTTTCTTGACAGTTTGTTGCATTATTGACGGATCTTATGGATTATTAAGTGGCAGGTTGAGTTTATATCTATGGTTGTAAGGCTTCACTGCTTTTTTTTTTTTTTTTTTGGATAAACTACTGTGAAATTTTGACACGTCATTAAAAAGAAAATAAAAAATACACATTAAATGGGTGAAACAGTGCCGTACCTGCCGTTGATCACCTCATCGCACCAACACTTGTATATTCATGGTTGTCCAGCCCTCTGCACCACCACATTCCACACACAGAGCAGGTAAAGTAGTCTCTTTTTATTTTATTTCACTTTGATCCATTCATTCCTTTAAATTGATTAGTCTTCTCTCTATCTCCGTTTTCCGATTGTATATTCATACAATCAAACATTGCATAAATGGGTCCTGTTTGGTTTTCCGAACAAAATATTTTCTGGGAAATTGCAATTTTTTTTTTTTTTTTTGTTTGGATTGCATTTCTGGGAAATTGGAAATATATATATATTTTATTATTTGTTTGTTTGGTTGCTGGGAAAATAGGAATACAAATGAAAGCGTTGAATTGTTTTTATGACTAGGATCTGTAAGTCTTATCAAGTTCAATATTCTGCTTGGAGTATTAAATTCTGGTCAATAGAATGTGCCTCTCCAAAAATTAATTAGCCGCGTTACCGACATAGACTCTAAAGTTTAAAGTTTTAACACGACACGCAACTAAGAACTCTGCTTGGCTTTCTACATAAACTTTTTAGACAATATTTCCACAATAATCCACCCCGCTACACGCATCAGACGCGTTGAGAAGTGGCATAATAGATAATACCAATGGCATCTACCTCAAGGCTCAGCCGGTCGGAATTTCCTTGCATAATTGCATTGAAAAGTTCTGCATGTAATTTCTAAGACATTTACACAATATATAGGTATCATCTCTTCCAACTAAAGTCGTCCATAAATTCCAACTCCTCCAAATAGCACGTCTAAAGTTATAACTAGCCTATATATAGGTTATCATTAATTATATTCTATACCACTAAAAGAATATAATTGCACTCTGCAAGACAATGACTATTTTTTTTTTTTATGATCATGGAAGACTGGTCAAAAGGCAAAATGATCAAGGTGTTCAAATAGGTATAAAAACCTTCTAACTTAAATTCATTTCTATTAAACCGTACTTGAAAATTATAATCTTAATTTTAATATTGACTAAATTTTTCTTGGAAATTATGTCATGAAAACTTGGAAGTAATATATCCCATCGTCTCTTATCTTGTAAGCCAACATTAAGGGGGAGGGGTTTCTAGTTTTATTATGGGCTGCACCAGTAGATTATGGAAGTTGCTCGATCAAATAAGGCCAGAGGTCATAGTAGTCGGTACTCCGTCACACGTAAATTTTCAATAAAGCATCTTCCAAACATGTCTGTAAATTTTCAATCAATACCAAACATTCTAACTAAATTGAACGTCATGAGATTATCAATAAGGTAATGCTATGCATACTGATAAAAAAAAGAAAAAAGGTAATGCTATGCACTAAGAGGTAAGAGCCGCGTATTGACTTAAACAAGTTCACTTCAAAGAATCTACCACTCCCAAAACTAGCCGCGTTACATAGACTTTAAAGAAGTTCACTTTAACACACCACTTACTACTCTGCTTGGCTTGGCTTGCTGTGCTTACATAATCCACCACGTACGCTAATTACACGCATTAGACGCGTTGGGAAGTGGCATAAATAATACTAATGGCATCTGCCTCAAGGCTCAGCCGGTCGGAATTTCTTTGCATTATATTTATTGCATTGAAAAGTTCTGCATCTACTTTCTTAGACGTTTACGCTATATATATATATATATATATATATATATATATATTTCAGTTGCATGAAAATTAAAAACTGAATTACCAGTGTTCATGGTATGAGTAGGCTTGTGTTGTAGAGAGAAACCAATGCTCGTGAACTTACTTAGTCTAGTGCCTAGTGGTAAATTATCATATATAATGGAGTGGATTTCGAAATTATGTCCTGTTTGCTTGAATAAATGAAAAAAGAACTATTAAGGGCTTGATTTCTATCCATAGCATGGTATCAATTCATGGCATTCTGCACTAATCCTACCCTTGAATTACACCTGTTTTTTAGCAAATTTCCCTGGTTAAATGCAGCATGCAGCTTGTTGTAATGCACATAAATGCCTAAAGCATCTATCAAACATGCCTGTAAATTTTCAATCAATGCCAACATTCCAACCAAATAGAATGTCATGACATTATTGAAAATTAAAATGCATTGACAGCCGCGTATTGACTTAAACAAGTTCAGATTAAAGAATCTGCAACTCGGAAGAGACTAGTTATAAGTCACTGACTTAAAACTTAAACATGGTTACTTCAATTGTTGTAAATTTTATGATTTAGTAGTGATATAAAAATGGGTTGAAAGCTTGTAAACTTGTTCTATATTGAAAACATTCAAAACCTTGTGTTGGATTGTAAGGAAACACAAACACCAACTATAAAATCAATTAAGTGGTCAGTGGTCCCATGGACATGAGGCTCTACTATGTGCATGGTGTGAGTGGTGTGACATACACTTTCAAGCCTTTCAATAAATAAAATCTGAACCATCAAATAAACTCATCATAAGCATGCGTCAACAAGTGGGCATAATACCAAGGGAGCGGCTTGGGTCCAGTGCACAGGAACACTGGACCTGTTGAGATGTTGACACTTGTACAAAAACTGTACAAAACTGGACACGTGGCAACATCTCAATGGGTCCAGAGCTCTAAGCCTTTCCCTAATACCAATATTCTTTCACTGTTTTCCTCAATCCAATCTTTTCAGTTTACTGAGTACAACTTCTTTCAGCTGAACGGGACCACAAGACTAATTTGAAATGTCTTTGCATAAAAAATTTTGTCACAGACGCGTTAAAAATTAAAATTTAACTCTTAATTAGTTGCTGTGAAGACTTTGGATGGGTGGATCTTGGCATCTAAATCGCTCAAATTTCTTAGAAATTTACCCAATACAATTTCTAGGTGACTTCGTAAGTCCCTATAAATTGTTGTCTATTCCTAGCATTCTCTTCCATCACCTTAGATCTTGCATTTTTAGCCAACATACCCAGAAATATGTTCGAGTCAGTTAATCAAGCTTCTGATAGTGAGGGCCACAGTTTTGGTGCTGCCTTACTCATCACCACCACCACCACCACTTCCACTACTGGTTCTGACAAATACGGCCCGCTTTGGCGTAAATGTTTATTATATGTAGGCATTTGCATCACTTTCAAGAAAACCCGACAGACTTATGCTCCTTTGCCGCAAGAACCACCAGCTGCCTCTGAAGAATTCGATAGAACCTCCTCGGTAATTCAGTCCCAGGATGACCATGTAATTGATGTTGATCACTCTGAGAACGAGGTAGACGAAGAAGAGCTACCTCTAGAGACAGTAGCTAAGATTGTGAAAGAGGAGGACTTTAACTCTCTTACAGGACTTGGGGGCGTTGACCGGGTTGTTGCACGTCTTAGACGTTGTAAAAATTTGGAGGTAATAAATATATATCATGGTTCTCTAAAAGCTTAATTATTGGTTAAGCTGTTAGACAAACGGTGGTGTAATTTGTTAATTTATTCACTTATAATCTCAACAGGATCGAAATGATGGAGGCCAAGATCAACAAGCATGGAACACCAAAGAAAACCCATATCAAAAAGGCTTCTTTCCCTTTTTCTTGAAGGCTTGTGGGAGTTGCACCAATGTACTCCTATTGGTCTCAGCTGGATTGTCCTTTGCTACGGGTATCATGGAGCAAGGAAGAAAAGATGGGTGGCATGATGGGGTTGCTATACTTGCTGCTTTGGTCCTTCTTATTGCATTCCCTTCAGTAGGGAATTTTCTTCATGAAAGGAAGAAGGTGAGGAAATTGTTGAAGAATATGGAAAAATTGAAAGTGAATGTTGAAAGATCAGGTGGACAGCGCCAATTGATTGCCATTAATGATGTTGTGGTGGGTGATATAGTGTGTTTGGAGAAGGATGATGGTGTTCCAGCCGATGGTTTGCTTGTGAGCGGGGAGGGCTTGGTGTTAGATGGGGGTTTGAAAACCAAAATTATGAACCAGGACCAGAACCCATTTCTCTTCTCAGGTTCAAAGGTCACTCAGGGTCATGGTAGAATGTTTGTGACATCGGTTGGTGAAGATACAGCTATGGGCAAGCCACTGAGCTTGGTGAGAAATGAGCCTAATGAGAAGACAGTGTTTCAAGGTCGGATCAAGAAGCCACATACATATATGGATACGATTTCACTTTGTGTCACTGTGATTATTGGTCTTGTTGTGCTAATTCGCCTCCTACATGGTAACAACAGTAACAGTAAGGCATCGCCAGACCTTAAGGGGAATGTTTCAGTGGATATGATGATAAAAATCTTCGAGAAAATTTCCCAGAAATCCAAAGGAAAGATTTGGATTTTGACAAGTGCTCTTACAGTAATGGTGATAGGAATACAACATGGAATGCCTTTTGTGATTACAATTTCACTGTGTTGCTGGAAGAAAAAGGCGCAGCTATCTTGGGCTCTACCTCACAATTTATCGGCCTGTGGCACAATGGGGTTCGTCACAGTCATCTACATTGATGTAACTGGTGGGCTAATGTGTAACGAGGTGGAGGTTAGCAAAGTTTTTGTGGGAGAGAAAGACATCAACAATGATGGAGACTCTGAAACTAGCCAAGTTGTTCTTGAAGCTTTGAATCAAGGAATTGATGTGTCAGTTCTTGTATCTAAGATTTCTGTTAGCCCAACTAATAATGATTTGCTCATTTCTTGGGCAAAACGAAGATCCAGCCTGAATGTTAATCTTTTGGATCAAAGTTTTCACATTCTTGAGCATAAAATTTGTATCAAGAAAGGTAGTGGGGCTTTGATGAGAAAAAAAGGTGATAATGAACCAATTCTTCACTTGCACTGGAGTGGGGCTGCAGTCCCTATATTGGAAATGTGTTCACACTACAATGACAGCAAAGGGGAAAGTCATGCCATGGAAGATCAGAAGATAAAGTTTAAGCAAGTCATTAAAGATATGGAGGATGGTGGTCTTATACCCATTGCATTTGCTCATAGACAAACTGAGTTCACAGAACTCAGAGAAGATGGGTTAAACCTGCTGGCAATAGTAGGCCTGAAATACCCATGTCAGGAAGAGTTTAAATCAGTAGTGGAAACTCTTGAGAATGCTGGAGTCAGTGTCAAGTTGGTTTCACATGATGAGGTCTCAGTAGTGAGAGCCATGGCTTGTGAATTAGGAATCTTTAGGCCTGGTTCAGAGGATGTGGCAGTTAAAGGTGAAGAAGTTATAGGATTGATCACTAGTGGAAGGATGAAGGAAATTACTACTGTGGTAGGAAGTTGCCTCCCTGAGAGCAAGCTTCGCTTAATAGAGTGGTCGAAACAAAAAGGTCATGTAGTTGCATTCTTTGGAGGATTTACAGCAAGTGACATTCTAGCTTTGAAAGAAGCTGATGTAGGGATCACTGAGGAAACCCAGAGCACACAATTGGCCATAGAGTATTCTGATATAACCCTTAAAGGTTTTCGTTCATTAGTTCCTGTTTTGAAGTTTGGTAGATGCTGTTACCACAACATTCAGAAGTTCATGCAACTTCAGTTCACTGCTTGCATATCTGGATTATTAATAAGCCTAGTGATGACAATGGTTACTGGAGAATCCCCAATTACAGGAATTGAATTGATGTGGCTGAGTTTGGTTATGTGCCTTCTAGGTGGCCTAGTTATGGTGATGGAGTTAAAGAGCAAGGAACTTCTAAGCAATCGACCAGCTAAAAGGACTCAATCACTTATAACCAAGGACACGTGGAGAAACATAGCAATTCAAGTCTTATACCAAGTTTCCATTTTGCTAATCTTTCAGCTTAAGGGCCAAGCCATACCCAACATGAATGATGTTGATGTTAGGAAAACCATGGTCTTCAACACTTTTATCCTATGCCAGATCTTTAATCAGTTCAATGCCATGGACCTAGTAAAGTGGGAAGTGTTCTGGGTTTTCATTCAGAGCTATTCTTTTTTGGTGACTTTGACTGATGTTATGGTCTTGCAGGTAATGTTCATCCAGTTTTTGGGAAATATATTCCAATTTGTGAAGTTGAATGCAGTGCAGTGGGCTTCCTGTTTTCTCGTTGCTGCCTTTCCATGGGGATTTGGTTGGGCCTTGAAATGGCTTGCAGACATCATAGAGTCTTTGTTTCTGAGACCAACTGATTCATATATTGGGTTCTCAAACAGTATGCTTGGGCCCTGTCTTTCTTATTTGGGCGTTCCATTATTCACGTTCCTAGTTTTACTCGCATTGCCCGGACTTTTCACTATTATAAATCATGATGTAAATGTGCCCTCGGGTTATAAATAATCAGTCTTCGTGCGTGGTCTGTCTTTAACATCTGTACATAGTGCCACTTCTTCGGAAACGTTTGTCCGATTGGCTACAATAGTTAATAGTATCATTGATGGCCAGTCTGTGACCATAGTGTGTTAACTGGGTTTGGTTGCTATATAAGAGTTTAAGCTGTATTGATTTCTGCAGATTTGATGTTGTATTGATTTGGTGGTGTTGATAACTGCATATGTGTTGTGAGCTAAGACCTGTTGTTGTATTTGAAATGGTGTATTGGGTTCTGCCTCTGATTGTTGTTTGTATGTTCTTTTGGCTTGTGTTTCAGCTAATAAAAAAACCAAAGTATTTGACACTTGTAGATATATAACACGAGCAACATTATAAGGGAAGCCAAACAACTACTCCACGGATTGGATGCATGGGAACTTTCAACTATTGGAAGGGAGGCCAATAATGCCGCTCACCTATTGGCAAGAAATGCTCAGTATATTCAGGAAGATCATGTTTTGATGGAGGATGTACCTGTATTTGTCCAACAACAACTTATATTCGATGTAACTCATTATTCGTGAATTAATGATATTGCCTTTTGCTTCAAAAAAAAAAAAAAAAACATGAATATTTTGTTTGATGAATCAATGAATTAGAGAGCCTGGCAGTCTTCTTATTTTAAGACGATGGCTTGCCATGTATATTGTAAATAGTCGTTAACCCGTGCGATACGCATGATAGTTTATAAAAGCTATATATTCTCTTTGTTTAAAGGTACAATTTTTTTTTTTTTTGAACCATTCAAAGGTACAATTACTTGAAAATAAAAATAAGTAATTTTAGTACTTTTTTTTATTATATATATTTTTATAATATATGATATATGGCTAGTCAAATATATAATAATTCATCTCAAATTGCCAGAATACACTCTAACCATCATAATGAGATAAAAACCATGTCACAATATATGGGTTTTTATTTTTTTTATAATTTCAATTTTTAAACAACTTATTATTAGATTCAATGGCCTTACAAAATAAGGATTTTTAGATTGTACATATCTTTTTGCTCCAAACTCATATTCTTCAATTTTGATAGCAACAATGCTCTTACACTGACCTTGAATCTTTACAATATCAATTCTTCTAAAACTTCTTAAATCAAATAAATATTCAAATTCTTTTGTTGAATCTATGCAAATTCCCCTTTGCAAGAGACCTCCCTAGCTTTAATGATGTCTTTGAAAGCTGTACACCTCACAAATATAGTTAATGGAAACTCATCTACATATTAGTTTCAAGAAAAAATAAATAAAAACAATTGGTGCCACTATAACTTGTTGGAAATTGATAGTAGCCTCAATCTTCGAATGTAAATCAACCCACCGAAAGCAGATCAACCACAACTCTACAAAATTCCAATGGATAAACTAAAAAAAAAAAATTATAAAGAAAATATAAAAAATAAAAAAATTCACCTCAGAGAGCTTGTCAATTCTGATGATACTTTGGCGACTTTTGTAGAGTTGAATGGAGAGCAATTGAAATTTATATAAGGAAGCATTGCTAATATAACTGATGCGGAGTGGAACAGTCATATAGGTTGAAAAGTGGGAAGTTTTAAAAAATAAAAAGAAAAGAAAAAATCGATTGGGAAAGAGAAAAAATAATGGGCGATATTAATGGGCTAACATGTGCTAAAAGAATTAGAAAAGGGGAGAGAGAGAGAGAGAAGTGGAGATTAACGGTGAGATATAATGGGGGAAGCCAAAATCAATGGGCGATATTAATGGGTTAACATTGCTAATGTTTATTTTGCTATTTGTAAACGTTTTGAATTACTTGATGTAATATACGTATTAAATGGCTACATTTGATTTTGGTATCATCCCTAAGTCATGTACATATTAAATGATTCATTTTAATTCACCATCAACTTTTGACATTTGGAAGGAAGAAAAAAGAAAAAAAGAAAAAAAAGAACAAAGGAAATAGAATGTAACTTATTATTTTTAGTATTGATTATGGAATATGGAGTAGATTGTGGGTTGAAATAGGTGGGAAAATTATATTGGATTTTATGAGAAAATTAAATGACTCATTTCCAAAAGAACGTCTTTAAATTAATGATGGAGTAAATAGAATGCAGGTCTTGCCTATTAAGTATAGTAAATAGATATAGATTTTTTTGAGGAAAATCGGTAGAAAATTCATTAACAATGTAAGAAAAGAGGTTACAATGAAGAGTGAGCAAAACCCGAGGATAGGCCCAGGGGTGCTCTAAAAGTGAAGAGAAAAAGATAAGTCACATCAAGGCTCAAATACACTGGTAAGACACCTAGGCAATAGAAAGAAAACCAGAAGCTCCCGATTTCACAACTTTCTTGAAGTCTTCGAGATATTTTAGTGTTGTTGAGAGAATTGTAGTAGGCTGAAGTTGAGTGTTGTCAAATACATACCGGTTTCGGGCATCCCAGACGGCCCATGAGATCATGAACCATTCCTGAAGCTCTTCGTTGGTGGAACACTGGGCAACTAAGAGAGTAAGGTTGAAAAAGTCTTGGTCTTCATCACACGCCATCTTCTGTCACTTCCTCCTTCCCAAGGCCCACACATTACATGCTAGTGGGCACCTCCATAGTGCATGGGTCAGTGTCTCACTACTTTGGCTACAGATTTTACAGGTGGCATCTATTGGGACTCCGCATCCTCCAAGTGTTAACAGAGTGGGCAAAGTATTTCTACATGCTCTCCACATCATCTGCTTACATTTTTTGGACACTTGTGCTTTCCAGAGCCCATGCCAAAATTGGTACGTGGTTGATGCTCTAGAGTGTTCTGCCACATCAGTGTCATCATTGGTCTTAATGGCTTGACGATAAGCTGATGCCACTGTGAACGTACGCTTAGGGTGTATGGTTCCAAAGAAGATAGTCACGAGAAGTCCCATCACCCAGAGAAACGCTATTTATCATGGCAGCAATATGGGGCTCAAAAGCTCGGCAATGAGGGGGGAGTTCCACTGCTGGCGATCCGTGGTTAAGAGGTCCCAAACCAGTTCCGCCTGAGTCTGCATGTTTGGGTGACTGAGAGGCACTGGCAATGATTTATCTCGCCAGATATTGATACTATTACCATTGCCCACTTCCATGTCACCTTACCCTTGAGAAGGGGTTGAGCAGCCATGAAGCTCGTCCAAATATAAGAAGGATGAGAACCCAGTTTCGCCTGTAAGAAGGAGCTTTGGTGGAAGTACTTTGCTTTGAAAACTCGGTAGAATAATGAGTGAGGGTTGTGCAAGAGACGCCATCCTTGCTTAGCTAGAAGAGCCATATTAAAGGCATGGAGGTCACAGAAACCCATTCCGCCAGCCCTCAACTCTCATCTGTATAAACCATACAGATCAGCGTCAAAAGATGAGTTTACCATTGTGTGCACACTTCCTTGTCATCCATTTTGACCGCACCTATCTTCGTACATTATCATACCAATATTGCCTTCCAGGCGACTTTCAAATCACTATCTTTCAAATAATCGGCATCAATCTTTATAGATGGAAAAAACAGTCTATACCCATTCCATCATTGACGACTTTAGCCGCATGTATTTAATAATACATCAACCTGCGCTGAAATTTTCACGATTCCTCAAATGACCTTATCAGCGTCTTTCACTAACCAAATGTGGATATCACCCAGTTCACACATGATGCATATTAATGGACTTTATAATCATGTGGTCTGTGACTTCCCATTTATGTTAGTGATTCTCTTGCAATTATACATGACCAATATTTTTACATTGTAAAAGCTGCATTTGATCGTTCTCTTAGGCGTCCCTAGGTCCATCCAATCTTGCAAAACCATGTAACTCGACTGAAGTACCTCTCAGTCTCATTCCTATTACATGCACTTTAAATTAATTCAGAGTCAATCCCTTGGTCATGGGATCGGCCACCATCTCGACCGAGAGGATAAAGTCGACTTATTATCACCTATCTACCACTATATGTTGAATATAGTTATACATCAATGTGCTTGTCCCTGGAATTCTTAGTTCCAACTTTTTATTAACGAGATAGTGGACATTGCAAAGCACATTGATCAGTCTGCCAGGTATACCTCAATGCAAATTATTTATAAAGCATTATTATTATCCGTAGACCACACAACTTACAACATCAATGTAAGTCATATATATATCATTGTGTTACAAGCTATGTACTCATCTCACATGATATATTTTGCAACACATCTTTGTTTCTTACCTAACCAAGAAACCATCATACCATAGCCTATCATAGAAAATATTTCTCAATTCATGTATGATGGCCACCTTCACAATAAATGTGAATTTGTGTTTAAAACTTAAACACAAGCCATGTAGCAATCAAATCAAGATGATTCCACCATCATGCATATTACAATGCACATTGAGACTGAAAAAATTTCGCTCTTTGGACATATTATCAACTCAGTCTCTTTTATATGTAAAATAAATTTACATGTGATCCACGAAAACCAAACCGTTGTTCTCCCTCTATTCTTATATTTTAGTGGTTACATTTATGACATCAAATTCATAGAATTTAATCATGTGAGATTATGGCAAGTCAATCTATATGTGCATAACATTTCATATTACCATGTACAATTTAATGTAACTATTATCATGACTCACCATATGTATTAAACATATCAAAATACTTGCAACAAGTATTTTTGTAATATCATGTCCAAAAATTTAAACAAATAAAAAGCGCATTATACAAACTTACAGTTCACTAGAACGAAAATTCTAGTCTATGGCCACCTTGAGTGCATCGGTGATCTTATCCCTCACAAATTGCTTGATGCGACGAACATCCTCTTAGTGAGGATTACATAGGTTCAGCAACACTCAAATATCATCCACGGGTCCTAAGGCAAAAAGGATCCGTTTGCACCTAATGATTAGGCCTTGAATTATGGCCCTTGTAATGCCTCATTCATCAATACTCAATTGGATCTTGTTTACCATCTTGTCCACTTGATTGTAATGATGCATGGATAAAGATTCATGTATTGGTTAATATTGGATCTAATCAATTCTCATAGGGTAAAGCCTTTTCTCCTTTTCTTGTGTTTTTTTTTTTGATAAGTGAAAATATTTATTAAAAGAAGGAAACTACACAAGACCAACAAAGATTGGAACATGGGTAAAGTCCTTAAGCATAGTAGCAGAAAAACAAGGGAGGCTTAACTCAAAAACAAAAGCGCCTCAGAATCTATTCTGAAGAGACCACCTCGCAAGGGAATGGGCAGCATCCATTAGCTACTCTGGGAGCCCAATTACAAGACCAATGAGGATGATCATTAGAAATCAAAAGAAAAGTATGCAACCTACTGAGGATACGCCAATGATTCAAGACATTAACATTGTTTAGTTCATCAATACAAACCTTAGAATCAAATTCAAAATAACCTTCTCTGCACCTAATTCAACTGCAGTATGACCAGCCCATAACAAAGCTTTAGCCTCTGCTTGAAGAGGGATTTTGGTGTTCACCCTTTTGGAGCGAGCCAACACCACTTCCCCTCTCCAATTTCTGGCCACAACCGCAATACTAGATGAGCTTAGTCCCACTGCTGCATTTGTATTAAATTTAATATAATCAAGGATGTGATGGATCCACACAGCCTGTACATTGGCTTGAGGACTGAAGGAAGGAGGACTCTTGGAATTCTCATGTTCCTTACTGCGAATCAACACTTCTCAAAGTACCGCATCTATCTCTGGAACTCTATTCCCATGCACTTCCCATTTCGGATTTTCCAGAGTTGATCAAGAATGATAGCACCCGTAAGGATAAATTTAGCTTTATTACTTATACCCAACTCAACAGGTAGATCAATGAGTGTTTCAATAAGCTTAGTTGAGTCTGATAATTGAATGACATCAGTTCTAATACTCCATTCACTCCCAAACCACTAGGCTCGAGCTAAAGGGCATTTCCAAAATAAATGAATATCTAATTCCACAGGCCAATCACATAAACTACAGGAAATATTCTTGTGTGTGTACACGTATAAGGTTTGCATGATTACCCATTTTATACCGCCAAGCAATCCCTCATGGACGGTTAATTGTTAAAATGAAACGGTGCCTCTTTTTCCTTTTCGTATTCTTTTTGCTTCTCGCCAAAACTGGTGAAAGCCACATGAGAAGGTGTTTCACACAATTCTCTTTAAAGACATTGTGTTCTGATGGTCCCATAAAAGGTAACCTGGCCTCCAGCCCACATAGACAACATCTTATACAAAGATCTACCGCTTCAAAATACTCTTTATCATGGCAAGATATTGGCCGCTTCTTAATCTCCATTCTATCGTAGTTTCTTTCTTTCTTTATGGTCCAAATGCCGCAAAACTGCCATGGAATATATCTTCCAAGTGTGGGTTTGAAACTTGAAGATTTGCCAATTCATGGGATTCAAGAGTCAAGACCACCTATTCCACGTGATTGGCACGATTCCTTATGTTCTCGGCCAGAGACTTTACACCACTTCACTTTGTAGGTCATTACCATAGAACAACACCATGCTGTCTCCTCGCATAAACTAGTATACATAATACACCTCTGGTATCCATTCGTTTGTTGTGACTTTCTCACGCCTTTCTGTTGTCCAATTTTCAAAGTATGAGAATCTCAGTAGGCATGCGTTACACCTATTGAGAAGTGTGGCAATTTCATAAATATCCATGACAGTGAATGTATTTCTTC
>OU015769.1:17257574-17399549 GCA_907173295.1 Fagus sylvatica
TTTAGAAGACTAGTTTACCACACTGAATTTGATCACAGGATCCACGCCCCATATATCCTTAGCTTGGCCATTGGAATTTGGGTGACATCAGTGATTTCCTAAATTTAGGAAGTACTAAAATGAGTTTATTACAGAAATGTATTTTTGCCAGTAAATTCAGTGGTATCGAGTTTAAGATTGCTACTGAAACATATGTAAATCTCAAGATGAATAAAAAAAACTCTTAATTATAGTGTCTACCATCATTGCTGAAGAATATCACTTGTGGTGGTGTAATTGATGACTTGCATGTTGTTCTCCCACAACATGAATTGTATAGAAGGAAGATGAATGGAATTCAGACTAAAATTTAAAAAGTAATGATTATTGTTGATTGTGTAATTTTACTGGCTTTTCTAGTCAAAAGGTAAAAGAAAATGTTGCTTGTCTCATAGCATAAGCACTCATTTCCTTTTGGTGGTAGTCTAGAGGTTATTTGTGGACATTAGATTATATTTTCTAGGTTAAACTATTGTTTTCGTCCATGAACTCTTTTTAAAAATGACAAAATTCATGTGTAAAAACAAACATTTTTAAAGTTTACAGATGAAAAACGAACTTTTCGAAGTTCAGGGATGAAAACCGAATTTCATGCAAAGTTTAGGGACGAAAACAATAATTTACCCTATTTTCTAAGCTGAGGAAAAGACTGATGATGAAAAACTGAATGGAAAAATATTTGATGAGATTAGGGGAGTTGCTTCTCTTCATTTACCGTTTACCCCATTATAGAACAGAGAGATAATCATGTACACTGTGACCTAAAGCATATATTTTTAGCTATCGTGTGATCCAATATTTATATGGCATATATATCATAATCTCCATAGAAAGTTTGTGGCATACCTATTTCGCTGCATTATCCGTGTGTAGATGAATATTATCCAAGGCTTGTCTTGAGCCAAATATTATCAGCACAATAATTTTGACTCATCTAACTTATACATGTTTAGAGTCGGGCCTTGGTGTGATGGCAAGTGCCTTCCATCAAAAGCGACAGATTGCAGACTCAACTCCAGGAACCTCTCAAAAAAAAATGTGAGTAATGGTGCCTACCAATCACCTCTCTCAAATCCCGTAAAAGTGGAAGCTTTATTCTTTATGCACTGGTTACGACATTTTTTAATTTAAGCCTGTCTCTTCTTATTACTCCACCACTGAAATTTCTCTGGTGGTTTAAGCAAGCATTGCACCTTCAAGACGCAAAACTAATACTTGGGCCATTTAGTGTTGCAGTCCTAAGGCTCTGCCTGTGCAAGATTTTATATCAATTGCATCATTGGCCGGTTTCCATCTTTATCTACAATAGCTATACAACAGTCATTCATCAATTTGATCTAAACTCTATTGCAAAACATAATATGGAATTGGTTGGAACAATCCTGACTTCTCAATAATTGTCTATATTCAAAAGGGTAAAGAAAATTTGTATGCATATGATGATAAGTTGATAACTATGATCACAAGGTGGGCAGGGAAAAGGCAGCAGAGGGAACTACTGAATATTCTGGAAAGAGTTAAAATTTATCATGAAATGATACAGGGAATGCATATATTTTATTAACTATTGTTGGCAATGAAAAAATAATTTGAATTGACATTTCTGAGGTATACAACAGCCAAAAATTAAAATTTAGGTGTACCTTACATCTAGTTATGATGGTTATTAGGAAAATTGGCGAGCTCTGCATTCACAACATCGAAGCTGCAGCACTTGATCCTGCATATATGTAGTGCCAAGAATGTCAAATCCAAAATCCTTGGTTCTCTCACATTTGAAATGGCAGCAAAAGTATGGTGTAAGCATGTAAAACAATGACCGGCCAGTCAGATTGGCACTACAAAGATTGTATTCAATGTCTCCAAGAAGCCTGCCTAGATGATCATCTATGTCTTTTTTTCTTTTAAAGTTCCTGGGCCACAAACAATATCAATTATTTTCATAGGCCTTAGCAACAATCCAAGATGACTACCCAAAACAACAATGATAAACTTTCCTTCGAAAGCTTAGAAATCCAAACAAAAACAGAACAATAAAATATAATTGAAAAAATTGGTGAAAGCAATAATACGGTAAAGACTGCATTAACCCACACATGACAATCAGTTATAACAAATGGTAAAGCTCTGCACACCCTATGAAACGGACATCACTAGTTCGAGTCTCCCCTTCCCCCTTCCCTTGGCCTTGGGCCAAAATTTACTTAGAAGAAAAAAACAAATGGTAAATCTCTGAAATGTGAAGTTTAGCTAAACACAACTATATATATATTTTTTTTTTGATAAATAATAAACTTTATAGAAAAGACCAAGCACACAAGTTGTGCACAAGGTGAAAGAATACAACCAGCTCAAAAGGAGCAATTATCAATGAGATCAAGCATATTAGCTAAACACAACTATATATGTCTACCTTTAGCAACATCTGCGTAAACTGACAATCTTATTTTTATAATATGCCAGAAGCTTGTTCATCCTTTCGTAATTAGAAAATCAGATTAGGAAAAGATTAAAATCGACTTTCTTTAGAGGAAAAGTTGAAAAAAAATTGCAATGACAACATTAATCAGATTAAAGAATCAAAATATTGACAATAATAAACAAAGAAAATAAAGAGAAATAACAAAGGGCAAAAAGAATTTAGAAAGAGCACTATCAGCTTACCAAATGTATGATGGAGTGGTTAAGTGATTGTGGCTCAAAAATTTATTTACACCTCTCAGGTGGAAAAAGAATGCAATCTCTTGCAGTGGAGTACTGGATCCCATTTAACAGACACTCATCAGTCCTTCAGGAACTGCACTGCATCTTTATATCTTGATATTTTTATAAGGGGAACCTCAACTCAATGTATGTCCCTTAAAACTCTCAATTTGTCAGCAATTTGATGTGTTTCTATGGATTTGTCTAATTTTGACAATTCTCTGGCCAAGATTTCACATGTCTGAAAATTGAGAATGTAATTTCTATCTTCCATAACATGAAGAAGCTTCATGCATATATCTAATTGCCCTTCCTTCAGTAACCCATCAACGAATACTGTCCAAACAATCTCATCATTGTTCCATTCTTTCTCAAGCATGCTCTCAAACAAAGTTTGAGCTTCTTCCACCCGACTTGCCCTGCAAAGAGCACAAATAAGTTCTTTGTAGATTGGTAAGTGGGGCTTATAGCCTCTAATTGCCATCCAGTCGAAGATTTTCAGAGCATAGTCCACTTCTAAGTTCTTGCAATGAGCAACTAATAGAGATTCATAAATTTCTTGATTAGGAGACAAACTTCTCTCCTTCATATTCTCCATCAACTGATCTGCTTCCCATGGTCTGCCTTCTCTACACAAGCCTCTCACTAGAGTACAGTAGGTATCAACAGTAGGTTCGCATCCATTCTCTGACAATCTAGTTAAGAGACTACATAACATTTCAAAGTTGGTATATCTCTCATCTGAGCTGCAACTGTACACTGCTTCATGTTGGGCCACAACCTTTTCTGTGAGCAACTGACATTCCTTTTGCAACCCTTTCAACAAGACACTGTAAGTTCGGTAGTTGGGTTTGCAGCTCACATTAACCATTCGCCTAAGAAGTAAGAATGCATGATCTAGCCTACCAAGCATAACAAAACCATCAATAAGTGCGGTAAATGTCACCTCATCAGGAAATAATCCTTTTCTCTCCATTTCTTCAAGTAACTTCTCGGCATCATCAGCTTTGCCTTCTAGACATAACCCATAAATGAGTGAAGTATATGTGTACAAGTTTGGTGAGCAATTCCTTTTTTCCATTTCACGGAAGATCTTGAATGCAAGATCAGTCCCACCATTTCTACAGAGGCCATCAATCAAAGATGTGTAGGTAATGACATTTGGCAGCAATCCTAGCTCTGCCAACTTGTTACATAACTTCTCGGCCTCAGAAAAGCGATTATGTTTGGACAAACCATTTATAATGGCATTGTAGGTTTCAATACTTGGACCGCAACTACTTTCCTCCATCTTTTTGAATAATGATTGGGCAATGTCCAACTTACCCTCTTTACAATACCCATCAATCATAGCAGTGTAACTGACCTGATTTGGACTAATACCTCGTTCCATCATTTCATGGAAAAGAGCAGATGCACAGTCCAACTTCCCACCCTTGCAGAACCCTGAAATAAGTTCGCTATAAGTCCACTCATCTGGTTCACATCCAGTCTCCTTCATCATATACAATAATCTCATAGCATTGTTCAGGTTTCCCGATTTAAGGTACCGATTGATAAGTGTGTTATACGTAACCACAGTTGGAGAGGGACCAGCTTTAAGCATTTTGTTGAAAAGAATCATTGCCTTTTCAACATCACCCATCATGCAAAATCCCTTTATAATTTCATTGAAGGTTTGTGCATTTGGAAACATACTGTGACCTTCCATCCAATCAAAAATATTCAAAGCAACACCAAATCTTCCTCCAGCACACAATTCATTTATCAAAGCATTATATGTTAACTTGGTTGGAAGTAAACCATCTTTCAACATCCTATGGTATAGCCCGATTGCAATCTCAAGCTTCCCAGCTCGAGACAACCCACTGATCAATGCTGTAATTGTATGAACATTCAGATTACAACCCCTCGTCCTCATACTCCCCACAAGTTCAATTGCCTCATCCACACGCCCAACCTCACATAATGAAGTAATTGGAACCGTATAAGTATACAACAGTTCGGCTCAATCCCTTTCTCAATCATTTCATCAATCATGTCCAGTGCCTCATCCTACCCTCCCATCATTGCATAGCCCATTAACAAGTGTTGAATACGTAACAGAATTCGGGTCACACCCCTCCTTCACCATCCTATTGAAAACCTCAAATGCCAATTTTAAATTAGCATTCCTACAATGCCCAAGAATCAAAGACGTATACGTAAAAACATCCGGGCACATATCATACTGAAAAATCTTACTCAAAACCAACTCGGCCTCCTGAACCTTACCCTTCTTACACAACATATTAATCATAGTATTGAATGTCATCAAACTTGGTGTAATCTCACTATTCAGCATTTTAGTATAAATATCATGAGCTACACCAATCATATCAAACTTGCCCAATTGAATCAAAAGCGTATTAAAGCTATACAAAGTAAACACAAAACCAGTTCCACTTATCTCATTCAAATACGATATTGCCCGCTTGAGCTGGTCCTCATTTTGACAAGCTTTGATCATTTGAATCCTCACGTGGTCCGCGTGCGCGAATTGGCATTCGCGCACGAGCCTATTGAGCATTGATACAAAACAGCTCGTATCCCGTTTGAAGAAATGCCTATTAGAGAACCAGTAGAAGAAACGCAAAGCCGAGTTGGTGTTGTTATGGATTTGAAGGATTTTGGAGACGTGGTAGGATTTGAGTTTGGGGGATAAGGCTTTGAGGTCTGGGTTTTTTTCCCATTGGGGATCAGAGAGGATGTGACAGATTTCAGAGACCAAGTTTTGTGGAGGGTCTTTGAAGGGTATGGGTGTTTGTGAAAAGTTGTTGTAAAAATGGTGGAAACCCAATTGAGAGAGGAGGGTTTTGAGGTGAATGGGAGGTGGGTTTTTGAGGGGCTTTAACATTTCGGGCGGTGGAAGCTCATGGGGTTGTGGTAGTAGTTAAAAAGCGTCTCAGATTGAAGAGAGGTCCTTGTCAGAAAGCGGGTTTTAAAGACTGCGTTTTTATGGTGCAAACACAGACACGATGCATATATTGTTGTTCCAATTCTACTGCGTTTTGTGGAATTGACATTAGTTGAGAAGCATCACTCACTCAGGTTAGAAGGGGACCGATGAATCGACTTCCTATTTCCTAATGCCCCAAGCCTAACTAAGTGCTGCGTTTGGATGTATGGGGAAGGGGAGGGAAGTAAAATTCACGAATGGGCCGGCTCCATCGGCTTCATCTTATATTGGGTTCGGTTTAGAAGCGACAAGTCCTAAACCGGTTTTAAGCCCTATGACCCTTCCCTTACCCAGTCTTTTTAGGATAAGGTCCATTTGATATGGCTCGTATTCTTTTGCATGCCAAAAAAATTAATATAATTTTTTTTTTATCATATTGTCTTTGTCTTTCTTTCAATACAAATAAACAAAAATACTCAAAAATAAAAGTTTAAATAATATATAAATTCGTATGTTTACACAACCAAAGTTTACTAGTCTTATGATTATCACAAAAGAATGGGGAAAAAAAAAAACTAGATGCCATGAAACATATCATCCTCCTCAAGTGCACCTATCATATGAAAACTATGAAATAGAGTTAAATTACCTACAAAGATTACTATATATATATATATTGCCTTAAGAATCAAACATAACATGTTAGGTTAAGAAAAATAAGTAAATAATTAGGGTAAATTACATTGACACCCCATTCTTTTAACTCGCGTTACATCCTAGTTTGGGGAAATGACACTCCGCTCCCAAATTTGCAAAATAATTAACACTCAGCTCCATTTTCCCTTATTTTTGAAAGAATATTCTCCACTTAAACTTAAAATAATTGGAATATAATTTTTCTTTTTAACTTTGGTTAGTTAGGCATTGGTTAAAAAAATTAATAAAAAATAAACAAAAAAAGAAAAAGGGGGCGTATTATTAATTATTTTGCAAATTTTGGAGTGGAGTGTCATTTCCTAAAACTAAGGTGTAGCGAGTTTAGTTTCCCCAAGAGAATGAGGTGTCAATGTAATTTACCCAAATAATTAATATGAATTGCATCAGAATCTACTCAATGTTAGTAGTAGATCTAATAATGGAAATGTTCATGCTTGAGAATTGCAGTTCAAGTTGACAAGTAATATTTTCAATATTTTCATCTATAATACCAAATTTTAATATAAAGTGAAAACTACTCAATAAAGAATAAATTTTTTCTAACTATGACTATTCTATAAGTTGATTAAATCTTATCTCCAAATCCATATAACGAACTTCAAGTGAAAATCAAGACTTGCACATTTTTTGGTAGACAATATCAATACTTAGTCAAAATTTTACCTCAAATACTAAAAGTTGATTAAAAAGCAACAATAGTTATAAGAATATTCAAAAGATTGTTTTCCATTAAAGATAGCTCAGAAATCTAATTATAATTCTCTTTCCAACAAGAAAGAACATCTAACTTTACATTTTACTTTCAGTTAAGTCTAGATTCTTCCAAGTACATGTCCAATGGAGGACTTTGTTTTGTTTTTGTTTCTTGAGTTTAAGCACTATGTGTATTTTCATTATAGTCAAAATCCTAATCATTTAAAAAAAAATATAAATACACTGAAATTTCCCATATTTTGGAGAAACTAGACTCGCTACACCCTAATTTGGAGAAATGACACTCCGCTTCCAAATTTACAAAATAATTAACACTACGGCCCCTTTTTCTTTTTCTTTTTTTGTTTATTTTTTATTAATTTCTTTTAACCAAATACCTAATTAACCAAAGTTAAAAAGAAAAATTATATTCCAATTATTTTAAGTTCAAGTGGAGAATATTTCTTTAAAAATTGGGGAAAAGGGAGCTGAGTGTTAATTATTTTACAAATTTGGGAGCGGAGTGTCATTTCCCTAAATTAGGGTGTAGCAAGTCTAATTTCCCCAAAATAAGTGGGTGCCAACGTAATTTACCCAAAAAAAAAAAAATCATAATACTCAAATTTCTCACATAATTACACAAAGTTAGAAAGAAAAAAAAATCTTTTTGAAAAAAGGGATCATCTTGACATCTCAATGAGTTGGATATGGGTTGAACAATTTTTGTTCACAGGTTCAAAAATCTCTACTCATACCCATATTTTTCTTTTAGGTTCGGGAATGTTAATGGGCTCAAGCCCAATTTTGGCATAGGTCTAGAGAAATGGAAATGGATGTGTTTAATTAAGCTTGTTTAGATGTTTTTTAAATGAAGAGAGAAACGATTTGAGGGGAGGGATAGGGATAAGATATCCCTCCAAATTAGGGGTGACAATTTGTGTTGGTGAGTCGTGTCAATATGGGTCAACCCAAAGCTAATCCATTTAATAATTGTGTCAAAACCCCTCAATACTAACATGACTTGTTTATTAAGCGGATTGACATAACATAACCCATGTAACGTGCTTAATAAATAGTTCATCCTGGGTTGACACACACACGACACATTTCAACTCATTTAATAAACATGTATTGGGGTGACACAAATACGACCAATTTCAAGTCACTTAACTAATATGACCCAAAATTATTAACATATTTTTAAATTTTGCAAGCACTAAATTATAATAAATATAAACAAATAATTCTACACACATTCTATTACATAATAATATCAATAAAGTAATATTATACGATCTAAAAGTTATTATTTAAATCCAAATTTAGAATTACACAATCTAAGAAAAATGAAATGAAATGAGAGTTTTGTTTTCTTTGTTTTGGGGAAAAAGAGTTATGGACTATAGAGTTTCAATGATTATAATTATTCAGTTACATATTTTTTAAAATTCAATTTTATGCTGAATAAAAACTAAATTTAATTATATGGGTTAAACGAGTTCGTGTCAAAACAATTAACTCATCTTGAGTGCACGAATAATAAATCGGGTATTTTTTGAATTCATTGCGGGTCAAGCAAATGATCCATTTATTATAATTGTGTTAAAGCAAGTCAACCCGCTTTAACATGGACTCATAAAATATTTATACTAAACACTAATTCCAAAAAAGTGTGACGTGTTTATGTAGGTCATGTCAAATATTAGCACCCCTATTCCATACCCCTATCTTTAATTTCTCCAATTTGGAGAAATTTGATGGAAGATAGGTTTCACTTATGTGTTGTGGTGGGTGATGAGTATGTGATTAATAGCATAAATGATATTGAAATATATAACACACAATCCAACCAACAATATAAGTTCAAGCACAAAAGACCACGTGTCTTTATAAGTAATACAATAGCTTAAAAAGAAAAGGCAGTGATTATAGTAGCATCAGTACACATGAACAACAAGAGAACTTCAACACAAGCAAGAAGACTGAAGAGTAAAGTTACAGCCGAAGAGACATCAAGTTTAGGTGATTTCTTCATTTTCCAGGGACAAAGTTAGTGGCGTAAGCCCATGCATTGTTGGCGACGGGGTCAGCAATATGGTCGGACAGGTTCTCAATTGGGCCCTTTCCAGTAACAATAGCCTGAACAAAGAAACCAAACATGGAGAACATTGCCAGCCTCCCATTCTTGAGTTCCTTCACCTTCAATTCCGCGAATGCTTCAGGATCATCAGCAAGTCCAAGTGGGTCAAAAGCACCGCCTGGGTAAATGGGGTCAAGTCCTTCACCGAGTGGTCCTCCACCAACCCTGTATCCTTCAATGAACCCCATGAGCACAACCTGACAAGCCCAGATTGCCAGGATGCTTTGAGCATGGATCAGGTTTGGGTTGCCAAGATAATCAAGACCACCCTCGGAGAAGATCTGTGCACCAGCCTTGAACCAAACTGCCTCACCAAACTTGACACCATTCTTTGAAAGGAGTTCAGGGAAGACACAGCCCAGAGCTCCAAGCATGGCCCATCGGCTGTGGATCACCTCGAGCTCACGGTTCTTTGCGAAGGTCTCAGGGTCTGCTGATAAACCAGCAGTGTCCCAGCCATAGTCACCAGGGAATTCACCAGTCAGGTATGTGGGAGTTTGCTCTGAGAATGGTCCCAAGTACTTAGGGCGGTCTGGGCCATACCTGTTTAATTTATCACATTAACATGAAGGGTTGGGCTTTAAAATTTTTATATGAAATTTCCCATGACCAAATTATCTTTCTAATATTCCAATATGAATTATTGATGTATTAAAAATAGAGAACATTTTTCAGAAAGAATGAAACTTTAAACATGCCAAAATAGACTTGTGAAGGTGAGCTAGAGCAACCTCGAGTGCCTAGGTGTTATTGATAGAAGTAATTAAACTGAAACATTATTTATTTTTAGTTGTGAATTAAACTGAAACTTCAAACATGAATAATTAAAGTGTAAAGAAAAAGTTTCGCCTCTAATGTTTCCCACCTCGAAGTTTACATTTAAGATATATACAGACACCATTATAAGGGCAATATTGTTCCTTTTGCAAGTCTTTATTTACTATAAATTAAATTGATGAACTTTGTATACAGTGTTTAACATGGATGTAAATGACTTAATAATACTAATAACAAAACTTAATTATTACCATATGCTTTGTGGAACACTCTTGATTGTGCGCCGCATGGTAACGCGGCCACCGCCAAAGCCACCAGCCTTACGGATGAGCTCATTGGACTGCTTCAAAGCAGTCTGGCCGGCGAATGCTGATTGTTGGATGGTGGAGGTTGCCATGGTTTAAGATAAGCTTCTTCTTTTTTTTTTCTTTTCTTTTTTTCGAATGTTGAAAGCTTAGTTGGTGTGAAGCCTATGGATATGTATTGGAAGGGAGAGATGTTATAATGGGAATGAGAAGATGTTGTGGATTAGGATATCTACACATCAGCAACATCCTATTGGTTGTCATATTGGATGTGGATTCCCATTCTGATTTTTCCTTGGGAGAGAGTGGATATTGTTTAGCCATGTCAAAATCACAGATTTTGTTTGTGGGATCATGTCCATTGCTTTTAGAATACACACAAGCCACATATGTGTTGTAGACATGTAGTACAATACAGTTCTTCTTTGGGGTTGGGCTGATGCATGCCACTTCATGAATGTCCACAGGCCAATAACTTGGCCGAGTCATCAACTGTAAAACTTAAATCAATTCTAGAATTAATAAGCCCAATCCATGGCAAAAAAAAATTATTTTCTTCATTTCTTAAGATTAAATTACACATATTTAAAGGATTTAAGACTGCCACATCATTTTCTTCTGTGTTTTTTTGAGTCTGGTAAAAAAAATACTAAACTTTTAATTAATTTTATTATAAAAAGGATTTATAAGAAGCTTATAATGAATGTGATCGATGTCATTTCAACAAAATATAATAAACGTCTGAATTACTTTTTTTTTTTTGGTGATTGTTGAATCGATACCAATTACATTTCTTGTCACAATAGTTTGTAATTTTTTGTAGTAAAATTTGCAGTAGTTTTCAGCATTTTCTCAATTTATATAGTAAAATTTTTTAATATTCTTAATATCACTCAATAATCAAATCTTAAACAATATCTTTCCATATATTCGCATTTTGTTTCCGCGCTACATTGGGAAATAAAAAATATAAGTAAGTTAATAAAATATTTTAATAATATAAGTGAAATTGATCAAAATACATAGTAAAAATAAAATAATAAAAACTTCACATTGTGTAAGATTTATTATTATTTTTTTATCAAAAAAAAAAATTATGATAACATTTTATAAAAACTTTGATGAATAATAAAAAAAAATATTTATAATTTCTTGAAGTTTTTGGTAATTGATTTTTAATCGGAGATTTATTTTAAATTTCTTGAATTTTAAAATAGACTTAATGGGAAAAGGATTTTGGTACTATGTGCAATAGTTGTACCAAACAAAATAGTGCAAGTACAACATATAAGATAGATTTGTTGCTACTGGGCCTTTCTGGGGAGAAATTATTCATTCCTCCTTTTGGTTTGGGAGGAATAATATAATTTCTCCTCTCTACTCTCTAGTAAGACCAACCCTCGAATGGCAACATAAGTGTGTACATGCGAGCGCGTGATGCTTTGTAGGGAACACGTGTGAATAATGGAGTTGCCGCCAATTATCACTAGGGGTGGGTTCGGGTCGGGCGGGTCGGGTTTTGGGAAAATCCGTTGTCCGTCCGTAGAAAATAAATTCACGGATAATCCGTCCGCTAACCGTCCGTTGATAGGTTCGGGCGGGCGGGTCGGTTGAGCGGGTTTGGCGGGCGGGTGGTCGGGTTTAATGGGCTTGCAAGTGGGATTTTTTTTTACTTTTTTTGGCTTGCAAGTGGACTTTAAAAATTCAGTCCATATCATTGTTTTGGACTTTTTTGGGCCATTTTAAAACCAAATCAACAACTATATATAATTGGGCCTACTAATTTAGTTTTTTTAGCCATTTTTTTACTATTTATTTAAACCTCCTTATTTGCTAACTTTTTATACCATTCTTATATATAAAAAACCAAACATAAATGCAAGTATGCAACAATTCCTAAGCACATACAAATACAAATACAAAAAATCAATTTCATATATATATATATATATATATATATTATTTAATTATATATGGGTTTATAACTTTTATATATATATATATTATTTAATTAAATATTGTCGGGCGGGCGGGTATCCGTCCGACCAAAATTTCAAAAACCGTTATCCGTCCGTTATCCGGATATTTAAAATATCCGTATCCGTATCCGTCCGAATATATGCGAGCGGGCGGGCGGGCGGGCGAGCGGGTCGGCCGGATTGGTCGGGCGGGTCGGGTTTCACGGTTTTTTGCCCACCCCTAATTATCACAATTATAAGTGTCATTGGTCGATTTTTATTCTTTCTTTAAAAATGTCCCAAAATGCATGTAGATACGTTTCTCCCTCAAAAGATATTTTCAAAAAAAAAAAAAAAAAATCATGGGATTGTCAATTCCTTTAAATATTTTTTTCTCCAGAATAATTTTCCAAATAAATTCCAATGGGCAAAACTTACATACAGTAAGTTAGCTTCAGTTCGTCCTGTTCCCCGCATAAAATTAGGACACGTGTCTACTTAACTCTCTCAGCAAATGGACACAAACGGACGTTACTTTTTGGCCCGCGTCTTCACAGCTGCTCTCTCTCTCATCTCACTTTTTTCTCAGCTTAGCTACTTCCTCTCTCTCTCATCTCAGCTGCTCTCTCTCTCCCATCAGGCCGCCATTGCCGAGCTGAACACCACCATCAAACACCACTCCACAAAGAAACCTTCTCCAATCACACACTGAATCACATACTCCATCAAAAACTTAAACCCCCTTTCCCCTTGTAAAACAGTGGCTTCCTCCAAAAAATTCAAACACACAACAAGGATCTTCAACAACAACAACAGTCTCCAAATATCCAACCCCTATCTCTGTAAAAATCACATCACCCAAACACACAACAAGCCACCTGACTCGTGGAGACCGAGCCCGATTCGAACTCACCTAGCCTCGCGCCATCGCACCGTCGGTTGAATCTCTCTCTCTCGCGCCGTCGCACTGCCTAACCACTGGGCCTTCGATTCGTCATTCTTCTACAATTCCCAGATCTGATGGTTCTTTTAGGGAGATTCAAGGAGTATTTAATGGATTTTGTGGGTCTGTTGAGGCATATCGGTAAAAGAGAGAGAGATGAATTCCATGGGAAGAAAAAACTTCAAGCGATAAGTCTCCATAGCAATGCTTCGGATATGCAAGTTTACCATAATATTGAAAAGAATCACCATGACTGCTTCGGATCTTCATGAAAAAACTTCAGGGATATCGATGAGTCTCTCAGCTAAGCTGAGATGAGAGAGAGAGAAGTGAGATGAGAAAGAGCAGCTGTGAAGACGCTGGTCAAAAAGTAACGTCCGTTTGTGTCCGTTTGCTGAGAGAGTTAAGTAGACACGTATCCTAATTTTATGCGGAGAACAGGACGAATTGAAGCTAACTTACTGTATGTAAGTTTTGCCCAATTCCAATTATTTATTTATTTATTCCAAAACCCCTCAAAACATGAATAAACATTTTCACTTTGAAAATTCTTTTTCCAAAAGCATGTTTTCCCAAAAAAAAAAAAAAACTATTTTTTTTAAAGTAATTTTTAAACTCCAAAAAGTGCTTTGTTCATGACTTAAATCAATTGAGATCTTGGACTCCAAAATCAAGACAACAAGGTCCCTAAAAATTTAACCATTGTGTTTCTTGTTGTTCTTTTTGCATGAGAAAAAACATCGGAGAATAAATTGCAAAATAAACTTGCTATGCTTACTAAAGGAACGAGGTTAGACGTATTTATTTCAAATGCAATCTAATTTTCCATCAAATTTTTAAATAAAAGAATGTGTACTTAGCCTCCCAAAAATGATTTCAAACAAATTTTTTTTCCAAAAATTTGAAGGTATAAGAGTGATCACACCATAATAGTGTGGATACTGATATACTATAACCTAGCCTTTTGGTAGTTGGCTATTCCCTTGAGAAGGGAGAATCAGTCAGATAGAATCAGTCAGATAACTGCTAATAACCGTTTAGCAGTTATTGACGGTTACTTGGAGTTGAGTAATTGTAGGAGAATTCTATTATATATAAGATTGTTACACTTAACACAATTAACATATGTTGTATTCTCTTTATCAAGTGATAAACACCCTAACGAGAATACACCAATTTTATATTTTTCTTTGTTTTATGTTTTCTATAGTGAGCATTAAGGTTTCTGACACAATATCTCTAATAAGAATTGTGTCAACTACAGCTTTGCAAAGGATGTCAGTATGAGAGAAAAAGGGAGTTAACTATCTCGTGCATGGTGGAAGAAATACATTCACTGTCATGGATATTTATGAAATTGCCACACTTCTCAATAGGTGTAACGCATGCCTACTGAGATTCTCATACTTTGAAAATTGGACAACAGAAAGGCGTGAGAAAGTCACAACAAACGAATGGATACCAGAGGTGTATTATGTACACCAGTTTATGCGAGGAGACAGCATGGTGTTGTTCTATGGTAATGACCTACAAAGTGAAGTGGTGTAAAGTCTCAATCCGAGAACATAAGGAATCGTGCCAATCACGTGGAATAGGTGGTCTTGACTCTTGAATCCCATGAATTGGCAAATCTTCAAGTTTCAAACCCACACTTGGAAGATATAAAATTCCATGGCAGTTTTGCGGCATTTGGACCATAAAGAAAGAAAGAAACTACGATAGAATGGAGATTAAGAAGCGGCCAATATCTTGCCATGATAAAGAGTATTTTGAAGCGGTAGATCTTTGTATAAGATGTTGTCTATGTGGGCTTGGAGGTTACCTTTTATGGGACCATCAGAACACAATGTCTTTAAAGAGAATTGTGTGAAACACTTTCTCATGTGGCTTTCACCAGTTTTGGCGAGAAACAAAGAAGAATACGAATAAGGAAAAAGAGGCACCGTTTCATTTTAACAATTAACCGTCCATGAGGGATTGCTTGGCGGTATAAAATGGGTAATCATGCAAACCTTATACGTGTACACACACAAGAATATTTCCTGTAGTTTATGTGATTGGCCTGTGGAATTAGATATTCATTTATTTTGGAAATGCCCTTTAGCTCGAGCCTAGTGGTTTGGGAGTGAATGGAGTATTAGAACTGATGTCATTCAATTATCAGACTCAACTAAGCTTATTGAAACACTCATTGATCTACCTGTTGAGTTGGGTATAAGTAATAAAGCTAAATTTATCCTTACGGGTGCTATCATTCTTGATCAACTCTGGAAAATCCGAAATGGGAAGTGCATGGGAATAGAGTTCCAGAGATAGATGCGGTACTTTGAGAAGTGTTGATTCGCAGTAAGGAACATGAGAATTCCAAGAGTCCTCCTTCCTTCAGTCCTCAAGCCAATGTACAGGCTGTGTGGATCCATCACATCCTTGATTATATTAAATTTAATACAAATGCAACAGTGGGACTAAGCTCATCTGGTATTGCGGTTGTGGCCAGAAATTAGAGAGGGGAAGTGGTGTTGGCTCGCTCCAAAAGGGTGAACACCAAAATCCCTCTTCAAGCAGAGGCTAAAGCTTTGTTATGGGCTGGTCATACTGCAGTTGAATTAGGTGCAGAGAAGGTTATTTTGAATTTGATTCTAAGGTTTGTATTGATGAACTAAACAATGTTAATGTCTTGAATCATTGGCGTATCCTCAGTAGGTTGCATACTTTTCTTTTGATTTCTAATGATCATCCTCATTGGTCTTGTAATTGGGCTCCCAGAGTAGCTAATGATGCTGCCCATTCCCTTGCGAGGTGGTATCTTCAGAATAGATTCTGAGGCGCTTTTGTTTTTGAGTTAAGCCTCCCTTGTTTTTCTGCTACTATGCTTAAGGACTTTACCCATGTTCCAATCTTTGTTGGTCTTGTGTAGTTTCCTTCTTTTAATAAATATTTTCACTTATCAAAAAAAAAAAAACAAGAAAAGGAGAAAAGACTTTGACCCTATGAGAATTGATTAGATCCAATATTAACCAATATATGAATCTTTATCCATGCATCATTACAATCAAGTGGACAAGATGGTAAACAAGATCCAATTGAGTATTGATGAATGAGGCATTACAAGGGCCATAATTCAAGGCCTAATCATTAGGTGCAAACGGATCCTTTTTGCCTTAGGACCCGTGGATGATATTTGAGTGTTGCTGAACCTATGTAATCCTCACTAAGAGGATGTTCGTCGCATCAAGCAATTTGTGAGGGATAAGATCACCGATGCACTCAAGGTGGCCATAGACTAGAATTTTCGTTCTAGTGAACTGTAAGTTTGTATAATGCGCTTTTTATTTGTTTAAATTTTTGGACATGATATTACAAAAATACTTGTTGCAAGTATTTTGATATGTTTAATACATATGGTGAGTCATGATAATAGTTACATTAAATTGTACATGGTAATATGAAATGTTATGCACATATAGATTGACTTGCCATAATCTCACATGATTAAATTCTATGAATTTGATGTCATAAATGTAACCACTAAAATATAAGAATAGAGGGAGAACAACGGTTTGGTTTTCGTGGATCACATGTAAATTTATTTTACATATAAAAGAGACTGAGTTGATAATATGTCCAAAGAGCGAAATTTTTTCAGTCTCAATGTGCATTGTAATATGCATGATGGTGGAATCATCTTGATTTGATTGCTACATGGCTTGTGTTTAAGTTTTAAACACAAATTCACATTTATTGTGAAGGTGGCCATCATACATGAATTGAGAAATATTTTCTATGATAGGCTATGGTATGATGGTTTCTTGGTTAGGTAAGAAACAAAGATGTGTTGCAAAATATATCATGTGAGATGAGTACATAGCTTGTAACACAATGATATATATATGACTTACATTGATGTTGTAAGTTGTGTGGTCTACGGATAATAATAATGCTTTATAAATAATTTGCATTGAGGTATACCTGGCAGACTGATCAATGTGCTTTGCAATGTCCACTATCTCGTTAATAAAAAGTTGGAACTAATAATTCCAGGGACAAGCACATTGATGTATAACTATATTCAACATATAGTGGAAGAGAGGTGATAATAAGTCGACTTTATCCTCTCGGTCGAGATGGTGGCCGATCCCATGACCAAGGGATTGACTCTGAATTAATTTAAAGTGCATGTAATAGGAATGAGACTGAGAGGTACTTCAGTCGAGTTACATGGTTTTGCAAGATTGGATGGACCTAGGGACGCCTAAGAGAACGATCAAATGCAGCTTTTACAATGTAAAAATATTGGTCATGTATAATTGCAAGAGAATCACTAACATAAATGGGAAGTCACAGACCACATGATTATAAAGTCCATTAATATGCATCATGTGTGAACTGGGTGATATCCACATTTGGTTAGTGAAAGACGCTGATAAGGTCATTTGAGGAATCGTGAAAATTTCAGCGCAGGTTGATGTATTATTAAATACATGCGGCTAAAGTCGTCAATGATGGAATGGGTATAGACTGTTTTTTCCATCTATAAAGATTGATGCCGATTATTTGAAAGATAGTGATTTGAAAGTCGCCTGGAAGGCAATATTGGTATGATAATGTACGAAGATAGGTGCGGTCAAAATGGATGACAAGGAAGTGTGCACACAATGGTAAACTCATCTTTTGACGCTGATCTGTATGGTTTATACAGATGAGAGTTGAGGGCTGGCGGAATGGGTTTCTGTGACCTCCATGCCTTTAATATGGCTCTTCTAGCTAAGCAAGGATGGCGTCTCTTGCACAACCCTCACTCATTATTCTACCGAGTTTTCAAAGCAAAGTACTTCCACCAAAGCTCCTTCTTACAGGCGAAACTGGGTTCTCATCCTTCTTATATTTGGACGAGCTTCATGGCTGCTCAACCCCTTCTCAAGGGTAAGGTGACATGGAAGTGGGCAATGGTAATAGTATCAATATCTGGCGAGATAAATCATTGCCAGTGCCTCTCAGTCACCCAAACATGCAGACTCAGGCGGAACTGGTTTGGGACCTCTTAACCACGGATCGCCAGCAGTGGAACTCCCCCCTCATTGCCGAGCTTTTGAGCCCCATATTGCTGCCATGATAAATAGCGTTTCTCTGGGTGATGGGACTTCTCGTGACTATCTTCTTTGGAACCATACACCCTAAGCGTACGTTCACAGTGGCATCAGCTTATCGTCAAGCCATTAAGACCAATGATGACACTGATGTGGCAGAACACTCTAGAGCATCAACCACGTACCAATTTTGGCATGGGCTCTGGAAAGCACAAGTGTCCAAAAAATGTAAGCAGATGATGTGGAGAGCATGTAGAAATACTTTGCCCACTCTGTTAACACTTGGAGGATGCGGAGTCCCAATAGATGCCACCTGTAAAATCTGTAGCCAAAGTAGTGAGACACTGACCCATGCACTATGGAGGTGCCCACTAGCATGTAATGTGTGGGCCTTGGGAAGGAGGAAGTGACAGAAGATGGCGTGTGATGAAGACCAAGACTTTTTCAACCTTACTCTCTTAGTTGCCCAGTGTTCCACCAACGAAGAGCTTCAGGAATGGTTCATGATCTCATGGGCCGTCTGGGATGCCCGAAACCGGTATGTATTTGACAACACTCAACTTCAGCCTACTACAATTCTCTCAACAACACTAAAATATCTCGAAGACTTCAAGAAAGTTGTGAAATCGGGAGCTTCTGGTTTTCTTTCTATTGCCTAGGTGTCTTACCAGCGTATTCTGAGCCTTGATGTGACTTATCTTTTTCTCTTCATGTTTAGAGCACCCCTGGGCCTATCCTCGGGTTTTGCTCACTCTTCATTGTAACCTCTTTTTTACATTGTTAATGAATTTTCTACCGATTTTCCTCAAAAAAATCTATATCTATTTACTATACTTAATAGGCAAGACCTGCATTCTATTTACTCCATCATTAATTTAAAGACGTTCTTTTGGAAATGAGTCATTTAATTTTCTCATAAAATCCAATATAATTTTCCCACCTATTTCAACCCACAATCTACTCCATATTCCATAATCAATACTAAAAATAATAAGTTACATTCTATTTCCTTTGTTCTTTTTTTTCTTTTTTTCTTTTTTCTTCCTTCCAAATGTCAAAAGTTGATGGTGAATTAAAATGAATCATTTAATATGTACATGACTTAGGGATGATACCAAAATCAAATGTAGCCATTTAATACGTATATTACATCAAGTAATTCAAAACGTTTACAAATAGCAAAATAAACATTAGCAATGTTAACCCATTAATATCGCCCATTGATTTTGGCTTCCCCCATTATATCTCACCGTTAATCTCCACTTCTCTCTCTCTCTCTCCCCTTTTCTAATTCTTTTAGCACATGTTAGCCCATTAATATCGCCCATTATTTTTTCTCTTTCCCAATCGATTTTTTCTTTTCTTTTTATTTTTTAAAACTTCCCACTTTTCAACCTGTATGACTCTTCCACTCCGCATCAGTTATATTAGCAATGCTTCCTTATATAAATTTCAATTGCTCTCCATTCAACTCTACAAAAGTCGCCAAAGTATCATCAGAATTGGACAAGCTCTCTGAGGTGAATTTTTTTATTTTTTATATTTTCTTTATAATTTTTTTTTTTTAGTTTATCCATTGGAATTTTGTAGAGTTGTGGTTGATCTGCTTTTGGTGGGTTGATTTACATTCGAAGATTGAGGCTACTATCAATTTCCAACAAGTTATAGTGGCACCAATTGTTTTTATTTATTTTTTCTTGAAACTAATATGTAGATGAGTTTCCATTAACTATATTTGTGAGGTGTACAGCTTTCAAAGACATCATTAAAGCTAGGGAGGTCTCTTGCAAAGGGGAATTTGCATAGATTCAACAAAAGAATTTGAATATTTATTTGATTTAAGAAGTTTTAGAAGAATTGATATTGTAAAAATTCAAGGTTAGTGTAAGAGCATTGTTGCTATCAAAATTGAAGAATATGAGTTTGGAGCAAAAAGATATGTACAATCTAAAAATCCTTATTTTGTAAGGCCATTGAATCTAATAATAAGTTGTTTAAAAATTGAAATTATAAAAAAAATAAAAACCCATATATTGTGACATGGTTTTTATCTCATTATGATGGTTAGAGTGTATTCTGGCAATTTGAGATGAATATTATATATTTGACTAGATATATCATATATTTAAAATATATAAATAAAAAAGTACTAAAATTACTTATTTTTATTTTCAAGTAATTGTACCTTTGAATGGTTCAAAAAAAAAAAAAATTGTACCTTTAAACAAAGAGAATATATAGCTTTTATAAACTATCATGCGTATCGCACGGGTTAACGACTAGTTACAATATACATGGCAAGCCATCGTCTTAAAATAAGAAGACTGCCAGGCTCTCTAATTCATTGATTCATCAAACAAAATATTCATGTTTTTTTTTTTTTTTTTTTGAAGCAAAAGGCAATATCATTAATTCACGAATAATGAGTTACATCGAATATAAGTTGTTGTTGGACAAAAACAGGTACATCCTCCATCAAAACATGATCTTCATGAATATACTGAGCATTTCTTGCCAATAGGTGAGCGGCATTATTGGCCTCCCTTCCAATAGTTGAAAGTTCCCATGCATCCAATCCGTGGAGTAGTTGTTTGGCTTCCCTTATAATGTTGCTCGTGTTATATATCTACAAGTGTCAAATACTTTGGTTTTTTTATTAGCTGAAACACAAGCCAAAAGAACATACAAACAACAATCAGAGGCAGAACCCAATACACCATTTCAAATACAACAACAGGTCTTAGCTCACAACACATATGCAGTTATCAACACCACCAAATCAATACAACATCAAATCTGCAGAAATCAATACAGCTTAAACTCTTATATAGCAACCAAACCCAGTTAACACACTATGGTCACAGACTGGCCATCAATGATACTATTAACTATTGTAGCCAATCGGACAAACGTTTCCGAAGAAGTGGCACTATGTACAGATGTTAAAGACAGACCACGCACGAAGACTGATTATTTATAACCCGAGGGCACATTTACATCATGATTTATAATAGTGAAAAGTCCGGGCAATGCGAGTAAAACTAGGAACGTGAATAATGGAACGCCCAAATAAGAAAGACAGGGCCCAAGCATACTGTTTGAGAACCCAATATATGAATCAGTTGGTCTCAGAAACAAAGACTCTATGATGTCTGCAAGCCATTTCAAGGCCCAACCAAATCCCCATGGAAAGGCAGCAACGAGAAAACAGGAAGCCCACTGCACTGCATTCAACTTCACAAATTGGAATATATTTCCCAAAAACTGGATGAACATTACCTGCAAGACCATAACATCAGTCAAAGTCACCAAAAAAGAATAGCTCTGAATGAAAACCCAGAACACTTCCCACTTTACTAGGTCCATGGCATTGAACTGATTAAAGATCTGGCATAGGATAAAAGTGTTGAAGACCATGGTTTTCCTAACATCAACATCATTCATGTTGGGTATGGCTTGGCCCTTAAGCTGAAAGATTAGCAAAATGGAAACTTGGTATAAGACTTGAATTGCTATGTTTCTCCACGTGTCCTTGGTTATAAGTGATTGAGTCCTTTTAGCTGGTCGATTGCTTAGAAGTTCCTTGCTCTTTAACTCCATCACCATAACTAGGCCACCTAGAAGGCACATAACCAAACTCAGCCACATCAATTCAATTCCTGTAATTGGGGATTCTCCAGTAACCATTGTCATCACTAGGCTTATTAATAATCCAGATATGCAAGCAGTGAACTGAAGTTGCATGAACTTCTGAATGTTGTGGTAACAGCATCTACCAAACTTCAAAACAGGAACTAATGAACGAAAACCTTTAAGGGTTATATCAGAATACTCTATGGCCAATTGTGTGCTCTGGGTTTCCTCAGTGATCCCTACATCAGCTTCTTTCAAAGCTAGAATGTCACTTGCTGTAAATCCTCCAAAGAATGCAACTACATGACCTTTTTGTTTCGACCACTCTATTAAGCGAAGCTTGCTCTCAGGGAGGCAACTTCCTACCACAGTAGTAATTTCCTTCATCCTTCCACTAGTGATCAATCCTATAACTTCTTCACCTTTAACTGCCACATCCTCTGAACCAGGCCTAAAGATTCCTAATTCACAAGCCATGGCTCTCACTACTGAGACCTCATCATGTGAAACCAACTTGACACTGACTCCAGCATTCTCAAGAGTTTCCACTACTGATTTAAACTCTTCCTGACATGGGTATTTCAGGCCTACTATTGCCAGCAGGTTTAACCCATCTTCTCTGAGTTCTGTGAACTCAGTTTGTCTATGAGCAAATGCAATGGGTATAAGACCACCATCCTCCATATCTTTAATGACTTGCTTAAACTTTATCTTCTGATCTTCCATGGCATGACTTTCCCCTTTGCTGTCATTGTAGTGTGAACACATTTCCAATATAGGGACTGCAGCCCCACTCCAGTGCAAGTGAAGAATTGGTTCATTATCACCTTTTTTTCTCATCAAAGCCCCACTACCTTTCTTGATACAAATTTTATGCTCAAGAATGTGAAAACTTTGATCCAAAAGATTAACATTCAGGCTGGATCTTCGTTTTGCCCAAGAAATGAGCAAATCATTATTAGTTGGGCTAACAGAAATCTTAGATACAAGAACTGACACATCAATTCCTTGATTCAAAGCTTCAAGAACAACTTGGCTAGTTTCAGAGTCTCCATCATTGTTGATGTCTTTCTCTCCCACAAAAACTTTGCTAACCTCCACCTCGTTACACATTAGCCCACCAGTTACATCAATGTAGATGACTGTGACGAACCCCATTGTGCCACAGGCCGATAAATTGTGAGGTAGAGCCCAAGATAGCTGCGCCTTTTTCTTCCAGCAACACAGTGAAATTGTAATCACAAAAGGCATTCCATGTTGTATTCCTATCACCATTACTGTAAGAGCACTTGTCAAAATCCAAATCTTTCCTTTGGATTTCTGGGAAATTTTCTCGAAGATTTTTATCATCATATCCACTGAAACATTCCCCTTAAGGTCTGGCGATGCCTTACTGTTACTGTTGTTACCATGTAGGAGGCGAATTAGCACAACAAGACCAATAATCACAGTGACACAAAGTGAAATCGTATCCATATATGTATGTGGCTTCTTGATCCGACCTTGAAACACTGTCTTCTCATTAGGCTCATTTCTCACCAAGCTCAGTGGCTTGCCCATAGCTGTATCTTCACCAACCGATGTCACAAACATTCTACCATGACCCTGAGTGACCTTTGAACCTGAGAAGAGAAATGGGTTCTGGTCCTGGTTCATAATTTTGGTTTTCAAACCCCCATCTAACACCAAGCCCTCCCCGCTCACAAGCAAACCATCGGCTGGAACACCATCATCCTTCTCCAAACACACTATATCACCCACCACAACATCATTAATGGCAATCAATTGGCGCTGTCCACCTGATCTTTCAACATTCACTTTCAATTTTTCCATATTCTTCAACAATTTCCTCACCTTCTTCCTTTCATGAAGAAAATTCCCTACTGAAGGGAATGCAATAAGAAGGACCAAAGCAGCAAGTATAGCAACCCCATCATGCCACCCATCTTTTCTTCCTTGCTCCATGATACCCGTAGCAAAGGACAATCCAGCTGAGACCAATAGGAGTACATTGGTGCAACTCCCACAAGCCTTCAAGAAAAAGGGAAAGAAGCCTTTTTGATATGGGTTTTCTTTGGTGTTCCATGCTTGTTGATCTTGGCCTCCATCATTTCGATCCTGTTGAGATTATAAGTGAATAAATTAACAAATTACACCACCGTTTGTCTAACAGCTTAACCAATAATTAAGCTTTTAGAGAACCATGATATATATTTATTACCTCCAAATTTTTACAACGTCTAAGACGTGCAACAACCCGGTCAACGCCCCCAAGTCCTGTAAGAGAGTTAAAGTCCTCCTCTTTCACAATCTTAGCTACTGTCTCTAGAGGTAGCTCTTCTTCGTCTACCTCGTTCTCAGAGTGATCAACATCAATTACATGGTCATCCTGGGACTGAATTACCGAGGAGGTTCTATCGAATTCTTCAGAGGCAGCTGGTGGTTCTTGCGGCAAAGGAGCATAAGTCTGTCGGGTTTTCTTGAAAGTGATGCAAATGCCTACATATAATAAACATTTACGCCAAAGCGGGCCGTATTTGTCAGAACCAGTAGTGGAAGTGGTGGTGGTGGTGGTGATGAGTAAGGCAGCACCAAAACTGTGGCCCTCACTATCAGAAGCTTGATTAACTGACTCGAACATATTTCTGGGTATGTTGGCTAAAAATGCAAGATCTAAGGTGATGGAAGAGAATGCTAGGAATAGACAACAATTTATAGGGACTTACGAAGTCACCTAGAAATTGTATTGGGTAAATTTCTAAGAAATTTGAGCGATTTAGATGCCAAGATCCACCCATCCAAAGTCTTCACAGCAACTAATTAAGAGTTAAATTTTAATTTTTAACGCGTCTGTGACAAAATTTTTTATGCAAAGACATTTCAAATTAGTCTTGTGGTCCCGTTCAGCTGAAAGAAGTTGTACTCAGTAAACTGAAAAGATTGGATTGAGGAAAACAGTGAAAGAATATTGGTATTAGGGAAAGGCTTAGAGCTCTGGACCCATTGAGATGTTGCCACGTGTCCAGTTTTGTACAGTTTTTGTACAAGTGTCAACATCTCAACAGGTCCAGTGTTCCTGTGCACTGGACCCAAGCCGCTCCCTTGGTATTATGCCCACTTGTTGACGCATGCTTATGATGAGTTTATTTGATGGTTCAGATTTTATTTATTGAAAGGCTTGAAAGTGTATGTCACACCACTCACACCATGCACATAGTAGAGCCTCATGTCCATGGGACCACTGACCACTTAATTGATTTTATAGTTGGTGTTTGTGTTTCCTTACAATCCAACACAAGGTTTTGAATGTTTTCAATATAGAACAAGTTTACAAGCTTTCAACCCATTTTTATATCACTACTAAATCATAAAATTTACAACAATTGAAGTAACCATGTTTAAGTTTTAAGTCAGTGACTTATAACTAGTCTCTTCCGAGTTGCAGATTCTTTAATCTGAACTTGTTTAAGTCAATACGCGGCTGTCAATGCATTTTAATTTTCAATAATGTCATGACATTCTATTTGGTTGGAATGTTGGCATTGATTGAAAATTTACAGGCATGTTTGATAGATGCTTTAGGCATTTATGTGCATTACAACAAGCTGCATGCTGCATTTAACCAGGGAAATTTGCTAAAAAACAGGTGTAATTCAAGGGTAGGATTAGTGCAGAATGCCATGAATTGATACCATGCTATGGATAGAAATCAAGCCCTTAATAGTTCTTTTTTCATTTATTCAAGCAAACAGGACATAATTTCGAAATCCACTCCATTATATATGATAATTTACCACTAGGCACTGGCACTAGACTAAGTAAGTTCACGAGCATTGGTTTCTCTCTACAACACAAGCCTACTCATACCATGAACACTGGTAATTCAGTTTTTAATTTTCATGCAACTATATATATATATATATATATATATATAGCGTAAACGTCTAAGAAAGTAGATGCAGAACTTTTCAATGCAATAAATATAATGCAAAGAAATTCCGACCGGCTGAGCCTTGAGGCAGATGCCATTAGTATTATTTATGCCACTTCCCAACGCGTCTAATGCGTGTAATTAGCGTACGCGGTGGATTATGTAAGCACAGCAAGCCAAGCCAAGCCAAGCCAAGCAGAGTAGTAAGTGGTGTGTTAAAGTGAACTTCTTTAAAGTCTATGTAACGCGGCTAGTTTTGGGAGTGGTAGATTCTTTGAAGTGAACTTGTTTAAGTCAATACGCGGCTCTTACCTCTTAGTGCATAGCATTACCTTTTTTCTTTTTTTTATCAGTATGCATAGCATTACCTTATTGATAATCTCATGACGTTCAATTTAGTTAGAATGTTTGGTATTGATTGAAAATTTACAGACATGTTTGGAAGATGCTTTATTGAAAATTTACGTGTGACGGAGTACCGACTACTATGACCTCTGGCCTTATTTGATCGAGCAACTTCCATAATCTACTGGTGCAGCCATAATAAAACTAGAAACCCCTCCCCCTTAATGCTGGCTTACAAGATAAGAGACGATGGGATATATTACTTCCAAGTTTTCATGACATAATTTCCAAGAAAAATTTAGTCAATATTAAAATTAAGATTATAATTTTCAAGTACGGTTTAATAGAAATGAATTTAAGTTAGAAGGTATTTATACCTATTTGAACACCTTGATCATTTTGCCTTTTGACCAGTCTTCCATGATCATAAAAAAAAATAGTCATTGTCTTCCAGAGTGCTATATAAGAAAAACCCCTAGGTTCCTAGTCACAACTTGATATGTTAGACGTGCATGAGATACATAGAGATAGAAAATTCAGCCAACATAATAGAAAAAGAGGAAAACAATTTTCTCTTTAAGTTGCTAAAAATCTAAGATTGAATTCCTTACAAGTAAGAGCCCACATTCTTAGTCATCTATGTAGTCATTGGAGTGAAGACACTCAAGGGAACAGGGAGATTCAAGTTTTCTTCAAAAGATCCAAAGAAGTCATCAAGGTATAATATTTAGAAATCTACAAATATATGCTTCCTAAGAATAAAGTTTTTATGATTTGCTTGTTTCATGTGTAACATGCTATGTATGAATAGATCCAACTAATTTTCCACTGCTATGTATGTGATACATGTTATTATATATTTATATGACGAGATATCATATTTTGAACATATAAAACCAACAATTGGTATTAGAGCTGGATTTTCATAACCTAGGATGTTCGCATAATTTTGAAAATAAAGAAAAAGTGTCTTCTTGATGTTAATCGAGTAAAAAGAAATCTTTGTTTGATATTTTTCTTTGCTGTAAAATATGTTAGGAGTTCTAATAAACTAAAGTTCTAATGTGATTAGGACTTGTTAGTTTACTTGTATTAGAAGTTATAAATAGTTTAGAAGTTGTCTAAATTCAAACTAACTAAGAGATTGAGTAGGAGAGGGAGTTCAAGATTGATAAGAACTCAACAATCCTAAATTGTTTAGGAGTGTTTAAGTTTAAAACTTTAAAGACAAAGAAGAGTTCTTGTATGTTTAAAATTCTTGAAACTATATTAATTATATATCTTTAAATGAGATTTAAAAGACTCATTAATAATTAGAATTAAAATAAGATTAAAATTCCAAAAGTTCTAAACTTAAACAAAAATTTAAAAAAAATAAAATTTCTTACTCTTTTTTTATTTATTTTTTTTCCCAAGCAATGATGTATTATTTTTTAATAAACCCTAATGTGATTAGGATTTAATTTTTTAAATAATGAAATTAAGCAAGGTCAAAACTGTGATGAGATCACAATAAAGATTTCAAGATTGTGATGAGATCACATTAATAAAATTAATTGTTATAAAGATCACAGCAACAATTTTTTTTAAGAAAACCCACTGTAAACACTCCAATTTGTACTGGTCCATACTCATGATCCCCGGTCTCAGTGATGATATTTTAAGATCTCTTATAAGGCAAATGTGTGTAGAAAACCACTGGGAAAGTTCTAGAAAACGAGTTAAAGGCTGTCTCTTAACCTAAGGGGCGTGCACCTCATTTATTCAGGCACACATCTAAAGTGAAGAGGTGCACACCTCTAAAAAGAGACGTACGCCAATGCCGCCAGGCAGAAACCCTAATCGTGGAGACTAAGTTGTTTCTTGTGGGAACATGTCAGTTTACCCCTTCTGCTAGCCAACCTAGCCCCTTTTTCCACTATAAAAGGAACCCCATACCTCACATACAAATCATCCCGGAGAGTCTCCAAAGAAACACTGAAAATACCAAGAAGCACTAGTATAGTAGAAGTTAGGAAGAAATAGTCCTAAAGTAGTGTAGCTTTGCTGAGGTAGAGGCTCTAGAGTAGAAGATCTAAGAGGAGCGAAGCCCTGCTTAGTTAAAAGAAGGTAGTGAGGAAAAGTTTTTGAACAAGTAGTTATTCTCTGGTTGAAGAACTAGAAGAGTAACCGCTTTCTCACGAAACTCTAATCATTAACCAAGGCATTCATAACCTTTCTTTTTGATGATCAACACACCACCCTATCGAAGAGATCAAGTCTGAGAGACCGGTGATAAATTGCTAGCTTGCAACAAGCTATTTAGAAGCTGTGTATGGATCTTCTCAATAGTCAATACCAACCTCCATGAATGTTTGATCGTTATATCGTTTTCTAGGATTAGTTAGCATGACTAGATCTTTACTTTTATTTGCATATCTAATCACGCTCCAATGAGCTATGCTATATTTGTTTGTTTATTAGAATAGATTCTTTAGTTTACCATGTGCCTTTAGGTTAGAATTATAACATGTATTTGTTGTGGGGATGATTCCTCATAACTTGGTGATAAGCTTGGATTCAGGTGAGATTCCTCCTTCAACTCCATATAAATATTTTGTCCTCATTACCATGTTTTGGTTGCTCCTTGATTGTAATAGAATTAGGTTTATATGCTTTTGTATATTTAGAGATTCTCTAATAAACCCTTTCAAAGAATATCAAGTAATATAAAGGAAGGCCAGCCATTAGGCTGTGCGTTCTTAGGTGCTTAACACCTTCCCAAGACATACCTTAGCTCCGAACCTAACTCAAGACTAGTCTTTCTGTGCATAAAGTTATATTTATGGTTCCTGGACCTATAAACCAGATGACGACTCCTTGTTCCTCTACTCACAACCCTAAAAAGGTTCGATAGCACAAATGACCCCCATGAGATAACCAACGCGGTATCTCACACCCAATAACAAAATGGGATAAAGATTCAAAGATTCAAGAATTGAATCTTATGACCTCCATTGTCAGTTTATAGTAATGTAAGGTAAACATCATCTTGGTCTTAGAGCCTTATTCCCTGTTGGATGGTGTTTGCTTTATAGAATTACAAGTTTAAACTACTTGTATGATTACATTGAGAACAACAACACCAATGTGGAGTTAGTTAATGGATCACATTGAGTTTAGCCAATGGTACACATTAGATGTGTAAGGTCATCATGGTGATAAGATCACAATGATTACAAATTAACCCATACGTTTATTTGAAACATCAAGTGGGAGAGAGATTCAATGGTTGAATTTCACGATTTTCATTGTTAGTTCATAGTAATGTGGGGTAAGCATCTTATCTTGGTCATAGAGCCTCGTTCCCTGCTGGAGGGTGTTCACTTTACAGAATTACAAGAATGAATCTCCTTAGGATAGGTGACGCGTAGTTACATCAACACGGCCACACTGCCGTGGAGTGATTGTGAATTGCATGCCATCTAAACAATGGTGTACACTTGACTAAGTCTTAATGTTATCCTTCCTACCGAAGTTCTTAGCATTATTACTTAGAGACTAAGGAGAGAGCGGCAAATTAATTTTTGTTTGATAAGAGTTATCAAGATAGCATTAATTATTGAGAATGGTTCTCATTTAATCACGGTAAATGGTATTATCTCACTTTTAAGTTGTAGAGATACTAATTATAAGGATTGGGTAGTCGTTGCATTTATTATGCTATGGTTTATCAGTTTCATATTATATAGATTATTTGCAAAATTATAATGTTTTTAAAATGTTTTTTTATTCTCAAAATTAATGTTGTCATCAAATAATTAGCCCTCTAGCTACCTATTGTTAATTAATACACATTGATAGGACCTAATATTATATTGATTGGAATGAATAATGGACATTGTGCTCATAGCTGAAAAACAGAAATAGGTGTTGACTTAGCCTTTCTAGGTTTTCCTAAACATGGTGCATCTTAAGTGGATAGTCAATGATGTGATCATTGGTATTAATCCAATAAAATAGCAATATGTTGATATTGGCGTCTATCTCAAATGTGCTACAAGCATTGGATGCAAAAGTAGCACTAGTCTCAAACATCATGTTATGTCTGAGAGAGAGTTTTTTTTATATAATATCGTGCTGCTAAGCTAGACACGATGAGAAGTTTTTTTATTGCTAAGGCGGCTAAAAGAAATTCAATTCGAGATTGTTTTATGAAAGTAATCTCATGAATTGGAAATGATGGATGTAGAGATTGAGAATCTTAAGAAGATATGATCATCCAATACCTATCAGGCTCAATTACCAATTCATATTAAATGAATAAAATGTTTATCAATTATTTGAATTAATGAATGAGTTCTGCGCCGTGGAAAGCATCATAATAGCTAAAGTTAATGTCATTATGGCTCAAACTTATACTTCTAAGCATCAACCAAAAGGTAAATTTGGTAAGGAGAATAAGACCAAATTGTTAGGCAAGCTAATTGCCTTAGGAGATGCTAAGATAGGAAATCAATCTAGGAAAGTATTACCAAAAGGAAAGTGTTTCCATTGCGGTTTGAGCAAAAAATTGTCTAAAACATTTGACTAGAAAGAAATTCACATGTTTTACCATTAAAAAGAAAGTTTCATTCCTCTACAAGATTTGTTAATGTAAATACATAAAGATGTATTAATCCTACGAATGTCTAGTCAAAAGGAAGTTTTGAGTTTTTCATATGACCATTATTCTAGATTCGATTATATATATATATAATGCAATAGAAGTTTAATGTTTTGAAAAGTTCAAAATGTTTCAGGCGGTATTCGAAAAGCAATTGGGTAAATACATAAGAAGTCTTTTGATTAGATCAAAGTGGTAAGTACTTCCTTTAGGGATTTCAAGGATTGCTTGACAAACGTAATGATATGTTTCCCATTTGGCTGCACTTAGGATATCCCAGTAATATGCAGTAGCATAGAGGATGAATAAGACTCTTTTAGACATTGTAAGGTCCATGATGAGTTGTTTTACTTTATTTATCCTTTTGGAGATATGCTCTACATACAACAACTAAAACAAAAGATTGTTTGTTTGTTAGGTATCCGAAATAACCTAAGGAGAATTATTTAGTCATAATGATAATAAGGTGTTTGTAATGTACAAATACAACGTTTCTAGAAGATGACCAGTTAAATAATTCAAACCTTTAAGTAGAATTATTTTAAAGAATATCAGATATTATTGTAAGACAACTGTCTAATACTTTTAGGGTGATGTGGTCATATTAGATATACCACAAGAAACTACTAATAAAATAACTAGTACACTAGAGCTACATTGTAGTGGGAGGATTGTCAGGCAACCAGATAGATTTATGTTTTTAGGAGAAACTTATGAAGCTATCTCAAAAACACTTGAATCTAATCCTCTGTCTTACGAAGAGGCAATAATTAATAAAGATTCAAATCATTGGTTCAAGGCCATGAATTCAATATTGGAATCCATGTATTCCAATTATGTTTGGGAACTTGTGCATGCACCTAGTGGCATCAAACCTATTGGGCGCAAGTAAATCTACAAGAAAAGAGAGATAGATGAGAAGGTAGAGACCTTCCGGAAAGACTAATGGCAAAGCAGTTTATTCAAAAAGAAATGGTTCAACTATGAGCTAGGAAACCTTTTCGCCAGTAGTCTTATTGAATCTATCATAATACTCTTATCCATTGTTGTACATCTCAATGAGAGATATGGAAAATGGTTATCAAGACCACCATTCTTAATGGAAATCTTGAGGAAGACATCTATGTGATGTATCTAAACAAATTCATTATAAGGAATCAAAGCATATGGTATGCAAGTTGTGTAAGTTCATTTATGGATTGAAGCAAGTATCTGGATCATGGAACATCATATTTGATCAAGCAATGAAATTGTGTGATTTGATCAAAATCTTGATGGATCTTGTGTGTACAAAAGATGTTAAGATACACAATAGTGTCATTCTTAGTGTTATATATTGATGACATTCTACTCATTGAGAATGATGTAGGGTATTGCCACTATTAAGAATATGGTTGTTAAAACAGATTGTTAAAAAGGACTTAGAAGAAGCTAGTCACATCTAATAAATCATGCTTTATGTAAGATTGGAGAAATAGGATGTTAGGCTTATCCTAAAATACTTAAATAGATGAGATTCTGGCCAAGTTTAGCATGCATCACTCCAAGAAAGCATCACTTCCTCTCAAGTGTGGAGTTCCCCTATCCAAGAATTTGTATCCTAAGACTTCTTAAAAGGAATAATACATTAAGGTAGTTCCTAATGCTTCGGCAAAAGAAAGTTTCATGTAAATCATGCTAAGTACTAGGTCATATATCTATTTTGTAATTAGCATAGTAAGAATATATCAATCAAATCCATGATCACTTTATTGGTTGGCTATAAAGCATATACTCAAGTATCTTAGGAGAACGAGAGATTATATGCTTGCCTACCTTAGTGAAAATGTGATAGTTTCTCGTTTTAGATTCCAGTCTAATTGTAATTTCCGTAGATCTGTCAAAATATGTGTCCACCACTACATGGTAGAGTCATAAGTTGGAGGAATGTCTAGCAATATTGTATTGATAACTCAACCATAGAAGCATAAATTGTTACTTTTGAAGTAGCATAGGAATCTGTATGGATTAAAAATATTCTTGTTAGATCTTGGTGTTATGAGATTGTAGTAAGTTCCTATCATGTTGTCTTGTGACAATTTTGGAGCGGTTAAACAATCGAAGGAGCCAAGAGAGTAGATGAAAAGAAAACACATATAGTGTAAGTATCATCTCTTTGGAAGAGATAATGACGCATAAAGTTTTAAATCGTAGAAAAGATAATTTATCTAGTGAATCTGGTGGAACCCTTACCAAGACCTTTCCACAAGAGACTTGTGAAGTCACTTGCAAATGGTATGGGTGTCAGATATGCAAAATTGTCTTTAAGGGCAAATGAAAGATTGTTGGCATATATGCCCTAAAATCCAATTTTTGTAATATCTTTATATAATAAAAGAGTTTTATTTTAAGAGAATAAATATATAACATTTGACATCATGTAAAGTCCATGAAATGCATTGAATGTGATTAAGATATGAAAATATGATTTGCATATATAAGATCTAAATCACAAATCATTGTAAACTCATAAATCTAAGTTTGTAGTCTTTGATGAAATTAGACGTTTCATCTATATAGGCTATAACATATTAATTAAGTTGATTTGTCTTGATTATGTAAGTGGTGACTTCTAATTAATATGCTTATATATTTGGAATACATTGAACTAGACTATCGTGAGTAATTATTCTACAAACTACTATCAATTGAATTAATTTACGCACAAACTGTTTAAGACATTAACTCTAAATCTTGTGAGAATGGCGAACTCAAATGTAAAGTGTAGATTGCTTTGATGTATAAAAGGGTGCGATCTTATATGGTCAAATAGATCTCGATACATTGGGTGATCACATGTAACATTGTGGAAACATTATTACTCAAGAAAGAATCCATAATCTCTTAGAGAAATAAACATCTCCTTGAGATAAATTTAATGGGAATTGATTATTCAGAAAGATGGCCATCTATTTTTGTAAAGAGTTGCTAACATTATATTCTAAGGAATTTGATTCCATAAGAATAGAAGAATAATCAAAAGATTAAATTGGGAACTCAAGGAATAAGATGTAGTGACATTAAAGTGACAGATTTTATTTAATGACTTTATATCACTATGGATGATTTAATGGAAGGGTTTAAATGCAATTAAAATAAGTTAAAGATGTCTTGTGTAATTAAATAAAATCATAGAGTGCAATTATATTCTTTTAGTGGTATAGAATATAATTAATGATAACCTATGGGCTAGTTATGAGATAACAAGAAATCCTAGGCCCATTGGAGCTAGGACTTTATTTTCCTTTTGGTCCCACTCCAATCTATATAAGAAAAACCCATAGGGGGCTGGTCATAACTTGATACGTTAGACATACGTGAAATACAAAGATGAAAATTCAACCAACATAATAGAAAGAGAGAAAAACAGTTTTCTCTTTAAGTTGTTGAAAATATCTCTACAAGTAAGAGCCCACACTCTTGGCCATTTATGTAGTCATTGGAGTGAAGACACTCAAGGGAACAAGGAGATTTAAGTTTTCTTCAAGAGATCCAAGGAAGTTATCAAGGTAGAGTGTTTAGAAATCTACAAAGGTATGCTTCCTAAGATTAAAGTTTTTTTAAATTTGCTTGTTTCATATGTAACATGCTATGTATGAATAAAACTAATTTTTCCTGCTATGTATGTGATGCATGTTATTATATATTTATATGATCGGATTTCATATTTTGAATATATAAAACCAACATTGTCTCCCTAGCTTTTCCTTTAAATTCCCTCACTTCCACAGGCTTCCCTGGTGTGCATAGCATCCTCCCTATCGATGTACTTTTAAGATTAGGCCATCATCTTAGACATAGTAAGAGGTTTCTTGGAAATTGAACAAGAAATCCAAAGGTTGAAATCTGCCCAAGAACGTGGCCAAGGAAGCCTTCTCGTCCACGTCCTCAACCTATAAAATTTCCCTATTGAACTGAACGAGAAATGATCTTTAAGGTCTCCCCTTCTGTTTGTTTAATGTTGAGTAAGTAGTTCAAAGGTTTCTCATATATTTATCCCTCGATGAAGTGATTGACGAATAACTTGCTGAGTTAGGCAAACGTATTTACTAATCCTAACTTAAGCTTCTTAAACCAAACCCAAACCCAAGTTAATCCTTCCAAAGTGGTCGAGAAGGCTCAGCATTATAGGTACATCATTGTCTCGTAATTCTCTAGGTGATCTAGGGGTTCTTTCATTCCGTCGAACGTCTCTAACTGAGTACCTGGGGATGACGAAACTTTGGCGAGGGTGGGTAGGAAATCACACTAGACGTAAAATCAGAGTCTGTTTTTATGGACAAGTTGTGGACAAGCCTCGTCTACAATCCTTGTCACCTTTCCTTTAAAGGTCTCCATCACTTCGTTCATCTTCACCTTCATCTCTCATACTACTTCTTTTAGTTTGGATGATGCTTTAGCATACGCTGTTTTCGAGGCGCGACGAGATTGAGACTATTCATGTCATCTACTAGCTACGAGGCTGCTTATCTTGGCTTCCTACTCTAGGTGAGTTCCCTCCTCTCTCCAAGAAGAGGGATCGTCTCCAGGGCGTTGTTGTAAGAGTCTCTACATGAGTTTTTGGTTATGCTAAATGCATGCTTGCACGCTTTAGGCCAAGGCCTAGAGGCTAGAGTTGTCATTCCTTGGGGCCAACTTTGAGGTTAAGGTCCTCGATGACGTCGGTTCGAACGGTCATGTCCAAAGGCTAAAAACCTTTAGCGGTGTTAGTTCTTTCGGTGTCCATTTCTAGGTTAAGACCATGTAACCTTTTGTTGGGGAGCTGGTAATGTTGACCTATTGTTGCAGAGCCGATAAGTTTGAAATCAGTGCTTACACGTTCCGCTCGGACTCTGGAAGAGTTGCAATAGAAACACATGCAGCTTAGAATTGACACAGATGTGGTGCCAACCATTGTTACTCTGATGCTTAAGTTAGCACTCACAAATGTCATATTTTAGAATGCATAATGTCTAAGAATTTTTCTCATACCTTACTATCTGCGGAGGTAGTTGTATATTTAGGGTTTTATCACGTCCCATGATTTTCTCCGTATCCCATGATTTGTGTATGTTTGGGCGGAAGTCTTAGGTTTGTGCTTAACGTATTTCTAGCACATTAATATAACCCACGTGTCTCGGTGATTTGGGCTTTCCAACTAGGATAGGTTATCCACATTTCTTCCTTTCCTCGTGGTAGTATACGTCATCGGTTTGGTTCTTACTTTAGACCCGCATACCTGTCCTCAGTAACTGACAGCTCGAGCTGGAGGCGCAATACCTCGCCCTGGAGTCTCTCTATCTCCCCGGAAGACTACAGCTGGAAGCTATCCTGGGCCACTCCACCCAAAACCTGGCCACCCTCAACCTCATGGATAGTCATCAGGGACCCCAAGGAGTTCTGCGTGAACCACTCCTGATAGGGCTCTCCAATACGGATCAGGTTCGGAAAATAGTCTACTCCCTCCAGGTAGGCATCGCCCGGGGTGGCAGGGATGTAATCCTCAACAGTCATCAACGAAGGAGGATCCACGGGGACGACAACCTCAAGGCCGAGCTGCCGCACCGTCCTCTCGCCCATAAAGAGCTCCCAAAAACTCGTGGTCCGAATCCAAAGCCTCTGTCAAGACAACTGGGAAGCTCAAAGCATCTTAATACGCCCGACCAGAGCAAAGGTGTAGGGCTGGAAGATGACGTCCTCATCTCTAATGCAATCCACTGTTGTGCGGCACTTGAGGAGAGTACGACCGGTCAACCTCTCAATCTAAGTCGAGTCCCAACACCTAGCCAGAGGAAAGGTAGGGTCTCTCTTTGGAGGAGTTGGAATTTATGGACGACTTTATTTGGACGAGATGATACCTATATATTGTGTAAATGTCTTAGAAATTACGTGCAGAACTTTTCAATGCAATTATGCAAGGAAATTCCGACCGGCTGAGCCTTGAGGTAGATGCCATTAGTATTTATCTATTATGCCACTTCTCAACGCGTCTGATGCGTGTAGCGGGTGGATTATTGTGGAAATATTGTCTAAAAAGTTTATGTTGAAAGCCAAGCACAGTTCTTAGTTGCGTGTCGTGTTAAAACTTTAAACTTTAGAGTCTATGTCGGTAACGCGGCTAATTAATTTTTGGAGAGGCACATTCTATTGACCTGAACCTGTTTAAGTCAATACGCGGCTCTTAGTGCATTTAATTACCTCCTGGATTATCCCATGACGTTCAATTCGTTAAAATGTATGGCACTGATTGAAAATTTACAGGCATGATTTGAAGATGCTTTAGGCATTTATGTTCTTTCCAACGAGCTGTATCTGTATGCGGCATTTAACTAGGGAAAATGGTGAAAAGCAAAGCGTGGGCTGATCAAAGGATAGGCTTAGTTAAGGGAATCATTCCCAGAGAGAAATCAATCCCTTAATACTTTCTAAAGTCTAAACCCCTCCTTTATGAACAGAAGCCTAGGCCAACGCTTGTAATTTTCAAATTTTTAGTTTTCATACAACTGAAAAGAAACCTTTTGATAAGCTTTATTGTTATCAAGCAACTGAAATTCTTATGCATGTACGAGTGACGGAGTGAGACCTCTGGCCGTATTTGCATGAACAACTTCCATAATCTATTGGTGCAGCCCATGATAAAACTAGAAAATCCTCCCCGTAATATTGGCTTAGAAGATAAGAGTCAATCTTGTAAAATAAACACGGGTGAAAGATTAAAAAAAAAAAAAGGGGATAAATTTCCCAGAAAATATTTTGTTCGGAAAACCAAACAGGACCCATTTGGGAAAATGCACTCTATGTTTGATTGAAAATATGAACTCCGTCCCCTTTTACAATCGGAACTAACGGAGTTAAATTTTAGAGAGAAGACTAATCAATTTAAAGGAATGAATGGATTCTCTTTTATTAGTGAAATAAAATAAAAAGAGACTACTTTACCTGCTCTGTGTGTGGAATGTGGTGGTGCAGAGGGCTAATAAAAGACAACTTCATGAATATACAAGTGTTGGTGCGTTTAAAATGAGGTGATCAACTTGGCAGGTACGGCACTGTTTCACCCATTTAATGTGTATTTTTTATTTTCAAATTTTTAATGACGTGTCAAAATTTCACAGTAGTTTATCCAAAAAAAAAAAAAAAAAAGCAGTGAAGCCTTACAACCATAGATATAAACTCAACCTGCCACTTAATAATCCATAAGATCCGTCAATAATGCAACAAACTGTCAAGAAAGCATCACATTGAAACAGACGCATTGTCTTATCAAAGGAGCACAGCTATTGACTAGGGAAGAGTAAAAATGCATATAGCTGCTTTGTAGTGAAGATGGAATAGAAGAAAAGAACAAAACACAAAACCCAACAACGAAAAAAGAAAAGAAAAGAAAACTATCAACAAGGTTGTTAGTTGCATAAGACCTAACAAAAATAATCTGACAATTCACAATTACAAGTCATTCTTATCAAACATTATTCCATTGGGGAAGGACCCCCTTCCAGTCTGGTATCATCCTGAACACTCCCCAACATGATAGAAGTCAGCATTAGTTTGCCTGCCTCTGGGAAATCATTATGTTGCATCAGTATTGACTCCACAGAACTTGAATCCCTCAAAACTGGAGGGTCTGCATTTTCTAGTCTCAGTGGCAAAACCTCATCAAACCCTTCTCCAAAAGTTTCTGCATTTGGTCCATAACACCTATTGGAAGCCAGGAAGAGCACAGTTTCCCTCAGATTCTGCAATGTTTCCTCGTCACTCCACCCTTGAGCTGTAGATGCTTGATAGAGTTCACTCCAATCATCCTGATCAGCAGCATTCTTCCAACACTCCTCCAAAAGATTTCTGTGGGTTTTACGAAAAGAGGAGCTGGTCCATGCAAACACATCGAAAGCACACAAGGAGAGCTTTGCGTCTTGACGTTTGAGGCACAGCTTAATAAGCTCTTCAGGACGGAGGAGATGCCTTTCGACACATTGCTTCTCTTCAGTAGGAAGAAGTTGTATTATTTCTTCCTGCGCGAGATGAAGGAAAAGAAATGAACTGACATTGAATGGACAAAGTCTAAAAAATGTACAGCAAAGTTTAGTTATCATTAAGTAGACAGGTTCACAACGCAGGCCATAGTTTCTGTAAATGACTTCAGTAAAAAGGGACGGAATGACCATGTCTCAACAGATTTTGATGCCTCTAATGACATCTTTTTGGTTGCCCAATCTGCAACTTCATAAGACTATTTTGGAATTCAAAATTGGAGCTAGTCAAGACAAGTCAAATCTTAGAACATGCTGTTGTGGTGCTCTTACTCTCTGTCTCTCTGTGTGCGTGTGTGTTTGGGAGAGAAATACTTGCCCATTCCTGACATGTTAAAATCCCTCTATAGAGACCAACTGGTTGGTGGTTTCAAAGTAAGCTTAAAACAGTTGAACACCCTCTTAGGGTTATAATATACTATCATAAATATGGACTCCATATGAAACTTCAGCACTAGATTAAAATGAATGCACAATCAGACCTGCTTCTTTATATGCTTGGAAGTAATTTGAGATGTCAGTAAACATAGAATAATGTGGTTCTTTTAAGAAACAAAATGCCTTCAGCAAAGAACATAAGAACATTGCATGAAGAAAACTGGTACAGCATTCCCAGCATGCTCAATTCAAACAAATTTGAAGCATGCTCAATTCAAACAAATTTGAAACAGTGGTTAGCAATACTCAACATGAACCATGAGCTTTTCAAAACAAAACCAACTTTGCATGTCAAAATGGCAGCATTTGCAGGCTGCAGTCTAATAGAAAGGGGGGCTGACGACATGAACATTAATAGAAACTAGGCTACAGATACTCCATATGGGTATAAATTAATATGAGTAGCGATTGATATGGTTTCAGGGACGAAAAGAAAGGGAGGCTGACAACATGACCTCTAAATGCAACCTATTATTTCAAGTTATAACCATTTGGAGTACATTAATGAATTGATCATATGCTCTATGAAGGTAAAATTAGCTTACTAAAAACTTAAGATCACAAGTTATAAACAACATCTGTCAATTCTGAATTTTATTAATCAACCATAAAAGAATAGAAAACCAATACGTGATATTCTGCAACAAACCTGCAATTTCAGAATTTTCAAATCAGCCTCAATACGCTTCAACTTTGTCTCAGAATCGGCATCCTTACCTGGTGCTGAAGCATAAAATTTAATCAGAATAAAAGTTCAAAACACATCTTTGAAAACCAGTAGAACAAAAAAATTCCCCAATACAAGCATCAACACTCTAGTCAGCAAAACAAGAAAGTACCATAACATGACCAACAAGGCAGGAAAATTTTCAACAAATAAATTGTTGTATTAAGTTTCAGTTTCTCTTCCTGTATTTTTGGCTGACCAATGAACCTCAGACAGAAACCAAGTATAGGGTATCAGGGCATTTAAAAAGAGCTTTTCTGTCAGTCTAATAATCATGTTATGTCTCTGTCATGCCCCAGACCCACCTGCAGGAGCCCAGCACGTGACAATGGCCGCAAACCCATAAATTTTCGCGTTACTAGAGTGCAAGGCCTCACTAGAGTCCAAAATTATTCTCCCAACATAGTCAAATAACAAATAAAATAATAGCAACTACGTTAATAAGAAATAATTCAATACCCAACATATCCTCCAAAACTCATTCAAAATCTAAAATTTCTAAAGAAGATCAATTATAACCAAAAAAGAACTTATACACTACAAGACTTCAAAGTTGCGCAAAACACCAGTGCCATTATTTATTTAGCAAACTTAAAACTGTTCTCACAGGTACCTAACAAGGAGTGTTAAGGCTCCTAGCCTCCTAGGAGGGTTGCTTTTTATGAGAGACTAATCTTGTCCTTTTTATAAGTAAAAGTATTATTGAGAGGACTTCATGAAAATCATAAAGAGCCAAAAGAATACAGGGAAAACAAAAAGGCAGAATTATGTACAAAGGAATAAGGAATCTATAAATTCTGCAATGCTTTTCCTATATGTGAAACCCCAAACACTTGACCAGTGGAACAAAGTACTAATAAATGTCGCACGTAACAGAGAGGTTGAGCTTTCCACATTCTCAAACGTACACTGATTTTATTTCCTTGATTTTTTAGGCATTTTTAAGGATTTCCTAGCATTTTTAGGCTATGCCTGTATTTTAGGCGATTTAATGTTTCAAATTAGAGTCCTTTTATGGTACAGTATCAATTAGAATCTGTTTAGAAATATTTTTACTAGGAAAGTCAGTTTTCTAGAGCCTTTAAATAGGCCTGCAATATGTAAAGCGAAAACAGAAGTCCATTATTAACAAAATTGCTATTATATTATTTTCTTTCATCTAGCAGTTTTCAGTGTTCTTCCTTGCGTATTCAAGGAACCCCTTATAGATTTAAGATGTTGGGATGTTGTGTGCTCTCCTGTTAAGAATGATGGCTGGGGGGTCCGCAAGCTGGTGGATTTCAATATGGCCCTCCTGGGCAAATGATTATGGAGATTTGGAATGGAGGAACATTGTCTCTGGCGCTGTGTGTTGGTGGCTAAATACAGTTTGTGTACAGGGGGTGGCGTACTGATCCAGTCCGTGGGACTCATGGGTGTGGTCTGTGCAAGAGTGTGATGGGTGTTTGGAATCAGTTTATACAGCATGTGGAAGTTTGGGAAGGGGATGGTTCTCTCGTTGTGGCATGATTGTTGGTGTGGAGAATCTCCCTTAAAGGAGGTTTTTCCTATTTTATTGGAGTGTGCAGGTAATCGGGAAGCCTCTGTGGCATTGGTCCTTTCCCGACTGAATGGTGGTGTGGAGTGGAATGTGACTTTTATTCGAAACTTTAATGACTGGGAAATGGATGGAGTTACGGCTTTCCTACACTTTCTCTATTCTCATAGTCCAGTATTTATGGATAGTGATATCTTATGGTGGCGTTTGAAGAAGAATGGGCTCTTTGATATTAGCTCTTTCTATCATGCTATTCGTAACCGCCTGCGTGTGAGCTTCCCTTGGAAAAGTGTATGGCGTTCTAAAGCTCCACGAAGGGTCTGTTTTTTTGTGTAGTCCGCTGCTTGGAACAAAATTTTAACATATGACAATCTTATGCGACGGGGTTATACTCTTACCAACTGGTGTTGTATGTGTCGCTGTGAGGGAGAATCGGTGGATCACCTTCTCATTCATTGTTATATGGCGAATGAGTTGTGGAATTTTGTTTTTCGCTCCTTTAGGATTCAGTGGGTCGTTCCAAGAACAGTGATTGATTTAGTTGATAGGTGGTGGAATCTGTTGGGGAAACACTCTTCGGATATATGGAATATGGTCCCTTTATGCTTAATGTGGATGATAAAGAGGGAACGCAATAGCCTTACTTTCGAAGTAAAAGAGATTTCTGTGAGCCAGTTGCTGGATTGTATTTCTATTTTTTTATTTGATTGGTCACGTGCTTGGGGTTTTACTACTAGTAGCTCTACTATAGATTTTATTTCCTCGTCTTTTATTACTCATACTTTTGTCCATGTAAATTTGTAATTCTCTTATTGTGCATGCTTCATGCACTCTTAAGTTTTTTCTCTTTAATAAAATTTATCTATTACCTAAAAAAATAAATAAATGGATTTAAGGGTTTGCGTCTAGCTAGAACCATATCTAGCCTACTAGACTATATGTTTTGCGTCATAATTCTATGCAGACCCATCAAATTATTGTCTCACCACTCTTTGACTCATGTCATGCCCAATAAATTATATTTGGGCTGTAGATTATAAGAGACTTTTTTTTTTATTGGTATTGGATGCACACACCCACTTTCCCATGACTTTACCCTTCACCCACACTTGTGAGAGAAGGAAGAGCCATTTCAGTCAGGGCTTACTAGCAGAAACTGAATACTAATTTAAGGAGCCCCTGTCTAAGATATAATCTGACAAGAAAAGTGTTACAGACTTAGCTTTGAAGCATGACATTCATGAAAATTGATCAGAAAACAATACCAAAAGAAACTTAAGCATGAGACAACGGTGTGTGCAGGAGCATGTGAGGGAGCAGGAACACGGAATTGCAGTTTAGAAACAGCTGCATCAGCTTATACATAATACCCCAATAATTCTGGAGAGACATTGATAGTGTTCCTCGATTTAAAAGAAAAGGTGTGGCTAAAGTCACTCATAAGGCTCAACTTAGTGGTTTTATGAACAACATCTCAACCCAACTTTGCAGGATTCAAAAGAAGTAGCCCATTTACATAGAAATAATGGGAGGGAACAACCAAAAAAGAAATTATGCAATCAAGAAAACGCATAAGAATACTAAGGTAAGAAATAGGATTTACTGTATAAAAAAAATGCTATAGCTTAGATCATACCTGCCCTTGCAGCTATCTTTGAGAGATTTAAAAGGCGCTTTCTGTCTGCCAATTTTAGTTCCAAGTTCATACTGTCAGGGTCTGCCCCCTCCTCAACAGCTGAGATAGAGCTCTCATCATGAGAGAGAGCTAGTATATGAAGAATTTCTGAAGCTGATGAAAATTGATTTAGGAACACTTCATGAAGCCAAAGAAGCTCCTCATGCTGTCTTAAAAAGATAGATAGCTCTTCTGGGAACTCTTCTCCAAGCCTTAAAAGCTTAGAAAATTGTTTCTTCTCATACAGTTGTTTAAAAACAAAGTAACTGAATCCTCCATTAGGTCCCATGCTCTCATGCTGCATAATAAATCATCGAAACAATCTTAAGAAGAAACACAAGCATCAAATAAGACTAGGAAAGACCGGATTGCAGAGGACTTATGTTGTTTCAAATTGATAACCATATATATAAGGATGCAGAAGATACAAGTTTCAAAATACACGATTGAGGAATATTTCAAAAAGCTTGACTCTAACTTAAAATCAGTCGGGCCTCCCATAATTTAAACACTAATAGTGACAATCTGCAGCAAAACCTGCAATTTAGCACATAAAAGGGCAACAAAGCAAGCATTGAACAACCATATACATACCATAAGATTTCTAAGTAGGACTGAATCATTTAGGTCACAGCAAATTCTCCACATAGCTTTGTAGCATTCATGCTGTTTTGCAATGGACAGCAAACGTGAAGAAAGATTCCTAAGGAGTTCTTCCCTTTTCTCTTCAGATCCTTCATTTAGATCCTGCAAAGATATGCATTTTAAGGATGTATACATAATCAGCAGCAGGAAAATGGGGGCATCTTGAATAAGAAAGAATATTAACCTGGTGCCTGCCTTCCACATTCTCTAGGACCTGTTGATAGAGGGAGTCAAGAAGGGTATCCCTCCTATTCCAACACTCATCTAATAGACCTTTGTGTCCATCACCACGCTCAACCTTGGCTGTGACAGCACCAGCATATGCCTCAAGTAGAACTTCAGTCAGTACTTCCAGATGAGTACATAAATCTGATTTTGCTGACATCTCAATACTAGATGCATCATTTAACAGCTGAAGCATGAAGGAAGCAATGCTCCACAGCCCATTACGTACTATGGGTTGACAATACCATGGTGTTAGGCACTCAGGTGGTGGATACCACAAGTGATTATCATTTCTGTAGTGCATCGCCTCGTGAATTATAGTAACACAAGCATTTGAGAGCTCACAAGCTCTTTGGATCTGAATCCCAAGCGGCTGCTCTATGCTTATTACATAATCAAGATGTCTGTCTAAACAATAAAACATTTCTTCCAGATCAGAAACCTTACTGTAGAACACCTCAGCATTATCTCTGTCCATCAGAAGAACAGTATTTCGGCGAGCTCTCTCACCAACTAATTGAATAAGATCCCAAAGAGCACCTGACATTTGAATTTCTGCACTAGAATGGGAGGAGCCAACTCCAATTGAACGGTTCTGGCCAATCATGTTTTGCAGTTCTCTCAGTTGAATCATCCCAGCAAGCTTTTCACCATGTTCCAAGATAATTTGCAAGGAATATCCTGCCAACAATAGTACATATTAGGCTTGACATGTTTCACTTCCTTCCTTTATTTCTTTTGTTTTAAATTTTAAAATCAACAGCAAGAGTTGAACCCCAGAATAAGCCAACTCAAAATGCCTTAACCTCAATGCTGACACAGCTTTGAAAATATAGTTGCACTAACACTAAGACCAATGAAACATCATAAAAAATTATAAGCTTTCAAGTTTCAACACAGGCCATACGTACTGTAAAAGAAATTTGAAACTGAAATACATACACACACACACACACACACACACATATATATATAGTTGTCATATAAAATAGGCATAGAGCATACTCTGTCTAGAACACAGCTCCTCGTGACATTTGGATAACGCAAGAAACTGGAGAAATTTTTTATGCTTCTGCTGCTTATCCATGAGTTGGGTAGACACAACAGCCATAGCCAAAATCTCAGCACCTCGAGTTGTTGTCCAGTGTTTAGCTAACGTGTCTACGATCGATTTGCTCATCCGCGCAAAAACATTTGTTTCCCCATCCCTTTCGAATGCCCCAGAACTTTTTAGCTTTTCCAGCGAGCCATCAACCTGCCCAGATGATAAAAAATCATGGAAAATATGACTCAGCAAAGCTTCTGATTCTTCATCTTGGCCAGTTCGACGTGCAATCCCAGGCAAAACCCCAGTTGGTCTATCTCCAGCATCCCATGCTTCAGAACTTGCCCTTCTGGGAGCAATATTGCCCGCAACTGTGATGTTTCTTCTCTCTTCTTGTCCAGATCCTTCATTTGAGCTCCCCTTACGTGACAAGCTTCGTTCAGGCGGTTCAACTCCACCAAGTACAACAGCCTTTTCAGGAATTGCCCATATTCCTGCTTTCTCAGTCAGTACAACCCATGCCCCTTCTTCACCATCATCTGAAGAAGGAAGAACTGAAGCATCTAAAACTTTTCCAGCATCATAAGGCAGGTCAAATTGATAAAGCCGAGTCGAGTTTCGATAATAATGAGAGACAGTTGCCGTTCCATCACCAGACAGTATGATTGCTGATCCTGAAGGCCTGCCCCCTATCCGAAGTCTCATGGAAAACAAGAAATCTTCATCCTCTACTCTTGCTTTTGGGATTATTACCTGGATAGGAGCTTTTTTCTCTAAAACTCTTTCATGTGTTGCCTCATTACTCAGCCCAGATTTATACTGCATTGTGAGAAGCGAATACTGTGTGTAGCTTGAACCACTAGCCCTGTCCTTACAAAAAGTAGCAACCAGAATGGTAATCACTTTTCCGTGATCATCTACCTGCACATCAAGAGGCCATATTCGCTTCTGACCAGCCAGATCCTTCTTAATCCCCAAATCACCATCCATGCCAATAATTTCATGGGACCAGAGCTTCGAAACATTTATTTCAGAATTCAGATTAACACTAAAACACTGTATCTCATGATCAGTCAACAAATAAAACTGTCTATTAGAATCCTCCGCAGAAACATGTGAAAAACGCCAGGTCAGTGACCTTGGATACCCCTTGCTCCCTACAAGTTGACCGCTATCACCACCTTGGGATGATAAGCTCAGTATATCATCGTACACTTTCTTGCGGTGAATCCCAGTGGGACTGCAGTGAAACTGCCAAAGCTCACCATTTGAACCGCATGCAAAGGCAGCACAGACGTGCTGGGAATTAGGGACCACAGAAGCAATCAAAGAGTTGAGCGTAATCAATCCAATCGAAGTACTTCCAAGCCTAACACGTTGTCGCTGCCTGTTAGGGGTGGTCTTTCCATCAACGAGCGAAGAAGTCATTTCCAATTCATCAGAAGATGCAAAACTGGTAATAGGAGCCGTTCTCCCTTCGGAATAAACATCAGGCCAGTATATAACAGCTCGAGTCTTTTGATTACACAATACAATACCAGCAGAGTTGGAATGTTTGACGACTTTCTTCGTTCTCGTAGACGTGGTATCCCAATTGACAACAGAAAGCAACCAACCGTTGCGGTCATTTCCGTCGTTTTGTGATACCTTAGAAGGGAGTTCAAGAACAATGCATTGAGTTGAAGCTGCAGGCGATAAGTAACTCCAAAGGAAGAGTCGGCTTCCACAGATAATCCAAGAAAACAATGTTCCCTTTTCAATTCCACCAGATATACATGCTTCATCTACTTGAAAAAAAATATATCAAGATTTTAGAATTGCTCAAACGAATAGTCTGATTTTAAGGTAAAGTAAAGTAAACTAACCAGGAACGCGCTTGTGAAGCCAGCTGGCTTGTTCATCGCGAACTACTTGGGGGAAATCTCCGACATATACAGGCTTAATAGCATCTGCATCTGCGTCGTCGTTTCGGTTCACTGGTGGAATTCTATGGCAAAATACAATTTGTGAACAATTAGGCTTTAAATCTTAACCAAGCATAAATAGAGAAAGTATTAGGTACCTGGCGAAGACGGAAAGGCGAGGAGCCCAAGGAGCAGGGGTGCCGGTGGAGGGGCGATCGGAAATGGAATTGTCGAAAAAGGATCGGCGCTTCTCCGACTGAGGAGTCATGGGAGAATGGAGCAGAGTCTTTCCCTGTCCTGCATTTCGTTCTTTTTTGGAGCTCGCATTGTTCGGTCTCTTTGTTCCCGGAGAGAACATTTTCTTTTCTTTTTTTTTTTGGTTCCGAGAGAGAGGGGATTTTGGGGGTTTAGGGTTTATGAGTTTTTGAAATTTGAAAGAGTGACCGTGAGTCTGTGAGTGAGTGATGCAACTGTAAAGTCAATTTAGTCAGGACTCAGTAGTAGAAGAGAAATGTGGCGTGGTCCTCCTGCCCTCTCTGCTCCAAACAAGTATTTGTAATAAAAATAGAGTATTGTTTGTATTAATTCTATTTATGTAAAGATAAAGATACTTTTTCTTTTGCTAAACCAAGATATGAATATGGCTTTGTGCATAATGTGATATTTAATTGCATTAGCATCGTGGTTTCTATTAAAAAAAAAAATTACATTAGCATCGTTTAGAAATGTATTATAAAAGTGGGTTTCAGTAAACTCAACTATTAAATATTTTATTGTCGAATAAGATTAATGGATTCAAATCTCACTTATACAAAAAAGAAACCCATAGAATTTTATAAACTCCACAATAGAATATAATTATGGAGCACTGTATTAATATATTTAGAGAACAAAAGATACTTGTATGAAGATTCATAAGGCCCATTTGTATGAGGACTCATTAGGCCCTGGCTTATTTGAGCCTGTCCATTGGTTTGGTTTGTTTTGTCTTTTGCTTTTTAATTCTCACCTCATGAATTTAAAAAATAAAAAATAAAGATTGTCCTCTTTGAAACAAAAGAAAACTTGTAATTAAGTGGCTAAAGATACGAGATTAACGCAAGGTTTTTTTTTTTTATTCAAGTCTTAGTATGTATGTATCAAGGACGGAGCCTAACTGAAGGGGGCTAGTGCCCTGCCAAGTTTATTGAAAAAAATTGTGGGTATGTATTGTAAAAGATTGATTTAGAACTTAGATCCATAAAAATTAAAACTTGGCCCCACTAACATGATTCTTAGTTCACTTAAATGAATATATATTATATATATATCTATACTATAATATAAAACCGAAACTTTTTGACTTTTGATTGACTTCATAATATTGCGCCACATAAGCTTTTGAGTTCTCACAATTTTACACCTCATTATTTTAATATATATATATATATATATATATATTTAATTGAATTTAAATTTTATTCTATAATTAAACATCTCATTAGAATCTTGACATATTATATTTTCTTTAATAGAAATAATATATTATTCCATATATATAAACACAATCATAATAAATGTCTAATACTATAATATATTTTATATATAAACACAATAATAATAAATGTCTTTTAATAATTATCAATTTTCATATTTAAATAAAATATAAAAGACAATAAAAATCATAGTTAGACCAATAATTTTTTAGATTTAATTTTAATTTATTTTCTGTGCATCGCACAGGTTTGACTAGTATATATATATATATATATATATATATATATATATATATATATATATATATATATATATATATATATATAAAATTGTGGTATTATTTTTTTTTATATAAGTAATAAGAGATTGTTAATTAATAATATTCAAGGAACCAAGCTGGTCCTCATTACATATGGAAGAGAAAATCTGGGGGCCATTACAAAAATTCAAAGGACCCCAGGACAAAGTCTGGATAGACCATCTAGCAAGAACATGGGGGGCTCTATTAGCACTACGTCTAACCCAATTGAGCCTCCACCAAAACAGACCTTCCATAACACTCAAAAAATCCATGACGGCAGACTGGATTTGCCACGGATTGCTCCCTACCTTAAACACAGCCTGAACACACTGTCTACAGTCATGCTCAATAATCACAGCTGAGAACCCATGAAAGATAGCAAGATGCCCTAGCCTAAATAATTGCTTCCACTTCAGCTTGGAGAGGGATAATGGTATTCACCTTTCTAGTGAAAGCAAAAACCATATTTTCTCTCCAATCTCAAGCAACAGTAGCTATAGAGGAGAAGTGATGGCCCACAGCAGCATCGCAATTAATTTTAAAAACTCCATCATAAGGATGTTTCCATTTGACAGTCTCATGGTCTGCCCCATTGTTGATACTTGGAGTTTTGAGAATAGCACTATGTTCTCTCCAAATTCTGCCAAAATCCAGCATTAATTTCCTAGCCTCCAAAAAACCTTCCCCATGAACTTTATTATTTTTGGCTTTCCATAACAAGTCAAGAATTAAGGCCCCTTCGAGAATAAAAGAATCCACATCCAAAGCATCTACCAAATCAACACAGGGGAACACTATCACCTCCACTAAATCAACACCACAAGCTGGTTGAAAGTGATCAGTACAAATACCAGATAATCCAAACCAAATAGCTCTAACTAGAGAGCATTCCCAGAATAAATGTATTACTAACTCACCACACACATTACAAAAAGGGCAAGAGATCTCAAGGTTTGGAAGGAACCTGATTAGGGAGTCACTAGTAGGTAGTACACCAGCTGCTATTCTCCACAAGAGCATTTTAAGTCTTTGATGCAATTGAGTCTGCCAAATTTTCTTCATAACTGCATTGACTTCTATGCCCTGATCTACTTGACATGCTTCTCTGAAAGCTGACTTGACCGAAAACTCTCCAGTGTATGTCTTCAACCATATCCACCTATCCTGTTGGTTTACTCTCCACCTAGGAATGTTTTGGATAGCTAAAATAGTATCTTGATCAAAGAGAGAAGACAACATATTCTGATTCCATTGAGATTTGGCTTCATTCATGAGTTGAGCAACAATTAAGCATGGAATTATATCCAGAGAAGCTTTATGAACAAGTTTGAAATCCGGAAGTCTAGGAATCCAAGGCTTATTCCAAACGAGAATAGAATCCACAGACCCCACCAGTTTGCAAGCACCCCTAGCTAGCAAGGATTTAGCCCCTTCAATACCTCTCCAAACAAAAGAAGCCGATTTAGGAGGGGGGAATCCAACCAGTTGGAACCCACATGATATTTAGCTTTAAGAACCTTCACACAAAAGCTATCCCTACCCGACAACACCCACCAAGCTAACTTGGCAATCATTGTTTCATTGAAGCTTTCATAGGATCGAAATCCTAGACCTCCCTGTTCAAAAGGGAGACAAAGATCCTTCCAGGCCATAGGGGTATAGCATTTGTTGCTCAACTTCTTAGGGCTCCACCAAAATCTTCTAACCACACCATCAAGCTCATTACATAACTTTTTAGACAATTTACAGGTTGACATAGTATAAACAGGGGAGGCTTGAGCTACTGATTTAATGAGAGTAGCTCTACCCATCCAAGAAAGGCTTTTGCTTTTCCAACCATTGGTGCGAGCCTCAAGCTTCTCCTTGACAAATGCAAAGTCTTTTGATTTGTTCCTAGAGAGAAAAAGAGGAACACCGAGATACCTCACTCCCTTGGAATAGTCTAACTACAAAAGAATATATTAAATATTGGAAGTTCCATGTAAATGAAATCCTAGAAGAAGAATATTATGCCTACTATGAAGAATATGATGAAGACTATGACTTTGATGAAGAAGCTATTCACAATTTGAACACTTAAAGACTTCCGACAAGTTATTGACAAGTTGACAAGATGTAAAGAAGACTCATTGAACAAATTTTCTTTCGGCACAAATCAAGTCAAAATTCAAGTTTCAAATTATTAGATTCCTGACATAATGAAGACAAAAGAAGACTCATTTTGATGCAAACTGACAGGTTCAAAGACAAATTTACTTTCAATGCAAGTCCAGACAAATCTACTTTCAATGCAAGTCCAGACAAATCTACTTTCAGTGCAAGTTGATAAGTTCAAAGAAAGGTCCAAGACAAGTTTTAAAGTGACAAGATTCCTGACAAAGTAACAAGAAAATCCGACAAATCCCAAATTTCAGATTTCACTTTCTCAAGTTTCTAAGTTAAATTATTAAAGTTACTGTTTATTTTACTTTTCAAGTTCTATTTAAACCATCCTTTTGGTTTGTAGAAGGCACGGCCTAATTTACGGCTTAGTTTCCTTTAGCAAAATTCCAAGCAAACTTTGTAAACTCTCTCTCCCTTCCTTTCAGAAAACAAAACCTTCTCTTGTATCTTTCAAGTTATTTCCCAAGACATCTCTGTAAGTTTTCAAGATCATCAAATGAATTTCATTTCAATCAAATGTTTTCAGATTTCATTATTGTTACTATAATTTTATTTGCAGCATATCTATTCCATACTGCCTTTACTCTGTCCATTTCTAGCAATTTCATCTTTATCATACTGTTAATCTGTTCCTGGTTGTCATCAATAGTAGAACTAACCCTAGGTGCTAGCATCAAGAGACAGGGTGCTACTAGTCCGAACACTAACCCTTCCGGCACCTAAAAGAGCTAGGCATCCTTTTTAGGGGATTTACGACTCGGCCACCCTCTTATTGGGGAATTACGCCTCTGCCAACCAGATTCTAGGGGCGTCCAGGCACTTGGCTCTGATACCACTAGTAGAACTGACCCCAGGTGCTAGCATCAAGAGACAGGGTGCTACTAGTCCGAACACTAACCACCATAATGACAACCAGGAACAGATTAACAGTATGATAAAGATGAAATTGCTAGAAATGGACAAAGTAAAGGCAATATGGAATAGATATGCTGCAAATAAAATTATAGTAACAATAATGAAATCTGAAAACATTTGATTGAAATGAAATTCATTTGATGATCTTGAAAACTTACAGAGATGTCTTGGGAAATAACTTGAAAGATACAAGAGAAGGTTTTGTTTTCTGAAAGGAAGGGAGAGAGAGTTTACAAAGTTTGCTTGGAATTTTGCTAAAGGAAACTAAGCCGTAAATTAGGCCGTGCCTTCTACAAACCAAAAGGATGGTTTAAATAGAACTTGAAAAGTAAAATAAATAGTAACTTTAATAATTTAACTTGGAAACTTGAGAAAGTGAAATCTGAAATTTGGGATTTGTCGGATTTTCTTGTCGAAAGCATCTTACTTTGTCAGGAATCTTGTCTTTAAAACTTTAAAACTTGTCTTAGCTTGTCTTGGAACCTTTCTTTGAACTTATCAACTTGCACTGAAAGTAGATTTGTCTTGGACTTGCACCGAAAGTAAATTTGTCTTTGAACCTATCAGTTTGCATCAAAAGGAGTCTTCTTTTGTTTTCATTATGTCAGGAATCTAATAATTTGAAACTTGAATTTTGACTTGATTTGTGCCGAAAGAAAATTTGTTCAATGAGTCTTCTTTACATCTTGTCAACTTGTCAATAACTTGTCGGAAGTCTTTAAGTGTTCAAATTGTGAATAGCTTCTTCATCAAAGTCATAGTCTTCATCATATTCTTCATAGTAGGCGTAATCTTCTTCTTCTAAGATTTCATTTACATGGAACTTCCAATATTCAATATATTCTTTTGTAGTTGGACTATTCCATAATTGAGGTTCTGGACATGAAAAAATTGTACTTCTAATTTCAGAACAAATGGTCATATGGGGAGTTTGTGCTATAATTCTAGGAATCAAATCATCTTGGAATCTCATTTGGATTATATTATACATATGAGCTCTACACCTTTGAATGTCTGAAACAGAAAACTTGTAATTTGTTGGGTCAATTTGATTATAAAATCTTTCATTGTCACTTGAAGAGGAGGCATGTAGGCAAATAAAATGGTAGCTTGGTAGGAGTGTATAAGAATAGCGATTTTTATTGACCCATTCAGGAGGAATTGAGTCAATATCTAAGAAAAGAGATTTGTTTAGGAGCATGTTTATTTCAAAGGATCTTTTGAGTTTGTAAGGGAAACTTGCAAGCTTGGATTTATCTGAGACCCAAATTTGTGATATCATACCATAATCTAAGAGGAGCTCTACAGTGATTGGTGTCATGCTGTCTATAGGAATTGGCAAGGGATTGGGGCAAATATCTAGATTAATACCAATTTGGACAAACTGGAACAATAAACTTTGTTGGTTGCCTAAGTATCTATCAGTAATATGGGAGGATAGTCCTGGAATTGTGACTTTGTGGTAAAAAAAAGTATTGTTGTAACTTGATCAATAAACCTTGGGATCTATCTTCAGCAGTTTGGAAAATCTTATTTTTGAGTTCTTGTGGTAATCTAAAAATTTTTGTTTCCACACTTTTTTCTTTATCCAGTGGGGATAAAGGCTGTCTATCAAGAGACAAGCTATTCATCTCACACTGCTCACCTTTGTCTTTTACCAGTGGGGTAAAAGTCTCTCGGCCCAGTGGGGGCATCTCTAAAAATTTTGTAATTTGAGTGGAACTACTGCTAGGATTTTGAAAGGTAGTTTGGATACCTGCAAAAGAGGAAAATTTGCTGATGTCTACTGAATTATTGAGCTGGCTAAAATAATATGTTAAGGCATTAACGCTGTCTAGAAATTTCTTTCCATCATTACGAGTATTCCAGAGAGCATCTAAAAGACACTGCTGTTCCTCGTTGATGGAGCTGGCTAAATTATTAAGTATTCTGAATTTAAAATTTGTTCCTTTTGGATAAAGAGGGAGACTTATATCTTCCAAACTCTATCTTCTTCATCCTGAAAAATGTAATTTGTTAGTATCTCCTATAAAACACTTAATAAAAAGTTTGGAAAGAGTACTAAGTAATAACTTTAAATTTTGTTGAAAAGAAGAGCAATTTGCAAAGTTTGTTGAGGCATTTTGGAAATTAAATTTAATTCTTTAAATTAAATGAAAATGTGAAAATGAAATTTCTTTGAGCAAATTTATATCTTTTGTCATAGGTGGTATGACAAAAGGAAAAGTAACTTCTTGTTCTAAAATTTGTGTAGTAAGACCTTTTTCTGAAATTTCTTTGATAGGATATAATAGGGTTATAAAAGGGTTTCCTAATATTACTTTGTTGGTTATATTCTTTACTAAAACAAAAGTTGTTTGAATATAAATACCATCCCTATGAACATGTGCATTTGGTAACCTAAATTCTATATTTAAACTTGTTCCACTAGCTTGAGACAATCCTTCAGTAGTTTTTTCATAATATTTTGCTGGAATTAATTCTTCTTGAATACAATTTGAATCGGCTCCTGAGTCCAACAAAGCAACAATAGTAAAATAATATTCTTTGTTAACTACAATTTGAATTTCAGTATACCATTTTGGAAATAATACTCTATCTATTAAATTTATGAAAAGGTCAGTAGAATTTGATTTAGGTAAGAATTCTATTTCATCATCTTCTTGCAATTTGTCTTCTACTTCTGAAATAATGGGAATTTGCTTATTTTCTAATTTTAAAGCTAATAATTCTTGTCTAAATTGTTCATGAGCTATTTGAGAATTTGTCCTAATTTCTCTAATTTCTTGTTTTATGGAATTTATTTCTAATTGAAGATCTTGGATTGTAGTTTGAGCTTTTTGTATTTTAAACATATCTGAAATATTAGTATAATTATATTTTGTTTTATCTGGTTTTGCTAATGGGGTATCTTGATGATCTATTTGGGAAATTTTCTTTAAATATTCAAATTTGATTTGTGGATCTTCTATTTTGTCAATTAGTTCAAAAATAATTTGTTCTGATTTTGTTAATACATTTATAGTTTTCTTGCATGAACAAAATTCTTTGTTATCACAATTACATAATTCTATCCCTTCTTCACTGGAATTTTCTGAATAGGAGCTATCAGAAGAGTTTTCAATTTGAAAAATTTCATTGTCTGAGGCATTATCATCTAAAGAGTCATTTAAATCATTTTCTGAGTCAGTTTGTAAAATTTGTAAAAACTTGTTTTTTAATTGTTCTGTACTATATTTACTAATATCTATTTTATTAATTTCTTTCTTTACTTTGCAATTCTTTTGGAAATGACCAGTTTTACCACATCTATAACAAACAGGAGTTTTATCTCTTTGTTTTCCAACATTTTTAGCTTGTGACCTAAAATTAGAATTTTTGTAAGGTTTGCTATTATAAGATTTGTAGAGTTTATTTCTTTTATTACTATTATAATTTTTATAATTATTTTTGTAAAGCTTTTGTTGTTTTCTTCTTTGTCTAGATGGGGCAATAGTTTTTAATGGAGAATAACCAAATTGTTCACAAAAATTTCCTAATTCTAATTTTGCATATTTTCTTTCTTTTTCTAATTGGTGGGTCATTCTTAAATCATTGCATAAATTTAATCCTACTTTTTGAATTGTGCAAATAATTTCACCATAAGTAGTTTGTGCATAATCTGTGTGACCTTTTTCAAATAATTTTTCTCTAACCTTGTAAGCAAAATAATGAGGTAATCCACTTATAAATTTTTCTTTCCAAAAAGCTTCAGCATTATCAGATCTAATCAAGACTTTTGAAAGGAAAACATTTTTATACCACCTAAAATCTGACAAAATATAACATCTTAAATTTTCTAAGCTATCATAAGCACTTTCCCTATAATTTGCTAGGTCTCCTACAAAGTGTTTTGTTATGGCAAAAACTAAATTATTAACAACATCTTGGATTTGTAAACCATTTTCTTCTACTATGGGAATTCCATTTTGGGTTCTTTTGTAAGCATTTGCTAACCAATTTCTATCAGCATCTGTTAAAGTATTATCCCACCATCCTTTTAGTTGATCAGTAAATCCTGTAATAATTATATGTGCAATTTGATGATCAGTTTTATTATTGCTTTTGTAAACATTTGAAACCATAAGCATTTCATGTAATTCATTTAAAATTTCATATTGTGACATACCATCTATATTTCATTCATATAAAGATTCAGTATTATAAGAATTTCTAACAGTTAATTCTCTTTCTTCAAATTGTAAATCTGGGGGAGTTGGTCTAGAGTAAAAATTTCTTGTAATTGAAACATTTCCAGGGTATCTTGTTCTTGCAATACGGCTTCTTAAAGGTTTACCGTGAAAATCTCTTTCATTTGCAATTCTATTAATATTTAAATCTTTAAATTGATTTTGTAGATTTTCAATGTATTCCTCAATTTTTGGATTGTCTTGTTTTATTTTGTCTATGGTGTTTATTCTTTTGAATTGGTTGATTTGTTCTTTAGTTTGTGAGGAGGAGGCAATATTTGTTATATCTAAAGTTTGTAGTCTTTTAGAGATTTCTTCTAATAAATCAGTATTGTCTTTTTTAAACGAAACACGTAATTTTGGGGGTATTTCATGTGGAGTGAACAAAGGTTTTTCAATATCTAATTTTATAGTTGGTTTGATGGGATCAATTTTGTTTTCTATTCTGTCAAGTTTAGCACCTATGATTTTTAAATATGTATTTGAGTAATTGTTTTGTTCAATAATTTTTTCAAAGTTTTTGGTTTCATCACTTAAACTTACATTTTTTATGGGGGAGGCAAGTAATTGTTGGTTTCTATGATTTATGATTATGGATTCATATGGGGGAAATTCTTCATGGACAACTTCTTTGCTTTCAACTTTTAACCAATTTTGTGTAGTTCTATTGATAGTTTGCATTTGTTTTTTACCTAAGTCTATATTGTCTTGTTGGTTTGTATTGTTGATAGTCATGAGAGTTTGTTTTGTAGTAAGATGGATGTTGTCGGTGATTTGTTGTTTTGGAGTCAATAGTTTATTATGGCTAGTGTCAGGAATATCACATGCATGGGTTTTAGTCAATGAGTTTAATGATAGAGTGTTAGGTGGAGTGTGGGTTGTAGTCTTGTGTTTTATCATGATAGTGTTTTGGCTAGTTAATGGTCTATGTCTATGTGTAGCTTCTTTTTTACCATGTGTAGCTTCTTATAAAGCTGTAGATTTTTCAAGAATAAATAAATAAAAAAGCTCACAATCCATTTTTGTGATGAAAAGAAAAAATATATATATATTGAGGGTGTTGAAGAATGAAGATGAAGATGAGGGTGAGGTAATCGATTTGATTTTCTTGGTGATGGGCGAATCGTCCACTTCTCTTCGCTGCTAAAAAATTTGCAACCCATTTTTGCGATGAATGTATAAAAATTCTATGGATCCAAAGAGGGCAATCATAGAAATTGTGTCTAATGTGGATATAAATTCTAGATCTAGAGAGGGAAACAATCAAAAGTTGAGAGAGAGAAAGAACTTGTGAATTTTACTTTAACGAAGACGACTAACAGTGATAAGTGTACTTTTTCTTTTTCTTTTTCTTTTTTGAGGAAAAATAAAACAATAAAAAACCTAATTCATTAGGATAAAACTACAGTAAACGTAGCCAGATCTTTGCAGATCAGGATAGCAATAAAAGGTGGCGACACTTCTAACCAAGCTTGAAAATACTTAACATGCTGAGCATATCTGGATGTTGCATGGATAACAGTGTTACATTCTCCGTAAACATGAGAAAAAAAAAAAAACGAAACTTAAAAATTTGGCCATATCTCTAGCTTCATCAATGATGTGACCATAGGCTGTAAAGCATTTGGTTTTTTCATTCATGGTTGTGAATTGTGATTATCTCCATAGCGTCTCCCTTAAACTCTACCTCAGATAAACCAGTTTCCATTGCGAAAGTAACCTCTGCCGCATTCCACGCTAACGGTAACTTCTCACATAGGACTGCAATTATCCCCCTTCCTCGTCATGAGCTACAACACCAATTCCTCCCTCATTGGTCTCTGGAAACATGGCGACATCCACATTAATCTTAAAAGCAACCAGGTTTGGGAGGAGTCCAATACCTTCCCGATGCACGTCTTGGTTGGTCTGGAGGGGCTTCTATTGCAATGATGAGCATACTGGCTGGGTTTACTGATTTTTTGTGTGGATCTAAACCAATTGGCTCGGCTTTGCTCCTTAATATGTTATTAAGTTGCACTTGCACTAAGCTAGTAGCTTAAAGCTACTGATCACAATTGACGTGGCAATCGAACATATATGTCTGTGAAGTTGTGATAGCATATAAAGGACTGCATGAATAAATTTAGTAAGAGAAAAAAGAAAAATAGAACACAAGATTTAATATTACTTATAGAATACAAAATTTAATTACTTTTAATTATAAATTAAAGATTATGCTATAATTTTTTAAAATATGGTTTATACTCATTTATTATCATTTGAAACTTAGTAATTATTAGCTTTTGTTTTTAGAGATATAAAGAATGGAAGTTGCATTATGTTAAATTTATCATTTTTTATAATTCTATAACGTAAATAAAATACTTTTATAATTCTATAACATAAATCATCATTATTGGTAAATTTTCACCTTATTTGTTTTTACAAAAAGTAGAATTTTATAGTCTTTGAGACTTCTCTTGATACTACGTAGGATCTCAATTTTAACAATCTTGATTGTATGTAATGTACATTAGTGCACACAACTACTTCATTTTGTCTATTTACTTTGAATTTTTATATAAAAGACAGTGTGTCAAAGACAATTATATAAAATTAAAAATTAAAAACCTAAATTGATGCTACTTGGATTTTTGTGAATAAAAATAAAAAAAATAGTTGCCCCTACCAAATAATCCATGGCTTAAATGGCATTATACACGAACTTCAGTATGGTTCACATTTACTTTGATTTTACATATTTTAAATACATGTTAGTATGTTACTTTCGTCTTTGACTGATGGAGTCTGAATTATAGGACCAATTCTAGTCTCTAGATAATTATAGGACTCAATCAGTTTGTATTCCTTTGCAATATTGGAGTCTGAATTAGTACTTGAATATTGGGCGACCAAAGCCCAAATAAAACAGAATCCATAATACTGAAAATAAACTCTGAATGATAGGCATAAAATGGAGGAATGTCAATACTGTTGTCTCACATACAACTACTGGGAACAATCACAACGCTAATATCCTCAATCCAATTAACCTTTTACAACTGATATTTCAGTACCAGCTACCTTAAATTGGATTCCTCTACCAGTAGAAGTGAATTCATTTTCAACTACACATATCAATGGATAAGATTTGATCTGTGTCTCGCTTGCCTCATTTACAATTCTGCTTCTTTTTTCTATTCCCTTTCCCTTCTTGCTCATATCATGTCCATTTCTTTCAATACATGTTCAAAAAAGTTCTTCCCCATAATACATAGTTACACTGAAAACATGGTAGTCATGGAGTAGGAGAGTATATCTTTGATTACTAAAAACATGTTCATCGTATTCTTGACCATGACCACAGATTAACAGAGAGGATAGAACTATAAAAACAAACAGAAATTAAACATTAAAGGGCTTGTATGTAAAATATAGTTCTCCAAAGGAGAACAAACAGAAACCTTGCCAGATTCAAGACAAAAAAAGAAAAAAACGTTCTTTCCTACTTTCTGTTCTCTAAACAAAAACAAAATTAAAAAGAAAAAAATACATACATATAAAGCAGATCTTACATCACGGTTCCAGCTTCAAGGAAACAACTCGTGACTGTCTATTTCGTTTTGCCACCTTGACAAAGAGTACTGAGAGACAAGATGGAGCCCACCACGGCCGGCGGACCTTTTGTTCCCCTTTCAGGCAAGCCACTGGAGATGTAATATATTTCAGTATATACAGCTAAATATCCAGTCCAAACAAAAATAACAAATATCTTCCTAAACAATACACACAGTTTATCTAGAGAACCATGCGTCAACTTCATTATTTAAGAGAGAGTACTGCATCAGTACCCAGTACCCACACACGCACGCGCACACACACATACACACAAGAAGAAGGCGCCTCATTTCATTCCGCATAAGAATAGAAAAGATGCTATGCACCAGTTTCTTAATTAAAGCTCAAGTTGTTATGACAGAAAAATGGAATAACATGGAAATTTTAATAGCGCAGCTGATTAGAAATGCAATACCATGACTAAAATTTGTGTGCTAATCAGTAAAATGACTTAAATATTTGAGAAGAATGGAACAGTCAATCCCAGCCTATTCCTCATGAGAAACACATCCCTCAAATATAAAGCAACCCTTTTGTACCTTCATTTTTTGGAAAAATTATAAATTTCCTCCTATGAACATTAACAATGAAAGTAAAAAATTACTCTACAACCTTCTGTTTACAAAATAGAAAACACAGGCATTAGCGAAGCACTGAAATTGTTCCTTTTGATCTTCAACATTAAAATATGACACCTATCTTCAACATTAAAATACAACACCTATGGTCTTCGGACCAAATGGCTTTCCTCCCTTGCTCCACCATGCTTCTTGTGGCCAGAGTGAGACCATATGTCCATTCATAACAAAAATGTATGCCAGTTGTATTTAAATAAGAAAACAACCATAAAAAGCATGGAATATTCAAGGGTACCAACTACTAAAGGAAAGGAGTGCCATCCGCCCCCCTCCCCACTTAAAATGTTTCAAAAGAGAAAGGAGTGCCATCCACCAGAAAAGTTACACTTGTTAATGTGCCAAAGCACACTAACCCATTTCATACGAAGACTAACTCAAAAATGCCAAAGATTACAAGTTCACAACTGAGGCATTCTGAAGTTGTCCTGAGGAAAAAAAGAACAGAAATTTTTTGCCAGAAAAGACTAGACATAATCAGAATTTTCTCAAAATAAAACTTCTACGTAGCATGACTCAACAAATTTTATCACACTAAAATAACTTCTCAGTGACAGTCATCAGGGACAAAAATTTGTTGTACACAAGCATTTATTGCTGCCCCTAAACACACACATGAGAGAGAGAGAGAGAGACCTTTAATTCGCCTGAGTTCCTTGCACAGAGTGATGAAGTCTCCCCATTTCATGTGGCATCGTCTTATAAACCGAAGAATTTGCTCAGTAGTGAACATGGACATGCCTTCTAAGTATTCTCCATTGACACCATTTTCTTTAAAAATCTGGCGGTAATTACCAAGGTTTATCTCTTCCAACCACAAACCAACATCCTGGCAAAACAGAAAAACAGTTGTAGAGGAGAGATGCTAATGAGCCATATTTTCCTATCTTCAGGTTTTTCTTTTTTTGGAAAGTCAAAAACGTATTACCAAGACTATAAAATGGTAAAAAAAATAAAATAAAAAAAGAATGCTTATGTTCCCTAGTTCACTTCTATTAGCAGATAGTGTTCAGCTCAATTTTTAAGTTACATAAAAACAGAATTAATTAACAAAAAGAAAAACACATTTCCTTCAGTCACACCACTAAACAATTGTTCCCCAAAAGCATTTTTTTGAAGTTCTAGGCTACCTCACAAGTTTGTTAACAAAATGCAATGTTTTGCAACTCTTCCTAGCTCATCAGTTTACAAAAATTTATATGCCTGCCATGTCTTAAGACCTCATTTAATGCATTTTCCATTTGCAAGCAGAAACTTTTTAAAATTTTCATCAGTAGCTTCCTGCAATTGTATTCATTGCAATGCTTATGCTCAGAAATCTCAATATTGAAGCAACTACAAAATTACTTATAACTATCAATAAGTACCCTAAAAGTTAAACCTGACTGAAGCTTTTGATCAGATGGAGAGTATTTTGGATTTTAAAAGAATCTACAGGAGGATATTCATGTCAAGGCAAGCTTAAGGTGAGGCAAGTCTCCCTTTCACTATACTTAATCCACATCACCTAAAACTAGTTTTCAAGGTGAATGAACTACTACCAACTAATGCAACTTTTGTTTTCTTTATCTTTTTGATAAATAACTTTTGTTTACTATATCACCATATTTATTTCCTCTTAGTCCCCTTCAGGTTGCCAAATATATGTCTTAACAGGCAATCATAATTTCCCTCTGATATTCTGATTCCTGCACCATTTAATTCTCTTTTAATTACTATTGTATTATAATGGTGCAACCTTTAGCAACTGGTCTGAGAACCTAGCCAGAACTTAGCTGTGTAACATTCAATTTTCAAGAAAAAGGAACTCCATGGCTGTTAGAAGCATCCATGTATTACATGCTAGGTTTTGGATATGTGCAATGGTGATATGAAATAGGTACTCCAAGACAATTAAAAGCATTTACGTATTACATGCTTGGTCTCAGATATGTGCAATGGTGATACATAATTTGGGTAGTTACAATGTAACTGTCAAAATAATGTTGTATGGGTATAATCAAGACCCCATATTGTTCAGGCACTAAACCAATAATTGCAACACTCAACAGTATCACTTTAGAATTCTAATTGGACAGACTTGAATATATGGGAATTAAAACTCATTTCAAATGACCTTGTTAGGGTCCTCAAATGTGCCTTTCATACCAATCCACATCATTGGAAAAGCAAACTATGACATCCATAACACGACAACAAAGTTAAAGTTATATATCCTACATCATAAGTCATTTCAAATTACAAATGCATTGTATGCATACCGGACCCCAAATTCCTTGCATGTACGTTATGAAAGATTGTAAATTAAACAAAATCAACATAATCTCTACTTTCTGTTATTAGATTCAATAGGTCAGACTTTATAATATCACAATCATCAACCAAAAAATTTCCAGTTGAAACTGCCACGATTCAACATAACCACCAAACTGAATCACATAAAACCATCAATTTCAACTAACACCCAGATATTAATTCAATTTCAACCCAAAATCACAATCAAATTTAATAGAAATTTTAAAACTAAAAAAATCCTAAATTTATTAAATCAATTATGGTACATACAAAAGCAATCAAATAAAGGAATCAAATTACCAACCATGATCAAACCTACCAAACAAGCAATTCAAGTATATCACCAGAGAAACCCAAATCACATAACAAAATTAAACAAGATCTACCTGTAAAAACACGACCAAAACAAATAGAATAAAAAAGAGACAGAAATATAATACCTCAACAGTCCAAATAAAGAAATCAAGAGGCTCAGGTTGGTGTTCTTTGCTCATCTCCCAAATAATACCTAAACCATTTGCAACCAAACAGAGTCTTAAGACCTCAAAATTCCATTGAATTTCAACTCATACACAAAAAACATAAAAAAAGGAAGAATATTTTTTTTACAACATGGGTTCTACTCAATTCCGGAGAGAACCGAAGAAAAGAAATCAAAATTGAAAATTGATAACAACCAGAACAGGTGTAGGACTGAGAGGCAGTGGTAAGATCCCTATTACTCTGTTTCTTTTTGTTTAATATGATTTTTTCTCGGGAAGCAAACAGAGGGTAAGAGAGAAAAACAAAAAATAAAAATAGTGTAAAGAGAGGAAAGTGAAAGTGCTTACCGTGAGAGAAGGGTGAGTTTGTGGAAAATATGGTGTATAAAAGTTTCTACATTTGAGGGATGATGAGCGATGACTACAACACTGAGTGAGAGATGAGAGATGAGAGAGAGAGGGTGGGGTTTGGTTTTGGCCACGCTCGTGTGTCTTCCTCTACTATTTTATGGGGATTGATGGAAATTCGGGTCTCTCTCACACACTCTCTCTCTGTGTAATACACTAATAAATGAGTAATCACTCACTCTTTGCCCTCTCAGCTCAGAATTACATGGGCATGCTTTGGCGTTACTTGTCTCTTAGTCTTAAGGAGTGTGATTATAGAAGGAAAAAAAAAAGAAAAAAAAAAAGGCATATTAAGAAGGGTGAGTTGGTTGTTTATAAAAGAAATGGAATGAAACTCTATTTATAGAGTAAAAAGAATGAAAATGAATTAAATATTTATCTCTCTTATTTCTTTTATTTGGATGAAGAAAAAATAAATGAAAAGTAATTTTATTTGAGAATGAACGAGTTTTTATTACAACCCACTACGTGTCAATTTATGAGATTATTCATATGTATTATTTAAATAAGTTGTAAAACCTAATATTATTATTATCTCATTACTTTAATTAAAATAAGGAAATTATATAATATGGTGTTTTGAAATAAAATTCATTAATACATATTTCATTCCTCATTCCTCACAATTATGGAGGGATTAACAAATCCTATCCATTGAGCATTTGGCTCATTAGTGTCCCCCCCTCCCCTTTGATCATCATTTTACTATGGGGGTGTGAGTTCAATTTCTCATATTTACAAATTAGAATTAGACTAGAATAAGATTTCTATTGACACTCAAAGAGTTCCTTAAAAAAAAAAAAAAAAAAAAAAAAAAAAAAAACAATTTTCTCCAACTATCAATTAAAAAAAAAAAAAAAAAAAAAAAAACAAATGATTTTAAGAGGGCTTAATAGATCTCTCATATTAAACTCTCAATCAAGAGAATAAAACTATTATTTACTTATATTTACCTTTTTCATGTCATTCTCCTGTATTTTCCTCTTCCAAACAAATAAGAGCACATAATATTCAATACTAATCACCATGCTTAATTTTTTTTTGAAAAGAATATATACAATTCTCAATAATTTGTTGGTTTGAACAAAAAATTAATATAATTGATAGTGTTTTTCTTGATATTTGTGTACCCTTAGATTTATGCATCTGACTTTTGCTTCTAAGACAAATTTTTATTACATATTTATACTAATTAAGAGCCTTATAACTCAATTGGTATTTTCTGAAATTTCCAAAATTCTCCCTCCCTCCCGCAACTATCAACTATCATAAAATAAAATAAAATATCATCTAGTGTATGCCTTGAGCTATAAAATCAAAACATAAAACCTCATGTTATGGATGAAAGGGTTAATATTTTCATATAAGTTTTAAAATAAAAATTTGACTTGATTTTACATTTTTAAAAAAAAATCTAATGTATATGTTAAATTATGTTTGAAAAGTCTCTATATATGTGTGTTCATATTATCATTTGAAAACCCAGACTTATTATTGTCACCACACAACACCACAAACCTTAAATTTTCAAAGAGTTCATGTAAACTAGTAAAATATCAATAGAGATGATTTATTTATTTATTTAATGATGAAAAACGATAATCTAAGAGATGATTTGTTAAGTGTCATATTATATACCACCTGGGGTGGAGGCTTAGTGGTAGAGAGTCCGATCAATTCCTCATCTTGTAGGTATGTGGTTGGGAGTCTGATCCTTAACACACTTCATTATTACTTAGGTGGTCTCACATCATGCATGAGTGAGGTTTAAGTGGCCTGAGACGGTGAACACACCAACAAGTTCCTTTTTTTTTTTTAAATAAAAAATCATATTATCTATTTCCTCTCAAATTCTTAAAATATTTTCCTCTTTAAAATGTTAACAAATAAAATTTCAAACTTACCATTTTATTTTATTTAAAAAGTTAATACTCCAATTTTATTAAAATTTAAATAAGTGAATAATTTTAAAAAATTGCACGTTTTTATTTTAAAAGATAATGCATTAAAATATGGAGTACTAATAATTACTCTGTTTGAGAACCTCCTATATTTTTAGGTCGCACTTAGGTCCCGTTACAGGATTGATATTGGTTTTGATAAACTATATGTGTTTTGTGATAAAGTTTGTGTCTGATAAATATATATTTATTATTATAAAAACAAAATATGTAAATTCCAATAACATAACGATATTTATAATAAACTTAATTTTATTATAAATTATACATATTTTACCATAACTGATCAAAAAAACGCATACATCATACAATGGTTTTGACACCGGCTGTGACGGAATGGTCCTGTAGTGGGAACCTTAGAATTTCCGTATTTATTTTTAGGTCAATTCATGATACAAGTGGGATAGCGTACGGCAAAAAGAAAAAGCAGTGGAATCAACCGTACCTTATGGATTAGCCTTTAATTACATCTTTAAAAGTGACCTTTGATTAGAACTTTTAAGCTCTGTTTTCGTAGGGTAAGGTTGTCCTTTTAGTGACTCCAATATTAAAAGTGATAATTTATGTACAAGAAAATGAGCAACGGCCCTAATAAGTTGTCTTAATGATCGTTCAGACCTAATTAACCACGAAAAGAATTCATGTAGATACATGTCCATCCTAAGGTGTCTAGGTTGGTCCCACGTGGGCCAACCATGTCTTGATTGTGCACATACAGCAAGAGATTATGATTTTGACAAGTGGGGCCCAACAGATTCCTATGATCAAATCGGTCCATAAACAAATGATTGAGCCAATAGTCATGAGATTGAACGGCCTTGATGGAAGTACCAAGATGCCTAAGCAAATCGATCTAAGGTGTGGTTGGTACCGTATGCATGTACCAGTTAATGCCTACCATTCAGTTGCATGTGCAGCACGTGTGCACTAGCGTCCCTTGCGTTGCATAATTTTCGTCCAGGACCACATATAGAATGTTGACCTTAATTTGGTACCCAATTTTGGTCATTGACATAGATGATACTATGATAGTTATATAAATTATGGGCCTATGGCCATATAATACTTGGCCCAAACCAAAACGAAAGGGTTAAAATATTGAAAAACTATGACCTCCTTGGGTCTATGGCAGAAATAAATAGGAACACCTATTGTATAGAGTTATTCTAAAGGAAAAAGAGATTCTCCATATTGGGCTTTAGTTGCGTTGAAGGGGAAATATTCTCCATACTCCATTTTACTACCCTTGATTTTGGTGGCTCGCATGGCTTCTTGATGCATTTCATTGGGTAAGGTAAAGCACATTTGGCTGTTCACTAGAATCAAGTTATTCTTGCAAAGTGAAATTTATACCAAAATAAAAGAATAAATAAATTCCACTTTGAAAAATACTAAGCTTGGATGGTCATGTCTGTTTATCTATTTCATGGAAGTGTTTTCAAAATGGACGGAGCACTTGTAATTAAGATTGGATGGTCATGTCTATGCACAGTACTAAAAGGAAAAACCATTTTCCACTTCATTTTATTATTCAAGTTATGAGAAAATAAAGTTCTATTATTTGCTACCAATAATTAAATGGGACACCATCCAGCAAAAAAAAAAATATTAAATGGGACACCAATTATCTAGGCTGCCTATTTTAAATCTAGACGAAGTTGATTATATATGAGCAGATGTTACCTTTAAAGGAAGACACAAAGACATGTTTTCATAAAATAAAATGAAAAAACACAAAAAGACATGCTGTCTTTAATTTAACACCCTTCTTTGAGGGCTTACGTGGAATAGAATAGCCAATGGTTTGGAAATTTGAATACTGGGCATGTATCCCTCTTGGAAGTTACCCTACATTTATCAGGGAAGAAAAGTACGTAGGGGCAGAAAGAGTACTTCATACAGATCATAAGTAGAAATCTTTGCTTAATCATCCATGGTTGGACAAGCCACATGGAAGACAAAGACGACATATGATGTAATTTGGATATCTTCTTTTGAAGATAAGAAGAAGTCGCTTAGAGAATAAACTGGAGTGGTTTAGTGGCATGAACCTTTCCAAGTAATTGTGGTTTAGTGGCAGACCCTCGAGTGTCCTACGCTTTGATGTCATATCTATACTACCGCTTTGGCTCCAGCTCCCCTCCCATTTAAAACCATCTCCTTCTCTCTTATTTTTATCAAGATGAACGACACGTGTCAACTGAAAAATCCTAAAACTTGTTGGCTTTCTTTCACTCTCACCACTTTCTTTTTCTTCTTCGCGTCTCTCTCTCTCTCTCCCTCTCTCCAATCACCACCGTAGGCCGAAAGATCTCAAGGGAAGCCAAAGTTTGCCAAAAATGGTATAAATTCCCCAAACAAGCACTCATATACTATATCCCTTTTGTTTATACCATTATGAATTTTCTATATCTTATTATACAATAGAGAAATTAGTGCAGAAATCAAAATAGGGCTAGAAAAAAGAAGAAGAGGAAGAAATTGAAGTACTTGAAGAATTAAGAGAGCTAGAGCTTCGATCGCTTCAATCTAATACTTGAGCAAAAAGTTATGGGCCAAATACTAATACTTGTGCAGGTGAAATCCTAGTCCGAATTTGACTAGGATTTTGAGCAATTTTCCTTTAATTCCTTGCTCTATTTGATTTCTAAATGAATTGGGCCAACTTTCTTTAGTTTCATTTAGACCTATAACAAAATTAAGTCTATTAAACCTCTTAATTAAACAAATTTGCTTGCTTTTTTCTTGATAAAGCTTGGTAGAATCAATTTCATTATCCTTCAAGATAGATATATATATATATCCATGCATTAGAACTTGTTTTAAGCACAAAAATTAATTATATAACATTATTCCAAAACCAAATATTAAATGCATGGATTAACAAAAGATACGTATGATAGTGCTTACTAATAATGATATAAATATGCAAAATTAAGCTATTATTAGTGATGCTATTGGAACTAACATTATCCATCGTCATGCTGAAACCACTATCAATATTCCCCTCCAATAAACAAGAGTCAATCCTTCTGATGATGGTATTCTTCTTATGGTCATCAACAAGACAAAATGTCAAAATTCTTTTATGTAACTTCTGATCATCATTTATAAAATGACAAATAAGACAAATGTAATTAATATTTTTTTATTGAAGTTCATGTGTCATTGGGAAAGCAAACCCTATGGTCTCAAGGCTTTCTTCAACTTCTCTTTCTCATCAAAGTATATCTTAACCACATCTCTAGCTAATGTAAAGTGAGATGGGATGTTTCGAAATTTAGGTTGTACGGCTTTACAAAATTTTCTAAATCCATAAATCTCTAAAATCCTAAAAGGCAACTCATCTAATATAACCATCTTGAGAGCATTCCCATCTAGGGATGTAAAACCCAATTTTAACTATAATACATGATATTGTTTACAAAACATTACAAAAAACAACTCCCAACCAGTGCTCTAAAATAACTCTTTTTTTAACACAACACTATTATTGTACATTATGTAAAAAAATTTATCTCCTTTTTTTAATGACTAAAGTCAACTTTGGCCCCCTAACTTAGGGAGTGTTTTCATTTCGGCCCCCAAACTTAAAAAATTTTCATTTTGACCCATTAACTTTTTTTAACTATTAAATTGCAGTTTCCGTTCAACTCTGTTAGAAACCTCATGTTAAGTGTCTAGTTTGACAGATGACGTGTCATCTGATGTAGCAAATTTTGACACGATATCAAAAAGAAAAAATATATATATTTACACATTAACTGAAATGGAGCACACATCTTCAAAGTAGGGTAGGGAGTCATATCATTATCATATAACTAAAATACCCAACCAAATTTGATATATTAAATTAAAACAGATAATTGCAAAACTTCTTTGAAAAAATGACAAACATATAAAAGAAACAAACCAAAAGAAAATGCAAAACCCAACCGAAGTATAAACTAAAACCATAATACCTATGCTGAAATCTCATTAGAAAGCATATGAAGGTAATGGACACGGTTCGTGATAATTCACTTTGTTCAGATTTTAGAGAAGAATCTGTCACCATACCAACCCTGCCCACTGAAAAGCCTGCGAAGGTCAAGGATATGGAATCACCCTGTCCAGATATGAGAATTGAATCTGAAATGGATTCGAAACCCTCTCAGGCGTCTTTTATTTATGATATTCTTTGTCCAGATATGGCAAAATAATTTCTCACCGATGATTCAACTTGTCCAGAAATGGGAAAAAAATCTCTCACCAAACAAGCAGTTAGAGAAAGAGAGGGTCTCACGGTGGTGGTGTGATGGGTCTCACGGGATGGTGGTGCGATGTGGTGGTGATGTGGTGATTGGCGGCAGGCAAGTATCAAAGTGAAAAAAAATTCAAAAGTGAAACCTAATTTAGTAGGTTAAAATTTGTGGATAAAACGGTGCCCTTTTTTTTTCCGTTTAATGTGTAAATAAATTTTTTTTTTCTTTTTGATGACATGTCAAAATTTGCTACATTAGATGACACGTTATTTGTCCAACTAGACACTTAACAAGAGGCTTCTAACAGAGTTGAACGGAAAGTGCAATTTGATAACTAAAAAGAGTTAGGGGGCCAAAATGAAATTTTTTGAAGTTAGGGGGCCAAAAGTTGACTTTAGTCTTTTTTTAATTCATTTCTCTCTCCTACTTTATGAATTCCTCATTTCACTCTTCTCTCTCTCCATAGCCGGTGACAGTAGTGACAGTGTCTAGATCGGCAGCATCAATGGCTTCGGGCCACCTTCATCCGCCCTAAGATGGCCTTCGCATTCTTTCCTGATTGATCCATCTCGGGTTTTTATTTTTATTTTTATTTTTTATTTGTAGTTGTGCTGCAGTGGCTTGTGTTTAATTCTTTGCAGTTGTGGTGGTTTGGAATATTTTCCAACGCAGGTCATCAATTAGGGTGTGGGTGTGTTGGATTTGAGAGTGAGATTTTTTGAGTTTTTGTTTGGATATGATTTTGGGGGTTTTGGCTTTTTCAATGTTCATCCCGCTGGGTTTGGCTAAACTCAAAATGGTTTAGTGATTGGTTTGGTTTGTCAAATTTAACTAATTGAATGGTGCTTTTTGTGCTTGTGTGAAAAAGGTGGACGGTGAAATTTGGAAGAAGGTAGGGATTTTACAAGGAATTGAGAGGTGGGTTTGAGATCTGCTCCATAGATTCAATTTCTTTTCACCCTATTTTTTTGGGTCAAAGCTTGTGAAATTTAGAAAAAGGTTAGTGAATTTGGGATTGTGGGGAAAAAAAAAAATTTCTCGGTGGTTGCTGTGATGGTTTTGTGGTGGTGGTTGTTATGATTGTGGTGGTTTTGAAGGTTTGCCGTGTGTGGGGTGTGTTAGGCACTTGGGCTGCTGTGAATCTGGGAGTCTGTAAAACAAAATATAAAATGAATTATTTTATTATATTTTAATATGATGTATTGTAAAATAAAGAAAGGGATGTGGGATGTTTTGTAAAACTTGATAGCTAAAGTAAAAAAGGTGGGCTTTTGAAGAGGTAAAGTAGAGAAATTATACAAAACTGGTTGGGAATGCTCAAACAATAGCTTTCTACCCACCTCCACTGTTGAGCTCGTTGCCACTATAGTAAACCCCTTTTCATCTTCGTTGGATCAAAAGACAATGTTTGTTTTCCCTCGGAATTCCTTGAAAGGATACTTAGGACAATTTAATAAATGAGACAACAAATTACTTGTTCCATGATCTTTGCTATCTAGTAGGTAATCCTTTTTTCAATACTTACATACAACCTTATTTTTAATTAGGTTTAAATGCCGTTTTGGTCCTCAACCTTTGGCCTTTGTGTCAAATTGGTCTATAACCTTGCAATTATGTCAAATTGGTCCCTAACCTTGCAATTGTGTCAAATTGGTCATCAGTCTTTCAATCTTGCGTCAAAATTGGTCATTGCCATTAAGTGTTGGATGAAATATGCTAACGTGGCTAACGGTTTATTTTTAAATTTAAAAATGTCTGACGTGGCATGCCAACTCAAATTTTAATAAAAAAAAATACCAACTCAAATTATTAAAAAAAAATAAAAATAAAAAAGGTCCATTTGATTCCGTTTCTTTTTGCCACTCTCTCTCTCACACACACACACACAACGCACATAGTCATACAAAATTTGCTCTTCCAAAAACCCAAATTATTTTAAAAAGAACTCAATTTTCAATTTTTCACACACACACACACATATATATAGGAATTCAAGAAATTGAATTGAAACCTCTTGGCCTTGTCGCCCTTATTTCTTGCTTATAACTAATAACTTATTTGATTCCACATTGCTTGGCATTAAGATTTAAGATACACAACAGGTAGCGTAGAATTGGGCAAACACGATTGTAGGCGTTGATAAAGTTGAAGCTGATGAAGCCAAGGGAACTTTGACAATAACAGGTAGCGCAGACCCATATGAAATCATAGTCCGTGCAAGAAAGGCAAGCAAATATGCTGAAGTGGTGTGGATTGGGCCTCCTCTTGGCCCCCCTAAGGATAAGAAGCCTGCTGAAAAGAAACCAGACCCAACAAAACACAACGAGGGCTTGATTGATGATTTAATCCAACGATTCATGGTTGGTCACTTCAATTTTATCATACCTGTACTCTGCTTTGCGTACTGCCTTTGCCCAGAAATTCAAACACACAATATTGGCTGAGAGATGAGTTTGTTTGTTGTTGTTCTTCTTGTTCTTGTAAAGTATATATAGGTTTCGTATGATTCACTGGGGTTGTCAATTCAAGTTTTTTCTACACGATAAGGATCCTATCCATTTGGAAATCTCTCCATTTGTCCATTTCATGGTTCAGATTTTATTTCATAAATCTAACGATATACAGACTGCCTTGTCATTTAAAATTTTAAATGATGTGACAGTCTGTACATTGTTAGATCTGTGATATTTAATCTGGACTATGAAATGGAGACTCTCCATTTTATTTCAAATGGAGAGGATCCCATTCTGTGTGGGAGGGGGTTAGGGATTTGAATTTTTTTTTTGGAATATCGGGTTCCCTTAGAAATTGAGTTAACATGCCACGTCAGACATTTTTAAAATTAAAAATAAATCGTTAGTCATGTCAGCATTTTTCATCCAACACTTAATGGCAAGAACTATTTTGATACGAGGTTTAAAGGTTGAAGACCAATTTAACACAAAAGCCAAAGGTTGAGGACCAAAACAGTATTTAAACCTTTTAATTACCTTTGATGGGTTCATTACCCAACGGATGGACGACATTATCTCCTTCTCCCGCCATGATGACCTTAAAACAAAGACGACCTTGAAATATCATCCTTACCCTGAACTCATAATTCCCTTAACCTGCCCATTAATGAATGACTGGGATAGGTTTACCACCCAATCGATGGACGACAATAAAAAAATCGTCCACCACGACGGGCATAGTCAAGGACGACCTTAAGTATCGTCCTTGCCACATCTCCCCCGCGGCTCATTAAAGAATGCCTCCATAAACGAAATTAAATGCCAAAAGCGTTATGCTCCCCTTAATGACAATATCCCCGAGATATTGTAACCGCCTTCATAAAAACTCTCATTCAAGTCCAATAAAGAGGGGAATTAAGGAAGGCTCAACGGTTATTTTGTGGGGGACCTATATAAATCTCCAAGGAAAAAGACACAAGGTATGCACACTATTAGCCTAAACACTTTTACTTACCTGTTAATCATTCTCCCAAAATCTCTGATAAAAGTATCGGAGGAACTTTGGCCGGCACCCCACCGGTGTTCCTCTGTTGTCGTCATTAGTCTTTTTTGTTTCAGGTCTTCTATTAGAAAAAGCAGCGTCGAACGACCGTGATGATTTTTACACATCATTAGTTGGCGCCGTCTATAGGAATGATTTGCTTACAGCCATATCGTTTCTCTTCCAGGAACAATAAAAACGGTCGATTCGAATAGCTTCTCCCTCATGGAAGCAGGAGACTTTAGCGGTCAACACTTGAGTGCCTCTGAGAGACAAATACAGGCCCTCACCGCCAATGTCCAAGAATTGGTACGATAGAGTGCCGCTGATCGTAGAGAAATGCAAGAGCTGGCCAAACAAAACCAAGAACTCATGGCCCTCCTCCGCTCAAGGGGAGAAATTCTCAGTCCTGGTCAGGGCCAGAACGGCGAAAAAGTCCCTCGCAACGAGGGAAGAAGGGACCAGAATCAGGATCAGAATCAGAACAACGAAGGAAGTTCCGCCAATCAGAATCGGGCGCCCCATCCCAGTCAAGTGGCGAATCCCACCAGATCCGCAGTAGACGTCAGGGCCACCAAACTGGAGGAAGAGCTGAAAGAGACGAGGGAGCAAATGAAAGAGATGAAGAGCCAAGTCAAGGCCAAGGCTACTAAAAATCTCGATATGCTTGTTCATCGCACCGAGTCTCCTTTCACCGAGAGGGTAGACGAATACCCTCTTTCAGCAAAGTTCAAGGTTCCTCAGCTGGAGACATTCGACTGGTTTAAGGACCCATTTGATTACCTGGACTCCTTCAGAACAGTCATGCGCCTTCAAGGGGTGTCGGACGAGATCATGTGCCGAGCTTTCCCAATGAACCTCAGAGGCTCCGCGAGAACCTGGTTTAACCAGTTGGAGACGGAGTCCATAGACACGTTCGCCTAGCTGAGCCGGGCCTTCATAGATAACTTCATTAGAGGACGAAGATCAGCTCGACTAGTGAACTACCTCCTCAACATACGGCAGAAAGAAGGGGAGTCCTTAAGATCTTATGTGCAGCGTTTCAATAAGGAAGCGGTTCAGATCAACGAGCCAAATGAGTACGTAGCACTCACAGCATTCAACGCTGGCCTCCACAAAGGGGATTTCCTCTTCCAACTATGTAAGGACCCCCCAAAATCCATGTCGGAATTGATGTACGAAGCCCAAAAGTTCATAAACGCGAAAGATGCCTTTGAAGCCCGAGACGAATTTCCCAGCAGAAAGAGGAAAAAGTCAGAAGACCGACGGTTCGAACCTTCAAGGAGTAGGTCTTCCAAGCAAGACTACCCAAAGACCGAAAGGAAGAATGTAGGCTCTTCCAACCGACGAGAGGAGCGACCCAAGAGCTTTACGCCTCTGAACATGTCCATCGACCGGGTCTTATTGCAGATACAGGACGACTCAAAGGTTAAGTGGCCGGGGAAGCTACGTTCAGACCCAACGAAGAGATCTAAGGACCTCTATTGTCGTTTCCACTGCGACCATGGTCACACAACCGAAAATTGCTATGCCTTGAAGCAACAGATTGAAGCCCTGATAAGGCAAAGAAAGCTGGGAAAGTTCGTCCGTCGAGACAACCAAGAAGCTCATCAGGAGCCTCGTCCACCTAGACAAGAGGAAAATAACGACCGCCAGGAGGACCGTCCTCAGGACTTCATAGGCGACATGCGTTCTATCGTTGGAGGCTTGGCCTCAGGAGGTACTTCACGTTCATCCAAGAAGGCCTATGCTCGACAAGCCCATAACATCCTGGTCACTCAGAGGCCACGGAAGAATGTGAAGATGGACGACCAAGTGATAACATTCAGTGAAGACGATGCGAGAGGTATCCATCAACCGCATGATGACACCCTAGTCGTCACAATGACCATTGCAGGATTCATCACCAGGCGAGTGTTGATTGATAATGGGAGTTCCGCTGATATTATTTACCTCCCCGCATACCAACAAATGAAGACAGACAAGGAGCGGCTGAGACCAATTGATATTCCCCTCGTAGGGTTCACGGGAGACAAAGTTAGGCCATCAAGATTAGTTTCCCTCACCATTGAAGCCGGGACATACCCAAAACAAGTAAGAACCTCAGTAAGAGTTCCTTGTAGTCGACTGCCCCTCGGTCTACAATGTTATCATCGGTCGTCCAACCCTCAACAAGCTCAGGGTAGTCACTTCAACCTATTATCTCCTCGTCCAATTCCCCACGGAACACGGTATAGGAGAACTCAAAGGAGACCAAGCAATAGCCAGGGAATGCTATTTCGCCTCCCTCGGACCGGAAGCAAAACATCGGACAATGAAGATTGACGAGGGCCACAGACTCGTCGAACCTACAGAGGAGCTGGAAGTAATAGTGTTGGACGATGAAAAGCCATACAAAACCACCAGCATCGGGACAAAGATGGATGGAAGATTGAGGGATGCCATGATCGAGTTCCTGAAGGATAACCTGGATGTCTTCGCCTGGACGTATGACGACATGCCTAGCATTGACCGTACGGCTATTTGCCACAAGTTGAACGTAAACCCGTCCATCCGGCCCATAAAACAGAAGAGATGAGTATTCGCCCCCGACAGAAATCAAGCCATTTCTGACGAAGTTGAGAAGTTTCTGACGGCCGGATTCATCAGAGAAATGTTTTACCTCGACTGGCTAGCCAACGTAGTCATGGTGAAGAAAGCCAATGGTAAATGGAGAATGTGCGTGGACTTCACGGACCTCAACAAAGCCTGTCCAAAAGACAGCTTCCCCCAACCTCGGATTGACCAGTTAGGGGACTTAACCGCAGGACACAGGTTGCTGACCTTTATGGACGCCTTTTCTGGATACAACCAGATCATGATGGATGACGCTGATCAAGAGAAGACTTCCTTCCTCACTAGCAAAGGATTTTTTTGCTACAAAGTCATGCCGTTCAGATTGACGAACGCTGGGGCCACTTACCAACGATTGATGAACAAGATGTTCCACAACCAGATCGGGCAGAATGTAGAAGTGTACATCGACGACATGTTGGTGAAAACGAAGGACGAAGCAAATCACCTGGAAGATCTTGAAGAAACCTTCAAAACTCTCCGCCAATATTGCATGAAACTCAACTCGAGTAAATGCGTCTTTGGAGTCTCGTCCAGAAAATTCTTAGGGTTCATGGTCTTCCAAAGAGGAATTGAAGCCAACCCAGACAAAATAAAGGCCATGCTGGAAATGACGCCACCGAGAACGGTAAAAGAAGTTCAAAGCTTTACCAGAAGAGTGGCTGCACTCAACCGCTTAGTCTCACGAGCGACAGACAAGGGTCTTCCGTTCTTCAAAACACTGAGAAAGGCATTTGCCTGGACGAACGGTGTCAGAAATCCTTCGAAGAACTCAAGCGGTACCTGACATCTCCACCATTGCTGAGCCCTTCCCAACAAGGCGAAACCCTCTCCTTGTACTTAGCGATCTCCCCGACAGCTGTCAGCTCAGCTCTCATCAGGGAGGACGGTGGTACACAGTTGCCAGTATACTACACCAGCAAAGCCTTCCAAGGAGCAGAAGAAAGATATCCGGCCATGGAGAAACTGGCATTAGCTCTCGTCATTGCTGCCAGGAAACTCCGACCTTACTTCCAGTCACACAAGATCGTCGTCCTTACCAACCACCCTCTCCGAAAGGCGATGAATAAACCAGACGCCGCTGGAAGACTGATTCAGTGGGCCGTAGAGTTAAGTGAGTTCGATATCGAATATCGCCTTAGACAAGCTATCAAGGCACAAGCCCTAGCCGATTTCATAGCTGAATTCACAGCCGCTAAAAAGGAACCGTCAGAAGAAGAACCAAACAAAAAATGGGAAGTCGAAATCGATGGGTCGTCTGTCAAGGGGGCAAGAGGCGTTGGAGTAGTCTTCAAGACTCCAAAAGGACATCTATTGAAACACTCCGTCTAGCTCCAATATTACACCACAAACAACGAAACGGAATATGAAGCCCTGTTAACATGCCTACGTATAGCTAGAGAATTGGGGGCAACCATGCTTAAGATTCGGAGCGACTCACAACTGATAGTGGGGCAAGTCAACGGTGAGTACGAAGCAAAAGAGGAAAGAATGGCTAAGTACCTCAAGCTCGTAAAAAATGCCATCAACTGGTTTGACGAAGTTACCCTCGTCCAAGTGCCCCGTGAGCAGAATACAAGGGCCGATGCCTTAACAAAGTTAGCTTCCTCTGATGAAGCAACCAACCAACATATCGAAGTTCAATACTCACCAAGCCACATGGAAGAAGAAGTGAGCCCCATTGACGTCAGCAACTCATGGATGACACCAATCACCAACTACCTGGAAGAGAGAATCCTACCATCAAACCCCGTCAAAGCCAGAAAGCTGAAGGTCCGGTCTGTAAGGTTTGCCCTGATACAAAGGGTACTATACAAAAGGGGTTTCTCACTCCTGTATTTACGCTGCTTGGACAATACAGAGGCCGAGTACGTGATGAGAGAAGTCCACGAAGAGGTCTGCGGCAATCACTCAGGAGCACGCTCCTTAGTACAAAAGCTCGTCCGAGTAGGGTACTATTGGCCGACGATGCAGAAGGATGCAATCTCCTACACTCACGCTTGCGATAAGTGCCAAAGATTCGGAAACCTCATCCACTCACCATCGGAGACACTAACCCCAATGGCGGCACCCTGGCCTTTCGCCCAATGGGGTCTTGACATCATGGAACCTCTCCCCGTCGGACGAAGACAACTAAAATTCCTTGTCGTCGGAATTGATTACTTCACCAAGTGGGTGGAAGCCGAACCACTCGCAACAATCACAGAAAAGAACGTAAGGGGGTTCGTATAGAAGGCAATAATTTGCAGATTTGGAATCCCAAGGGCCTTTATATCTAACAATGGACGACAGTTCGATAACTCGTCCTTTAGAGAATTCTATGAAAAACTAGGCATACGCAACCACTATTCATCCCCAGGTCACCCTCAAGCCAACGGACAGGTGGAAGTCACAAATTGATCCTTGCTCAAGATGATCAAGACTCGACTTGAGGGGGCAAAAGGATTATGGCCTGAAGAGCTCCCAAATATCCTGTGGGCGTATAGGACGACAGCAAGAACTCCCACCGAAGAAACCCTATTTCGGCTGACATATGGCACCGAAGCTGTCATCCCAGTAGAAATCGGACTGACTAGCTGGAGGACCAATCACCACGACGAGAGTAGTAACGATAGTCAACTACGCACGAACTTAGATCTGTTGGACAAAATCCACGATCAAGCCGAAGCCAAGACCTGGGTCTACCAACAGAGAATGGCTCGTTACTATGATCGACGAATAAAGTACAAGAAGTTCAAAATTGGAGACCTAGTGCTGAGGAAAGTGACCCTCGCAATAAAAGACCCTACCCAGGGAAAGTTGGGACCCACATGGGAAGGACCATACAGGGTCGTCAAATTCCACAGAAGAGGCACTTATCACCTGGAGAAGTTGGACGGGATTGCACTACCTCACCCTTAGAACGCTGAGCATCTGAAAAAGTATTACCAGTAAGGCATCATTTATATGTATTTCTTTTTGGCAATTGCTCAAATTTCCCTTGTACTTTTTTTTTCAAATAAACTGACGTAATACAAAGTCATTCAAAAACAACCACTCCATTCCCTGTTCTCCTACAAGTGCAAAATCCATGGACGACCATAAGCGCTTGACCAAACAACAAGTGCAAAGTCCATGGACGACCTTAAACACTTGAACAAACAACAAGTGTACACATCCCTAAGCATGTGTACAAACGCATATGTATGGACAACCTCAAAGCACTTGAACAAACAGCAAGTGCAACATCCATGGACGATCTTAATCGCTTGAACAAACAACAAGTGTAAAGTCCATGGACGATCTTAATCACTTGATCAAACAACAAGTGTAAAGTCCACAAGCATGTGTACAAACGCACATGGACGGACGACCTTAAACACTTGAACAAACAACAAGTGTACATGTCCCTAAACATGTGTACAAACGCACATGTATGGACGACCTTAAGCGCTTGAACAAACAACAAGTGTAACATCCATGGACGACCTTAAGCGCTTGAACAAACAACAAGTGCAACATCCATGGACGACCTTAAGCGCTTGAACAAACAACAAGTATAAAGTCCATGGACGATCTTAGTCACCTGATCAAACAACAAGTGTACACGTCTCTAAGCATGTGTACAAACGCACATGTAAGGACAACCTTAAAAGCTTGATCAAACAACAAGTGTACACGTCCCTAAGCATGTGTACAAACGTGTGCAAAAAAATAAACAGGTATCCATAAATACATGTGTTCACAACAACGGCAAAAATGAAGGTACGAACAGCCATCAACATTCAAGATTAGAATAAACGAAGCACATTATCAAGACATCAAAACATTGTTCAAAGCATTATGTCATCCTACCCTACCAAAACAAAAATTAGAACCTTGTTCAAGAGTTTACATGACCCCCAAAAAGGGGCCCTACCAAAAATACTTATCCAAAACATGTTACAAAAGTCAAGAATTAAGAGGCGGCATCATCGTCCAGCTGAGGGCGCCTACGTCGTCAACTGGCATCACTGACTCGTCATCCTTAAACGGCTGGAAAACTTCAAAATCAAGGTCAAAGTATTTTTCCTTCGCCTGCCTCTTTAACAAACCAAACCTAGCAAGGAAGTACTTGGTGTTATTGTCGTCATAAGCCTCTGACGACTTGAATTCTTCCACCGCTGAAACCTTGATCGCCTCTATCTGGGAGGTCAACTTCTCCAGTCGTTCGTCAGCGCTTTTTTTGTCAGCCATCGCCTTCTTCAACTCCTCCTCCTTGGCCGTCATATCCACCTTGAATGATGCCATCTCGCCCATGATCCTATCCCTATCCAGGGTCAGCTCCTTGACGAGCGTCGTCAGCCTTTGGTTTGCCTGAGCAGCCTTTGATAGTTGAACTTTTTGCTTCAACAGGGCATCCTCCCATTGAATGTAACGGTTGGCGATCACCGTAAGCTCAGTTAAGCCCTACACAAGAAAACAAATGGTTAATCTCTGGAAAACATGACGAAGAAACGATTAAGAAGAAGGAAAAGACCATAACACCCTACCTTTATCAGAGAATGAACGCCAGCCACCTTGACGACGTCGGTGTTGACCTTGTCGTATTCCCCAACATCGTCCTTTATCACCACGGACTTGGCCCTCCTCGAGGCCAAGGAAGCATCCCGGGGCAACGTTGGCACTTTCTCCACGGGCCTGCTGGACAATGGCGCAGTCAGGACTTCAACCACCTCAACTGACGAGGCTGCGGCGGGATCTGGGACTGTCGTCTTTTGAACTTGTGGAAGAGGATTTGCCTCCTCCACCACCTTCTTGGAAGACGAATCCGTCTTCCGCCTCTTCCCCAGCGTCAGAGGAGCCTCGTCCTGCTGGCTCATCATCTTCTTCAGCTTCTCCCTATTGATCTTTGCAGTGCCATCCCTGCAAACACAACACCATCAAAACATCGTCCAACATAAAGTACACTTAAATCGTCTGATGAGAGAACTCACTCTTTTGATTAATTTCTAGCAACGATAAAACGGCTTCACTTGGTTTCGGACCGAATGAGTACAAAGCAAGGAGGTCAGGATGTATAAACCTCTTAAAGTGATGCTCTTTATGGTGCAACGCTCGAAGCACCCTGTTATGTCCGTCCTGGTTCAACTTCGGTCGCTTGAGCGCTGCAAAGAAAAAAAGAAACGTAAAAAACGAATCACCAGAATGCCTTATAAAATATACGACATACAAGGGAACACACACACACCGGAGGACGAAGGCATGCCCCACTCTGGGCGAACGCTGATAAAATTGTCGTCCTTCTCCCAAGAAAGACCTTCCCAGTTATCTCCACACACGAAGATAAAGTCGTCCTTCCATTCTCTGTTGGACAACGGGTTTCCAACCACCAATTTTAGGCCCCTCTGCCGCACATTCAAAGACCAAAACCCCGGAGAAGCAGTTATCTGACAAGGCTTATAACAAAATAAAAGCTCGTCCAGTGTAAGGTCGTCCTTCCCATCACTACAAACCTTCCACATCACCATACAGCCAACGACCATCCGCCAGGCATTAGGCGCCAATTAGCCCAACGAAAGGTTCAGACGATCTAACAACTCCCTCATCAAGGGCTGTGGTGGAAACCTCACACCGGCGTTAAAGTCGGCCTCATAAAAAGCTACGTCACCATACTTCGATGAGCATGCTACCTTGTCCGACTCAGGAATCCGAAGGACGACATCCTCTGGAATCTGATATCGACGCCTATACTTATCCAATCCCTCAACGTCTACTACTTTAGATAAATAAGATCTCGCAATCCAAGAGTCGTCAGGCCCAACAACCCTTGACGAACTAGAGATCGACGGAGTTTCCTCCTGGGAACGACTATCCTCGCCCCTATCGGAAAGTCCCTCCAGTAGATCCTCGGAACGAACCGCAACTACCCCTCTCAGACAACATTGTATCCCTCACCTCTCTCCAAGTTCTCAGTGTCGGAAAAACTAGACTAAAAAGCTCCTCCGACAAACGGCGGAGCACACAATCCGAAGGGACCAAATCCCCAAAATCCATCGGCCTACCTTCGCTCTCTGCTATTCGACACACCCCCATGAAAAAATTCCTAAGAGAATGATCCAACGTTGCCCAAAAAACTCAAATTGGAAAAGGGAGAAAGACAAAGAACTCACCGGAAAAGAGGAAACCCAAAGAAAACAAGAGCAACACGCCGGAGTAGGAGAGGGAAAATGAAGTAAAGGAAAAAGAAATTTTCGTTTTAAACTTTCAAAAACCGCGGCAGACGAAACGAAGCGCCTCTTCGTGACGTGCGCCCAACGAACAAGCAACACGTGTCGAAAAGCTGACTGAACCGCCTCTTCACCATTTAATGCCTCGATTGATTTTCGGCTACGCGCTTCTTGAAAAAGATATCCCCTTAAACACGCGCCAAAAAAAAAAACCTGTAGATATTCCGTCCGTCGTCCAAAACGGAGCCACGACGGAATAGGGGGCATCTGATGGGTCCACTACCCAACGGATGGACGACATTATCTCCTTCTCCCACCATGACAACGTTAAAACAAAGACGACCTTGAAATATTGTCCTTACCCTGAACTTATAATTCCCTTAACCTGCCCATTAATGAATGACTGGGATAGGTTTACCACCCAACCGATGGACGACAATCAACAAATTGTCCACCACGACGGGCATAGTCAAGAACGACCTTAAGTATCGTCCTTGCCACATCTCCCCCGCGGCTCATTAAAGAATGCCTCCATAAATGGAATTAAATGCCAAAAGCGTTATGCTCCCCTTAATGACAATATCCTCGAGATATTGTAACCGCCTTCATAAAAACTCTCATTCAAGTCCATTAAAGAAAGGAATTAAGGAAGGCTCAACGGCTATTTTCTGGAGGACCTATATAAATCTCCAAGGAGAAAGACACAAGGTATGCACACTATTAGCCTAAACACTTTTACTTACATGTTAATCATTCTCCCAAAATCTCTGACAAAAGTATCGGAGGAACTTTGGCCGGCACCCCACCGGTGTTCCTCTGTTGTCGTCATTAGTCTTTTTTGTTTCAGGTCTTCCATCAGAGAGAGCAGCGTCGGACAACCGTGCTGATTTTTACACATCATCAACCTTCATCATCCACAATTTATTAAAATGATCCCAAGCACGTGTTTTTTTCCTACCAGAAGGAGCTCTTTTACACATCTTGGGTCAGAGAAGAGTTAGTAAAGAAATCACCTTTATATATATATATATATATATATATATATAAATACTAACCAAATTAAATTTAGCCAACCATTTAAGCTATTTTAATCTAAATTGAACACCCTTAACTTGAGATCCCAATAAACATAGTCCACTAAGCCACTTTAAAAAAAAAAACCCTAAATAACAACAACAACATCAAATCTCTCTTGAACATTCTTACTCTCTCAATTAAAGACAGAGTCCAGAAATGAAATATAGGTATATTTATTTGTGATATTATATATATATATATATATATATATATATATATATATATATATATATATAAATATATAATATATATATATATATATATATATATATATATATATATATATATATATATATGTATAATATAAATTTGACTAGCCCAAATTAAGCCATTAGCCAACCATTTAAGCTATTTTAATCCAAATTAAATACCCTCAAATAATATATTGAACACCCTTAACTTGAGATCCCAATAGACACAGACCACTTAGCCACTTCAAAAAAAAAAAAAAATAAAATCAACAACATCAAATCTCTCTCGAACATTCTTACTCTCTCAAATAAAGACAGAATCCAGAAAATTTAATGAAATATAGGTATATTTATTATGACAACCTTGATTAAAAGAGATAAGATTTGGGCTCATTTTCTCTCTTAGACTCTCAACTGTTGGGAATTAAAACACCCCACTGCCTAGTCCTTAAATTTTCTCTCTCTGACAACCAATGCCTTGTATAATTTAAGTTGAGTAAAACTTAGGTATAATTCCTTAGGTCAAATACATTAGGTTTCTAACTGAATTCAAATACATTGAATTTAAATATTCTTAAAAAAGATAACATTGTTTGTGTTTTATTGGTTAATGCAATCATGTGTTTGAATTCAATTAGAGAACCTAATGTATCTAACCTAAGGAACTGTACTTAAGTTTTACTTATTTAAATTTGTTAATGACCACCCTAGAAAAAATTCCTAGAGTTGCAGCTAGACTTGTTGTACTCTTTTTTCTTTTTTTTTTTATTAAATAATTTTTTTTTATAATATTGAGATTTACTTAATACCTACACTCCACCCCAAAATAATTTCTTGGCTCTGCCACTGCGTGGTTGGAAGATGAGGTTTCTCAGGCTACCCTGGAGTGGTAATAGCTTGTGTGGTGGTAGCTAGGGTAGCATCAGGTTTCACCGGCTCTGTTATTGGTTGCACCTCACTAGTCAAATCCATCACCTAATACTAAAACTCGAATTGAATTAATCCCAAAACAAATATGGGAAACGAAACAAAGAAACATAACACATTGTTTACAAAGTCACCATATTTAGCTAACACATGGATAACCTTGAAAACCCAGCCAATCATAAACAAAACACAACCAAATTACCTGAGTAACCAATACCCTTAGAACTTTCAATCAAAACCCCAATACTGAGTATTAGTGAGTAACCAAACTTAAAGGAAAAATAAATTATACTGTCTTAGACAAACAAAAAACTAACGCAAATGATCAATGGATTCATGATTGCTCAGACAATAACAGGAAAGAGAATAAAAAAAAAAAATTAACCACTAAATAGGCAAACAGAACAAATTATACTGAAACCCTAGCTTGCAAAGGGAAAAGTTATTCAACTAAACAAATTTCTACAAATCAACAAATAGGAATAAAAATATAAAATGGCTCAAACAGAGGTAATCTTGCTTAATTTAAAAAAAAAAAAAAAAAAAAAAAAAAAAAGAAGAAGAAAAAATTAGAAAATGAAGGACAACAGACCTATTGTTTCAAGGGGCTACATCGTTTTGAGTTACATTGGAATTCCCAATGAGATTAAGGTTCCATTTGATAGTCGATTTCCTTATTATGCTTTTTGCAAAAAGCATGTTTTGAAGATAAAGTTTTTTGTAAACCATACTTTTTTTCCTTCTTATCAAACACAAATTTAAATTTTGTATTTTCAAAATGTATTTTTTGCTTTCCTAATGGGATTCCTAAACACATATGCATTCTGCAAATAAAACAATAAACCCAACACAAATTTAAATTTTGTATTTTTAAAATGTATTTTTTGCTTTCCTAATGCGATTCCTTAACACATATGCATTTTGCAAATAAAACAATAAACCCAACAACACACAATCAAAATCCAATTTTTCTCTCTTTCTTCTTCTCACTGTCTCCCATGGCCGCCCCCAACCCCAAATCTATGTTGCCTCTCTTCCTCTCTCTCTCAAAACCCACAAACCCATCTCAAGTCATCAACAATCTAGCTTCCAGCCATTATCACAGATTCACAGCAACTTCAACGATTCTCACATCTTCAACAGATCTGTCAATTAATTTCATTTTTCACCCACAGATTCATCTCTTTGTGCTCATCGCAGAACCCATAACATGAAAACCCAACTGTTGAAGGTGTGTGAGAGAGAGCACAAATCATTGTACCGGCTTTCTTCGCCGGTATTATCCTCCATCTTCGCCAGTGTGTGTGTGTGTGTGTGAGCAACAGCGATAGAATTTGGAGGCTGTTGGATGATGGCAAGGGAATTATGAGTTCGGTGGCGGAGAAGAAAGATATTGTTAATGGAGTGGAAACAAAAAAGAAGAAGAATAGTGAGGAGAAGAGCTATGGGTTTGGAAAGATGGCTTTGGAGGATAGAGAGATATGGGTTTGTGGGTTTTGAGAAAGAGGAAGAGAGGAAAGAGAGATTTTGGGGGGTGGGGGTGGACATGGGAGACGGTGAGAGAAGAAAAAGAGAAAAATTGGATTTTGATTGTGTGTGGTAAGATTTATTGTTTTATTTGTAAAATACTTATGTGGCATGTCTGGATTGGGGATAAGGATCCTCTCCATTTGGAATAAAATGGAGAGTCTCCATTTCATGGTCTAGATTAAATATCACAGATCTAACAGTGTACAGATTGCCATATCATTTAAAATTTTAAATGACAAGGCAGTATATATATCGTTAGATTTGTAAAATAAAATCTGAACCATGAAATGGAGACTCTCCATTTTATTCCAAATGGAGAGGATCCTTATCCCTGGATTGGAGGGTGTATAATGAGGTTTTACACTTGCTACTTATTGAATTTAATCTGGAATAGATTCTGACCTTGACTCATGGATAACTCATTGTTTTCAAAGCATTTACAACCGAAAAAAAAAAGGGTTTTGTTTTCACTCAACCCTACCAATTAAATCAAAAGCCATTGATACCATACCACATGCATCACTTTTGATGCATGGACTGTATCATGGGACATATTCCTCCTAAAATTTATTAAAATAATTTTCATTTATTTGTTATTGAGTATTGTCACAAGGGATATTTGAAATTAGGTTATGTCTTTAGATGAACATTGTGGGGGTATCTAACACATTTTCCATGCGTAACTGAACCTCTAGATTTGTATTTCTGGTTCAATACACGATCACATTCCCACAATGCACACACATGCGTCACCATTTGGGATTGGTTGGTGGGAAAAACTGACTAATTATCTATTGTCTTAATGCATTATTACTAAAATTTATGTAGTATCCTGGCTCATTGATTTAATTTTTCATTCATTAGTGAAATATCACTAATCTATTTAATTTACCGTGCATTTAATGTGGAGGGGAGAAAATCTTGAAATAGTAAATAGACGAGTGCATGACTAAGATGTGTTTGGGAAGAATTTAAACGATGCATGTTTGGAATTGACCGAACAAGAATAGGATAATCGGGAAGTTTACACAGGGTTTGAGCATTAGATGTGGTTTAAATATCTCAACATGGTAGTCATAAATGTTTCTTCAAACACCGAGAATAAATGATAATTAATGTTGACAGCTATGACATTAAATGTAAGATGCATTGGGTAGAGATCTGGCTGGGAATGAGCTGGCCGAACCATCCCCAAGGGGAGTGGAATGTGGAAGCTTGGAGGTAATCACTAGAGGTATAAATAGAAGGGGACTATGAGCATTAAAGAGGTTGATATTTATTTCTCTTAGAACCTTTGAGAATGACTGATTATTGCTCCACAACATATTCTCCACTTGTTACTGACTTAATTTTCAGAGGATTGAAGGCCAGCCTCCACTGGGTTAACCAAAAGATCTAAGTTTTTGTCTTATTTAGCAGGATCATAGGTAAATCTCACTCGGTCGCTTGAAGATAAAGATCAGGACTCCAAACTTATAGACTGATATTCTCTTAAATTCAAAAATCACCCCTACATGATGGTAGGAAAAAATGTTAATAATGGTTGAATGGAGGCATGTCAGGGTTAAGCACCAAGTTTTTGGTTGTATTGTGCATTAAAATCACTTGGTATCTCGAATTAGGAAGTTTCCTTCCAAAAGAACCACATAAAACAAGGAATGCCCAACAAAACCAAAACCCATCCAAGAACAAGACTACGGAGAAAACATACAACCATTTCTAGCTAAAAGCAATGAAACCATTAGATTCCAGGATCACTCGCTTCTAGCTAAGAGAGCAGTTAGGTAAAGATGTCATCTATAGCATTGATTTAGGACTTTGGCCGTAGTTTCATTGTTTGTCTTCCAAGTCTTGTTCTGTTTACATTCTACCTACTGGCTTGTTTGTTTTGTTCCGGTTTTTTCTTAGTTTGTATCATTACGAGCTCGGGTAAAGAGACCTTCAACGTGTCTTGAGACATTGATCAAACAAAAGCCTAGTTTGTTTTATCTTTGACCATGCTAATTGCTGAGTAAATTCACATTTAAAGCGCCAAAAAGGCTAAGATGTTTTGTGGTTGATTGATGCTTGCTGCAAAGACCAAGTGAATCTAGCCATATATGTATGAACAAAAAATCAGTAATTTTTAAGTTAAGTCAAATGAAAAAATGTATATACTCGATCTGAAGATAGTACAGTCTGTCGGGTACTACACTTTATGAAGTAATTGTTACTATGAAAGTCCCTTCCTCCTCCCTTAATAAACAAAACTCATGGAAAAAAAAAATGTATATGCCTTGGAAAGGAATTACCACTTAGACACATGTTGATCCAAATCTTAAATTTGATTATTCAATTACAACCTCAAAAGAATCCTGCCATTGATGTTCCGTGACACAATAAAAACATTTAATGAAAAGAAGAAGAATAGGTACTGCCTTACTATGATTATGTATTTCGTTGATGTGAAGTGTGCGTGATATATAGGTTAACCATTTCATAGTCGTTGGGGGAGTGAGTGAAAATGTGAAATACTTTGCGTACTATACGGGTTTCTTCTTGTACTCTTTCAATTATCAAATTCTGCTCAGCAAGAATGGGAAACAGCGCATTCTAAGATGTGTCCAACAAACAAGTCCAACATGATAAAAACAACTCTCTATGACACACTCTAAAGTCTAAAATAAAGGATGGGTAGTCCCCACAGAAACCTTTATAAATCTAATGTCAATTCAAAGTTTCAAACCCATGTGTCTTTAGGATATTTTATTGTTACAGGCTTTCTGTTTCAAAGCACTTGGGGGTTTCCTTTCTGGGCCAAAGTCCAACTCCATGAGACAAGCGAATAGCCACGGCCTGACCATGATCTCAAATGTCCTTCTTTGGTTTGGTGGGTAATACACATTTATATATGTTATTTGAAGGGGAAACATAAGATGGTGTGGTACGACTTTTCTGGTGTCCCGGGATGGAAAAAGCTTTCATAATTTGATGTAATATTTTTTTATTAGATTTACTGGGTATGTGAGTTAGTCTAAATCCTTTTAGACTTAAGCTTATTTATTTTTATAAAAGTTAGCAGCTTTATTAATATGAGGCAACATATACAAAATATACTGAGAGAAAACAAAAGGATTAGAGAAAAGGTGGCGGAAAAGGAGACGTTCCGCTAGTACCATTCTCGTCCTTTTATATGTTAACTAGGAATAGAGAGACTCTCAGGTATGATTATTGTTTCCGTCCACATAAATCCTACTTCCGCATGACATGGGGTATGTCTGAGTGAGCAATAATGGAGCTTGCCACACAAACCATTAACTCTAAGACTTGCAGGTATGATATAGGTTACAAGGGCTTCCTACTATCAAGTCACCTCCATATACGGCGAAAGAATTAAAACTGAAAAAAGAAAAATCACAAACTATACAACAAATCATATTATATAAACTACATAACAAATTATATATGTATACGTTTATCATCAAGCTATAGGCATGTACTAAATTTTTATTGATTTAATATTTTGAAAATCACACGTTCTTTATGTTCTCAACATGTGTGCACAATTTTGTATAAATCAAATGTTATTTACTTGTCAAAAATTTTAAAGCTCAATTGGCACCTCTTGGTGTTTCCACCGGAAATATCTAGATTTCAAATCTCTCTCCCCCAACTATCAAATTAAAAAAAAAAAAAACTATTTACTCTTTTTTATCCATAAACTCATGTTTTATATATATTTTAAAGTTCAAACTTCAAAAAACTTGAAATTTAAACATTTTATATATGGTGTAGTTGTTAATCTCTTTAGGTCTTGATATTTTGTATGCATGTAGGGTATAAGGAGACAATGTAATCCTATGGTTGATTTGTCAAAAAACGTATTCAATTAAAAAAAAAATTGAATGGTGTATTATTGGTAAAAGTTGTATCAGGTATTACTTGAACCCAACCTCAATGAGTATTAATGGGGTATAAGTGATGCACTAATTATTTATGTAAAATAAATTTTTTTATTTTATATTCTAAAATTTAAATGAGAAACAATTGATTTGGAAATTACATTCTTGCCAAGTATTTTTATTGGCCATAATTAAAACAAATAAAAAAAAATGTAAAAGTAAGTTCAATAATACATTGTTACGAAGATATTTTTATAAATATTTCAAAATGAACATGTAGTGTTAAGGACTTAAGAGGTTTGTAGCTCTAGGTGTAGCATTGCTTGCTCTCCTTTATAAAAAGAGTACTATGGTTCAATAGTCCCTTCCAATTATTATAAATTATAACTATCGAATTATCAATAACAACAAAATGTAGGATGATTGAGTCACACACTTTTTGAGTTTAAATTCTATAAAAATTGGGAGTAGAATTTTTTAAAAGTTAATCAATACACTAATTGCAATTCAAATCTTCATATTGGTTGCGGAAAACAAATTTTAAAAAGAAAAACCTTGGTACCAACTTATTTGGTTTATTTATTGAAAGTGGGTTAAAGTATGCTTGAAAAAAATGAGTTTTAAAAAAACTGCTAAACAAAAAAAACTCGTGGCAAACAGACTTTAAGTCAGTAAGTTGGGTTTTAAGGGGTTTCTCACTTCACCGTCATTATTTCTAGGCATTCTCTGATTCAGTGATTTGGGTTTGAATTGTAGTTTCCACTACCAGACAATCCTCTTCTACTCAAAGTCTTTCCCTGAGTTGAAAGATTGCCCAAATCACAACGTATCTTTGAATTTATTGCATATGGGTTACAATTCGCTAGAAAGCGAAAGAAACTCAAATCATCAACATCTCCACTTCCTAAACGATTATAAAACATAAATATGTGCCTCAAAATTTGTAGGAGACAAGGACTCCAAAATTTACCAATTGAAGTATTCTAGTTCCGAAGCATAGATGATAAATAAGACCGAAAGATATGTTAAAAAATAAATAAATAAATAAATAAGACCGGAAGAAGATCCGGTAAATTGGTTTTCAAAAATTTGAAACAGCTATTGATGAGGAAGGGTGAGGAATAAATCTGTAGGAACACACTTCCACTAAGTTCATTAATGGGCAAGAAAAGGTTGTAATAGATGAAATATTATGAACAGTGGAGGGATATGATGCAGGTGAGTTTGTTTCTATGGGTGCAAGAATTAATGTTAAGCTTCTTAATTAATTGACCCAAGACATATGAAATATGTCCTGTTCAAACCCAAAGCAGAGAACCCTTAGCATTCGATCGACCGATTAAAACTCAATTAGTATCCGGCGTTTTTATTCTCTTCTTAAAATTTGTTAAATTTAATTAATAGGGACATTATATTGATTAACTTATATAAATTTAATGTGACAAATTATTATTAAGGTGGGGTAAATATATATATATGCATGGTTTTGCACCACATCCTTACAGACCTTCTATAGTCTATAGTCTATATGCATCAACAAGATATGGTCCACCAGTCACCACCTTATTTTAAAAATTGCAACAGAGACTTGCACAGACCATCCATGCACTCCCCAAAGTTCACAACGGCCCTAAAACGAAAGTGTTAGAAATATACAAACAAGGGGAAAAACAAAAGCAACAAACCACAAATCCGCTTAACCCGAAAACAATATTTGAAAACAACAAAAAGAAAAAGCATAGCATTGGTTCCAGTTCTTTTCCATGGACGTTTCTCTTTGGCTCTTTCTTTCCCCTCATCGATACCCACACATCCCCACCTCACTCTCTCCCAACACACAAACTATCTAAAACCCCACTTTTATTTTTATTTTTTCTAAATCTCTTTATTAAACAAATCAATATATACCATAAATCTCTGAAACAGAAAAAAACTCTCTCTCTTTCTCAAGTCAAATCCCTTAAACCCCACTCTATCTACTCCTATATATATATATATATAATACTCACTCTCTCTCTCTCTCTCTCTCTCTCTCTCACGGACATACCCATTAGAGATTAGGCACAGAAAACCTCTCAGTTACTCTCACACACACAAACCCCCTCTCTCTCAGTGCAGATATTAAGCCATGCAGCAAAAGAAAGCAGAAGAGAAAGAGAAAGAGCCCAAGTTCTTCATCAACGACCACATAGACATCCTCATAGAGGTCCTCAAACGCCTCGATGGCCCTTCACTCGCCGTCGCCGCCTGTGTCTGCCGCCTCTGGTGCACCATCGCCCGCAATGACTCCCTCTGGGAACACCTCTGCTTCCGCTCTCCACCTCCTTCCTCTGTACGACCCATCGTCATCGCACTCGGCGGCTACAAACGCCTCTACATGGTCTGCGTACGACCCGTGTTGAGTCGACTCGGTGACTCGGACCTCGTAAGGCGCCGAGTCTGGACTCGTGATGAGGTGCAACTCTCGCTCTCTTTGTTCTGCGTTGATTATTACGAGAGGAGACTCGGTGGTGGTGCCACGTCAGCATCCTCCCTCATGTTCCTCTGCAACCCAGTCAACGTTTGACTTTCTCGCTACTAGTATTGGTCTATTCTGCATCAATAATAAAAGATAATTATATATTTTTTATTATTTTATTTTCATTAGATTTATTATTTGGGAAAAAAAAAGACATGGGAGTGTTTTTATGATTGTTTTATTAATTAATTTATTATTTGTAGTCCTTTTTTAGTTGTTGAAGTTAATGTGAAAAATAATTTAATTTGAGATGTAACGGTAAATTGAATGAGATATGAAAGGCCAAAGCTGTGACCATAAATTTATATGGGCACGACAATGGAAGAGTTAGAAACTTAGCTGGCCAATTTGGCTTTGAAAGTGAAGTTTCAGAGTGCCAACATTCAAAGAGTAAAAATTCTCTTTCCTTTTGTCTGTATTATTAGACAAGATCATCTTTGTCTTAGCGTACCAGTTGGTCCAAAAGAGGCGAAAATTGGAATGTAATAAATTGAAATAATCTTCCTCCCCTAAAATTTGATTTTATAAAGCAATTGAACAGATCAACTAGTCATGCTTGTCACATTCAACAAGAATCTGCTAGTGGAATGACTCTCTCTCTCTCTCTCTCGGCTTTGGCATTGTTTACTATTTTACTCTGGTCGGACTCTTCTTGAAGAATGAGTTGAATTTAGTGACACATTATTTTTTTTAGGTGAAATTAAGACTCACTATTTTTATAGTTAGCATTTATTTATTTATTTTTGCTAAATTTATAGTTAGCATTTAGGTTGACAGTCATTTTCGATAGTTTATTCAAACATCAATAGTAGCATTAATACATAATTTAATGATAATTATATATTTATAATCTTAATTGTCTTTTCTCTCTCTCTCTCTCTTCCTTAAAATCAGAGATAGGCCTCAAATTGCTGATTGGGACTGGACAGCAAGCCAAATACAAATGACCCAACTTGCATCTTATCATTGACTTTTTTTTTGTGTTAAACTCCCTCTCTTCAAACCAACCACAACTTTTGGTTTGTAAAACTTTTCCAGCCTGATGTTATCTGGATACTTTTTAGGAAGCAGAATTAATCACACCTGCTGTTGCCTCTACAATGGAATTAATGTGCTGCAAAGGAGGGTACTGTCATCCAATAAGCACTCTCATCAATTGATAATGATTCATGACAAATCGTACGGATTAGATAGTGGTGTCACGAATGTCTTCCTGTCACCCATATAATATGACCCAAACTCACTTGTGCCTCACATAATGATCCCGCATTAGCACCATATACCTAGATAATGTGGCAGGGTTCAAGAAATATAAGACGTTAAATACCATTTTGGAAGTAACATTAGGGACCCATTTTGGTATATACAGCAGCTAACTTATTGACGCAGCACAGTAGATTTTAGGTGAAGAGTACTTTTGGGTTTGAATTTGGGTGGAAGATGTCAGATCTACATCTACCTACTTTAGCACACCCCCAATTATAAATATACTTTGCTTAATCCACAGGATACCCTTGAGACACCCAATACAAAAATACAAAGGAATCCTATGTTGGATCTTTAATTAATGTAAAATTTACTAGTAGAAGAATAGGAACTCTTTTTTGTTGCATGAAACAAAAATGGAAGTATGGAACCATGTTCACTTTGGATCGTGTTTGATTGATTCTGGTTTATAAAATTTCTGCTATCGTGTTTAATCAAAAAAAAATTTCTGAACTCAATTTGAGGATCGTATAAGCTTCCCACTTGTTAGTTTGGATCACATGTTATTTATGTACCGTCTTTGTCAATGTAAGCATATTTTAAACACACTATTATTGTGTATCATGTTCTGGGCTCTAGTCCTCTAGTTCCCTAGTCCACTTAAACCCCCCACAAAATTTGGACCTCTTTTCAAATTTCAAGTTTGCTCATGCAGTGGAGCTCAAAGACATTACCAAAAACTTTAGCTCGTTTTAAGAATGTTGCTATTAGAGTATTCTCAATGGCTTGTGTAAAATTTAAGTCAAATTTTGGCTTAAAGAGCTACTTTTTCTATTTTACCTAATCACTTTTCAAAACACTTTCTATCCGATTCTCTATTTCTAACTCTATTTTATTTAAATATTATTTCTTCATAAATTTTTTATTATTACTTTCTACTCAACTGAAACCAAACAAGCACCCAAAAAAAACCCACAGCAACTTCATCAACAGAGCCCAGCATCTTCAATAAAAAAAAACCCAATAAATTTACAAACTTTCACAGCAATATTACAGAAAATCATAGCAAATTTACAAATTTTCACAGCAATATTACAGAAGAAGAAGAAGAAGTAAGAAGCAGCAAAAGAAGCAAAAGAAGAAGAAAAAGAAGAAAGAGAAGAGAGAGAGATGGCAGCCAGAGAAAGATTAAAAGAGAGAGAGAAAGGAAAGAGATGAGATAAGAAATAATAAAATAATAAATGACAAATAAACTGTACCAAAGTAAAAATGCCTTAATATTGTAGCAAAAATCACATAAAAATATAATATAATTCAATAATTGGAAGAAGAATTATTTGAATTATTAAAAATATCAGTTAAGCTACAAGTTTTATAACATTATACTCTGAATTAAAACACACTATTAAATTAAATAAAAAATTATTCTTGCATTATATGCATAAAAAAATAAACGAAAAAGACAAAAAAAGAAAAAGAAAGAAAGCAAGTAGAAGAAAAAGAAAGAGGAATGAAAACCTTTACCTTTATTTTTCTAATAATACACACTTTCTCTCCAAAAATAAGCAAGTAGTAGTAGTAAAAAAAAAAAAATGAAAAGGATAAGCGAAGTCTACTTCCAAGTTCTACCCACTACCAAACACACCATAAGGATCTACAATGCCCATAACGCACCATAGCGCACAATAGCACCGTCCCACCATTAAATCCCATTAACACCGTTTACTCCCACTGAAAAAATCACCACTTTTATTATTACCAAAATTTCACTTATATTCCCCACACCGATCGCCGATCCGACGGATCCTCCAATTCCTCGCCGGAACTGGACCCACACTCCGACCCGGATCCGATACCCCATAAACCCGGTTTCCCCATATCACACAAACCCTAATTTTTCTCATTTGAAAACCTCCACTTTGTGTGTGTGTGTGTGTGAGTGTGTCAGTGCTATAAAAAAATGGGTTTGTCTGTGTTTGTGTGTTAGTGTTGTTGGTTGGTACAGTGAGATTTACAAGTAGCTCATCTTGATTTTGCTTTTGCTCCAGCTCCCAAGTACACGTGGCGATCTGGGTCGCCTTCAACTCCATTTGCTGCTCAAATTTCAGTAAGTTTTTTAAATTTTTTAACTTTTTGCTTTAATTTGTGTGCTAATTGTTACTGTACACTTATAATTTTGTATTTTAGTTTTTGATTTTTGAGCTTAGATGCGTTTAATATAAATATAGTTTTCTAGGGTTTTTGTTTTGGGTGTTTAGTTCTGATCTCTGTTTGGTCTTGATTTGGAGAATTGAGCTGATTTTTGTGCTTCTTAGTGGATTTAAGAAATGGGTTTTTGGATTTTAGGGTTCAAATTGGGGAAATGAAAATTTGAAGATGTATTTACTTTAATGTTGTGTAAATGGTACCGAAAGAAGAAAGTCAACCCTAGAAAATGATTCTATAGTGTTTAGTTTAGTTGATTGATTACTTTCTTGTATCAAAGAATGAAATATTTAAGGAATCAGTTTAATCTTTCTTTTTATTTTCCTTAGGTTTTTTAGTAATTAAATTAAGGGTAAGTTCCAAAGTTGAAAACTTGAAATTGAAATTTATTGATCTCAATTGAGATCATAATAAACTGTTTCTAGATTTAGTGTCGCCATGTTCTCCAAGCTGAATAATGTATGGCTTGCTAGACTAAAATATAACTTGGAAAACTGTAGAAGCCTGATTTCAGTGGAATCCTAAACATTTTTCTTTTTTAAATATTTGCAGACATTAAAATGATGTTAGATCCAAGAATTGGGCTTTTTGCACAATTAATTATGTCAGACTGGTCGTAGCTTTTGTTTCAAGAGTTTGGTTTTGAAGTGATTTGAGTTCCCACATGGAAGCAAACATAGAGGAGGCTCTTAAAGCGAAAGAGATAGCCGAGCAACGATTTGTGGAGAAAGACTTTGCAGCTGCAAAGAATTATGCCTTAAAGGCTAAATCTTTGTATCCAGGACTGGAGGGTATATCTCAAATGGTGACCACATTTGAAGTTTATATTGCTTCTGAGGCTAAATGCAATGGGGAATTGGATTATTATTCGATTCTTGGGTTGAAGCCTTTCGCTGATAAAGATGCAGTAAAGAAACAGTACAAGAAGATGGCAGTGTTGCTCCATCCTGATAAGAACAAATGTGTTGGAGCTGATGGGGCATTCAGACTTCTTTCGGAAGCATGGACATTATTGTCTGATAATTCTAAGAGAAGCTCTTATGATGTCAAGAGAAACAATCCATTAACATCTGGGGTTAACCAGACAAATTTATCTTCTGTCCATGCTACAGGGGTTACAGGTTTTAACAATTGTTCCAATTCGTCGAATTCTCATGGTAGACTTGACACTTTTTGGACCGTTTGCACCTCTTGTAAAGTTCAGTATGAGTATCTGCGGAAGTATGTGAATAAGAGACTCTCTTGTAAGAACTGTCGTGGTATTTTCATTGCCGTGGAAACTGGCACAGCCCCAGCAAGTGGTTCTTTCCCTTATTGTCCTTGGTCACATGTTCCTGGTAATGGGTATGGAAGTCATGGGTTTGATGGGGTTACTTATATCCCCGCCAATGCTACATTTGTTACAGGAAATGGGGTTGCAGGATTTCATTCTGGACATGGACATGGACATGGATATGAGTATGTTTCAAATGTGTCATTTCAGTGGAGCTCCTTCTCTGGAACTTCTGCTGGAACTGTGGGTCCTATATCCACTGATGTCTATCAGGCTAATGGAAATGTTAATAGGGCAAAAGCAAAGGTCAAATCAGGAGCCAACAGAAAGCATTCCGTGAAAAACACTGTTGCCATTATAAATTCACCCACTGCCTGCAGTGAACCTCCAGGATCTAAGGCTGGTAGACCTGAAAAGAAAAGGAAGGTGGTTTTAGCAGCCAGTTCAAAAAATGGGTATGAAGACATGGGATCAAAACCTGCTTCAGAAGCAAGATTGGATGAAGGAAATGTGAGTAATGGACATGATCCCAAGCTTAGCAATCCAAGTGAACTTCCAACTAGACGTAGCTCTATTGCACCTGCATTTGATGCTAGAAAGTTATTGATTGAAAAGGCAAGAACAGAAATTCGGAAGAAATTGGAAGAGATGAAGTTGGCATCAGAGGCAGCTGCTGTAATTAAGCAGAACGCAAAAGCACAGGCAGAAATTGATCAATCTGGAGTGACTGGAGAGGCAACTAAAAGCGCAGATTTGGGTGCTCCTGGTCCGCAACTACAGCCAAATAAAACACCAGTCTCAATAACAGTTCCTGACCCTGACTTTCATGATTTTGACAAAGATAGATCAGAGGAATGCTTCAAGCCCAAACAAATATGGGCTTTATATGATGAAGAAGATGGTATGCCTCGCTTGTACTGTCTGATCCGCGAGGTCATCTCAGTCCAACCATTCAAGATTCATATCACCTACTTGAACTCTAAAACTGATAGTGAGTTTGGGTCAGTCAACTGGCTGGATTGTGGGTTTACTAAATCTTGTGGAAATTTCAGGGCATGGACCTCAGATGTCGTTGACCAAGTTAACATTTTCTCTCATGTTCTTAGCCGGGAAAAAGCTGGTAGGGGAGGTTGTGTTCGAATATACCCCAGAAGTGGAGATATTTGGGCAATTTACCAGAATTGGTCACCAAAGTGGAACAGATCAACCCCAGATGAAGTGAGGCACAGGTATGAAATGGTGGAAGTTCTTGATGATTACTCTGAAGAGCTAGGTGTTTGTGTAACTCCCCTTGTCAAATTGGCTGGATACAAGACAGTATATCAAAGAAATACAGATAAAAATGCCGTTAGATGGATTCCACGGAGAGAGATGTTACGCTTTTCACACCAGGTGCCATCTTGTCCACTTAAGGAAGGGAGTGATTTGCCAGGTAATTGTTGGGATCTGGATCCAGCTGCAACTCCAGATGAGCTGCTTCATGCTGTTTCAGAAGCAAACGCATAACATGCTAGTCAAGCACAAGCAGAAGATCGGTTTGGAGTTCATTTAGTATTCTTTAGACAGATTTAGATTTAACTGTACAAATATGTCGCTCACACTTGGTTTTAGGCCAATGCAACATTACCCCAAAATTGTTTTAAGGGGTGCAATGTTTACTGAGTGAAACTTGTGTCTAGAATATTATTAATTCTTATGACTCTTGTTTGCAAACATTTCTCGTCAATGATAGCTGTAACACCTAACGATTAGTCCTGGAAAATCAAGAGCTCAAACTAGTCCCACTTGTAAGAATTGCAACGGTGCATTCAATAAAATCTTGAAGATCACAGCACAACTACTAATGCTTGACGTGCCTGCAGATAGGGTTGTAAATGAATGGGTTGAGCACATAAACTTGTTTATGTTTGCTGTTTATATTTGTTTATTTAGCAAGTGAGTCAAGTTCAAGCTTAAGTTTATGTTCAAGTATTCAAAAAGCCTAATTCAAATATTTTTGAATGTTTGCTGTTTATATTTGTTTATTTAGCAAGTGAGTCAAGTTCAAGCTTAAGTTTATGTTCAAGTATTCAAAAAGCCGAATTCAAATATTTTTGAATGTTTGCTGTTTATATTTGTTTATTTAGCAAGTGAGTCAAGTTCAAGCTTAAGTTTATGTTCAAATATTTAAAAAGCTGAACTCAAATATTTTTGAATGTTCGTGAACAAGATCGTATGAGACTTGATTTAAGTATATTATATATTATATATATATATATATGACTTGAGATTAGATTGTATAAGTTTGTAAATAAGTTCATAAGATATCAAATTATTATTTGTAATTTATTGATAATATAAATAGTTCATTTTATAGTTAAAATTATATACGATTTTTAATAATACAAAGTAGGTGAATCTAATTTTTATAAGTTCATAAATGAAAATCATTGGCCAAGAGTTTTGTAGTTAAGTGGAATTGACTAGTCTCTTTTACATGGAGAATCAACATTCAAATCTCCTATCTCCTATTGTTGTAATTGTGAATTATCAAAAAATAAAAATCATTCTATCTGGTTAACTTAAATAATATAATTTAAACTAAGCTTGAACATATAATCTAGTTTGATGATAAGTTCGAGTTTGGTTCATATTCAAAATAAAATTAAATGAACAATCCTGTACTTTTAATACTTGGCTCATCACGATTCGTTTACAGTCTTACATGCACAACGCAAGTTAACATACTTGGATGGAGGGAAATTGGTAAAAGGGAGGAGAAAGAAAGCTAATTGGAATGTAGTAAATTTTAATATATCCCAGGCACCATCCCTTTTACTCTCCTCTCCCTCCATTTCAAGCAACAAAAACCGCTGCTACTATCTGCAAAGCTTGTTTATGTACAATGACTAGACAAGGGTGAGGTTAGGTACAACTCAGTGGATTTTTAATAGACAAATGACTGGACAATTGATGCCACTAAAATTAAAAAATAAAGCTTTCCTATGTATGTTTGTATAAAAAATTTGGGAATTTATATAAGTTGACCCCACTAAAAAAATTTTAAAATACACAGAGATGGGGTCAATATGAAAATTGTTTTATTTGTTTGCTTATTGAGTCAAAGTCATTGACTATTTGTATAATTGTATTGGTTAATTTTTAATGCTTTTGTATCATTGTGTGATTGTGTCACTGTGTGTTAAACTGTTAATGTGTTATGTTTGTGGTCCACTATTTGTCTTTTTGTGTTGATTGTGGAGTTGAGATTTTTATATTAAAAATAAAGAGATAGTGGGTTTGTGGTTTGTCATTATGTCATATGTGGTATATTGTTCGACCACTGTTTATGTGGGTTTAAAACTTTGAAATTAACTTAAAGAACTAATATAAACAATGGTAGGGAAAAAAAAAATCAGCCTAACATACACAAATTACTAGCAGCCCATTTTGTAGTCATTAAAATAAATAAAAAACCTTATATTTTATTTTACTTTACCATTTGAATTAGAGAGAAAGAGAGAGCATTGTTCCTAAATCTTAAGTGTAATAAGCAAACGACATCGACGGATCGACCCTCCCCTTGTAGCCTTGTTCGTCGTCGCACACTCATACTGAATGACCTCACTGAGCCAACATTTTGGCTACGCCACTTACTAGATCATAAATCGTTTTGCATGCAAAGGTGGTCGTGATTTCTCCATGCATAATTTGTTCTCCACATAAAAGAATTATTGAATATGTTTGGAAATAAAGGTTAGCAAGAATAGCCAGCCTCTATAGACCATTGATGGCAATTTTATTGAGATTTGAGCTATGAAGCACGGGTACTCTAAAAATGGAGCCATACTCGTACCAAATACTTTTTGGGTACTTGTACTCTTGAGGTACTTCTGTATGTGTACCCCAGGCTTACCCAAATTTTTCAACAAAAAAAAAATCATTTTCTTTCATTTTTTCGTTTGGATATGTCACAAAAATAGATAAAAGTCGTGAAAGTAGTAGAAACATGAACTTTAAGTGTAACTATATCGATTTATACTTCTTTTATTTACTCTTTTGGATCTTTATTTATAATTTAAAAGACCATTTAATGGCAATAAATATACTTTATTATCCATAATTGTTCTTAAATTCACATATACTTATCAATATATGAAAAATATATCTATAATAATATATAAAAAATTTAATAAAATATATATTACCGCCGTATCCTACTTTTCTAAGAATTGACGTATTATCGTATCGTACTGGTACGGGTACCTGTACCCTAAAGTGCCGGTGCTTCGTTGGATTTGAGAGAAACCCCCAAATCAAACAGCAAAGTACTAACGTGAACAAAAAAGCCACAATTTACAAAATCACAGCCACAGTCAATTACCGTTGAAAGTATGGAGAAAAAACAGAGAGGATAAATAAGAAGAAAAGGCAAGTCGTTTGGCTCTATTTTCTCTGTGTACCTGAGCTACAAGTCGTTTAAGTCCATCGAACTAGCTGAACAATTACCTAGTACCTACCCCTACAATGATTGGCTGATTTCTCATTAGTCAAAAAAGAAACGCCGTCGTTTAGGACCTTGGATTGAGACCTTAGACTTGAGATTGAGAACTGAGAATCCATCTGGCTTGGAAAGTGGAAGTGAGGAGGTTCAAACTTCAAACTCAAAGTACAAGAAAAGCAAAGCGAGTGAAGAACAACACTGAAATGGTTCCTCAACGCTGGCACAAAGTTGCTGCCATCTCTGGTAAAATCACTACCCTCCCTCTCTCTCTCCTGCGTGAATTTTGTGATAAACACATGCGTGTGTGTATGTCGTTACCCAGTTGTTTGATTTTCAGGAATGGCAGCTCTTGGGTTAGGCACATACGGTGCCCATGGCTTCAAGCCCCAAAATCCAACTTACAAAGAGGTCCTTTTTTCTGTTTTTTTTTTTTTTTTCCTATTTCATGCATTACCCATTTTGCTTTTGTCCAATTTCATGATAAATTTTGATTAGCCTTTATTTTTCAATGCTTTCTTAATTTTGATAATTTAGCTTCTTGTGTTTGAATATTGGGAAGGTTTGGCAAACAGCTTCTCTTTACCATTTAGTCCACACTGCTGCTTTGGTTGCTGCCCCTATTACCAAACACCCCAACATTGTGAGTGTGCTTTTCCCAGTTAATTTCCATTTTTTTTTTTTAAAAATTTTTTTGGCAGTATTTGATTGGGATATAAATGTCAGTTTCATTTGCTTTTCAGGTCCAATGTATAAGCAATGTTTTGGATTTGGATATAATTATTTGTAAAATGTAATTTTTGATAAGTACAATGTAAACCAAACAATTACTGTTGTATATTATTTTGCTTAACAATATGTATATGGTGTGTGTTATTAAGTGTATAGGTGTATCTAAGTGCTTTAATTTTTGTTCTCTTGTTGGCTGTTTCAGTTTGGAGGCCTTTTGACTACTGGAATTCTTGCATTCTCTGGGACGTAAGTGCCAATTTCTACCCTTTGATATTCAAATATGTTGAAATGGATTTATTTGTATTTATATGAACAGTCTTTTGTGTCAAGGGTCTTATAGCTCAGTGGCATTGCCTAATTCTTCCATTGAGGAGAACTTGGGTTCAAATCCCCTCTCCCCCTACTTTGTTATATGAAAAAAAGAATAGAAAAAAGAAAAATGTTTAAGGATACTTCCCTTATGATTAAAAAAAATAATAATAATAAAACAAAATCTTGTCGTTTAAACTCTGAAGTTCTATTTTTCTGTTGAGCTTGCCAGTTTAGTCACAAAATGGTTCATTCATGCGAAGTGACTAAAACTAGTCATAATACTAGTTATCTAGTATTAATACCTTTGGTCTTCTTGAGGTAAATGAGCTACAAATAGGTGAAAAAGATTATTAGATTCTATTTTAGACACTAGATTTATAGATCTGACTTCCCAGAAAAGGACTTCCTTTGAGGCAAATAGTTTTTCTATGTGATTGTAACAAAATAATGCATGCGTTATGAGGTTGCTTTTGTAACCCATAAAGCATAAGTTACACAAGCACCCAATAGGTTTTCAACCCACAACCTTACTCTCCACCCATTCTTGTGGGATGAGGAAGAGCCATTCGAGCCAAAACTCATTGGCACAAGTCCTGTCAATTCTATCACAAATAGGTATGATGTCTAAGTCTATTTGGAGAAACATCAGATCCAATAGCATCATTTGACTGAACAGCAATAGTGAGATCCATATGTGTTTCTCATAGTATGAGAAACTTTTTAACCCAAAATATTTATGGAATGCTTCAATTTTATGTGATACTTGATATGGGAAAATCCTGATGTCTTTATCTTACATTTGTGGTCAAATTATGGGTAAGATATTGGATTAATGTCATACTTTATTTATTTATTTTTGCTATAAAGTTTATAACCTTCCATGTTTAGTACTTGGGCAACATAAGTATCCTATTCATCTACCTTTTGTTTTTCTTAACCCAAATTTGGAAGTAGATGATGTGATGGCCAAGAATTCGACCTAGTTTTGTATTCCTATGATCACACATTGAGTAGAAATGTTTGGTTGCCAATGTTGCATTCATTTATCATGTAAAAACCTTGACCCTATGCCTCAACTCCAGCCAGCAGTAAAGTGATCTTGAGTTTGAACCCTGCTTAACACCCAGTGGAAAAATGAAGGAGCTACTAACTTCTTTGGCAAGCATGCTTTATGCTTATTGGTGCTGTGTTTACTGTTCATTGAAACAAATAATTGATTACTATTCAAATTATTCAAAATTTGAATCCAATGCCCAAATGGAGGGTTCTACCATTTTTTAGAATTGCTTGTTCAAATGTCTGTTTTCTGAAAACAATCTTCAAATTAAATGTTCATACTGAAATCATATGATTGAAAGGTGATTGTTGATTGTTAAAATACACCATGTGATTTTGTAGGTGTTATACTGTGGCACTTCTCGAAGACAGAAAGTATTCTACCTTAGCTCCATTTGGTGGATTTGCATTTATTGCTGCTTGGGCAAGCTTGCTTTTCTAAGGATTCAAACTTCCTTAGATGGTATCATAATTTAAGTTGCTGGACTTATAAATTCATGCATCTATGCTGAGATCATGGAGAACAGAACTCGGTCATGATCTTTTTCTTGGAATTTAGTAGTTAGCGGAGGATAGTCCCTTCCCTGATTGTCAATGTTTTGTGATGTAAAGAACTAAAGATCAAAGTACTTATTCTGCTACACAGTTGTTATTTAATATCTTGTACTTAGACATTATCATTATAATAATAAATTTATACTAAATATATGTAGAACTCTTGTTGTCCTTGGAAGAGAGTGAAGACCAGCTAACCTGATTTATTAAAGTTAGAATGCATTTGCTTGGTATATCTATGATTCTATAGATATCTGAGAAACCAAATTGCCATAAATTCTTAGATCACCAGCTCTTGGGTTGGGAACATAATTGTATCTATGGCTTCAAGCCCAAAGAGCCCACTTACAAAGGGCTCAATTTCTAATTTTCATGTATTCGGTTTCATTTCAATTTCATGGAGAAATGTTGCATCCCTTCCCTGTTTTGTCAATTTCGTTTATATAATTTAACGAATTTGTTATTGTAAGGGATGGGATGGTTTGTCACACAACATTCTGAGCTCCTCTTCTCAATTTATGTTGATATTATTTATTTCAGCTTTATAATGTCAAATTTTTTTTTTTTGTTCTTGTAAAAAGAAAAAGATCATGTGAAAGTTGCACATTGGATGGATTCCGAAGTGAAAGTTGTTACTTATTTTAATACCAGGTGCGGGCTTGGGCTTGGAGAATGGAGAACTGACTAACTCGAAGCATGGAGATGAGCTAATGCATGATGATTGAGCCTTATACGAGAAAACAACATAGGATCAAATACAGCATTAAGACTGTTTCTGTTCTGAAACCACGAATGGTAATTCACGCTGGCACAATTCTTCAGTGAGCTATGACCCGGTAATAGGGATAATAGAAAATGCTTCAATCCAAAGGAATCGTATAGGCCTTCTATGAAGAAGTTCGAGATCCTTGTTAGGTGCAAACTGTAACAATTGCATGGATTCCTAAGAGAAAGTTGTTACTTCTATTATGACTGATGAAGTAAACGACAGATCAGCAAAGCACTCAAGTATTATTCCATTGAAACGACTGTAGCTTATGAAGTTATAAGTGCAAGGTTCCAGATGTGCTTAGCGCATGATGTGGACTCGGGTAAAGACTAAAGAGGCCCTTGGGCTCAGTTGGCGTGTAATTTGGGTTTACTTACACTGTAACAAACTCTATCATTCTACTCTTGTATAAATAGTATTTTGTCATTGTAATATTATTCATGCAATATAATACAAAAGCCTATACAGTTTTCTTCTACAAATTCTCTATATTCTATATAATTCTTCAAAGACCAGGTGCCATCTTGGTTATGAATAGTAACTTCCAGCGTGATGCAAATCCACTGTTTACATATGTAAAGGTCACGGCTTATCCAATAAAACAGGAAAGTAGGTTCAGTTTGGGGTTAAAATTTGTTTGTTCCCACGTACATGTATTGGTTAAAAAATGATTGGAAGTCAATACTCAGATATTAGATAGCGAAGTGGATCACACTATTCATTATTATTACTAGTATAATGCTGGTGAAGTGGTGATGATCTATGCATCACACTGTAATCTGTATCTCCTATATTTGTCATTATTGTGTACTTAAGCCATCATTATCTGCGGTGTATTTCCAGTTTTGCAATATTTGGCAAAAGTTTGAAATCACATTAAAACACTTGGGACCACGTGAGATGTACCAGCAGCCGTACCAAGTCAAAAATTTCTGCTTCAGTTTCCCAAATGACAGCTTTTGTAGAACTGTTCGTTAAATACATGGATACAAAGAAGCCTAGATAGTGCAGAGGTGAAGTGCCGTGTCTGCTTTTCTTTCAACTAGGAATAGCCCTCATGTTGTTTAATATAATACCTTTGATGTCATTGTCCCCCCCTTATGTTATCCCTAATCCGCTATCATGTGACAACAGCATGAGTTACTCAATCTCTCTCCTATATTGTAAACAATTTGGATGTTAGATACTTTAAACGGAAAAATAAAGTCACCAATTTTGAATGGCTTTGACAAAAACTTTATGGTCCAGAAATACTCAGATATTTCTTAGAAAAAAAAAAATATTAGGCTCAAATTTTCCCTCACCTACTTATTACAATGAAAAAGAAAAAAAACTTTGAATGGCCTCTGGTATAATGGTGATGGCTTATAAAGTTCCAAAGTATGGTATCCATTATTAAAAGTTTTCATTTACAATCCAATTGAATATTTAATTTTTGAGATATGGATTACTAGGCTAACTTTGCTGTAAAACAGACTTGGTGATGAACTGATGATAGTCTTTCACGGACCGATATCAATATATCATGTAATAATTGAAAAACTATGGCACAGTGTAATAAATGATCGAGATTAAAAATTGTTTTTTCAATTTTTCATTTTGGTCATCAAACAAATAGTAACTTTTTACACTTTTTTAATATATCTGTTTGAACGGTCGAGATACAAAATTAAAAAAATTACTTTCAATCTTAATCATTCAAAATTATTACACAGTGAAATAGTTGAATAACTATTCCCCGCCATCTCAATTGTTTTTCAATACCTAAAAAGAACAGTGTAAGGCCATAAGGGGTCCACAAATCTAAGACAAAATCAGAACCAGGTCCACAACTCTCATCATATTCATCAAATACCCATATGAATGCCACTTTACGAACATGCGTTTTCTGACCTCACTCATAAAAAAAGTAAAATCTTATTATCTGTCAATGGACTTCATCATTATGTAACAACTAGACTGAGCAGGGAAGAGTACTTTTGCTGCAAAAAAAAAAAAATGCATAATAATTGAAGGGATAAACGAATTTAAAAAAGGTAAAGAAAGACCCATACACAATGATGGAAGCACAACATAACAAATACTAATTATTATTTCAACTTTGGCCTCCGTCATTTAAGGGTCTATGGTACCAAAAAATAGCTACATTGATGGACCCATGCTGCCAAAATGTGTTCTGTTATTGTACAAAATTGTTTTCTTTAGATTAGGATAGTAGCCTTATTGATGAAGATTTTCAGAATTCTGCATTCAATAGAGCCATAGACACGATTTTTGACTTAACATATCTCATTCATTTTGGTAAATCATGTTGGTATGGAAAAAACCTATACATTGTTTTTTTTTTGACATGAACATAGCTTGCACGTTGTCTTTGACTTTATTGGTAAAGGAGTTAGTGGTGTCATGCTTCCCACTTTAGACATGCAAAAAGATTCTAAATCTGACCAACATTTGACAAAATTCAAACCAGAAAGATTAGGTCTCTATGTTTTATCAAAGGGTCAGTCCAAGAAGAAAAAAATATGCAAATGATCAAGACAATATGCATAGTGCACCAAGAAATCTACTAATAAAAAGCTGAGACTATGTATAAATTAAATTTATTAGCATTTGTGTCTCAGTGTTACAGAGATCTGTACACCTTTCTTCTTTCTCTGAACCCTGCATTTTTTCTTTTTCTTTTTCCTCTTATCTAACTCCTTTCTTCTTCGGCTAAAGCAGACTATATTACATTCTCTTCTAAAGACCCATAAGCTCTCTTGCGTGCCTTTGTGATTACATTATAAAAAACAAAGGAAAAAAAGTTTAGAAACCTGTTACATATTTGCTTTTATGTATCATTCTTCTTTGCAATGTCCTCCATCAAAAGTAACATGGAGAAGAACCTCTAGTGTTTCTCTCGCCCTCGATTGGTACCCTCCAAGTTGAGGAGAAATACAAAAAGGAAGGAAAAGTAAGTCCTGTTGTATCAAACCGTTGAATTAGTCATAGAATGCATTCCTCTACTTCTATAATTTCTGTGTCTGAATCTTCTATATAACTGTCGAAATGCCACTTCCGATGGCAGATGCAAAAGGGCTCTCCGGAAGGTTTAGTCCTTGGATGCTGCAAGTGGTTAATCTAATCTTTAGGTACAAGTACGAGAACAATTAAAACAAATAGACGACTCAGAGCACTATGTTTTCATACCTATCCTGGTCATTGCAGTTGGTGTTTATATGCCTGACTTTGTCCTCACTGGTGGAACCATTGTTCAAAACATCCAGCAAATAATTAAAACGTTCAGCAGACGGGAACTCTGCTTGTTCTGCACAGGCCAGTGTTGCATAAAAAAAAAAGTTTTAGTCATAAAGAAACAACCAAAAGGAAATTGCTACATTTATTAAATATGTAAAGAGCTTTAAACCTTCGGAGAGCTTCAATTCATTCATTGAGTAGCCAAAATAAGGATGGTGGGACAAGTGTTTAGGGGTTAGTTGCAACTCTGACAGATGCCTTCTCTCAAATTCAAGGGCCTGCTCATGTTCCTCCATGAGCTGCTTCCTTAGCAGTCTTGAATTATCAGAAATTCTCGCCACTAAAAGGGAATAAAATACACAAACAAATTATTCAGACATAAGGAAGATGCTGTGAGTCGTGACTCAAAATATTAAAAGGTGAAATAGATGTTTCACTCACTTGAGTTAAGCTCAGAATCTCCATCTACGAAATGTGGGCTGTAAAACATAGGAAGCTGCATTTTATCTGTGTACTTCCTGCACACACACACACACAAACACCGAAAGAAAAAAATATATATAAATACCTTAGACGCCAGTTAGGAAAGTAAATAGGATGGAAAGTGCACCAGAAATATAATTAAAACCCAAATACCTTCAAAACATTATAGAATCCTAATAACAGTAGCATTATGACGCATGCAATAAATTAAAGATTCCAATCCAACGTCAGCAGAAAATGTTCTCAAGGAGATTCACCAGACAAAGGCAGAAAGCCAGGGAATGAGTAGTTTCTATTGAAAAACCTCCCTAGAATTGTGTAAAAATCATAATTTGTCATAAGAGTTTTGAGAAAGTGACAAGAAAAAATTTCAAACTAAAGAAGCACTATTCAATGATTAATACAAAAGGAAGCACTCAATTTTGTCAAGAAAGTGACACAAGACAGCTGGAAACCTGAAATGTTGTAAACTTCTCAAACGTGAAGCTGGGAGTGGGAGCTTAATTTATTGTTAGTGTTGATGACTGCAAGGAATACAAAGGTATCAACATGAAATTAAACTATTAATTACTGCAATGAGTGTCCAACATTTCTATTTCTATAAAAGAATGCTTTTACTTTGCTTCTGGTCTGAATTCTAAAACTTCCTAATACTTATCCTCCAATTTAGGCCAATGCTGTAAGTGGTGAACTAAAAAATAAATAAAGTGATGGCCCTACCACAATTGCAATACCACCAACTATGAAGATACTGTGTGGACTGTGGAGAGATCAAATTTGATCAAAAGCTAATTTAAAAAATCGGCAAATTCAGAAACCTGGATAAGTAGCCGACAATTTTTTAATTTTTTTTTAAATGCCTATTAAAAAAATCAGACATGCTCAAAGGAAATCAATGGTACCAGTTGTGCCACCGGCCAAAAGATATGTTTGCACAAAATAAAGTAGCTAATGTTAAGGATGGAGACTGAAAACAACACCACCACAATTATAAGAGGACAAAAGGCTCAAGTAAAACGCAAATGTTTATCAGCAGTAAGAGTACCGACCACAAAGCATCCATGAAAATGATGTAACTATTATTTTCTCCTAAATGAGATAATAATATAAAAACATAAAAGAACCAAGAAAAAACAATAGTGCCAGAATCTTCTTCTCACAATTAGAGAAAAAACAATGTTTTACCTGTCAACAAGCCTTGACTTTTCCCTGTAAGGTTTCACCAGAACACGAGCCCCACATACAAAATGAGGATTCCCCTTGGCTAAAATTTGCTTGACAGTCTCCGAATAAACGAATGTGACAAAACCAAACATTCTCTTCTGTTGGCAAGGAATCCTAACATCTTGAACGGGCCCAAATTTGCTGCAGAATAAAACACCAAAACATGGAAAATTGATAACATGAGAACCAAATTTGATATCTAACAAAAGCAATAAATAACATTCCTGATTAAGCAGACTTCCTTACTTGAAGTAGTTAGAAACATCTTGCTCCGTGAAAGTACTCTCAGCCGGAAAGGTAAGATAAATCTGTCGAGAACCAGCAACAATTCCACCAGGATCACTTCTCTCACCAGTGTACTCCAAGAATTTTGGGACATCTTCCGCCAAGATTACTGAGTGCTGCCCATGAGGCCTATAAATCAAAGAATAACAATTCAAAATTTATACAGATGAAATGATGCAATTTAATATGCAGTAAAAGGAGCATAAAAGTCTAAGGAATTAACCTGTCAATGAGACGAATGCTGTTCTTCAACCGAGCAAGAAGCTTTGTCAGACTATATCCAGCCTTACCATGTCTCTGGCTCTCCGTAAGATACCCTTCAGCCTGAAGAGTCCTCCCATACTTCTCATAATACATCATTGGCAGTGAAGCAATTGAAACCGGCAAGCCTCTTCTCGATTTCAGAAGCTCAGTTAACTCCATTTCAATCTTTTCAAGAGACCCAGGAGAGAAGAAATGATCATCATTAGAGAGCTCAATTGAGCTTTGACTGAGAATCTGAGAAAAGCTTTCTGGCATAGGATTGCCATGGAAGTACCTACAGTTGTTTCCATGTTTACAAAACCCCTTGTTGAAGTAATGGCAAACCTTAACAGGAAATTCAGGCAAGCTCGGAGACCTTCGACTAGTTCTTACACCCAATGCAGGTTCTGGGTAATAATAATTGCTTGAAAAATCCGAACCAACTGAATTGGCAGACTCTAGCCGATCTTCCAAAGTCAAGAACTGCATTTGGTTTTGAAGGTGATAATCTTCAGCAACTGAATCCGAGAATGCTGGTGGAACAAAATCCACATTATGCACTGGTTGCTGATCAGCAGCCACTTGGGGATCCCAGTAGGAATTTGCAGCTCGGAGAGTTGTGGGAGATGAAATTGGGCGTGACAAAGACCCCGAGTAAGTTGTGAACGGTAAAGGCAGGTCTGAAACCGGTGCTTGGTTCACATGAGAGGGTGAGATGGGGGCAGAAACCACAGGTTTCGATAAGCCAAGCTCGGTTTTGGCTTTGTTGATCAAAGAGTAAATCAAATTATCAGGGCTAAAGGCCAAGCGAATCATTTCACGTTCACCATGGTCTTGTAAAAGAAGATACCCAATAATCTTTGACACATTTTCTGGCTCTACTTTCTGAATTCTATTGTACACAACTTTCGTAGACTCAGAAAAATCCATCGCAATCTCCACCCCTACAGCAGCAAATTAAGTGAAACAGGTTACAATGGAGATTGGCATATCAAAGTAAACACAACATATATGGAAATTGAGTTAACACACCCAAATAGTATGTGTTTTCAAGGAAGACATTAATAAGTTAAGACTTCAACTCTTTTCTCAACCTAAAACAGAAATAAATGCAGACCAAGTGAACCAATAAATAACCCTATAACTACATTCTCTACTTATACATCTAACTATCTAAGTTTGACATCTCAATGCTCATTTCTGGTAAAAACAACAAAGCGAACCAATTCAAATGAAAAATCTTAAGGGGAACTCCACACTACACCATAAAATGCATTTACAAATATAAGACAATAATCTGCAACTCCAGAGGAAAAAAAGAGAGGGAATTCAAGACAAAATTTAACCCACAAAAAAAAGGAATGACGCCACAAAAAGCATAAACAAATACAAATCAAGGAAAACCAGGAAAAAAAAAAAAAAACATGTTACTTTCAGCTAACAAAAGTTGAAACCCATTATTAAGCTCAACAAGTTTGTACCTTTCTGAAAACAAATTGAGAGTTAAAACCAGAAAATAGTGCTTAAACTCAATCATATTTGAGGGGTTATGAACCAAAAAGAACATTCTTTTTTCATGTGAAACAGCAAAGAGGATAGGTTTACCACAAACTCAACCTCAAAACCGAAGCTCATACTCTTTTCAGCCAAAGAAACCATGTATATAAACAGTTTCAAGAAACTCCCCCCAGAAGAAATAAATAAAGAACATTTTTTCATCTCCTTTTGTTCCGAAAGGAAAAAAAAAACCAAGTTAATAAAACATTATTAAGGTATAACCGTATAAAAGCCAAATTTTTGACATTCCAATGGAAAACCAAAATCTTGAACGCACGCTTTGTACACTTTCACAACATTTATAAAACAAAAACGTGCCAAAGTAAGAGAGAGAGAGACCCAGAAACGAAAGGAGCAAACAACAAAAATTCAAAATTTTATCTTCTCATTTTCAGGAAAAAAAAAAAAAAACCACATCTTAAACGCTGAGTTAAATGCTTTAAAAACATTATGAGACAAACCTATAGTACAAAAGAATTAAGCACTCAACAGGTACAAGAAGCAACACAGCCAAAGTTACACACAAAAATTTAACAAACACTCAAAATTCAAACTCAAAACGATTTCTGAACACTGAAACCATCATTTTAACAAGATTTCTAAAAAAAAAAAAACCATGTGCCAAAATAAAAACATTCACCACAATGAGTCAATGACCACTACAAAGGATCAAAACAGAAACAAAATGAGACTTCCTAGCCATCATAGAGCAAAGATCTGACATACCCAGAAAATCCAACAGCCCCCTGAAGATGAAACAAAGTCAGACAAACCAATCCAAGGCCTCAAACTCCTCTATGGCCATGATTGATTGCTCACTCTGTTCCTCTCTGTCTCTGTCTCTCTCTCCCTCCCTCTCTCCAAGTAACTCTATGTTTTTTTGCTATTTTTATCCTCTTCTATTTCTACTCACTATTCTATATTTTTCTCTCTCTCTAAAAACGACACCATTCTTAAAAAAAGCAAAAATGACAGAAAGGATAGGTTTAAAGGGCGCCTTGTCTTTAGTTCAAATCAACACACATGAATCTATACCCCACAGTATTATACAAACCCTTCAAAATAAAATTAAAACATATTTTTGTCTTGAAAAATTTGAACATACTTACTTATTATGGTCACTCTCCTTTCTTTTTTTTATAAAATAAAACAAAATATTAAAATGTGTTTCTTTGTTTCTAAGAAGATTACAGTTTGTACTTCTTGTTGTTACAGAAAATTGCGGGGAACGTGGCTGATTCCGAAACTATCCTTAGTCAAGCTTGTAGAAAAAGTCAAATTCAGTTTCTGGGCTGGCTTTACTATCTCTATCTGAACATTTGGTTCAATATGAGGTGCTACAGTCACACGTACCCTTTTTATCTAAAAAATTAAAAAAAAAAATTAATATATATGGTAATTTTCTTTGATGTGCATGCTATGGTCCACATGTCATTATATGGGCCTACTTAAGATTAAGTTTAGTGAAGTGTGGAGCCCACGTAAGATGAGAATGAGTGGTGGTGATTTTAGCTTGGAGTTCACAATTTGGGGGCAGGCTAGGGTAGCAAAATCTATCTGAAGACTTTGCATGGATGCCACGTGAGAGTTTGACAGCGAATTTCACAGACTCTGTTTGTTTGTTTTCAGGTGCTTGCAATGCTGTCCACGGATAAGTAGTGAATCGAATCATAATTTGCTACTGCTGCTATTTTTTTCTATCAAATTTCTGATTTTAGATGGGTCCCACCTCATCCATATACTCTTATCCTATCTGCCTTATTGTGGACCCCAGTTTAAAAGGCTTCGTTAACTTCTCTCTCCGTGGTTGGTGGTTAACATGATTTTTGGATTTTTTTTTTTTTTTTTTTCATCAATTATAATTCTTAAGGATCAATAATTCAACCAAAAAAAAAATTGATAAATAGTTTTTTCAGTTAGTTGATAATTGGATAGTTACAGTATCGAATACGAATAAAAGGATTTGAATCATAATTATCCTTGTAAAGGAAAACATACAATATTATTAAATTATTTTTTATAAATAATAAAGAGTAATGTTAGAGATACAACTAATTTTACAATCAAATGCTTATAAACTGATATGATGCTGACATGAAAAAATGTGAGAAAATTTTAGATAGCAACTTCATAGTTACATGATGAAGTGGTTATGAAGTTATGCTTCCTCTCTCTTATCATATGCGTTAGTAACATACAAGATGGAAAATACACAATACAAAATATATATCCAATTCATTCTGTTTAAGATTTTAAAGAATGTAGTAAAAATACTCCATAAAAAATGAAGAAAACGTAAATAAATGTACTTATGGATATAGTACGAATTCAAATGAAAATTTAGGGATTAGAAAAATATATATGTTAAGTTATTTCTTATACTATATTCCAATTTAGTACCAAACTTGTACTATCTTAATATAATTTTATAAGATGTTTTTTAAAAAAAAACTAATTAAGCATTTAATATATTTAGTTTTATTTTTCAATTTTAGTTGTGTTTTCAAGAAAAATAAATAATAAATAATGAGGAAACTGATGTTTAATATTCCTTCATTCACTTACTTACCCTAATATATATATATATATATATATATATAAAGATAAAAAAAAATTATAAAAAAAAAAAAATCAACATTAATATGAAAATGTAGATTTTCATATTTAATATAAATAGTAAAACATGGAACTAAAAATATTGATTTTGACAATTCTATTATCGTATATAATTATACACCTTAACAAAATAAACAATTATATTTTTTATAGAAGTATTGAAAATAAGTCAAGTTGAAGTATTTTTGTACAAGTATAATATGGGAAATGTTTGATACGTGTTTTATATGTTTAATTATAGAAACATGTATTTTTTACAGTATTTTTGTTTTTTTACGGTAAATGAGAGTTTTTAAAATAATAATAATAATAATAATACGTATGTACATGTAATATACAATATAATGCACACATTTTACTAACTAGAAATACTTTCTTTAACATATTTTTTTTTAGGTTTAATAGATTCTCAAATATAAAAGTTTAATTTCTCCTTTTCTTTTTTCCTATTTTATGTATGAGTATGAAAATGTAATTTTTCAACTCTTGACACAAATATTTTGTACCATGTCAGAAGTAACTCAAAACACTAGAACTAAATTATTATATGATAGACTTTCGTTACTAAATCAATTATCAAGAAAAAGAAATTATTCAATTTATTATAAAATAAAAAGCAAAAAGCAATTAGCTAAACTTGAAAAGATCGTTACTTCTAATCCAAAGTTTTTCCTAGTTTTATTTTTATTTTTATTTTTTGATAATTTGATAGTTGATGAAAAGGGAATCCTAGGTGTCTTCTTTGAAAAAAGTTAGAAGGTGTCAATTGAGTTACAAGGCTCTTGGCATAAATATATTGGCTTAAATACAATGTTGGTCCCTAAAGTTTATTCACTAAACGCTATTGGTCCTTGAAGTTTGAAATGAACGTTATTGGTCCCTAAAGTTTAAAAAATGATCACTATTGATCCCTACATCCAACTCCATTAGTTTTTTTTCCTATGTGGCTAACGGAAAGATGATGTAATATTTTTTTAAATTACGTGGCATATTATTTTTTTAATTACAAAATGGCACATAAGCCAAATAATCTAGATCCATAGAAAACCCAATACTTGACCCGTCCCAAAATGCATTTTACCTACAATCCAAATCATCTTACCGTGAAACCCCCTACCTCCTGAACACTTCTACCAGCGACTTCAAGCTCCTCCATTTCCAGCGACACCCACACCCAGCATATTTTGGTCATTGTAAAGGTTTCAAGAGTATTTTTTGTCATTTTTGTGTTTTTGGGGGTATTTTGGTTATTTTGGTGTTTCCAAGGTATTTTGGATGTTTCGGGCTTATTTTGGTGGTTTTATGGGTATTGTGGTGATTTTGGGATTGATGGGTTAGTATACTCAATATTTTCCGAAAATTGGTTTACAGACAAAATTTCTGTAAACCATTTTACGGTTGAGGGAAGCAAAATTTTATGATCAAAGTGAGTTATTTTCCGTTGACCAAATTTTCAGGTGTGGCCAAACACCTAAAAATAAATTATTTTCCGGAAAATATTTTACGACGAAACAAACACACCCTAAATGTAGTGGTGAAAAAGCACTAATTTAGAGAAGTTGGTTTCCCCACAGGAGTGTAAGAGTCTCCACTGCATGCTCATTAGTTTTAGGAATATTTGAACATTTAAAGCAATAATTCATAAAAATATATAACTAAATTTATTTAAATAAAGACTCCTCATTTTTCCCCCCAAAAAAAAAAAAATTCTTTTAAATTTTGAATTTAAAGAGTTGAGAATATAATAATACATGTGTGTGTGTTATATTATAGATCTCCTCTATTTTTTTTTTTTTAATGACTCTAGGTGTCCGGAACATGTTGCGCGCACCTCGACTAATCTCAGAGGGACATATAATACCCTACTAGCCATGTGTACCGCGATAGGCGCAATGTGTTTCCTTAGGTAGGTGGCTTTAAGGGGACTCGAACTAATGACCATTGAAGAGCCTACCCGAGGCTGGACGAGTTGAGCTACCCCTCAGGGTTAGTTTGCCCCCTTTAAATAAAAGTTTTGTCTCCACCACTAGATGGGGATCAAGTGAGGAGATAAAGGGGACACTACTGTGCTATTGCCGTGTTTGAACCCGGAATATCCAAATTAGGAAACATTATAAGGTCCCAGTTGAGTTACAAGGTTCTTGACGTTTAAATTTAGTCTTCTAAATTTGGTTTTGTTTCAATTCACTTTTTGTTTGGTTATACTTCAGTTTAGTTCTCTAAGTTTTGACCGAGACTGTTTCAATTTAGTATTCTAAATTTGGTTTTGTTTCAATTCACATTTTCGGTCAAGTTCAATTCAGTTAGGTTGATTTTTTTTATTTTATGTTTTTTTTTATATTAAAAACGTCCTGAAAAAATTATTACAAAATATTTTTTTCTTGAAAAAAAAAAAGGCTCAATTAGTATGATCACAAGGGGACTGGCTTAAAAATCGTTGGAACATTGTATCTATAACAAACAAATTGACAATCAAATGAAGACACAAGTTTATTTATTCTCTTAATATTCATATTTATACCATACCACCCAAACTAACATATTCCAAATACGTTGAAGTCACTTAAAACCAGATACAATTTCATATACCCTTAATTAATTGTATGTTACATCCTATTGACTATAAGTCTAAATAAGGAAAGGAATACGAGGGATGGCGATTAAATACAAATCATTCATTCTCTTACAGGTTGATCCAAAATTCTCAGTCATGTCAAGTTCTTCTGGCTTGATTTCATTTGGTAGTTTCCAATCAAAGTGGTAGAGCAATTGAGAAAGTGCAAGTTCAATAATTGCAATACCAAATGCTGTGCCTGGACACATCCTCCTTCCAGCCCCAAATGGAAGGTATTCAAAGTCAGTCCCTTTAAAATCAACAGAAGAACCACGGAACCTCTCTGGTTGAAAGCATTCAGCATTGACCCAATATTCTGGATCTCTCCCTATTGCCCACACATTAACAAGGATTTTGGTTTTAGTAGGTATTTCATATCCATTGATTTCACATCTTTCCCTACATTCTCTTGGGATTAAGGTGTTATGACCCGGATAAAGTAGAAGGAAGATAAAAGTAGAGGATAAACTTTATTAAGAGATAGCCATATAAATCTCTATTTTCTAGGAGATTAGACGATATCTATTGTTATTTGAATTAATTAGGAATAGTTTTAGATTAGTTGTTATCTACAATTGTTATTATCTAGTTAGAGTTTAAGTTAGTTATTATCACTATATTTAAGGAGTGAAATAGTTATCAGTTATATTTAGTCACTATATTAAGGAGTGGAATTTATTAATGAGGTAATCAAAAAATAAAACCCAAATTCAGTTTCTCTCTTACGTTCAGGAGATTAGTCATCTTGAATTCGACTAAGTTATCTTTATTTTCTTTATTAAAAATCCGGATCATTACATAAGGTTGCAAGAGGATGTAATCGTAAAGTTTCTTTGATGACTGATTTCACATAATCTAATTTCAAGATGTCTGTATCTTCAATTTTCCTCTTTCCTTCAAAGACCTTGCGCACTTCAGCTTGTGCTTTCTCCATTACCTTTGGGTTTCTTAGCAACTCTGACATTGCCCATTCTAAGGTTGTTTCTGAAGTCTCGCCCCCTGCAAGGTACATGTCCTGCAAAAGATTTGAACCAAATTTAAGATCATCAATCATCTCAATTTTATTAATTATATTGGTAAATAGATCTTATTAGTATTGCAAAAGTGTGTTTCCATACCGAAGTGACAGCTTTGATGTGCTTGGTTGTGATCTCAAATTTGAGCTCGCTTGACTCCTGAAGTTTTAGAAGCACATCAAAAAGATCTTCCTTGCATGACGAGTCATTGATGGTCCTATTGGTTATCATATTCATCTTATGATCATCAATTATATCCTGAAGAATGTTAACCATCTTTTGGTGTACTCTCTCCAAGGCAGTCTTCATCCCATTAATTACAGCAATAAATTTAAGTGAAGGGAACAAATCTGGCACGTTAAAACCTGAGCTAAGCATAATTATCTCCTTAACCAGAAATATGAACTCATCTTGTTCTTTGCACTTTCTCCAAATGCTGCCCTAGAAGTTACACTATTTGTCATGGAGAATAAAAGCTTGCTAAGATTGATGGGAAGTCCATTGGATGAAGAAATAGTTTCGATAAGATTCCATACCTCTTCTTCTCTTATTGATCTAAATGAACGGACGCGCTGAGCAGTTAGGAGTTCCAACACACAAATTTTTCTCATTTGTCTCCAGCTATCACCATAGGGAGAGCCAAGAATACCTGAATTTGTATGAGAGAAATTCACTCACAAAAAAGTTAGGCCTTTGTGCAAAACTGAGTTCATGTGTTTTCAACACCTCTCTAGCTGCTTCTGGTGATGAAATGATCACAGCCAAAACCTCACCCAACTTAAGCTGCAAAACAGGTCCATGTTTCTCTGCCAAAACTCTCAAGGAAGAATGAGGTAGTGAGCCTGAGCCAATCAACTGATGCAAGTTCCCTATAAGAGGAAGCTTCCACGGCCCTGGCGGCAACTTCAGGTTGGCACCTCCAGCTTTGTATCTCTTCCAATAACTCACCAATATCAAAAGGAAGAAGAAACAAGTAAGGAGTGGTAGAAAAGATGGCAACTAGGAAATTATGGACATTGGAGAAGCCCTTCCAATATGCCACTAGTATCAAAAACTTCCGATTCTTAAAACAAAAATTGTGAAGGCTAGATAGGCTTCTGGTGTAAAAGTACTTGTTTTGCAGAAATATCATTCACAGAAAAGAAGTTTGGAAGCACCTAATAATATCATCCCTGTTATGAATGGTTGCCAGTGAATGATTGCTGTGAATGGTTGTCAGTGCTGATTGCCGACAAATGAATTATTGAGTTAACCACCTAGCATTGCTATATATATAGCTACTCCTCTTTATACAAAGTGAGACAGAGAAAAGGCAGGGAGATTAGATTTCCGTCTCTGGTGTGGATGGCCACCTAATAAAAAAATTCTATAAGAGTTTCTCTTTTTCATTTCTTTTGCTATCTCTTTTATTTTATAATACGTTATCAACACGAAACTCTAACCAAATTCTAAGAAAGGAGTTGTTCTCATTTTATCTCCAATCCACTATAAGTTTTATTCTTAAGAATTAATAATTTTATTATCTCATCATATTGATCTATTGTCTATAAATTTTATGTTTATGGATTATAAAATCCTATGGGTTTTATAGAAAAGATATTATATCTAATGATATTATCAAATATGATCAATTATAAATTATGTAATCTCATTATACTTATGTGAGATATGTTTATTAATTTTGTATACATATCTATTAATTATTTGTGACATGTATTTTTATCTTAAGTTTATTAAGATGACAACCACGCATCCCAACAAGATTGTGTAAAAGTAAGGATTTTTATTCGTCATCATTTATATGATGGATGAAAAGAACTGAATACCTTATAATAAGGGATCTCCTAATTTTATGAAATGATTTAAGAGAGAGGTATAGATGCATCAGAAACTGCACCTTACAAAAACTCCTTATAGATATGGATGCACCAGAAGCTGCACCTTACAAGAACTCATTATAAATGGATGCACTTGAAGTTTCAAAATTATAAAAGTGCAAGTGAATACAGCTTTACACTTGATGCACCTGAAGTTGCAAAATTTTAAAAGGTGTAAGTGAGTCAAATTCTGCACTTTCTAAATCAGCTCACAATTAAATTATGTGAGGGAAAATCTCTGAAGAAGACATGTTGTAAAAGGAAAAATCATATATTATATATCATGTCTCAAAAGTGCACCTGAAGTAGCAATATCAAGAACGTAAGTTCAAGAAGAACTCTGAACTAATATTGCCTTCTATTGGTTAAACAAAATAATAAGATTTTGCTAAAAATCCACAAGTTCTATCCAACCAGTTATATATCATTCCCTGAAGTGAATGAAACCTCATTTGATAATTAAAGGGTTCGTGGACATACAGAAGTGGTATGAACAAAATCAAGAAGGATGTACTCAAATATTCTCTCAAAATGGATATTACACCTTACCACCTGAAATAAAATTATTAACAATAAATTTTGTTGATCCAGAAGATCAGACTGGTCCAGAAGATCAAATGAGTTATTTTGATATCCTAAATAAAATGGATGTCACTCATTTGATTTCTTCTAGGATACAAATGGATAATTAATAATTTGATTGAATATCCATACCAATTAACATATTCTTCTTGATCATATTATCACATTTAGTTATATTTAAAGAATCTCATTAAATTGCATATATTAAGATTTAATACCATCTTCTTAAAGATTAAGTGCAAAAAATGGGCATGTTGTACTTGAATTTGTTAAGTACATCAATAGGCTGACATACTCATGAAACTTCTCCAAGAGAATCATTCCTATACAATTCATAGAGAACTCGGTATGAGTAAAGTAATCCGATTCAATTAATTCTCTTGGGAAAGATTTTATATTAATCCATTTAATTTTGAACACTAGATTGTATGTCCAGCTATATGTATGTATGTGTATGTCCATGCATGAAAGGTGAAATAAGCTCATCATTAACAAACATGATTTTATTAGGAAATGAGGCCACTGCATTTTTTTTTAAGGAATTGGGCGAGAAGCCAATTCTTTCATCTAAACCAGTAGCTTCTCGTACTGCTTTTGAAACTCGGTTGTAGTCTTACCCTGTTCTGTGGATCGTGCTATTTAATCATTAGCATAAGAATCCACGAGATTCTTCAACCCTTTATTTTCTTGTTTAAGCTCCCCTACTTTCTTCTTGTTGTTTTTAAGCAACCGCTGCAGAATGGTAACTTGGGAGCGCAGTGCTCAAACTTCATGATTTCTAACATGCAGATGTCGTCCCATGTTAGAAACAGAGGCAACACACTGAATAATGAGTGCCATTGAGTCATTAATGGTTTGAGGATCTGTCCTTCCAGCCAATACTCTTCCATCCTCCGGAGTGAGGAGACCCGCAACTACTGTCGTTGCAATTGTACCACTTAGCATCACGGAATCAATTACCATGACAGGGCTGTTCAAGGATAGGAAGTATGGATGCCAGACCTCTGGCGCTGCGCTAGGCACAACATTTAGATTAATTGCATCATGGTTGCTTTGAGAAGAGGAAGCCATCCTAGAAAATCTAATGAGAAATTAAGATAAAATTTTGAAAATGATGAATGAAGTTTGTCAAAAACCAAAGTGTGATAAATAAACTTCAGTGCGATTACCTGTCATTCGATTATCGAGACACCTTTTTCTCAAATTTTCAATGTTTGTTGAAATTCGAGATTTAATGTAGATGCGTCGATAAGATTTTCTTTTTGAAAAAACAGCTATCATTTTTCAAACTTCCTGAATCATCGGTGTCTCTGGCGTGTGTGATTGGATAAGCCAGACACGTAGTGCCTTCTGAACCGTTCACTCACCCGCGTGTCTATCCTATAAATTCACTTCTCTTCTCCATTGCATATCACACCTCTCAGATCTTACTCTCTCATCAATTCTTCTTATTATACTCTAAAAGGATGCAGCATCACAAACTGATTCATAAAATCAACAATTTAGTGTTCTCAGACAAAAGCAAGATTATTTTTTATCAAATTCCTACGAAACAATATTATATTTGATCATGCTTCTTAGGTGAAGTATCTTTTTCATCCTCCAAGTCAATGAAAAGATTTCTGGCATACACTCTTAATACTCCTGTGACTTTATATGACAGAAGAGAGAAAGCTACTTGTATATGGATGTCCACCCATATCCTTTCCTAATTGCTTAATTAATCTGCACTTCAGGAACACGGCAAGAGACATCATATCTCAAATTGATCTAATTTCCTTATTGTAATAATGGTAATGATTGTATCTTGATAATATGTTTACATGTTTCGAATTTATGCACTTGGTTTATTATATTTTGATATGAATTTCATTGTATACAATCATGATAATTTTGAAATAGTCTCCCCACTATTAGGGGGAGAAAACTCGTTGCCAAAAGCATGACAAAACTATCTTATCTTGATCCTTACACAAATCAATGTGAACTGTAAGTTCAAAGAATTATTTGTTTGTAAGGTATTGCAAATCAATTATTACATGTGTTCACTGACAATAAGAAAATTTGGAATCCCATTTTCTAGCTACTAATACCCCAGTAGGGATTGAACTCCCTGAAGGTAAATTAATTAATATAGCAGTAAGTGTATCTAAGACACGCTTAAAGCATGAAAGATTTGTCAGTGCTAAAGATAAGATTTCCCAAAAGATGAAAATACAAGAAAAGCAAGTCGCAGCCTCTGAAGAGGTTATACCCTTGAAACAGGCAACAAGGTAATTAATCTATCCAAAATTGTGCATAATATCTCCTGAAAATATACCTCTAGAAGAGGAAACTCCTGAAGAATTATCCCCTGAAGTGGAATCTCCTGAAGAGAAAAGGTACCTGAAATTACGAGATCTTGATACATTATTTAAATACAAGAGAAATATCGGAAAAAAATAAATTTGTTGTCGAAAATATATTTGCTCTTAACATTACCAAAAGTAATGATGGTGAATTTGAACCACAAACCGTCGAAAAATGTCGACGTAGAAATGATTGGCCAATGTGGAATTCAAATAGAGCTAAACCCATGAGTAAAATATGAAATATTTGGACCTGTAGTCCATACACCTAAAGGTGTAATGTCTGTTTAAATACAAGTGGGTATTTGAAAGAAAATTTAATGAAATTATGAAGTACAAAATACGACTTATGTAATAATACGACTTATGTAATAATGTTTCTTGCAGAAATCTAGTATAATTATAAAGAAATATATGCTCCTGTAATGGATACAATTTCATTCAGAATTTTGATTAGCTTGGCAGTTACAAGAAAGATTGGATATCCGCATATCTATATGAATTATTGAACGTCCCTGAAGGATATGAAATGCCTGAAGCATATAATTTAAAATCCCTGAAGGATATGGAATGCATGAAGCATAAAATTTAAAATCCTTGAAGGATATAAAATGCCTGAAGCATATATTCTACCAAGTAACAAAAATTCTTATATGGTTTAAAGCAATCTGGGTGCATGTGGTACAATTGTCTTAGCAAATATTTATTTAAAGAAAGATTTAAGAAAAATCCATATTTGTCCATGCATTAAGGAATGAGAATCCCGATTTGCTACTATTGCGGTATATGTTGTGGAAACTCTTGAAGAATTCACAAAACCACTAATCATTTAAAGAATGAGCTTGAGGTAAAAAATCTATGTAAAACAAAAATTTTGTCTTGACTTGCATGTTGAACAATTTCCAAATGGAATTTTTGTTCACCAGTCAATATACACAGAGGAAGTCCTGAAACACTTTCATATGAATAAAACTTATCCTTTAAATACTCCAATGGTTGATTGGTCACTTGATGTTAAGAAGGACCATTTTCACCCTCAAGAAGAGGATGAAGAAATTCTTGGTCTTGAAGTACCATATATTAGTGCAATTGATACTTTGATGTATTTTGCAAATTGCACTTGGACTTATAAATCAAATCCACAGTTAATGGGAAATACAAACGCATGATCTCTTTCTGATCCATACCAATGACGATCAGAAATAGAATACTATTCACTTGTGACAACACTGCTATTGCATGAAGATTTATCAAGCGAACAAAGATGTAGCAATTCATGAAACAAGCACATCTCACCTAATATTCTTTTATACATATAAGCTCCAGAAGAGTGGTGATATTGATGTCAAGTAGATACGATCAAGTGACAACTTAGCCAACTACAACAATCAAGAAGATTGTTCATAATATTGGCATGCATCAAGGATCTTTTCATTGACAATTGAAGATCTATGTACTCATGAGGGGGAGTAAATACTATGAAGGATATGTGCTGATTGTAGTCTTTTTCCTTCACTAAGGTTTTTTCTCATTGGATTTTCCTTTGCAAGGTTTTAATGAGGCAATCCAAAGGCACTTAAAGGTTCACAAGAATACTATATTTTTTTTCCTTTGCCATTGGTTTTTATCCCACTGGGTTTTTACTTGGCAAGATTTAAACAAGACATATTCTTTGTGAATGGTCATCCAAGGGAGAGTGTTATAAATGGTTGCCAGCTATGAATGGTTGCCAGTGAATGATTGTTGTGAATGGTTGCCAGTGCTGATTGCCGACAAATGAATTATTGAGTTAACTACCTTAGCATTGCTATATATATAGCTGCTCCTCTTTGTACAAAGTGAGATAGAGAAGAGAAAGAGAGATTAGTGAGATAGAGAATTCTAGAAATTCCTCTCTGGTGTGGTTGACCACCTAATAAGAAAGTTCTCATAAGAGTTTATCTTCTTCATTTCTCTTGCTATCTCTTTTATTTTATAACAATCCCATAATTATTAGCATTTTGAAGGTGATTTCATATCATATAACGTGGAAGTCACAAACAAGAAATTTCATATAAGATATTATTCCACTCTCTTTGGTGGCCTTTTTGTAGCTCACCTACCGACAGACTTCTTCCCACGTCATGCGATCAAAAAAGGATTTTATGTTTCCAGTGTATATGTCTTTCCTCTCCCACTTGCTTGTGAGAGGAAAGACATATACACCGGACATACAAGATAATTGCTCCATGTGGTCTCCTTCTGACTCATGATATTAATCTTAAAACTATTTTTGCTATAATTAATTTTATACATTAAATAACAAGTTACTACCCTCTAATCAGTCTCATTGATTTTGAAACCTATACAAAAATCAATCTGACCTGATAAATATTAGAAATTCAATGTAATTTTTTTTTTTAATAAGTTTTTTGTTGTTGCATTTTTAATATTTTAAGCCGTTCAAGGGCCAAAAAGAAAATCATTTTAAAGCATCAAACTTTGTTAAACCAAGAAGTCGGATTTATATTAAAGCAATAAATAAACTAAGTGGATGCTTTTGCTGCAAGTCTGAGGTCTTGTAAAAGAACCTTTCAAACGCTCAATCCCCCTAAGAATCCTCTGACTAAATCCCTTTCCACCCCCTCGGACAAATGTGACCAAACCACCCGCAAAACCAAGTTTGGTAAATAGCCAATTGCCTATGGTTACACTTAACCAAATGATCACCCCAGCCGCAAATTTGCCATGGTATTAGGCACCAAGGAGATTTGAGAGTAGTTAAAATGATTGTGAGCAAGATTAAGCCTTTGGAGATGAACAAGATGGAAAAGGTTGGTGCTGGAGCTAATAGAACCGTAGAGACAGCTGCTATTGAGTTCAAGGCCAACCACATGACCCTTGACCTCATCAGTCATCACACTCTACCCCATCCTATGAGCAGCAGTCATTGTTGTCTTCTTCTAATGTCCAGCCCAGGATGCAACCTTGGGATAAGCCCAGGGATCAAAGGGAAGTAGACTTGTTGATGACAAAGCTTTCCTTAAATTGCAACAACTTAGACCTTTCGTGACCACGGCAAAGAGGCTGCACAGAAGAAAACGAGTGAGTGGCTATGAGATGAAAAGTTGAGAGAAAAGAAAGCAAGTACACAAACTTAAAAAGGTTAGGATTTAATTGCAACAAATCTGAGGCTTAAAATATGTCAGCTCATTTAAAAAAAGCTAATAACTTAACATAACTCAAATAACAAAGTTAATCGCTGTTTAGGAGAAGTAAACGTTAACGTTAGGTCCAATAACAAAAAAAAAAAAATTGGCCAACGTAAATTCTTAATGTTAGTTCAACAATGTAATGACAATTTGACACTGTCTGTGCCTACACCTTCGGTGTTCTATTTTGTAGAGGTTAGTCATGTGAGTTTCTGAGTAAACATTATTAGTAGTGAGTTTTAAATTTTATTATTGTTAGCATATATATATATATATAACTTTGTTATTATACTAGTCTAGGGTTTCCTAGGATTTCCTATGTATTTACTATACTGTCCTTAGTTTAGACCTATATATATTTTCTTAGTTATATATGTTTATTCAGAATATTCAATACACACAAATTATTCTTTGTTTGTTTGTGTCTTTCTATCTCAAGTTAACATGGTATCAGAGCTTTTCTTTCTTTTCATTTTTTTTTTTTAAAACAGTAGCTACGGTTGACGTCAGCAATAGATAGGGCTGACGTCAGCAGCTCACAGAACAGGTCGCAGGTCATGGCGCGCTTCACGGGTCAGGGTGGGTGGGTCGGGTGATCGGGTCAGGGCTGGCGGGTCTGAAATGATTTTTTTTGCCGTGATCATAGTTGCCCACGTCTTCCCTTTACTATTGTCTTCAACAGCTAAGCGGGTTGGAGGGATTTTGTTCTTTGTTTTTGTGAGATTGAAGACTGATAAGGGAGGAGAATATTTTTACAAATATGGAGCTGATTTTGTGAGGGAGCTGATTGTGCGAGAAGAGTCCAGAAGCATGACAACATGTTCCGATTTTGTGTAATGGTGTACACTGTACACCAGCTGTAATGCATTTTAAAATTTTGAACCTTTTAGTCATGTGAGTTTCTGAGTAAACATTAATAGTAGTGAGTTTTAACTTTTATTATACTAAGGGGATGGAATAAGCATGAGGTTACATTGTGGGAGAATAAGCATCCTAGTTTTGAATATAGTAATGATCCTTAATACATTGTTGAACCAGGTTGACATTGAACTCCCAGAAGAATTACCCATAATAGAAGCACACAGCATCATCAAGATATTGCGGGCTCATGCAGATCAGGTTGTTGATGACAAGCATCAGGGGACTACTGTTGATGATGCTGCAGATAAAGACCAAGTTGTCAAGCTGTTGCTGCTATTGCGGATTAGGAAAGATTGGAGTCCTTAGTTGGATTAGAGTTATCAAAAAAGAATCCCTATTTTGTAGGAAAGCTAGTAGATTATTTCAAGTTGCATGGGTAATATCCACTAGTTATTTAGTTGGTTGTAACACTTAGCAAGGGTTGTATTTAAAGAGTGAAGCCTGAAATAAAGAGGTAAGCAGAAAGATTTTAAAAATAAAAAGAGGTAACCAGAAAATTAAACCCAACTGATTCCTTAATTCTCATTCTAGGAGGCTAGTCACCTCTCTTATTGTTTCCAAATCATGAACTCAGTCTCCAAAGCTACGGTTATTTCTTAGGGGGTGTAATTTGAGGGACTAAAATGATAACTGACCAAATTTTAGGGGGTGTAATTTGATTTTTCTTTTCCTAATTTTTTTAATACATTATCAGCAACTTTAACCCCGTTGGACTGATAATGACCAATTTGACAATTACACAAATTTAAGGGATTAAAATGACAAATGAAACTTAAGAAAATAAAATAACAACTAACCAAACTTAGGGATGTAATTTGAATTTTTTTCCTATTATATTTTAAAGAACTATTCTTTAACAATATGGAACTTTTAAATCCAAGGGTCTTGTAACTCAACTGAAACCTCCTAGTATTTAGGATGGAAACATCTAGGATTCAAATATCCCCATCCAAACTATTGAATGATCGGGAGAAAAAAAATTGTACTTTACAAATTATTTAGCATTTAATTTTTTTCAATATCTGTTTCTTAAGATGTGGCTTCTATGTTTTGTTGACCCTTAAAAAAAAATAAATTAAATAAAATAAAAAAAAAATAAAAAAATCCTTTTTTCTCTTCTTCTTTTTGGAACCAGTTATCACAATTGCCCCCACATATAGGAATTCTTCTAAATTCATCCCAAAATCAACAAACTCAATACACTTTTGTTGCGCAAATTTAATGCCACAATTTCTTATTATCTATACAAATTTTCTTACTCATCCATCATAATATAAGAACTATTAAATTAGGGGATATGTAACTCCGGTCTAAGTTGTTATTTAAATTCCTTCCATAAAAACAAAACAAAATAAAAGATTAATTTTTATTCTTTCAAATTCTTCAATATTGACTAATCTCAAATAAATAAAGAAGCTAAAAGAATCTCTAAAAATTATAAATGAAAAAAATAAAAATATCAATCTCAAGGTTCACCATAAATCACTAAACTTTGACATTCATTTAATCTATATCTCCAAATTAAGTAAGGTCTCCATTATTTTATATGTTCAAAACTATTTTACAATATAAGTATGTATTTTTCCCTCCACAACACTCTTAACAAAAAAAAAAATCCAATGTATCCTTATATTGCCAAATAAGCACTAATCTAGTCCGTGTGATATGCCTTTAATCAGCTATATAAACTATCTTTTAAAATTAAACTAAACTTAAATCACTTCTAACTTCTAGATAGTCATATAAAACGATACTTGGACTTAACTTATTAAACAAATCGAGCTCCTCATAATTATGCTACCAGATATAAAATTATAGTCTCAAAGCGTACATTGGCTACAAAGGATAATGTCCATAAATGATAAACCATGTGAAACCTTTTATGAACATGAATTTTTTTAGATCAACTAAATAAAAGAGCCCAAATTTCACCTTAATGGAAAGTAGCCTGACAAGCTCAATCTTATAATACTACTATATAACTTCATAAGTTCTAAAAATTTATCAGGACCTAAAGTGTTACAATTGAATATACTAATATACCTATAATTTCAAGAAAAAAAATATTTTTCAACCTTCTTTCATCAATATTGGAGGTGGGGAAATTAGGATATGAAATAGGCCCATAAAAAGAATAGCCCATACCAGAAGTTGAGACATAAAGCTCGGTCCAAGCCCATACCAGAAGTTGAGACATAAAGGTCGGCCCAAGCCCATACCAGAAGTTGAGACATAAAGCTCGGCCCAAGCCCATATCAGAGGTCAAAACGTAAAGCTCGGCCCAAGCCCATATTAGAAGATTGAGATGATGTTTAAAGAATAACAAGAGACAAATAGAATGTTGTACTTTTTTTTAGAAGTTTTGTACTTTTTTGTGTAAAGGACTGTCCCACATTGAGAAGAGGGAACAGAACACGAAGCACGATGTAATATAAAGTCAAAAGTAGTCATTAATGAAAAAGGATCTTTTTTCTGGAAAGTCTGACAAAAGTACTTTTTACTACTTTAAGAAATTAATTGTAGCTCAAAAACTTACCCACTACAATTGGCGCCATCTGTGGGAAGTACTTTCGAAGATAGAAAATTCCAGAAAGAATGAATAGCCACATAGAAAAAGTTACCGTATACTCAGGTCGAGGGAAGAACCCGATGATAAATCCCGAAGGTGAGAAGCCCCTACTAGAGACCGATCTCTCCTCCAACAATGATAAGAGATGGTCCGAGGGTACACCTTCAGAAAAGGCACTCCGAAGGGTAATCGTTAGGTCGGAAATCAGGAACGAACAAAAGCCTGAACTGTCCCACCGATATCGTAGGCACTCTAAGCAGAACCGGAGAGCCAGAGTGATAGAACCGAGAAGTAGCAGCTCGACCAGTGACCGAACCTAGGACGAGAGAAACGAGGATACTGTGGAAGCACTAAAACAACAGGTCCATGAATTGAAAAAGAAATTAAAGAAAAACAAAAACTCCAGGAGATCACAGCACTCCAGCAGGCCAAAAACTAGAATTAGGCCCGAAAGATCCCTATCATCTGATAGTTCAAGTGCGTCGGTCGAAGAGACCGAGGAAGAAGAAAATTCGGATGGGAGAAATAAAGGGGGAAGAAGTTCGTATAAAGGATCAAGGGGCAATTGGTCCGAATCCCCCTCAATGGCTAGACAGCCATACAGGGAAAGGAGGGAACAGGAGACAGTTTGGAAAGCCCTCCACCAAATATCACACTCTCCTTTTTCGAAAGAGATAGAGGGAGCACGTCTGCCAGGAAAGTTTTCCCCCCCGAACTACGTGATGTATGACAGCAAGACCGATCCTATCGGACATATCAGCCATTTCAGACAAAGCATGGCGTTGCACCTCCGCAATGATGCCTTAATGTGCCGAATGTTTCCTTCAAGCCTGGGACCGATGTCCCTCAGATGGTTCAACCGTCTGCAACATTCCTCGATTCATTCGTGGGATGAATTGGCTGAGGCATTTGTCTCCCGGTTCATAACCAACAGCCGAAAACCAAAGGAGTTCGACTCCATGATGTCCATGAGAATGAAAGACTCGGAATCACTGAAGAATTATTCCTCAAGGTACTGGGAAGTGTACAACGAGGTAGATGGCGGAACAGAAGATATGGCCATTACAACCTTCAAACAGGGTTTAGACCCAGAATCCGAACTAAGACACAGCCTCTCCAAAAGACCGGCTAAAAATATGAGAGACCTCATGTCACAGATCCAACAATACGTACGGGTGGAAGAAGACCGAGCAAGAACAAGGGTAACATCTGCACAGAATCGACCCCCAAGAAAGATCGCCAATATGGAGCCAAAAAAAACCGAACTACCACCAAGAAATCCTACCCGGTTCCCACGACCAAGGGAATTGGGCAGAGTGTATACGGTTTTTAATATACCAATATACCAAATCCTAGCTGCAATAAAAAACGAACCATTTTTCATATGGCCGACTCCTCTGGGAGGCGATCCATCGAAGCGAGATCCTAACAAGTATTGTTCCTATCACCGAGAGAAGAGTCACATGACCAAAAGATGTTATTCACTGAAACAACATTTGGAAGAATTGGCCAAGGCGGGACATCTGCGTCGCTACATAGGGGGAGATCAAAGACAACGCTACCATGAAGGACCAACGGCCGTTCACAACGCCAAGCCCGCAGCCCGGGTTATAGAAATGATCCACACATCTCGGCCAAAAGGGCAGTCGTTCGATCGGCTGAGATCTGATTTGAAGAAAGCTCAACATCTTCGAGAGGTCTTTCAGGTTGCAGAAGGATCGGTAGTATCCAAGAAACCAAGAACAGACTTCCCGAACAATGAACAACTGATCTTCTTCTCGGATGAAGATTTAAGAGATGTGCAAACTCCACACGATGATCCATTAGTAGTCAAACTAAGGATTGGAGATTCAGACGTCAAGCGAGTATTGATAAACCAAGGCAGCTGTTCTGAGATAATGTACCCCGATTTGTTCCACGGGCTCGGACTCAAACAAACCGATCTCCAGCCCTATGATGCACCGCTGATCGGATTCTCAGGGGAAAGTATTCGGCCGATGGGCCAGATTACAATGACTGTTCACACAGGACCGATCAGCTTAGACACTGAATTCCTGGTAGTAGATGTACCGTCACCCTACACAGCAATTATGGGCCGAAGATGGCTACATAAATTAAAGGCCGTACCCTCCTCTCTTCACCAGAATATCCGCTTCCCAACGGATTTCGGTATAATGGAGATCAAAGGCGATCAAATGGCTTCCAAACAATGCGTTATGGCCGCCATCAAGCAAAATCCCCCAGGGGCAAAGCAGAAAGGGAAAAAAGTGGCGGAATGCTCTAAAGGCTTATAGCAGCTAGAGGGTGCCGAGGACACATGCACAGAGAACTCTAATGAAACATATGAACCCGGCGAAGAATTAGAGACAGTAACGTTTTCCTCTGATCCAGAGAAATATTTTAAGATCGGTCGGGATCTGAACCCTGACGACCGAACTAAACTGGTTAATTTTCTCACAAGCAACGTTGACGTGTTTGCCTGGGATCCATATGAAGTGCCGGGAGTAGATCCCGATTACATTCAACATCGACTGAATGTGGATCCTCACTCCAAACCAGTACAGCAGAAGTCAAGACGATCGGCCCCAGTGCATGCAGAAGCGGTACAGAAGGAAGTAGAAAGATTACTACAAGCAGGGGCAATAAGGGAGTTACATTACCCCACGTGGCTCTCTAACACTGTGGTTGTAAAGAAGAAAAACGGGAAGTGGAGGGTGTGCGTGGACTTCACTAACCTAAATCAAGCATGCCCAAAAGACCCGTTCCCTCTGCCGAAGATTGATCAATTGGTAGATGCAACAGCCGGACATGAACGAATGAGTTTTCTAGACGCATTTCAAGGATACCATCAAATCGCTTTATCACCAGAAGACCGTGAAAAGACTGCCTTCATCACTCCACTGGGAATTTATTGCTACAAGGTGATGCCGTTCGGTCTGAAGAACGCTGGCACTACATATCAACGAATGGTCACCAGAATGTTCAAGGATCAGATAGGAAAAACGATGGAAATTTACATCGATGACACGGTCGTGAAAAGTAAGTTGTCACAAAATCACTTGGAGGACTTGACAAAGACATTCCGGATATTGAGATTGCATAAGCTACGGTTGAACGCTTCGAAATGCGTATTTGGGGTCGGTTCTGGGAAATTCCTGGGTTTCATAGTGTCACATAGAGGTATTGAAGTAAACCCAGATCAAATCAAGGCCATCCAAGAGCTGAGAGCACCGCGAATTCACAAGGAAGTCCAACGATTAACAGGGATGACCGCGGCCTTAAATAGGTTCATATCCAGATCGGCCGATCGATGCCAACCTTTCTTCCAACTCCTGAAAAAATGTACTAACTTTAAGTGGGACGATGATTGTATATCGGCTTTTGAGGACCTAAAGAAATACCTCTCTTCCTCCTTACTCTTGTCGAACCCAACGCTAGGAGAACCTCTCTTTCTGTATTTGGCCGTGTCCGAACGAGCTGTAAGTGCCGTATTGATTCGAATTAAAGACACCATCCAATGTCCGGTGTACTATACAAGCAAGACCATGACGGAGGCAGAAACGCGTTATCCCCCCTAGAGAAGGTCGGCCTGGCTTTGATCACAGCAGCAAAGAAATTACCTCAGTATTTCCAAGCTCACACCATTTACGTGGTGACGCAATACCCGGTACAAGTCATGTTTCAGAAGGCCGACTTTACTGGTCGGATTTGGAAATGGGGGGCGAAGATTGGCACCCTAGACATAAAATATTTGCCAAGGACCGCCATAAAGGGGCAGATATTGGCCGATTTTGTTGCCGAGTTCACACCAACTACAGAACCAGAGGATTTAAACAAGACAACGTTCCAAGAAAATACTCCCGAAAACTCGGGCTGGTGGAAAATATATGTGGACGGGGCCTCCAACGCCAGGGGATCAGGAACCGGGGTTGTCATAATTACACCAGATGAAACGGTAATCGAACAATCCAATAATGAAGCCGAATATGAAGCGGTCCTGGCCGGATTGAATTCGGCAAAAACGCTGGGAGCCCAACAGCTGATTGTCCATTGCGATTCATTGCTGGTAACAAGTCAGATCAACGGGGAATATATGGCTCGAGATGAGCGCATGGCGGCCTACCTGTTGAAGGTTCATCAAACCATGACCAATTTCCAAACGGTCAGAGTCGAACAGATCGGCCGAAATATGAATAGTCACGCGGACGCATTGGCAACATTGGCATCTGTTCTCAACGCTGACTTCAAACGATTCATACCAATTGAGACCCTCGCAACTCCCAGCATTACCGTGCCTGCCTGCCACATCCACACCATTACGGTCGGTCCATGTTGGATGGATCCCTACGTCCATTACCTCAAAGAAGGTGTCCTACCAGAACAGAAAAAAGAAGCCGAGATTGTCAGAAGGAAAGCTGTGAGATTTTGGTTATCAAAAGACTCGAAACTCTACAGACGATCCTTTTCAGGACCCTATCTTTTGTGCGTCCATCTCGACATCGTTGAAGATTTACTATTCGAAATACATGAAGGCATCTGTGGAAGTCACACAGGGGGAAGATCTCTGGCACACCGAGCCCTTACCCAAGGATATTGGTGGCCCTACATGCAAAAGGATGCTGTGACTTACGTCAAAAAATGCGACAAATGTCAGAGGTTCTCGCATTCAGTCCACCAACCAGCCGCCGAACTCCTACCATTAGTAAGTCCATGGCCATTTGCACAATGGGGCATGGATTTGGTCGGTCCACTCCCTAGAGCAACGGGGAATCGACGTTGGCTTATCGTCGCTACGGATTATTTCACAAAGTGGGTTGAAGCCGAACCATTAGCAAACATCAGAGATAAAGATTCAATTAAATTCGTCTGGAAGAACATCATAACCAGGTTTGGAATACCTAAGACTATCATCTCCGATAATGGGACACAATTCAACAGTAAACCTTTCATGAAGTATTGCTCGGAACTTGGTATAAGAAACGTTTACAGTTCTCCGGCGTATCCTCAAAGCAATGGACAGGCCGAAGCCTCAAACAAAACCGTATTAGATGGGATCAAGAAGAGGCTGGAGGATGCTAAGGGAAGATGGGTAGAAGAATTACCTAATGTCCTATGGACCTTCAGAACCACGCCAAGGAGATCAACAGGAGAAACTCCATTCTCACTAGCATATGGCTCGGAAGCAGTCATCCCACTAGAGATCGGCCTTCCCACCCTCAGAACTTCAAAATGGGAACCAACGAGAAACAATCTGGCTCAGTCCCAAGCTCTAGACCTGCTAGAAGAAAGAAGAGAACAAGCAATGATCAGACTGGCCTCCTACCAACAACAATTGAAGAAAGGATACAATAAGAACGTACGACCAAGATCCTTCCAACAAGGTGACCTGGTCCTCAGAAAGGTTTTGGGTAACACTAAGAACCCCACTGATGGCAAGCTAGGACCCAATTGGGAAGGACCATACCGAGTCCGATCAGTAACCGGAGTAGGAGCTTATCATCTTGAGAACTTAAATTCCATACCCCTACCCCGGCCTTGGAATGTTAGCAATCTCCGGAAATATTTTCATTAGTCTTCTCCTTTTTTCTCCCTTCCTTCAAAAAGAGAGGAAAAAGGGGGGGATATATATATGGATTGATGTATATGAAGTAGTAGACTCCTGAATGTAATTGAGAATTCCTATCTACGATAAATGAGATAAGTCTAAGTGGACGTAGGCCCCTTTGGCCGAACCACGGTAAATCCGTTCTCATTTTTACAATTTTGTCACTATCTTTTTATTTCTCCACATACAACTTGACTTAGGCTTCGGTCAACCTAAGGGTTCCTAAGTGCTAAGGTCCAGAAAGACTGGCAAGTTAAAAAACCAACTTGACTTAGGCTTCGGTCAACCTAAGGGTTCCTAAGTGCTAAGGTCCAGAAAGACTGGCAAGTTAAAAAACCAACTTGACTTAGGCTTCGGTCAACCTAAGGGTTCCTAAGTGCTAAGGTCCAGAAAGACCAGTTAAAAAACCAACTTGAAGACTGGCAAGTTAAAAAACCAACTTGACTTAGGCTTCGGTCAACCCAAGGGTTCCTAAGTGCTAAGGTCCAGGAAGACTGGCAAGTTTAACAAACCAACTTGACTTAGGCTTCGGTCAACCCAAGGGTTCCTAAGTGCTAAGGTCCAGGAAGACTGGCAAGTTTAACAAACCAACTTGACTTAGGCTTCGGTCAACCCAAGGGTTCCTAAGTGCTAAGGTCCAGAAAGACTGGCAAGTTAAAAAACCAACTTGACTTAGGCTTCGGTCAACCCAAGGGTTCCTAAGTGCTAAGGTCCAGGAAGACTGGCAAGTCAAAAAACCAACTCGACTTAGGCTTCTCAACCTAGGTTCCTCGGTCAACCTAAGGGTTCCTAAGTGCAGAAAAGGTCCAGAAAGACTGGTAAGTTAAAAAACCAACTTGACTTGGGCTTCGGTCAACCTAAGGGTTACTAAGTGCTAAGGTCCAGAAAGACTGGCAAGTTAACAAACCAACTTGACTTAGGCTTCGGTCAACCCAAGGGTTCCTAAGTGCTAAGGTCCAGGAAGACTGGCAAGTTAAAAAACCAACTTGACTTAGGCTTCGGTCAACCTAAGGGTTCCTAAGTGCTAAGGTCCAGAAAGACTGGCAAGTTAAAAAACCAACTTGACTTGGGCTTCAGTCAACCTAAGGGTTACTAAGTGCTAAGGTCCAGAAAGACTGGCAAGTTAACAAACCAACTTGACTTAGGCTTCGGTCAACCTAAGGGTTCCTAAGTGCTAAGGTCCAGGAAGACTGGCAAGTTAAAAAACCAACTTGACTTGGGCTTCGGTCAACCTAAGGGTTCCTAAGTGCTAAGGTCCAGAAAGACTGACAAGTTAAAAAACCAACTTGACTTGGGCTTCGGTCAACCTAAGGGTTCCTAAGTGCTAAGGTCCAGAAAGACTGGCAAGTTAAAAAACCAACTTAACTCAGGTTTTGGTCAACCTAAGGGTTCCTAAGTGCTAAAGTCCAGGGGGACTGGCAAGTTAAAAATGGAAACCAACTCGAACTTCGGTAAATCTAAACAGTTCCCAAATACTCATCTGGTACGCAAGATATAACTTAAATCAAAAGCATGATCACACAAATATCAAATTCAAACAAAGGCACTAGTCATTGAAATATAAAATAACAAAATATATATTTTCCCCCCTTCTTATGAAGGAAACAGGGAACGCAAAAACAGATTGTATTATTCCCCCCTTCTTATGAAGGAAACGGGGAATACAAAATAAGTCAGTATGAAAGTTATATTGTGTCAAAGCTAATCTATTACATCAATGTTCTCCTCAAAATCCGAACCGTCTTCCCCTTCTTGAAATTCAGCCGTCTGGATTTGATCGTCAGGCAGACCCTCGGTTACCTCAGGATCATCAGCTAATACAGGCTCACTCAAGGCTTCATGGGACCAAGGGACCGTCGAGTCTTCAGTGGCATCCTCTCCGGCCTCCTCATTACGCTCCTCTGGCACATGATCCCCGAAAGGTTGATGTCTCAACGCCAAATCATATAACTTAGACGCATCATCAACCCCGGCCCTGTCAAGGGCCTTATGCCATCCTTGGATGTAATATTTGTTGCACTCACCTTTGACTTGTGACTGTAAGGAGTCGGCCGCCTCATTGAAGCCTTGATCATAGTAAGCCTGAGCATGCTCCTCAGCTTTTTGAACCTTCGCCTCAGCCTCGGTTAGAGCGTCTTTAAGCTGGCTATTCTCGACTCGAACTTGAGAGGCAGACTTGTACTCCCAGTCTAGTTTTTTCTTAAGCTCGGTCACCTGATTCTCCATATTTAATAAACCGGCCTCAGCACTCTTTTGGGCACTCTCAGCAGCACGAATTTTTGCTGAGGCCGACTCTTCAAATTCCTTTAGACTCTTGATTTCTTCTTGGGATTGCTGAAGACGGCGTTCGGTCTCCAACAGTCGGCTGCCGGCCTCGAATATACCTTGAACGGCCTAAAAGAAATAAAGAATAAAATAAACGAATATATATATATATATATATAATTCATTTAAACATGTATCTATGTATAGTGAGACGTTTGAATAGAAAGTTTCAAAACTCACCAAAATGGAATCGCGCTTCAAGTTCTCCAGCATATGCTTGGACCTCTTCTCCTGCCAGACCTTCATGTCTTTCTGGAAGGAGAAGAGCCTTTCCAACTGCTTCGGCCACCTCTCCACCCCGAACGCCTTTTCCGCTCTTTAAGACCGAGTCTCCTTCATCTACAGCTCGGTTCTCAAGAAGAAAAGAACAACTCCACGGCTGTTTCGAGTCGTCTTGATGCCTATGTCTTTAGGAGACTTGACCTGCAGCCTTCTGAAGAGCTCGGTCATTTTTACTCTTTCCCTTTTTTGGGGCCTTAGCCTTTGGAAGTCGAGGTGCAGATGACCCCTCCGGGCCACCGATATCATCACTCTGCTCCTCTCCTCTCTTTCTTTTCTTTCTCATAACCTCCTCTCCTTGAGAAAATCTAAGGGGATGAGTAAAAGCAGAGGCAGGAGGAGAAGTCCCAGACGGCTCTGGGGCAGACGTCCCAAGCACGGACGATATGTTAATTGATCGCTTCTGGATCGGCATCTCTTCGGTTGGATTAGGGTCGGGGTAAAAAACAGACGGGAACTGAATAATTGGAAGACCGACCTCTGAAGACTCGAGGGAGGGAACGAATTCGGGATTACTAAGAGGTGGCACAAGCTGAGGTACCTGCACTCCTCTTCTAGCTGTCACGGGGACCGCTTGAATGATATCCTCCTGATCCTTCCCAGGACGCACGACTGTAATCTCCTCCTGTCTAAAGTGTTTTACGGTGGGTCCTTTTTGGAAAGACTTATACGAAGGCACGTAATCCAGCAAAATGGATGTCACACGTGGACGACCACCCGAATCAATGAAACACGGCCTTTTTAAGAGATGTTCGACCGTCTTCCTTTCCACAAGTTCTACCTTCTTAGCAGTAAATTCCTTGTCTGAAAAGAGAGAAGGAAAACACTCAGTCAAAACGGACAAAAAGAAACAAAAATGCATTGCGTAAAAGACATGAAACAGTGAAAACCTGGTACACCGGGCTTCAAAGGGCAATTAATATGGGGGTTTTGCCAGTTCCCCGTGAACACCAAAAAATCTTCGTCTCGGCTCTTGCTGGAGTCCGGAAGCCCGGTCACCAGTTTTCTATCGGCATTACGGGCAACTAAAGTATACTGATCCTTACCAGTCGTTTGAAGACTATACATGTATGTTATATCATGTACAGTGAGATTTAAGCCAAGCTTTTCCATTAGAACGGCCGTCCCCATTACTATCCTAAAAACATTGGGGGCACACTGGAGAGGATTTAGCCTAAAATGAGTTAAAAACCGAAGTAGGAAGGTATGCATGGGTATTCTAACCCCTCCCTCAACTATTGCTACTATTGGAAGCACGAGATCTTGACGCTGGAGAAGCGCAAGATCGCCGTAAGGAACGTACCGAATATGTACGTCCTCGGGAATACCATAACGACTTTTAAATTGTACGATTTTCTCTTCGGTATCTACGAGTTTGGCAAATTTACCCATGACTTGAAAACCTAATGGGCCGAAGAGCACAACTAGGATAATGGAAGGTAAATACAAGAGTAAAAAGAGACTTACTGACGTGAAGACGGCACAGAAGAGTTAGAGAAAAGGTTGACTTAGAGGTTGAGAGGGATGTTTTTTATCTCTGGAAGTGAAAGTAAAGAGTGAAAATGAAGTGGGGTCTCCCCCTTTTTATATGAGATTGGGTAGGCTACGGATACCGGGACCTAGCCAGTCATGGGCCGGTAAAGACTAGGGAATCATTAAAATAACTTCTCCCGGCCCCCAAAAAATCTCATAATGATTTGATGGTTTGGGGAACACCTAACGGCGTAATAAATGAAGCAAGCCGTCATTCATTTATCAGCCGTAAAGTCGAAAAGACACCAACGACAGATCTCCATTAATAAGGATCTGCAGTATACCGAAAAGGTGAAACTCTGCCTTTTCGTTTGTCATTTCAAATTAAGACCGATCTGGTCAATAATCATCTGGTTTTTGAGCTTCGTCATTAAGGGCGGTCTATTCAGACCGAACACTCACTCGGAGGACCTTATGATGGACATGAAGCGTGTTTCAGTCCATATATCCCAATTCAAACAAAATACACCCAAATTATATCGACCGAAGATAGTTCGGGGCAACGAAATAAACTCGGTCCACCCCCTAGCGATAAACGGACTTGTCTTTACGAAGCAAAGATAAAACAAACCCGTACATAACTCGGTCCAAATCCATAGACAAAGTGATTGGTCCAGCCTTTTAAGAGATTGTTTATGAAAAAATTTAAAATGATTCCCAAATACTAAGATGAAGAATGACAGTCAAATTAGGAACGTGACAAATCCATTTGAAGTTATGAAAAGATAAATTCAGAAAAAATTGAAGATCGGTCAATATACGAAAATGTTAAATTAAATAAAAATAATGAAGGAAAAACTTCTATCCATAAAACAAAACAGAACAACAGATCACATTGTAGCGCCTCCCCCCTTCTTATGAAGGAAACAGGGAAAACAAAGAGTAAAATTTATCAGTTCCCCCCTTCTTGCGAAAAAAAAAATAAATAAATAAATAAGGTCTGTTACATAGGTAAACTCTCCTTAATCATCAACGTTTACATTGTCTTCTTTATCGGAGATACCTTTCTCCACATCTTGAACCTCTTCGGTCTGAACTCACTCTTGATGATCAAAGACTTCAGCGGTTTCCAGAGCCGTAGGATCATCAACGGCTTCGCAGTCTTCCAAAACCTCAACATTCGTTTCTTCAAGATTCTCAGTAGCAACAAACTCTCTGGAAGTTCTGTTGTTGGTGTACATGGAAACCTTTATGCTGATCTCAAGGACATCTTTGAGACTTGGAGGCTGAGAACTCCAAATGAATGGGATAATATGTCTGTTTGGTGCGATTTGCTTCAATGGGGAAATGAAATGTATAATGCGGTCATAGATGCATTCAAGGATCATAGGTAAACTCTCCTTAATCATCAACGTTTACATTGTCTTCTTTATCGGAGATACCTTTCTCCACATCTTGAACCTCTTCGGTCTGAACTCGCTCTTGATGATCAAAAACTTCAGCGGTTTCCAGAGCCGTAGGGTCATCAACGGCTTCGCAGTCTTCCAAAACCTCAACATTCGTTTCTTCAAGATTCTCGGGGGTTCCTGAATTGAAAGGCCGATAATGCCGGCCCAAAACATAAAGCTCAGAGTTGTCATCAACCGCAGCCTGCTCAAGAGCCGAAGCCCACCCTTTCAGAAAATAAATATTACACTCCCTTACGTAGTTGAAGCCTCAAAGATCCTGCAGCCTCTTCAAAACCCCGGTCATAGAAAGCCTGAGCTGCATTCTCAGCATTGCTTGACACCCGTCGGGCTTCAGCCAACTCGGCCCTGAGTTTATCAATTTCCGCTTGAAATCCACAGGAACGTTCACACTCTCGTTCCAACTTTGCCGAGATCTCCACCAATTGGCATTCAGCTGTTTGAAGCCCCTCCTCGGCAGTTTTGTGTTGACTCTCGACCTCCCGAATTCTAGCGGACGCCGTCTTTTCAACTTCACGCAATCTATCGTTCTCAACGAGAGACTCATTAAGAAGACGTTCAGTTTCTACCAACCGATACCCGGCTTCAAAAATCCCTTGGACAACCTAGAAATAATCGTCAGAATAAATAATGAGAATGATAGATTATTATAATAAAAGAGAGGATAGAGGACAAAACTCACCACGACCGAGTCACGCTTCAAATTTTCAATCATCTGCGTTGAGTTATTTCCTTTCCAAGACTTCATGTCCTTGGGAAGGAGAAGAGCACTCCCAACGGCATCAGCTATTTGTCCACCCCTGACATCCTTACTTTTCCAGACCGAATCATCTTTCGTTCACAGGTCGGCCGTCTACATAAAACTCACATTTCCAAGGCGCTGGTAGTTCTTTCTAATGTTTGCGTTTATGTGAAACGTGACCAGCGGCCTTTTGGGGAGCTCGGCTATCTTTGCCTTTCCCTTTTTTAGACAAGGACTTGGTCACGGAAGGTTCGGTTTGGATCAAGGCCTGTTGTTCCTTTACTACTTCAGCTTCTTCCTCTTTTTCATAACGGATTCCCCCTCAGAGAACCCAGAAGCAAGAGGAACGTTAGAAGTTTCCGACGGCTCTGGGGCAAGCGTCCCGAGCACCGATCCTATGTTGATGGTCCTCCTTTGTATAGGCATGTTTTTACTTATACTCGGAGTAAGGGTGAACTAAACAGAAGAAACAAGATTCTAATCAGTGAAAAAGTTCACAACTTG
>OU015769.1:17399649-17595321 GCA_907173295.1 Fagus sylvatica
TGGCGGCCTACCTGTTGAAGGTTCATCAAACCATGACCAATTTCCAAACGGTCAGAGTCGAACAGATCGGCCGAAATATGAATAGTCACGCGGACGCATTGGCAACATTGGCATCTGTTCTCAACGCTGACTTCAAACGATTCATACCAATTGAGACCCTCGCAACTCCCAGCATTACCGTGCCTGCCTGCCACATCCACACCATTACGGTCGGTCCATGTTGGATGGATCCCTACGTCCATTACCTCAAAGAAGGTGTCCTACCAGAACAGAAAAAAGAAGCCGAGATTGTCAGAAGGAAAGCTGTGAGATTTTGGTTATCAAAAGACTCGAAACTCTACAGACGATCCTTTTCAGGACCCTATCTTTTGTGCGTCCATCTCGACATCGTTGAAGATTTACTATTCGAAATACATGAAGGCATCTGTGGAAGTCACACAGGGGGAAGATCTCTGGCACACCGAGCCCTTACCCAAGGATATTGGTGGCCCTACATGCAAAAGGATGCTGTGACTTACGTCAAAAAATGCGACAAATGTCAGAGGTTCTCGCATTCAGTCCACCAACCAGCCGCCGAACTCCTACCATTAGTAAGTCCATGGCCATTTGCACAATGGGGCATGGATTTGGTCGGTCCACTCCCTAGAGCAACGGGGAATCGACGTTGGCTTATCGTCGCTACGGATTATTTCACAAAGTGGGTTGAAGCCGAACCATTAGCAAACATCAGAGATAAAGATTCAATTAAATTCGTCTGGAAAAACATCATAACCAGGTTTGGAATACCTAAGACTATCATCTCCGATAATGGGACACAATTCAACAGTAAACCTTTCATGAAGTATTGCTCGGAACTTGGTATAAGAAATGTTTACAGTTCTCCGGCGTATCCTCAAAGCAATGGACAGGCCGAAGCCTCAAACAAAACCGTATTAGATGGGATCAAGAAGAGGCTGGAGGATGCTAAGGGAAGATGGGTAGAAGAATTACCTAATGTCCTATGGACCTTCAGAACCACGCCAAGGAGATCAACAGGAGAAACTCCATTCTCACTAGCATATGGCTCGGAAGCAGTCATCCCACTAGAGATCGGCCTTCCCACCCTCAGAACTTCAAAATGGGAACCAACGAGAAACAATCTGGCTCAGTCCCAAGCTCTAGACCTGCTAGAAGAAAGAAGAGAACAAGCAATGATCAGACTGGCCTCCTACCAACAACAATTGAAGAAAGGATACAATAAGAACGTACGACCAAGATCCTTCCAACAAGGTGACCTGGTCCTCAGAAAGGTTTTGGGTAACACTAAGAACCCCACTGATGGCAAGCTAGGACCCAATTGGGAAGGACCATACCGAGTCCGATCAGTAACCGGAGTAGGAGCTTATCATCTTGAGAACTTAAATTCCATACCCCTACCCCGGCCTTGGAATGTTAGCAATCTCCGGAAATATTTTCATTAGTCTTCTCCTTTTTTCTCCCTTCCTTCAAAAAGAGAGGAAAAAGGGGGGGATATATATATGGATTGATGTATATGAAGTAGTAGACTCCTGAATGTAATTGAGAATTCCTATCTACGATAAATGAGATAAGTCTAAGTGGACGTAGGCCCCTTTGGCCGAACCACGGTAAATCCGTTCTCATTTTTACAATTTTGTCACTATTTTTTCATTTCTCCACATAAAACTTGACTTAGGCTTCGGTCAACCTAAGGGTTCCTAAGTGCTAAGGTCCAGAAAGACTGGCAAGTTAAAAAACCAACTTGACTTAGGCTTCGGTCAACCTAAGGGTTCCTAAGTGCTAAGGTCCTAGAAAGACTGGCAAGTTAAAAAACCAACTTGACTTAGGCTTCGGTCAACCTAAGGGTTCCTAAGTGCTAAGGTCCAGAAAGACTGGCAAGTTAAAAAACCAACTTGACTTAGGCTTCGGTCAACCTAAGGGTTCCTAAGTGCTAAGGTCCAGGAAGACTGGCAAGTTTAACAAACCAACTTGACTTAGGCTTCGGTCAACCCAAGGGTTCCTAAGTGCTAAGGTCCAGGAAGACTGGCAAGTTTAACAAACCAACTTGACTTAGGCTTCGGTCAACCCAAGGGTTCCTAAGTGCTAAGGTCCAGGAAGACTGGCAAGTTTAAAAACCAACTTGACTTAGGCTTCGGTCAACCCAAGGGTTCCTAAGTGCTAAGGTCCAGAAAGACTGGCAAGTTAAAAAACCAACTTGACTTAGGCTTCGGTCAACCCAAGGGTTCCTAAGTGCTAAGGTCCAGGAAGACTGGCAAGTCAAAAAACCAACTCGACTTAGGCTTCGGTCAACCTAAGGGTTCCTAAGTGCTAAGGTCCAGAAAGACTGGTAAGTTAAAAAACCAACTTGACTTGGGCTTCGGTCAACCTAAGGGTTACTAAGTGCTAAGGTCCAGAAAGACTGGCAAGTTAACAAACCAACTTGACTTAGGCTTCGGTCAACCCAAGGGTTCCTAAGTGCTAAGGTCCAGGAAGACTGGCAAGTTAAAAAACCAACTTGACTTAGGCTTCGGTCAACCTAAGGGTTCCTAAGTGCTAAGGTCCAGAAAGACTGGCAAGTTAAAAAACCAACTTGACTTGGGCTTCAGTCAACCTAAGGGTTACTAAGTGCTAAGGTCCAGAAAGACTGGCAAGTTAACAAACCAACTTGACTTAGGCTTCGGTCAACCTAAGGGTTCCTAAGTGCTAAGGTCCAGGAAGACTGGCAAGTTAAAAAACCAACTTGACTTGGGCTTCGGTCAACCTAAGGGTTCCTAAGTGCTAAGGTCCAGAAAGACTGACAAGTTAAAAAACCAACTTGACTTGGGCTTCGGTCAACCTAAGGGTTCCTAAGTGCTAAGGTCCAGAAAGACTGGCAAGTTAAAAAACCAACTTAACTCAGGTTTTGGTCAACCTAAGGGTTCCTAAGTGCTAAAGTCCAGGAGGACTGGCAAGTTAAAAATGGAAACCAACTCGAACTTCGGTAAATCTAAACAGTTCCCAAATACTCATCTGGTACGCAAGATATAACTTAAATCAAAAGCATGATCACACAAATATCAAATTCAAACAAAGGCACTAGTCATTGAAATATAAAATAACAAAATATATATTTTCCCCCCTTCTTATGAAGGAAACGGGGAATACAAAATAAGTCAGTATGAAAGTTATATTGTGTCAAAGCTAATCTATTACATCAATGTTCTCCTCAAAATCCGAACCGTCTTCCCCTTCTTGAAATTCAGCCGTCTGGATTTGATCGTCAGGCAGACCCTCGGTTACCTCAGGATCATCAGCTAATACGGGCTCACTCAAGGCTTCATGGGACCAAGGGACCGTCGAGTCTTCAGTGGCATCCTCTCCGGCCTCCTCATTACGCTCCTCTGGCACATGATCCCCGAAAGGTTGATGTCTCAACGCCAAATCATATAACTTAGACGCATCATCAACCCCGGCCCTGTCAAGGGCCTTATGCCATCCTTGGATGTAATATTTGTTGCACTCACCTTTGACTTGTGACTGTAAGGAGTCGGCCGCCTCATTGAAGCCTTGATCATAGTAAGCCTGAGCATGCTCCTCAGCTTTTTGAACCTTCGCCTCAGCCTCGGTTAGAGCGTCTTTAAGCTGGCTATTCTCGACTCGAACTTGAGAGGCAGACTTGTACTCCCAGTCTAGTTTTTTCTTAAGCTCGGTCACCTGATTCTCCATATTTAATAAACCGGCCTCAGCACTCTTTTGGGCACTCTCAGCAGCACGAATTTTTGCTGAGGCCGACTCTTCAAATTCCTTTAGACTCTTGATTTCTTCTTGGGATTGCTGAAGACGGCGTTCGGTCTCCAACAGTCGGCTGCCGGCCTCGAATATACCTTGAACGGCCTAAAAGAAATAAAGAATAAAATAAAATAATATATATATATATATATATAATTCATTTAAACATGTATCTATGTATAGTGAGACGTTTGAATAGAAAGTTTCAAAACTCACCAAAATGGAATCGCGCTTCAAGTTCTCCAGCATATGCTTGGACCTCTTCTCCTGCCAGACCTTCATGTCTTCTGGAAGGAGAAGAGCCTTTCCAACTGCTTCGGCCACCTCTCCACCCCGAACGCCTTTTCCGCTCTTTAAGACCGAGTCTCCTTCATCTACAGCTCGGTTCTCAAGAAGAAAAGAACAACTCCACGGCTGTTTCGAGTCGTCTTGATGCCTATGTCTTTAGGAGACTTGACCTGCAGCCTTCTGAAGAGCTCGGTCATTTTTACTCTTTCCCTTTTTTGGGGCCTTAGCCTTTGGAAGTCGAGGTGGAGATGACCCCTTCCTGGCCACCGACATCATCACTCTGCTCCTCTCCTCTCTTTCTTTTCTTTCTCATAACCTCCTCTCCTTGAGAAAATCTAAGGGGATGAGTAAAAGCAGAGGCAGGAGGAGAAGTCCCAGACGGCTCTGGGGCAGACGTCCCAAGCACGGACGATATGTTAATTGATCGCTTCTGGATCGGCATCTCTTCGGTTGGATTAGGGTCGGGGTAAAAAACAGACGGGAACTGAATAATTGGAAGACCGACCTCTGAAGACTCGAGGGAGGGAACGAATTCGGGATTACTAAGAGGTGGCACAAGCTGAGGTACCTGCACTCCTCTTCTAGCTGTCACGGGGACCGCTTGAATGATATCCTCCTGATCCTTCCCAGGACGCACGACTGTAATCTCCTCCTGTCTAAAGTGTTTTACGGTGGGTCCTTTTTGGAAAGACTTATACGAAGGCACGTAATCCAGCAAAATGGATGTCACACGTGGACGACCACCCGAATCAATGAAACACGGCCTTTTTAAGAGATGTTCGACCGTCTTCCTTTCCACAAGTTCTACCTTCTTAGCAGTAAATTCCTTGTCTGAAAAGAGAGAAGGAAAACACTCAGTCAAAACGGACAAAAAGAAACAAAAATGCATTGCGTAAAAGACATGAAACAGTGAAAACCTGGTACACCGGGCTTCAAAGGGCAATTAATATGGGGGTTTTGCCAGTTCCCCGTGAACACCAAAAAATCTTCGTCTCGGCTCTTGCTGGAGTCCGGAAGCCCGGTCACCAGTTTTCTATCGGCATTACGGGCAACTAAAGTATACTGATCCTTACCAGTCGTTTGAAGACTATACATGTATGTTATATCATGTACAGTGAGATTTAAGCCAAGCTTTTCCATTAGAACGGCCGTCCCCATTACTATCCTAAAAACATTGGGGGCACACTGGAGAGGATTTAGCCTAAAATGAGTTAAAAACCGAAGTAGGAAGGTATGCATGGGTATTCTAACCCCTCCCTCAACTATTGCTACTATTGGAAGCACGAGATCTTGACGCTGGAGAAGCGCAAGATCGCCGTAAGGAACGTACCGAATATGTACGTCCTCGGGAATACCATAACGACTTTTAAATTGTACGATTTTCTCTTCGGTATCTACGAGTTTGGCAAATTTACCCATGACTTGAAAACCTAATGGGCCGAAGAGCACAACTAGGATAATGGAAGGTAAATACAAGAGTAAAAAGAGACTTACTGACGTGAAGACGGCACAGAAGAGTTAGAGAAAAGGTTGACTTAGAGGTTGAGAGGGATGTTTTTTATCTCTGGAAGTGAAAGTAAAGAGTGAAAATGAAGTGGGGTCTCCCCCTTTTTATATGAGATTGGGTAGGCTACGGATACCGGGACCTAGCCAGTCATGGGCCGGTAAAGACTAGGGAATCATTAAAATAACTTCTCCCGGCCCCCAAAAAATCTCATAATGATTTGATGGTTTGGGGAACACCTAACGGCGTAATAAATGAAGCAAGCCGTCATTCATTTATCAGCCGTAAATCGAAAAGACACCAACGACAGATCTCCATTAATAAGGATCTGCAGTATACCGAAAAGGTGAAACTCTGCCTTTTCGTTTGTCATTTCAAATTAAGACCGATCTGGTCAATAATCATCTGGTTTTTGAGCTTCGTCATTAAGGGCGGTTTATTCAGACCGAACACTCACTCGGAGGACCTTATGATGGACATGAAGCGTGTTTCAGTCCATATATCCCAATTCAAACAAAATACACCCAAATTATATCGACCGAAGATAGTTCGGGGCAACGAAATAAACTCGGTCCACCCCCTAGCGATAAACGGACTTGTCTTTACGAAGCAAAGATAAAACAAACCCGTACATAACTCGGTCCAAATCCATAGACAAAGTGATTGGTCCAGCCTTTTAAGAGATTGTTTATGAAAAAATTTAAAATGATTCCCAAATACTAAGATGAAGAATGACAGTCAAATTAGGAACGTGACAAATCCATTTGAAGTTATGAAAAGATAAATTCAGAAAAAATTGAAGATCGGTCAATATACGAAAATGTTAAATTAAATAAAAATAATGAAGGAAAAACTTCTATCCATAAAACAAAACAGAACAACAGATCACATTGTAGCGCCTCCCCCCTTCTTATGAAGGAAACAGGGAAAACAAAGAGTAAAATTTATCAGTTCCCCCCTTCTTGCGAAAAAAAAAATAAATAAATAAATAAGGTCTGTTACATAGGTAAACTCTCCTTAATCATCAACGTTTACATTGTCTTCTTTATCAGAGATACCTTTCTCCACATCTTGAACCTCTTCGGTCTGAACTCGCTCTTGATGATCAAAGACTTCAGCGGTTTCCAGAGCCGTAGGATCATCAACGACTTCGCAGTCTTCCAAAACCTCAACATTCGTTTCTTCAAGATTCTCAGTAGCAACAAACTCTCTGGAAGTTCTGTTGTTGGTGTACATGGAAACCTTTATGCTGATCTCAAGGACATCCTTGAGACTTGGAGGCTGAGAACTCCAAATGAATGGGATAATATGTCTGTTTGGTGCGATTTGCTTCAATGGGGAAATGAAATGTATAATGCGGTCATAGATGCATTCAAGGATCATAGGTAAACTCTCCTTAATCATCAACGTTTACATTGTCTTCTTTATCGGAGATACCTTTCTCCACATCTTGAACCTCTTCGGTCTGAACTCGCTCTTGATGATCAAAAACTTCAGCGGTTTCCAGAGCCGTAGGGTCATCAACGGCTTCGCAGTCTTCCAAAACCTCAACATTCGTTTCTTCAAGATTCTCGGGGGTTCCTGAATTGAAAGGCCGATAATGCCGGCCCAAAACATAAAGCTCAGAGTTGTCATCAACCGCAGCCTGCTCAAGAGCCGAAGCCCACCCTTTCAGAAAATAAATATTACACTCCTTACGTAGTTGAAGCCTCAAAGATCCTGCAGCCTCTTCAAAACCCCGGTCATAGAAAGCCTGAGCTGCATTCTCAGCATTGCTTGACACCCGTCGAGCTTCAGCCAACTCGGCCCTGAGTTTATCAATTTCCGCTTGAAATCCACAGGAACGTTCACACTCTCGTTCCAACTTTGCCGAGATCTCCACCAATTGGCATTCAGCTGTTTGAAGCCCCTCCTCGGCAGTTTTGTGTTGACTCTCGACCTCCCGAATTCTAGCGGACGCCGTCTTTTCAACTTCACGCAATCTATCGTTCTCAACGAGAGACTCATTAAGAAGACGTTCAGTTTCTACCAACCGATACCCGGCTTCAAAAATCCCTTGGACAACCTAGAAATAATCGTCAGAATAAATAATGAGAATGATAGATTATTATAATAAAAGAGAGGATAGAGGACAAAACTCACCACGACCGAGTCACGCTTCAAATTTTCAATCATCTGCGTTGAGTTATTTCCTTTCCAAGACTTCATGTCCTTGGGAAGGAGAAGAGCACTCCCAACGGCATCAGCTATTTGTCCACCCCTGACATCCTTACTTTTCCAGACCGAATCATCTTTGTTCACAGGTCAGCCGTCTACATAAAACTCACATTTCCAAGGCGCTGGTAGTTCTTTCTAATGTTTGCGTTTATGTGAAACGTGACCAGCGGCCTTTTGGGGAGCTCGGTTATCTTTGCCTTTCCCTTTTTTAGACAAGGACTTGGTCACGGAAGGTTCGGTTTGGATCAAGGCCTGTTGTTCCTTTACTACTTCAGCTTCTTCCTCTTTTTCATAACGGATTCCCCCTCAGAGAACCCAGAAGCAAGAGGAACGTTAGAAGTTTCCGACGGCTCTGGGGCAAGCGTCCCGAGCACCGATCCTATGTTGATGGTCCTCCTTTGTATAGGCATGTTTTTACTTATACTCGGAGTAAGGGTGAACTAAACAGAAGAAACAAGATTCTAATCAGTGAAAAAGTTCACAACTTGAGGTAAAGAATAAATGTAAAGGTAAAAACATAATGTGGGGTCTCCCCCCTTTCTTATATACTACCAACGGGACCACAGGCAACCGGGATCCAGCCGGTCATGGGCCGGTAAAAAACCTGTAGCAAAAAAAATAATAATAATAATAAAATTTTTTTTTAGTTCGCAATAAATCCTTAGAGATGGAATGTCTTTGGGAACGCCAAACGGCGTATTAATTATGGTAGACGGCCGCTTCCAAGCTAAAATTGAATTAAATTGTCACCAACTCGTTTTATCATCCAATGGACGCAACGTTAAGTTGGAAGGATTTACTTTATTGCCACAACATTCTGGTTCGAACTTCTCGGAATTAGTAACCGAATTTTCGACCCATAGAACCGAATGACTTGTTCTCATCCGAAGTCGATAACGGTGAACCGAACCATATTCTCTGATAGAATGACTGACCACACTATTCCCAACTGCGTTTCGTTCAAAACTTTGAATGGTGATATATATTTCTCCACTGTTTCGGTCAAACCTCTCTCTTCAACAAAGAGTAAAGATTTGAGGGGCAATTGGAGGTGGGGAAATTAGGATATGAAATAGGCCCATAAAAAGAATAGCCCATACCAGAAGTTGAGACATAAAGCTCGATCCAAGCCCATACCAGAAGTTGAGACATAAAGCTCGGCCCAAGCCCATACCAAAAGTTGAGACATAAAGCTCGGCCCAAGCCCATATCAGAGGTCAAAACGTAAAGCTCGGCCCAAGCCCATATTAGAAGATTGAGATGATGTTTAAAGAATAACAAGAGACAAATAGAATGTTGTACTTTTTTTTAGAAGTTTTGTATTTTTTTGTGTAAAGGACTGTCCCACATTGAGAAGAGGGAACAGAACACGAAGCACGATGTAATATAAAGTCAAAAGTAGTCATTAATGAAAAAGGATCTTTTTTCTGGAAAGTCTGACAAAAGTACTTCTTACTACTTTAAGAAATTAATTGTAGCTCAAAAACTTACCCACTACAAATATAAAGTTGAAAATTAACAACTCATGAATAATCTCTGACAATTTGCTTTGTTAATTTGTTTTATGTTCCTGAATCATAATTTCAATTTCTCAACACCTCATTTGTTTTATGTTCCTGAATCAAAATTAACAAACTTCAACATCTTCTCACTAACCCGTTCCCTAGATACCGAATCTAAGAAATCAATTGCTACAGGTTGGCATATCTCAGATATTGGAAAAACCCGTGCCTCCCAAAACATCTCATTACGAGCATTCCATAATTCCCACGCAGTCATGAACATAATCTACAATGCAGGGGTCTGGAGTTCCTGAATACCACGAGAGATGAAGTCGCAAAACAACATTTGCGCAACTTGGACCATTGATGTATTATTAGCTCTTCCTTTTTACTTTTTTGAGCATTTTTTTTTTCATATTTTAACTTTATACCCTCATCTTAATTTACATGATTCCTCTCGAGTCATTGAGGTGATATTATCAGGTAACTGGTCTTTGGGTTAAGCAATTAAGGGGGTTGAGCAATAATCAGGCACCTTCAATAAAAAAAAGGTTGAATCTTTCAAACACTCAATCCTCTGTGGCTAAATCCCTTTCCACCCCCTCAGACAAATGTGTGACCAAACCAAACCAATTTTGGTAAATAGCCAATTGCCTAAGGTTACACATAACCAAATGACCCATTCCACTTTTTGGCATTTTTTGCCCAATAATGCATTTTTTTAAGTTATATAGCCAAACAGGCCACTTTGAAAGTTATATAAAAAACTAGGGTACTTTTGGAAATCGTCTCTTGAAGAGACGATTTTGTTGAATTTTTTATTATTATTTTTTAAAAATTTTAAAGCATTTTTAATCTATTAAAAAAAAATTGTAAAATCGTCTCTTCAAGAGACGATCTCAACATTTTCCCAGACCTTAACGATCTCAAAATCGTCTCTTCAAGAGACAATCTGAACTTGAAGAGACGATCTAAACTTTTTTCCATACCACCAGCGTTCAAACGTAGACATCGTCGAAGTTATGGATTCTTATATGCTCGACAGAGGTGGTAGCGGCGCAAGGCTGGGGTTGTCGACAAGCGGTGGTGCGAGGATGAGGTTGTCAGCGAGCGGTGGTGCGAGATGGGGTTGTTGGCGAGCGGTGATGCGAGATGGGGTTGTCGGTGAGCGGTGGTGCAAGCATGGGGTTGTTGGCGAGCGCTGGTCCCGACGTCCTCCGCCGTGAGTTCCGCGAATTCGTGGAATCCGGTGAAGGTAAAGGTACGAAACCGCTGGGGCTAGCTCGGGGACGTTGCCGACGGCGTGATCTAGCCGTCGGATTCCGAAGTCTAGCCGTCGTTCATCACTTCCAATTTGGGTAGGAAGATCGAAGATCCGGAACGACCAGATTTTACAAATTTTTTTTTTTTTTTTTTTTTTGAGATCGTCTCTCCAAGAGACGATTTTGAGATCGTCTCTTGAAGAGACGATTTTACAATTTTTTTTTTTTAATTTTTAAACAGATTAAAAACGCTTTAAAATTTAAAAAATAATAATAATAAAAAAAAATTCAACAGAATCGTCTCTTCAAGAGACGATTTCCAAAAGTACCCTAGTTTTTTATATAACTTTCAAAGTGGCCTGTTTGGCTATATAACTTAAAAAATGCGTTATTGGGCAAAAAATGCCCCTGCTTTTTCTTCACAATTGAGCCCCTCTTTAACAAACAATCCAGCCGGCCCAACCCTACTAATCCAAAAATCCCTCCAAATCCAATCCACCACCACCCACTAAGCCCCTTAACCAAGTACATCTTTTAATATAATTGAAGCCCAATCCAGAATTTTCAAATTATTTTAACTTGGCTACAAAACCGATTCCATCAACCATCCTTGTACCACACGGTCCACACCCCTTCTCCCGGATCTATCCTCCCGCCAAATTCAAATTCCAATGGATGATTCAACCTACAACAAAAGAAACCCACTTCCAGGACCAGATAACTCCACTTATAAAAAGTTAAAAACTGCTTTTTCTATAATTAATTTTAGGTTTAAATACCATTTTGGTACTCAGCTTTTGGCTTTGTGTTAAATTGGTCTCTAACCTTTCAATTGTGTCAAATTGGTCCTCAACCTTTCAACCTTGAGTCAAAATGGTTCTTACCTTTAAGTGTTAGATGAAAAATGCTGACGTGGTTAACAGATTATTTTTAATTTAAAAAATATATGACGTGGCATGCCAACTCAAATTTTAATAAAAAATAAATAAATTCCAACTCAAATTAAAAATAAAAATAAAAATAATTATGAATATGAATATGAATATCAAACTCACGTGCATTTCTTTTTTACATTCTTCCATGGTAATTTTAAGGACCTGATAAAAAAAAAAATTTCAAATCTCTAACCCCCTTCACAGCCATTCATCACCCCTCACTCTCATACAGCCATTCACCGTTGCCCCTCGCGCCTCACACTGTTCACAAGGCCACTCGCCACTCGTGCCGCCCTTACCGAGCCACTCACAGGATTTGGTCGCTTCTGGGTGAGCCCATCACCTCTCTCTCTCTCTCTCTCTCTCTCTCTCTCTCTCTCTCTCTCTCTCTCTCGGTGACCTTTGCATTTTCTCTCTGTAATTTGTTTGTTTTAGGTCATTGTTTGCTTGTGCTACACATTAAAATTGAACTTTTTCATTATTATTTTGGATGTATAATCGTTAGAAAATGTTAGGAAGACATAGTGAATATCTTGAATAAATTGTTTTGGGATTGTTGTTTCATACCTCCCAAAACAATAAAGAAAACTCAATATCATACCTAAGCTTGATGGTAAACATAAAGAGCATGTTCTAGTAATAAGCTTGAGGCAAAGTTGATGGTAAACATAAAGAGCATGTTCTAGTAATTAGCAAGTTCAAACTAGGATTGAAATGAAAAAAATCAGACTTTTGCTAGTAAACAAGGAACTGGTTAGTGATAGTTTGCTCCATGCTTATATAGAGAGACCAATAAATGTGGTTGTGTGTGGCTGGAAGACGTTTGCTTTTAGCATGTACCCATGGATTAGGGATGGCAATTTTTCACGGACCCGCATTGAACCGCCCCGTCCCTTAAAGGTGGCGGGGCGGGGATGGGGCAAGAATTTTGCCCCGATCATCGGGGCGGGGTGGTAACGAGTATTGGCACCAACCCGACCCGTCCCGTCCTGACCTACGCCTACTTTTAAAAATATTACAAAAATACCCTTAATTAACACTAGGGTTTCTAATAGAAACTTTCTATTTCCCTCACATATTCTCCATTTCTCCCTACATCAGCCGCACTTCTCTCATTCTTTACTCTCTCTCTTGCAATGGAAAGAAGCAAAGCATCTTCTTCCTCTATCCTCTGCATTTTCATTTGGCAAAACCGTAACACACCTTTCTTTATCTATAGGAATCAATTTTTTTTTTTTTTTTTTTTTCTCTTTTTCATTGCTTCTTATCATTAGTATGAAAATTAAACAAAATGATTGTGTTAGGATTGAATTTTTGAGATTTGGGTTTCATTTTAATTGAGGAGTAAAAGTTTGTTTTGTAAATTCGGGGCGGGGCGGTTCAGGGACGTGGCAAGGTAGGTTGCCATAACCACCGGGGCGAGGCTAGGCCGGGTATTATTGTTTATAGTGTGGGGCGGGGCCGGGTCACCCATGATCCGGTCCCAATCCGCCCTGTTGCCATCCCTACCCTGGATGATGTGGCTTTGTTAATTTCCTTCAATAGTTCTTTTTTGTACTGTGAGTGCCCTGTTATGGCGAATTTCTATTGTTGTTTTTATTTGTTTGGTAAATAAATTTCATTCCTAAAAAAAATAAAAAATCACTTTGAAATATGGTAAAGCTTTGAAGACTTGGTTCATAGTAGAACTGAGGAAAAAATTTCTTAGTGATGTGCTCAGGTTATTTACAGTGTGCTTTACTGTCTCGTGTCACTAGATATGATCTATGTCAATGGCCAAATTCTATAAGTTTTCCAAAGTCCATTCTAAGAAGTGAATGTAACAAGTCAAACTAAGTTGTAAACTAATTGTTATTATAGAGCTGCCATGATATGTTAAAGTTATGTAATCTGACAATTGACCTCTAGTTTGAGGCAATCTACTAATTTACTTGCCCCTTTCTTTTTAAAGAGCTACATGTGGATTGTTATGAAGTATTTTGGGATTGTTGTTTTGAGATTATTTTTTCTTTATTGTTTATGTAGTTATTACATTCTGTACAGATTACCTACTGATGATATTGATTTTTCTTTGTTTGTGCTTTGTGATTGTAGATATGGATGATTTCATTGTGGAAGTTCATCATGGTGGGTCATTTGCTCATGATCTACTTAGGTATAAGGGGGATACTATAAGCTCATATAAGAACAATATTCGTGATTATTGGTCTGGCTTAGAATTAAAAGACATGGTTAGAAAGTTGGGATATTTGAGTTATGGTACACTGCAGTATAGATTGCCTACTGTAAGCATGGAGGATGGTGGTCTTCGGGTAGTATCAATTGATAGTGATAAGGATGCTATGGCCATGGTAGATGTTGTTAAGGGGCATAATGTGATAGAGTTGTTTGTGGAGCATTGTGTGGATGTGCCTGACATAGTAGAAGAGCATAGAACTATTACTGAAGGTTTTGAAGTTGATGAGGATGTAGGGTTTGATAATGTGTTTGAAGATTTTAATGAGGTGGTTGATACACGTCTTCCTGATAGTTCTGAAGAGTTTAGCGATTCTAAAGAGTCTAACGATGATGATGGCCATAGTGATGGTGCTAATGAAAGATGTGTACAGAAGCTAGTGACATATGGTGATATGGAAAGTGATGAGAACTTGAGAGATTCTTTTTACTTTGGACATGGAGGCATAGAACAAGAGATGATCAAGACTGGTCTTAGTGACAATGAAGAAGCCTATTTGTCAGAGGAACTTTTGAGTATGGATGATGAAGATGTTAGACATCAATATCCTGTGTATAAACCCCCCAAGAAAGCAAGAAATATCAAGTTTGAAATTGGAATGAAGTTTAATTCACTTGAAGAGTTCAAGAATGCAGTGACTAACTATGCAATTCATGGGGGACATGGTATTCGGTTTGAAAAAAATGATAAAGTTAGGGTGAGGGCAGTAACTATATACATTTACATATTTTTTTGCTAAAACTTTAAATGAAGTGTCTTTACCTTATAGGCTCAAAAATCATATTAGAACATGAATGTGTCAAAAAACATATACACTGCTCGACTTAATTAGAACCTAAGGAGAGTAGGAGACAGACACAAAATAGTCCGAAAACAAAGATAGGCACCAACAAAGACAATTTCAGTACTTATTTTTCCACAAACACATAAAATGACTAGATATACCTAGGGTGCATATATGCAGCCTAGTGTCCCAACAACTATGCCTCCCAACACAAAGCCACCAACAAAGATACTTGCACTATTTGGTCTTCCACCATCCCCACTGTACTTACACAAAATAGCAAGTGTTTAGAAAAATGATATATTTATTTAGAAGTAACTATTTTTTCTAACAGTAAAGACTAACTGTTAGGGAAATTCTTAGGTCCCGTTGCGGGACCGTTCTGTCAAAGGTGTCAAAAATTGTAATATGTGTGTGTGTTCTGATAAAATGTTGTGTGTGTTTTAATAAATGTCTGTCAGGTGTTGTAAAATGTGTGTAGTTTGTTGTAAAGTTAACTTTATCACAAATTCTACCAGAATTCACACATTTTATTTTTACAACAATAAACACACATCAATACGGACACAACATTTACCACAAAACACACAAATTTTATCAAAATCAACACCAGTCCCGTGAGGGTACCTAAGTGTTCCCTAACTGTTAGATACATAACCTGCTTGAACAATAAAGAATTGTTTGACAAAATTAAATACATAACCTGCTCGAACAGTAAGTTTTGGTTTACGCTGAAATGGATGAGTGGGGCTAATATTCAAAAGACATCGCTTAATTGGCTTCAAACAACCTGCCTTCAACAATTAATTATTCAACAATTAATTACAGCGAGTGAATGGTGGTAACTACTAACTACAAAGATCAAAACTGTAAAAAGTAACGGCAAGGACCATTTTGATACAATGTTGAAAAGTTGAGGACCAATTTGACACAGTTAAAAGGTTAGGAACCAATTAGACACAAAGGTCAAAGGTTGAGAACCAAAATGGTATTTTATGTAGGAGTTAGTACTAAGAGTGGTTTCTCCATTGAAGTTATTTGGTTTTCGACTTTGTTATCAAATCTTGTGCCTTTTATTTATTTGGCCTTTCATATTTACTCCTTTTAGATTTGACATTGATATATGTATTTAACTGTTTATCGATCTAGATTGGTTAATAACTTATGATTGAACCAAGGTTGGCTCAAAACATTTTGATGCCTAAGACAACATTTTTAAGTGGAGCATTTTCTTATATTTAAATATCAATTAAATATTTTATAAACTAAAAAAACATTTTTATAATTAAAAAAAACATTTAATATATTTTGAAAGATAATATTTTAGATAATGATGAATTTGAAGCAAATTTTAAATGTTTGGTGTTAAGAGTGAAAGTTTGTTCAATTGTTCTTTTTTGTGTGTGGAAGACTAAAAGATAAAGAATTTAGGAGCGTATTTGGTTGGATTTGAATCCACAAATCCGTGGGCCCCACCACTTATCATTTTGTTTGGTAAGTGTTTCTTGTTTTTGGACTCAAAACCAATCAATGTGCGTTTGTAATTCAAATCTTTTTTATTTTTCAAAATAACATTTTTTGTTGTGTTTTGTTCTCACCTCTACTATTCAATAAAATATATATTTTTTCTTTCATTTAAAGCAAGCAGAGACCGTCATTGGTTCTCTCTCTCTCTCTCTCTCTCTCTCTCTCTCTCACACACACACACACTCTAAGGCCTCTTTCTCTCTCGCATCACGACTAGAGTGGGCCGGCAGTAGTTGTGACTGAGTGAACGGCGAGTCGCAAGTGTTGGTTGATCTCTTCGCCGATTGAATTTGGCCTCTTTCCCTTAATTTGTTGGTTGTTGTAGTGAATGTCAATAACCTTGGAAAGGGGCAACACCACAACGCGCCAACCCACTAAGAAATTTTTACGGCTTGTGAATTTGTAAATTCCAATCTTGGTTGTTGTTAGGTTTGTGAATTTGTTATGAATTTGTTCTTGGGTTTGTGAATTTGTAAATTTAGATCTTGGTTATTGTTGGGTTTGTGGGATTTTGATGTGATTTTTTTTTTTTTTAATGGCTCTGAGTGTCCAAGCCAACTTACGCGCACTTCAACTAATCCCAAAGGAACACGTAACACTCTAATAGTCACATGTATCCTAATAGTCATGTGTATCACGATAGTCGCAAGACTTTATCTCGGTAGTTTTTGCTATGAAATTGTTCTTAGATTGTTGTGAATTTGTTACTGTATCTCTTTGGAAATGAGTTTGAGTGGTGGTACAAATTGGTAGATATAGGTTAATTGGGTTTAAGCACAAACGGTGTTTCTAGGGGTGTTGGCTCACTGTGGGCATGGGTTGTTTTTATCATTAAACAAATTTTTGTTTTTGGTTTTCGAGATGAAGGTGAGAACTTTAAAAACAAAACAAAACAAACTGTGATTCTCAAAACTAAAAGAAAATTGTTATTAAAAACAATTTCTCAAAACATCTGAATACAAGTTAAAAGTAAATAAAATAAAACTAAAACAAGCTCTAGAACTCACACAAGAAATGCAATTTCATTTATTGGCTAATCGTTGGAACTAAATTAAAACTCTTAGACATGAGAGAGAAAGTAAGAGAAAAATAACACACATCCAAAATCTTCCTATTCTTGCTTCTTTTTTTAAGAAATTATTTGTTAATACTTGAGATTTTTTTTTTTAGAAGAATTTACTGGTTAATATATAGATTTTAAAAATTCGATAATTCCACTATCTTAATAACCTATACGCTTTTAATATAGATTTTAAAGTAAGAAACAAACAATTACTGGGCCCGTTGTTTGTTTTTCAAAGAATGTTTGCCAAAAGCCAATAGGGAAGATGACTGGATGGGCCAAGTCGAGGCACTTTTCTTAATAACTAATGTAGTACAAAATACCTTAGCTGGCAGTGGATCTAAAGAGCCATTGATGTTTCTTTTTCGGCTTTCAACAAAGTATCATTATATACTCTATTACTCTTCCCCTTGCCATTTTACAGGGTATTGAAGTATTTCCCTAAACTTAACACAGCCTGGTATTTTATGTGCCAATTTTTATAAACTTTGGTGAGCCAATGCAATATTAATTAAGAATAACACCAATGCATAACAGTAATCATAATAAAAAGAAAAACTTAATCCCCAACTAAAAAATAAATAAAATTAACCATGCATGCCTTATAACAAAGAAAAAAGAATTGAGTCGTACGAATCTCAGTACCACACCCAGGCTAACCTACCAAAAAAGCTTGGCATTTGTGAATAAAAAAAAACAGCTTGGCATTTTCTCATTGAATTTTAAAATAAAATAATAATAAAAAGTCACACTAAAGTGCAAAGAAAAATACATCTGAGACTGAGAGGGGCCCCAGAAGCTGCATTGAATTAAACAAGAGAGAGTTGAAATAATGAAAAAAGAAGGAAAAGGTGTTTTTGGTCTCTAAGGTCACCACCATTTGAACCTAAAAAGTCCCCAAAACAGCGCATCCCACGCCCAGCCACAATCTCCATATCATAACACATCTTAGTTGGATTATTATCATCTAGTCTCCAAGTACAAATTTCTCAGCTCACTTTGCCCTGTACTAGTGGGCATAAACAAGTACAATCCCCCTCACTGCTAACCTCATCCCCATGTCAGTGTCAACACCTTCAATCAAAATCTCCATTTCTTTCTTTATAGGCAGGCCCACCATACCATACCATACCATACCATACCTACAGTCATCCTATCCTAGCTACCTACTCTAAGCTACACTCTACTCTACAACTCTATTCTTCATCACTCTGCCTCTGCCCCAGCCCCAGCCCCAGCCCCAAAATCCCAAAGGTGTATTGTATTGTCACTTGATGCTGCTGCCACGTGTGTCTCATTTGCAACAAGAGCATTCACTTCTCCTATTCTCTCCCCAAATGGGTACAGAAGCACACCGTGCTCTACCTCCCACACCCTTATCACACCCCCCACGCACATTAGCGCGTACCCCCTATTCATGCACCCCATCACACGTGAACCACCACCCCCACCCCCAAATACATTAAACCTACACACATCCTCCATTGTGTCCACCCGGCGCACTCTAGCCCTCCCACGACCATCCACGCTAATGTACGCATCGTCGCTAACGTCAGCCGATGTCACAATCAGCCCTCTCCTAGCCTCTTCGTCAAACAACACTACCCCTGGGTTACTCAGGTCAATCACCATCACCCTTGAACTCGTGCACGCCACGGCCGATTCCTGACTCGTCACTCGGATCCGACCCACGAACTCAGTCACCTCGGTTAACATGTGCCAACCCATTACGGCTTCCGGGTCGGTCAAACTCCCGCCCACGAATATGGGCAGTTGCGTTACGCTGTCCCATATGTGAAAGGCCCGACCCGGTGCACCCGCGTGAAGGCCCACCCACCATCGCCCGCAACCCGTGAAGTCCACTAATGTCCCATCATCCACTAAACTACCCACATGGGCCGTATCAGCAAGTGCAGGCCCATTTATGATCGCCACGTGTATATCCCCATCCAACGTGGCGAAAACCAGCGTGGTGTTGTTGTTGCTGAAGACTATCCCCGACACGGCCCGCGAGAAATGGCCGAGCCGGTTCGCCGGGTGGGGATGGAAAGTCCTCAGGTGGTTGCGGGTGGATAGCTCGAAGAGGCGGACTGCACCGTCAGCAAAACCGCATGCCAGGTGGCGATCCGATAGAGTAAGGCAACGACATGTGTGACCATCTGGATCGTCCACGTCGTCAAAGTGTAGAGTAGCGTGTGTTGACCTACCCGAGCGAAAGTTTTGGGCCGTTCGATGCCAGTATATGAACTCATCACGCCATGTGGCGTGGAGGAGGTGGGTCCGACCCCAAATACGACGAGTAAGGCGTTGCCACAAGGCATCCCAGCGAGAGACAGCTAGCCACGTGGAACAAACCTGCATCCATGAAAATCCCACGTAGATAATTCAAAACTGATTAGCCACGCTGCCCATAGCTATATAGCTGATACAATTCATGCATGCACGTACTATACAGGATATGGGTGGTACATAGCTAGTGGTAAAATTAGTCCGATTCTCAAATTTTTATTGCATTTGAATAATAATGGTTAGCATGTTTATATGTAACAGTAAACAGTTATAGGCAGACTACAAGCTGTTTCATCAAAGCTACACCTACAAAAATGTTTTTGCGCGCATAAACACAGTCTAGTTTTATCCAAGAAGATAAATATTAACAAAATTATTTTACTCAAGTTTTTTTTTTTTTCTTTTTTTGGGATAAGAAAATACATCTTTTTTTTTCTTTTTTTATAATGTAAGTAAATACATCTCAAAGCATTCTTATCAGACGATCCAAACCGTAAAAAACCTAAAAGTTTGAAGAAAAATCCCCAAAATCCACCAACATCAACCTCAATAAACCGTATAAATTTTTTGGATTTGCTACAATGCCTCTCTCGTTCGGAGGAGCCACTGTTCATCAACAAACCAAACCATTTGAGTTTTATATTATTTTTTCTCTCTCTCACTTCACCTCTCTCAACTTCGCGCCAGATTTGGAGCAAACTTGTAGGTTTTGATGCCGATCTGGTGCTATGGAGGAGCTATGGGTTTTGAGCAGAGCCAATCTGGTGCTGTGGAGGAGCCGTGGAGGATGGTCACAGCGAAGCCAATCGAAGTCAATCTGGAGCAAACTCGTGGGTTTTGATGCCGATCTGGTGCTGTAGAGGAGCCGCTCAATCTGGTGCTATGGAGGAACAGTGGGTTTTGATTGTGTTGTTTTGATTGTGGTTTTGAATGGGTTTTGATTGTGTTGTTGTTGTTGTCGTGGGTGTGGTGTTGTTGCCAGAGGAGCCGTGGATGTTGGGTTGAATTTTGGTTGCGGTGAGGGAGAATGTCGTGGATGAGTGGTTGATTGGTTGATTTTTGGGTGTCAGAGGAGCTGTGCCGTGGGTGAGAATTTGTGGGTTGACGTGGGTGAGTGGGTTGTCAATGGAGGAGGTGGAGGTTTGTTTCTCTTATGAGAATTGGGAAATTTTGGGGAAAAAAAAAAAACTGATGAGAATGGCAAAGTTGTGAAGAGAGAGAAAATAATAATATTTTAATAAAATAGAGAAGAAATTAAAGAGGGTGATGTAATATAAGTTTACTCAAATAAATAAAAAATGGTATTTTTTGTGTCAAATTGGTTAAATTTTATGTTGAGACTAATGCAAATACTCTTTAATGCAATCGAATAGTTTAAGTAGTGTCTCCTAGAAAGCACAAAAAGTTAAAAGGAAAAAGCTTCCAGTTTGACCATCCTCATTCTTTTTCTTTTTTCATTTAACACATCAACAAGCACAAGGATGTTGTGTTTTGTGTGGTGAAGGATCAAAGATATACATGGAGTCTAGTATATAGTTTTTGAGATCGTGGATTTAGTTAAAAAATAATAATAATAATAATGTTAAAAGGGTTACATTCAGGAGACATGAGGCCTGTGATTGACAGCATGTGATTGGGTTCTCAATGAGCAACCTGACTGACGGGCATTATGGATAGAAGCCAAACCCTACACGAAGTCCATGGTGCCATGCCATGCGCGTATTAGCTTTAATTGTGAGTTAGAGAGAGAGAGACTTTGGAGGAGGAGCCATGGCACTGGCAAGCAGGGCAGTAAAAGTAGGAAGCGAAGCAGGAGAGACTAGGGACTAGAGAACAGTACTACTAGTAGAGGTGTAAGAGAGGGTGTGTCGGTCAGAGCTCTAAATAAAGAAGGGTTTTGTATAGTATGCTGTCCCTTTCAGCATAGAATCAGTTTTGTCTTATTTAGCATAGACTTGGTAGTAGCGGTGGGTATTGGTCTAAGTATAACACTCTCCTCTCATCATGCCATCCTACTATCAGGGAGAGACTGCGACAGCTCCTTCCTTTATAATTACTCAAAATCCATGTTCGCAAGATAAGGTACACCAAGTACAGTCTCCCACACATACAAACATTTAAAGTGTATATATGTTGAGAAAAAGAGAGAGAGAGAGAGAGGGTGGACAAGAATAAAGGGACAGAGAAAGGGCAATGATACTGGCAGAGCAACAATTGCAGCTGCTACTGCTTCCATGACAAATTTTATAATATTTGATTTCCTTGAGTTCTCGTGGCCGTGGAAAAAAAGTTAAAGCCACTCACAAAAACCACTGTTAATCAAGTTGAAGGACTATACCTTATACTTAACAAGCATAGTAAAATGGGAGAGATCTACTGGTAGTTGAAGATAGTTGAAGAAGAGTTTAATTAGATGGGGACCAAGAAAGGACAAAACCACCCTATTAGCCTTAGCTGTGGTCCATACATTAATACATCATTCACATATAATGTGGATATAAACATAGGATCACAAAGCGTGCTTTCCCACAAATTTTTCTTTCATTTCCAAGAAAGGTCGACTAGCCAAAGCCCAAAGGCCTGTCTCGTTTATAGCAGCAGGGAATCTTTATCACCCCTAAACCCCAAACCTTCTATACCTTTCCCTTTTTCGCCTGTGTCTTTGACCCCCTCTCTCCCCCCTACAATTCTACATTTTTTTTTGCTAATTCCTCCCTACATTTCTACATAGCCACATCAAATTTGCTCCACTTAATTATAGTGGGGTTGATAAATCTACCATTTCCACAAACTTCTGTTGTTTAAAATGTAAAAGGGTAAAGAAGGAATTTCAAAATCATTTCATTAAAAGTTATGACACAACAATTTTACAATAATTGAAAATTCTAAAGTATTAAGTTATAAATAATAAATAATAAAATAAAAGTAAATGATGATACAAATATTGTTAACATACTATTTGTCAGACAAATCTTACAATTTAAACAAGTAAAAAACAAGTACATAAAAAAACAAAATAGAAGTCATCAAGTAGGGCAGTTGGCATGGGTTAATTCTGTGATGAAGACCATATCTCTCTTTGAGGTGACTGGGAGAGGCACCACGTGCTTTTCGGCATCGAGCACATGGTTGGCTTTTGACTAATGCCCACTTGTAACGTCAATTTTAATGTATCACATAAAAATACTCCCTTTTGTCTATACGTATCTTAGCCTATATGGTATGTTCTTATCACTCAATATATAATCTAATAGGAAAATTAACTATTAATATCACACAATTAATCAAGAATTGTTTGTTTTATTTCTCATGCCCACATGGTGAAACGCTCATCCCAAGATTTTGCATTCTTCATGGTTCTTAATATGGGAAATTCTTTGGTGCTTCACTGGACGGTCCAATAAGGGTAAGGTGGGTGTCATCTTAGTCCAAATGACACCCCCACCGGGTCTATTATTAGTTTAAAGAAAATTTGACTATTTTGATTAGAGTAGCAACCAACCTATCTACAAAGAACTGTAGCTTTATCCTATATTTCATTAAGTGACACGTAGCATAATTAGAAAACAAAAATAAATGAGTAAGCAAAATGAGAGAGATTAATATCATATGGCATTGAAGCTTGGAGCTATGCAGACTTTTTAAGAGTGGACCATAATCTTATCTAAAATAAAAATGGTACAATTCCTACTTGAGTAATGCTAACTGACAGAGATATAAGACTTACGCAACAATTGGGTCTCTCCTTAAATCATGCTTATAAAAGTAGGTCTCACAGGTTTGAACCGAAAAAAAAAAAAAAGTGGGAATTTAGTATTAGAAGCTTAGAAAGGCATCCCATAAATTTTTCTGGATGGGTAAGAAAGTTCAGTCAAAAGTAGGAGAATTTCTAAAGCATAAATTATATTCATGCCAACAAAGGGAAAAGGAAATTCCATGCCAAAAGGTCCCTTTTTCATTAGATATGGAAGGAGGGGGGGTCCAAAAATAGACATTTCCAAAGTAGTAAAAGGGAGGGAACTAATTTTGTCAAGAAGAAACCAGACCTTCTGAAAGGGACATGAATTTGGTCAGAAAATGACCCATCAAAAAGTAGTTGCTTTCGGAAAACAGTTTCTTCTTGGATGCTTATTGGCATTAGACTATCTCAGCATTCAGCTCCTCCTGTTCAACTAAATCTTGTTAAAGAAAAAAAAAAAAAGGTACAAAATTAAATTCTGACCTATGGTATTTACCAACATTTAGTTTTTTGGCAGGTGCTTTGACTAGACCAATAAATTGTCCATTTAGGGAATAAAACCGCTAGTTCTTCCAAGTAGTGATTCTATTTCCTAAGCTATACCAAGGAGATCATCAAATTATGCACAACTAACCATTTACAATGGTAACAATTTTGACATCACAAACAAAATCTCGTTCAAGAATTCTCAATCCTCACTCGTTAATCTCTTCATAAATAGCCATGACAAAGTCAACTTACATTTGGAAAAAAGAAAAAGAAAAATGAAGCATAAAATGATGGAATTCATGAACATACCAGAAATACATTGAGGAGTGCAGGATAAGCAGCAAGGCGGCCAATAGAGTTAGAAGCATCAATGGCAACTTGGGCAGCTAGAGCTTCAACAAAATGCTCGGGCCAGGGCCAGACCTCGTTAACACGTGGTCGAGATGTTGATGGCCCGACCTCGTTAACACGTGGTCGAGATGTTGATGGCCCAAAATCACCCCCTCTTCTTGCACTAGAGCTGCCACCACCAATGCCATTGCCATTGCCATTGTCATTGCCATCTTGTGAAGAATTAGGAGAAGAGGGGGAGGAGGAAGACATTACCAAGTAGTGAAGCTATAAAGTGAGAAGAAGGAACAGAAAGGAACAAGGACAAAAAGGTAGAGATAAAGACACAAACTGAGGGACCCAAAGAGGGTGTTTGGGATTCTTGTATATATATATATGACAATGTGACTTCAAAATTTGTGACGTTTAGTATTAGTATATTACAGTATTCAAAAAAAAAAAAAAAGTATTAGTATATTACATACATACGCTTTTTGATAAGTGTCCAAGTGCATACATACATACATTTTTATACCCTTTTTTCTCCCATAAATAATATATTTTGGAATGATCCGGCACACATATTAAGACTATTATATTTAAATGGGTTAATATTAATTATAATTTTCATACCAATAGATTTCAAAACTGATAATTTAAAAACTACTTAGTTAGTAAACCTTCCCATACATACCAACTTATTTAAAAATAGCCACAATTAAATATTTAAGAAGTTGTCGAATATAAATTTAATATTATCGATATTTGTTTTCTTTTTCTTTTTTTCTATCAACTTTTAAGAAAATATTATAAGGATATAATTTGATCAAGTTTTTAAAATAGTTTGTTAACGTATTTATATTTTTAGCTTTTCTTCTTAACATAATTTTTATTATTAGGTACAATAATCTGGTTAATATTTATTATATTTTTCATAAAAAAAATTTTTTAAATTTACTTATCATAAATAATTTATTAAAAAGACAGCCAACTTTCTTAAAACATGCTAATTTTATCCTCAAAGTTTATAAGTTTTTCTAATAGAATTTAATTAGTTTTATGTGGGTTGGAAACTTGGAATTAGTTTAAACTGTAAGAATACATAAATTAAAGTGAATTAGCTTAATCTTTTATTAAATTTTCACTTTAATATAAATCATATACTTGATAGATTTGTAGATCGTAAAGATATAACTTTTATTAAATGTAATATATACACGAAGGTGAATAATTGTAAATATATACTTTCGAAATAATCAAACATTATATATCTGTGTGTGTGAAAAGAAGGAATTAGCTATTAAGTGTTTGATATATAAGTATATGGATATGCATCAATGTATGAAGTATGAAGTATAGATTTTTTTTTTTTTTCTCAGCAAAAAAAAAAAAAAAAAAAAAAGTACAAATTTTCATTTGTGAAGAGGGGAATCGTGATTTAATTTCCCGCCATGCGAAGTGCAAAAGACGACGGGGTGGGAGGGTCAGGGTCTAGTTTGTGAAAAGCAAAATAGTTTTGAAGATTTATGTTAATAGCTGAATAAGCACCTCTTAAGTGCTAGCACAAGAATTGAATGTAGAACAAGCTCCTTGAAATCATAATTACATGTCCTCTTCAAGTTCACAAATTAAAGCAAATTTAAGCGTAGATATGACAATTTTGATACAATAAAAAAGTTAAGAGGAAACCTACATGATTAATGAATTTTGAAAAAAAAAAATGATATCATTTTTTTATTACATTGAATCTCATCAAGGCAAGTCCTTTGGATTTACCTTTAAAGAGCAAACCTACACGATCTCACCTATAAGAACTGTGTATCAAATTAATGAGAACTCTAATGATCTTTCAAGAGTAAACTCAGGCCTCACTAACTGTGTTTTTTCACGTGAGCAATAAATGATTTCATTCTAATCAAGAGCAAGGGGATAGAGTCACAAAAGTTAAAGACTAGTTTTTATACGGACATAACAAAGTCTCACAACATTTTCACAATTAAAATATCACCCCATCACAATTCAAAATAAAAATAATAAAAAATTACATTAGACTCCATCACAGGTTTTAAAAAAAATGTGAGAAAAATATTGTGAGATTTTGTTGTAATTTACTTCCTCGAAGCTAAAGATTTAATAAAAGGGAGAGAATGGTTTGAAAATGGACCTGACTTTAGCCAATCAACTGAATCAATTCAAGTGCTAAGAAAGATATTCCTGGGGATTCTTTGAAGTACATGAAACAGCCCAAACCTACCATATTTTGATATTGGATAGTACAAACTACACACTCCAATCCTTCCCAGAGTGGTCACACCTGTACCATTGCTTTCCAGTTGAAACTGCAGGTGAGTCAAAATGGGTCAAAGACTTAAAGATCCGTTCCATATAGTAAACATGCTAGCTAGGCTGGATATTTAACTTGACAAATCAGTTTCCACTTTTCCACTGCATTTTGGAAAAAAATACATTAATGATATTTATTACATTGTTAGGAATTGTAAATGCCAAAACTTTCTTGGCATGAGTGATACGAAGACTAATTATTCAATAGTCTATGACTATAAATAAATGTATAATTCTCCTCTTATATAGATGGTGAGTCTCACCACATGAATAATGGGTCTCACTAATTAAATTCATAGTAAGACCCACCACTCTGCGAGAGGGGAGACTACACATATATTTGTAGTCTGGAACTATTGAATAATTTTTCGTGAAACAAATTGGTAAACACTTTAACCACCTTAAAAATATAAATATATATATATATATATATATTATTATATATATAAATAAGAGTATTGTTAAATGTTGTTTTAAAATGGAAACTTTCTTCCCTTTTAAAACTATTTCTTTATTTTAAACTCAAATAAAATATATAAAAAAAATAATATTGGTTTTTTAAATAAAATAAAATAAAACATAAGTTAAGAAGGCTATTAGAATTGTGTTCATTAACTTAAAAAGTAGAAAAATTTTACCTCTTTTTTTTTTTAATTCGATAATTGGACATAAGGGATTTGAAGTTTGAACTCAAACACTAAGAGGCAAAGGAGAGAGCGTTACTAATCGGATCAAGAAGGGTTAAGCCATAGTTAAAAATGATGTGATTCCTATGAAGTCAAAGATTCCAGACACCAAAGGAGAAAACAAACCACCATGGAAGATAATTGTCACAAGTACAAGAAGAAGTGCAGCTAAACTAGAACCACTCAAAAATAGGAAGAGAAAGGAATGACAGCATAAGTTAAGGACCTTGATAGAATTCCAAAAGAAGATGGAGTCAGGACAATCTCTAAGCCCATGGCTCAAAGTTTCATTGAGACCAAACAACGAGGACAAGAAAGGGAAACATTTAATCCACAAGAAGTAAGAGTATCCCAAACCATCTAGACACTATTATGATAACATTGCTAGAGAAAGAAACATATCCTAGGACCAATAGTAACCTTCCAAATCCAAAAAGAGGGCCCAAGCAAGGGCGAGAGGAGGCAAAGTCAGGGGGAGCCTTGGTTTTTAAAAAAAAAAAAAATCCCCTTCCATATGTAAGCTCTGTTGTTAAAATCTCGATTTGAATCTTAGAATCTTACGATTTTATGATTCAATATCATGAAAAATATTCAAATCTTAACTAAATCTTAGAGGTAGTAGAATCTTCATAGAATCCTGATTTGAATCTTAGAATCTGTAGAATCTCAATTTTCTTCTGATTCTATACGATTCTACTGCACAAGGTTTATTCGGATTTTTGGTTTTTTTTTTTTTCTTTTTTGGGCCTCCAATGAGAATTTGGCTTGTGTTTGACTGATTTTTAGTATTTTAGTAGCTCAAATACTGAAATAGCCCATTAAATAAAATAAAAAACAAAACAAAACCTAATTTCCTAAAGTAGTAAGTCTCTCACACGAATACAATTACAGAAACAGAAGTACAGAGAAAGTGAGACTTGAAAATGATAAAGAAATTCATAATCTTAATGATTGTGAACTTGAAAATGAATTAAGAGATTTTGATGATCTTCCTATGGATGATTTAGATGGAAGCAACGACATGGATGAAAATCTTGTTTATGGTAAAGGTCTCCCATTAGAGGAAAACATTCATCAAATCAATGAAGATCCTGGTTTTTAGATCTTGGTTTTTCACATTGAACAATAAGTAATGTGTTACTTTGTCACAAAATTACCATTGTGGAAAATGGTTGGGAAACATTATTATTTGTGTAATGCTATTATTTAGAACATTATGTACGTTTGTGGTTATGTGATATTAAAACTTGGAACTTGAAAGTTTGAAATTTGAAATTTGTCATTTGATATTTAGTAGTTGATGACTTATTACCTTTTATAAGTTTCTATGTCAAAACTTATTTATTTTTCAATGATTCTTTAACATATGTTATGAATTATAATTATTTATATATTTATTTATTTTTATTTACGGAAAGTAGAATCTTACGATTTACAATTCAAATCTACGATTCGATTTACGAAACCCTCCCAACGATTCAAGGTAGAATCCCGATTTTAACAACCATGTATGTAAGTTCTTATATAAAAAAAAATTATATATAAAATATATGGATTGGTACCCCCCCTCACTTATCCTAATCAAACGGAAATCGCTTCCCATACAATATTGATAACTAAAAAAGAGGGTTGGGGTGGGTGGGAATGGAGAAATTATTCAGTCCACCGGGTGAACCACGTCATCCGTCCACCATTCCAATAATTAAATGACACGTGTGATAATTAATACAATCAGCTTGGGGCTATTTGGTCATTTTAAAAGTATGGGGTTAATGGTTAAAAGCTAACTATATTAATTATCAAGCTGATTGTATTAATTATCAACGTGTCATTTAATTATTGGAATGGTGGACGGGTGGGGTGGGTGGGAATGAGCAAACACTTAATCTTTCCAAAATCGTTATGCCTCTGCATTTTTATCAGTATACACAAAATTTTGGTGGTAACATTAATTCCGAATAATATTCCTAAGTTATCCTTGGAAACATTACATAATTTCGTATTTATATAAGTTTAAAATAGCCTTTACTGTGTCGAGTTGGGAGGAAAAGTGAGCGAATGGAGGAGGGTAGAGAGAGAAATAAAAAAATAAAAAATTGATTGATATTTTTTCTTGTTTGGTAAAGTAAAAACTAAAAAAAAAAATAGAATTAAGAAAAAAAGAATGATGAGATGGTTGTATTTTCTATCCGGACTTGCCATTTTTAATCTTTTCAAAATGGGAGAAGAAAGAGACAAAATGTATTATGGAGGTGAATTCATAATTTTATCCCTCAAAAGGAAATAAAGTTTATATAAAAGAAACAATAGCAAATGGCTTCATTTATTCATTTATTTTATTTGTTTTTAATTTTCATCTCAAAATTTCTTTAGTCATCTATATTAGATAAAAACTAGTCGTAGACCCGTGTTATGCACGGGAAAGTTAGTAAATATGATATATCAATCATATATGTCAATATCCACTAAAAGATATTGACAAATCATTAATGGTAAAAATTGATGATCCTGAATCTCTCAACAATGGATGACTTTTGCTTTTATAATTTCTATTTGGAGTGTTACTTTTATAATTTCTATAATTTTAGTATTAATATGTAATAGAGTTTTACTTGAACTCTATTAAATAAAAAGTTTGGATTGATTTTAGCATTAACAGGTAATAGAGTTTTAGTTAAACTCTATGAAATAATGATGTGTAAAATTTGAGTTTAAAAAATTAATAAAAAATAAATGATTATGTGTAAAATTGTGAAAAAATCAATAAAGATTTTCTTTCTCTTTTTCTTTTTTTAAAGTAACAATAGTACAATGATTTTTACAAAGTTGGCTATTTCTTGACAAAGTTATACTTAGTTATACAACCTGCTATTTTAATTTGATAATCTACTTTGCCACACAATTACGGTGGACTTAATTAAAGAATTTATTAATCAACCAAGAGAATAATTAGTTAAATGTTTTTAAAGAATTTTATTAATCAACTTAGCAACAAAAAAATGCTAGAAAATCCAACATTCAGGACTTACTTTTTCCCCTCAACGTGAACACCATGGTCACTTAGAAAAAAATAAAAATAAAACATTAACATCATATTATTTTGTCTAAATATGAAAATTGATAATTATTAAAAGACATTTATTATTATTATTATGTTTATATATAGAATATATTCTAGTATTAAACATTTATTATGATTGTGTTAGTATATATGGAACAATATATTCTTTTTATATGTGTCAAGATTCTAGTGGAATATTTACTTATATAGAATAAAATTTAAATTCAATTAAAAAATATATATTAAAATAATGAGGTGTAAAATTGTGAAACCTCAAAAGTTTATGTAGCGCAATATTATGAGGTCAACCAAAAGTCCAAAAAGCTTCGGTTTTACAATATAGTATGGATTGCTAAAAAAATCATTATGTACAGTCACTATTTATACATACCTCAAATGGGTCGGGGAATTTAACAGTAGTGTTCTTTTGTCTATGGTTTGGATAAAAATATTTTTTTAAGAAATGGAATAGATTTTTAGTGAAATTACAGTTTGAGAGGACATAGGCTTAACTATCGCAATTATACAAATGCTTGGGGAAGTGTCATTTTGATAAACCTCAAGAGAGGGTGATGTAATTTATCCCAATTTATTTTTATAAAATTTGTGTAATATGTTTCTAGTATTAATTATTTTTTATGAAATATTAATGTGTTTTTTAAAACTTGTTTTAATCTTCTTTAAATTACTTGGGCTAAAAAAAAATTTCCTACGTAACCAAGACGTAATCCTATCATAATTATATTTTTTTGGGGTGAAAATTAAAATACAAGTTAGTACTCTGTTAACTTTATTTCATAATTTGTATACTACAAGTACTCTACAACAAGTTTTATTCATCCAAGGTTGATATTTGGTAATGACAACCAGTTTTTCTTTTATTCTTTTATGAAATTATAAGACTAATAAACTTTGGACTGAAAACTTAAGAATTTATGTATTATTTAAATTTTATTTTTTATTGTTTTCGTTTCATTTGTTCTCTTATTTATATTAAAAGAAAGACAAAAATAATATATTCAAGTTTATTTTTATTTATTATTATTATCTTTTATGTGAAAATATATGGGTCATACTGGGTTCCCATCAAAGACTAGGTAAGACTCATAGGTTTTATAACCCATTTTAATCTGACAAATTCTAACTTAAAGAGAGAAATGAAAAGAGGGTTGAATGTTGAAAGTGAGGAGAGAGACTACAAAATATGAGAGGACCAAAATGTGTTTTTGTTTTTCATCTCCGAAACAATAAAATTCATTTCAAAAAAGAAAAAGGTCAAATCTTTTCTCGTTTTCTAAGATTCCAAAAATAAAATTTTGAAAATACTACCAAATATGATTAAAATTTGTGGGTAAAACTTAAGTACAGTTCCTTAGGTCAAGTATATTAGGTTTCCTAATTGAATTCAAACACATGGTTGTATTAACCAATGAAATTATAAAACACAAACAATATTATCTTTTTCAAGAATGTATAAATTCAATGTATTTGAATTTAACTAAAAAACTAAGGGTCCTGTTAACGAGTGCCCTTAGGGCAATGGTCAAGGAAGCATTTAATGCTTCCACTTAATACTTCCATTTAATACAAAAATAACTTTTAAGGGTATTTTAGTCTTTCTATTTATTATTTTAATATTAAAAATCGTTATTTCCCGTAAAGTGCAATCATTTAATGCTCCTTAACCATTGCCCTAAGGGCACTGGTTAACAAAATCCAAAAACTAATGTACTTAACCTAAAGAACTGCATATAAATTTTACCCAAAATTTATTATGTCATTCCTCTTATTTGTCTTCTATTATTCATGGCCTATATGTCAATGAGGAAAACAAGTACCAGGAAGTGGATTTGGTACTTTCTCGCTTGATTAAGCACTAAAGTCGGCACAGTACTGTCAGCACATGAATGAGGTAGGTTGGGTTGGAGATTAATGCGTATGATTTGTGATAATAAAATCTTCATTTAAATCACTAGCTACTTGCTAAAATCAAAGTAAGCGTGAAATTCCTGTCCCTTATGTTTGTGCCACTGTGACTTGTTTGATATGATTTGTGATGATTATTTGCATGCTTAATTTACTCTTTAGAATTTGGGTAAAGGAATACCATCGTAATGATCGCGTTAAATTTAGTAATAATTTTCCGGTGTTGGTGCCAAGCAAAAGGGATTATTAGAAATTTAATGGAAAGCTCAAATGAAACAGAAAGGTCTTTGTCTCCCTCATTCAACATAGGCAAATTTTCCCATCATTGTCTCTAAGGAGGAGTTAGAGGCTTTTGGGGTAAGTGGAGATTTTTTATTTATTTTTTAAGTGATTTAAAAAAGAAGAGGAATGAATGATGTTAGTGGAGGTAGGTTTAGGTAGAGTTCAATGTAAAAGTCAAAGGGTATTAAATGAAATGGCATAATACAAAAATTATCCTTGAAGTTTGGACTAAAGCTAAGGCTAGCCACACTACAAAGATTTTTAAAAAATATCCGGCTTACTCCCTAAATACAAATGACATTCAACACCACGTAACAAATTTCATAATTGCTGATATTATGATTGTAATTTATGTATAATAAAAATGATGTTAATGATAGTTTCACTATAAGATTGTAAGTGATATTGTACTATATATTCATAATTTGTAACTTTAACAAATGATGTCAATGATGATCTTGTGTAAAAGTTATATAGCACTAATCGTAACCTCTCATTTTAACAATAGTGAAATTTGTTATGTCAGTAACATTGTTGTAAAAATTGTAAATTTATTATTTTTGCTTAATGAGCAAATTGGATGTTTTTTAAAAGTCTTGATAAAGACTGACATTACCCAAACCTAATGAGTAGTTTGTGTATTTACTAGAATAAAAACATACTGTTACACGTTTCACGTAATTTAAACACACAGAGGTATCACAAAATTCACACTATTTCTCACCGTGGTGAACTGGACACACCTTCGACAAATTTATACACAACATATTAATCAGCTACAACTCACAGGCCTATTTCAAGGAAACAAATTTATTGACACAAAACAACATATGAGAACAAAATCTAAGCCAAAACCTCCACGATAATATGCTAAAACTTCAACAACTCATAAATTCGTACCTCAATGCTTTCAAACACCACAATTTCTATTCAGAAAAAAAAAAAAAAAAAAAAAAAAAAAAAAAAAAAAAACACCACAATCTAGAAAATAAAAGCAAAATAGCTTTCAATAAAAATTTATAAGAGAGAGACTTGCCAAAGAAAAAAGAAATAGGAAAAAAGACCAATAACAAATAGTGGGTTTCACAAGACATACCTAGCATTGGCAACTTCGTAGATCAAGAAAGGCTACTCTAGCCGTGGCTGGTAGACTAATAGTGAGTAGAATGCAACACAACGATGCGAAGTGAAGTAATATTGTATAGATTTTTACATTTCTAATATTTAATATGAACCGTGAAATTATTGAATCTATTTCAAATGAAGGAAATCTTTATACACGTAAAGAAGCTTCAACCAAGTGGATTTGTGAGAAGAGGTGTAAATAAACTGAGAATGGTGTTTTTCCTAGGGCTCTCAAAACATTTTAAGCATTTAGAATGGTATTTTTCTTAGTTTTTCCTGGTGCTCTAAATTAATTAACCGAGATGTTTATGAATAATTTGGGTTGGCTTGAGGAAAATAACTTGTTTATATTCGTATATTTAGCAAACAAGTCAAGCTCAAGCTCAAATGTAGTCTCAACTATGAAACGAGTGAAATTCAAATATAATAATGTATTTGTGGATAACCTTGTGAGTATGAAGCTCGATTTAAATATTTACAATATTATATTTTTATATGTATACATATATAAAAATATATTATATATACTTTATTTTAATTGTGCAAGATTGTAAATAAGTTTATAAGTTATCAAATTATTATGAGAAAATAACAAGTTAATTAAGTATTAACTTGTGAACAAACTTGGGCTTGTTATATATTATCCATGATGTTTATTACCACACACGGCTCGTGAACAAATTAATTTGATTTGGTAATAAGTTCGAACTCGACTTGTATTCATAATTAATATATTATGAACTTTTTAATACTCGACTTGGCTTGTCATGTAAATAGTCATTTTCTTTTTTTAGGTTTAATCAAGCATTTAAGTTGTACCAAACATATGAAAATAAGAAAAAATAGTTTACACTTGTTCGGGATCAAAAGACCCTAACCTCTCAAATAAATATAATGTAATACCTTTGTTGGCAATGCCCCCATTTGAAATGTAAAAAACATATTTTGAAAAAGTAAAACCCAAATTTTATGTTTGATAAAAAGAAAAAAAATAGTTTGTAAAATTTTTAATTTTGAAAAATCACTTTTTGTTCAAAATGTGCTTTTAACAAAAATCATGATTAGAAAATGGGTTACCAAACTCACCCTTAATGTGGATTGTGTCTGGTTGGATGTAACTTTTTGTTGAAATTTATTTGTCAAAAACTGGTTTAAACAAGTGAGATTTAAGAAAACAAAATTATACATCTCTAAAAATGATCCTAAGGGCTTAAAGGTTGGGTTGAAACGCAACTAATTGGTTGAAAGAGTTAGAAATGGGTAGTCACGTATGAAGTGGGAGCGTGTTTGCACGTAGTAGGAAAGGACGTGAGAGTAGGAAATTGTATAGGAGTGGGCCAAGACAAAGACATGGCCGTCCTTTTTGACTAGAAGAAGAGTAGGGAAGGCATGCTCATGTCTAATCAAACGAATATAACTGACACATCTTTTTGCAAAGTACAACTTCTTCCCTCAATTAGGGTCCCTACGGATTTTGCCTACTCCTTCTAGTCTGTTAACAATCATAACTACACACACAATATAGGGAGGAATGAGTGGGTGAACTTATTATTATCATTATTAAATTGCAATGGTACCTACGTTTTTTAGGTTTGAAGAATGGACCTAAGGTGAAAAGGGGTTGAGATTTTATGAAATATTTAAATGGGTTGAATTTTTTTTTTCTCTCTTATAAATTTTTTATTTTTTAAATTTTTTATTAAATAATTAAGATCGAAAGTTAAAAGGTTAATTTTTAATCTCAATAATTCAATAAGTATTATATGCAATACCAATGTATTACATGAGATCTTAATTTATAAAAATAAATTAAGACAACCACAAACCCTTTACCGATGATGGGATTTTCTTTTGAGTTGTGTTGCTAATTACTATCATATATGTTACGGGTTGAGTATATTAATTTTTATTTGAGTATGAGACTTGAATTTGAGTGTATTATAGGTATAAAAATAGATTTATGTATAAATAATATAATTTCAATTATTTATTAAAAGAGTAAACAAAATTAGTCGTAGTGTTTATTATATATAAAAAATAAGTAAGTTAATCAAGTAACTCGTGCATATATTTAAGTTTATTCCACAAGAAAGTGAATTAAACTTAAAAATGTAGTCTAATTTAGTGATAAGAATGAGTACAACTCGTATTTGAAAAAAAATTGAATGAAAAAAAATTATAAATTGATATTTAATCGACTTGACTCAACTCATTTACCGCCCTTTAGCATGGCAATTTTAAATTCATGTAAGAATTTTCAAATCCTCGTATATGATGGAGGAAACTTAATGGCCATCGAGGTAAAACATGAGAGATAAGGCCTTTGGTTATATTTTCTAAGGCTTTTGTTATAAATAGTGATTTAGAAGTGAGTTTGTGTTTAAAAACTCGTATAACATTAAAAGCATAAAGTCTTTTATAAGTTTATAAGATAATATAAATAAAAACAAATAAATCATTAAAGTAAACCTATGGACATATAGTTAAAGTACACGCATGCGTGACAAGTGACGTTTTAATGACACGTCGCAACAAAATGCAATGAACAAAAGACTTACCCTATTCCTAAAGGGCGTGTGAAAACCTTTCCTATGTGGGGTATGGACTATGGACCAAGCTCCGATGTTGGATTCATGATGGTGTTTAGCTCTTCCTAGGCACATGTGGAAGAATCAACCAAAGGCTAATACGGAGTATTTTTTATATATTTAGTGGGAAGGAAGGTTTTTAAGACGTGGATAATTAGTGAATTGCCCCATGGTGTAAAATTTATCTAACAAATACCATTAATCTGATACGGGAGAAGGGTTTTAGCATGATAATCAATATATGAGATATAATATATACGATTTTGAATATATACACCTTTTCATTTAGTCTAAATTTAAAAAATGCGACAGAAATAGATGTATATAGTATATTACGAATTTAAATGAAAAATTTAAGACTAAAATAACGAATATATATATTTTAAGAAATCTGTTTTATTATATTTCAATTTAGTAGTATATTTAATTCATATTATCTTAATATAGCTTTATAAGATATTATTAAAAAAAACTAATTAAGCCTTTAATATATTTATTTATTAATTTATATTTCATTTTTTAGCTTTGTTCATAAGCAGAATAACAAGTAAATGAAGAAGATGATGTTTAATAAATTTCTTCGTTCACTTAATTAGTAAAAAATATAATAACAAAAAGTATATATTATCTCATTATTATAATTTAAATGATTTTGTTTTTCTTTATTCAAACACACACGCACATTTTCGATTTACTAAGATCTAATAAAAAACTTAATAGATCGAAAATAATTTAAAGATTATAATAAAAAATGAATATGTTGATGTTAATATAAATAGTAAAACATGGAACTAAAAAAATATTGATTTTTATAATTATACTATTGCATATTAATGTTTACAACAAAATAAAACAATTATGCTTACAACAAAAATATTAATGTTTAGTTAAGTTGAAATATTTTTGTACAAGTGTAATACGAAAAATGTTTTATTTTTTATTAGAACATGTGTATGTCTTAGATTATTATTATTATTATTTTTTTATTATAAAAAACTAGATTTTTTTTATTATTATATATATTTTTAAATACATGCATACGTGCAACATATGGTATTTTACTAATTATAATCTTGCTTAAGAAGTTTTTAGAATCTCATATGTCATGGAGCAAAAAGTCTAAGGACACAATATTTTTCATGTACTAACATGACCTATTGTAATTAATGAATAATAAAAGTGGTCAATAGTTGATCCAAGTAAAAGTGATTTTACTCTAATAAAAACATGTTATATCAACAATTGTGAAAAAAATTATGTTTCCAAAAATACTTCGTGGCCACCCATAAAGGATTGAGATCTCGTGCACAGGGGTATAGCCAGGTTTACTTGGGGAGAGAGAGGATTGAAGTGATGTATTCATACTGGTTTTCTAAACCAAATTTCATATACAATTTTTTTATACTCATTTTTAATTTCAAGGTTTCTAAAACACGGTAAAAAAATATTTAAAAACCTCTGCAATAGTGAGTTTTTTTTTTTTAGTTAAATGGGGTTAGATGAGTTTAATTATCACATAAAGGAGATTCAAAATTTTTATGGGGGCTAATGCTGAAAGCACCAAGAGTAGGTTAAATCAAATGGCAGCAGTACAGGCTGAGAAAGCCTTCCAATTCCAATTCCAATTCCAAGTCCGGTGATTGGATTAATTAATGAAGGTTGTGTGGACCAACGATAAAATTGTTTATACAGTATAGGAGGGAAGGTCCAAAATCCAAATATTAGCTTTGAGCTTTGAGCTTTTAACTTTTTAACTTATTTCTTATGTATCAAGTATCATTTTTAAATTATAATTTTATTACGTACAATTATATTTTTACCATTTTTCAACAAACAGCTAAAAATTAATAATCTGTAAAACTCTATCCTCATCTGTTACTATCTTTTCAAATATTTAAAAGCACACTTGCTAGCAAGCCTGGTATAATTTTCTTTTTGTACCATATCACAGACCTCCGTAGATCTTGTAGAAATTCTTAAGTTGAAATAAACGGACCCTTTGATTATATATCTACCCACTTAACTGTGCATATAAAGAGGAGTTACTTTCCCTCTAGTCCACTTGACTCAAATAATATACTCCAATTTTCTCGATGTTACAAAGTATGCTGATACTTTCTGCCCATTTTTCAAATATGTGTCCTCAAAACCCTATTAATAATTAATTATATTCACTTATGGAAGAGATTAAATTCGATACCAATAAATCATTATCACATTAGATTATTTATTTATTTATTTTTCAAATAAAATAATAGAGAGTAATACATTCAAATACAATCACACTCTCATTAAAAAAACTATTCAACCAACATAATCTGAATATTTAAAAAAGAAGAAAACAGAACGAAAACTAGCTTGTCCTTTGAAAACTTCAACTGGGACAACTGTGCAATGCCTAAGCCACCTAACAACTCTCTGGCATGATGCTATATGGTCACAATCATCGACAGAAGATCGACAAGCAATTTGTAGACTTGTAGTGGGAGTGTTGTGTCTCGCTCGTGGCCTAGCTACTCCAACTTGGCCTCGCCATTGGTGACATTGTTGCCATATTGCTTTCGACAGCAGATCAAATCAGCATGGAGAATTCTCAGTCAGTGGCAGCTCTTTTCGCTTGTCCCATTCCAAGGCGGCTTCTCTGCTTCGGCACAACAATTTTTTAATAGCGGGACAGTTTTTGTTTTTTGTTTTGGTACATATTAAGATTTTATTGGTTGAATAGATTTTTAATGAGTGTGTTGTGTCATTGTGTGTATGAGTGTCTATTCTTTTATTTTTAAAAGAAATCTAATGCAATTATTTTTTATTGGAAGGTATAAATAAAGTTTCTTACATGGAATCTTATTAAATTTAATCTTTTCATGCAAGATATATAATGCTTTTCTCACAAACATTCATTGCATTAAGAAATAAGCGTTTAAAGCATTCGCACCAGACTAAGCAAATGGTATATTAAACAAAAATTTGACTATAAACCCCCAAAAACCATCCACATCAACTTCACCATTTGTATAAATTTTTTTTTGACTTTTTTACTGTAACTCGCTCATTTGGTTAAGCTACTGTTGATCATCAAACCAAAAGAAACTAAATTCTTATTCAACTTCTCTCTCCTCCTGTTGGTTGGCCTCTATCTCTCTCAAGCTCTCGATGAATGGATCGTCCACAAAAGGGCGTCGATCTTCACTGACAAGAGGAAGAGGGGATCTTTACTTTGCCCCGACGGATCTTCACCTCGCCCTGTCAACGGATCGACCTCCAATTGAGTGCTTCGGCTTTGTGGGTAAATGAGTTGGTTTGGGTTTTATGGGTGCCAGTTGAAATGGGTATCGGTGGGTGAAATTGTGGTTGATTTGTTGTTGGTTTGGGTTTGATTTGGATTTTTTTTTTTATTTGTATTTGATTTGTTCTGTTAAAATTGTGGCTGATTTGTCATTGATTTTGGGTGTGATTTTGGTTGATTTCGGGTGAAATTGTGGCGATGGGTTTAGTTGATTTTGAGTGAATTTGTGGCGATGGGTTTGCTGGGTTGAGAATTAATCTGTAGGTTGTGTTGAATTAATTTGTTGGTGATGGGTTTGGGTTTGCTGTGAATGGGCTAGAGAGAGAAAGAATAATATTTAAATGGAATGTAGAAAAAAATGATGAGTCTGATGTAGTTGCATGTGAATAAGAAGTTTGCTAAAATAGAAAAAATGTGGTGTTTTATGACCAAATTGGCTAAAATTATGGTGTGGCTGATGAGAATGCGTAGTTTTATCCAACCAACCAAACCTTGGATGTATATGATAGTGGAAAAAAGAAACATGGCATGGCTAAGGAAATCTAATTAATTAATTAATTTGTTTATTCTGATTGACAAAATGAACTTTGACAAAATATATTTTTCTTGGAAAATAGTGTTATATGTTATACTAAAATTTTTAGTAAAAAATAATTATACTCGATGAAAATACATTGGGTTTTGTCATTGGAGAATGCAATTTTTTCTATTAAATAATAATTTATTATTAATATATTATCTAATTAATAATTAAAAAAATTATAGCCTTTTCCAAGCAAATCTAATATAAGTACCAAATCTATTTAAAAACAATTACCCTAAATAAATAAATAAATCTCCTTCTCAACCGCCAACAAAAAAAAAAATCCCAACACGAGGCTCAAATGAATCCACCCCTAACACAGAAAAGTTATTCCTCGTTTTCCTCCAAATCAAGCAATCAATGAAAATAATCGGAAATTTAAGGAAATCGTGATAAATTTACAAAAGCCAACATCGGTGAAATATGTGAAATGCATTCTCAAAGAGTCAAAAGAGTTACCAAATGGCCCGTTTAATGTGCAGGTTTAAGAGACATGCAAATGGAGGCATTGCACGAACATGAAAATATCATTTCCACAAAAGTTAAACATGTACAATGCAACCGAAGAAAACCTCTTGATGGCCTTTATTACCTATCCAATCTCGACCAACTCCTCTACCCGAAATCGTACACACACCAGTCTCAAGCTAGATAATTAGAAAAGCATTGAGAATATAATCAAACAAGCCTTTGGCTAAAACTTTTATTGAACAACAAAATATTGTAACCGTAATTTAACAAGAAGCTAGATAATTCCACTAGTGCCCAAGAATCAAGATCTAACCCAAAATTTTCTCTGCACTGCTGGAGGTCATTGATTGAAATGCCATTTCCTTTTGCAATAAAACTAGTTCAAAATGCCATTAGGATTATTATCACTTAAAGACTGATCCGATTATGGATAGATTGGTATGAGGTAACAAGGACGAGGCTTTGTGGGCTAGACTTTCTTTTGATACCACAGTGGCACAAAGAAGTGGGTTTGTTTCTCCCACATGGAAAAGTTGAGAAGGGTATCATTTGAGTTTTGGGCTTGCCAGTTTCTGCTATGCCCTCCTTCCAAGACTTTATGCATGTCTAACTAAAATTACAATGTTGGGTTTCTGAAATAATATTCCCAGAGATTCCCCGCAACCGTAAGGCAGGGTCTATTATCAAGTAAGTTTTTCTCAGCGTTTGTCACCAATCTATGACCATGATTATGAAAGTAATATCTAATTTGAATTTGCATATGGCATGATTTATACTTCTGACTTGATAACAAAAGACACCCTTCTGCCTTAGAAATACTTTCCACAATCGAGACTACTAGTGCAGCAACAGCAACTGACGCACTATTTGCAACACACAGATTTTGGTGATGCAGGGAAATGCTAGTCTAAATATTAGCTTCTGCCTAGACCATAAAGAGCAAATGCTCATGACATGTAGTCTACTCGAATATCAAGAGCAAACAAAAAAATTGGTTAACTACAAGACCAGCATCGTGAACCAAAGATCAACTGTCCATTTATTCATTGATCTGAGTTTACTCCATATCGTTCTGTCATTTACATAATATTCAAATTTACACTCAGGATATCAAAGCAAGTTCAAATCCTTTAATCTTTCAAAATGCTATGATCCCATTCTAAACTAACCCTTTGCTATGCAATATATGACCCCTGAAAAAAAGGCATACTAACACAACATATCATCCACTGAAAAAAAAAAAAAAAAAACTTCTTAAGAAACAGGAGGCCATTGTAAGCATCCAAAATAATCAGAATGGAGAGCTCTTTGCTACTCAAGAGTCCTCACCACTGAGATCTCCCCATCGAACTTTATGCTTGGCGGCAAGATAATGAGCTCCAACTGGTCCTCTACTACCGTATGGGTAGAGTTCTGGTACAATCTTCTTCTCTTCAAGTTCATTCAACAATGGCGTGAAGAGCTTCCATGCAGCAACAAGCTCATCACTTCTAATGAACAACCTTCGCTCCCCTTCTATTGCATCTAAAAGTAGCCGTTCATATGCATCCGGTATTTCTCTGTGATACCTGCACATTGGAACCAAAGTCTTAAAATAATGTCTTCACAGGAACTGCAGAAGTCCATGGTGTGACATAGATGCTTTAATGTAGTTGCACTATTTTTATCCAAATATATTCTGCATCATTTACTCCAACTTTAACTGTTACTCATCATTAACAATCTGTGGTTTATAATTTATATAATATCGCTCACAGAAATATTCCTTTTTTTTTTTTTTTAATCAGTAAATAAAAGATTTATTGCTGATTAAAAGATAGGAACAGTACACAGGGAGTATACAGAACTGGAAAACAAAAACAAACCAAGCAATACAAAAATCTAGGAAATCCAAAACAGAAGAGAACAACATCATGCCAGCAATATTCTATGTCTAAGAAAATATCTAAAGATGAGGAATTGATTCAAAGAATGAGCAAGATCAACTGATGATAACATACTGAAATTACAGTTAAGAAACGAAGGTTAGAATTTACTATCAACTCAAGATAGTACTTATCTTCCAATGTCTACAAGGCCAAAATTAAGGTCACGACAGTTGAAAACAGTAGTTATTAAGGCAGAAGAAAATGGTATTTCTGATATTATTCACATGAGTGTTACAAGATGTCATTAAATTAAGAGAACCGACATGGTCAACAAAATGTTTTTATGATACTCATACCTTGCTCGGTAAAGTAAATTTAAGTCACTGCGATCTAATCTCATTCCAAGACCAGGAACTTTGTTGTTGATCTTCAAATAAATGGCTTCATCAGGTTGTACACGAAGCACAAGCTCATTTGTAGCCTCGTCTAAGTCAGTTCCAAAGTTTCGCTTGTACAAGTTACCAGGGACATGTCTGAACTGAACTCTAATCTCTGCTCTGGAGTAGCATTGCAACAACATTTTCAGACCATTCCATTATTAAATTCCAACAACAGACAAGGGCATGCTTAAAGAAAAGATTCTCATCAAGAAGAAATTTTTTCCATACCGCTTAGTATGGAGAGCCTTGCCAGCTTTCATCAGGAAAGGGACCCCATCCCATCTGGCATTATTAATAAAGAGAGCTGCTGCTGCAAAGGTTGCAGTGAGACTATGTTTTGGCACTGTGGGGTCATCTGTATAAGCAGGATATGATTTTCCACCCTTGCTGTGGCCCTTATATTGACCAACAACTACATCTTCAAGCTGCAGCGGTTTCATTGACCTTAGGACCTTAACCTGCATCAAGGCCATACTCACTCATCACTACATTAAGATATCCTCATAAATGAATCCAATCTTTCATAAGACCCTTCTGTAAACTTTTTCTACATTTATTTTCAGGTTGGGGTAGAAAAGGGCCTGCCTAGGGTGGGGCATGTCATAAGGAGAGCGCTAAGGGTTATCAACAGTTTTTGACTGAATTTATAGCTAGGTTTTTTAAAAGCAAGTGGTAAACTATCAGAGAAAAATAATTAACACTGCAATCTAGATAGTAAAAACATCCAAAAAGAAAGCATAATAATACCTTTTCATTCCTGATATCCTCAGCATCTAAGCTAACAGGAGTCTCCATTGCAAAAAGTGCTAGTATTTGCAGAAGATGATTTTGCATTATATCTCGTATGATTCCATAGTTATCAAAATATCTGAGAACATGAACAAAAACATGCAGGTGATTATTGTCTGAGAAAGAATAATGTTATTTACTTATTTTATTATAGGCATTATCAGGCAACATAAGGAACTCACCCCCCTCGTCCTTCAGTGCCAAAATCTTCAGAAAATATCAGTTGCACATTGCGGATGTAATTCCGGGACCACAGAGGCTCAAAAACAAGATTTGAGAAGCGAAGCACTGATAGATTCTCAACAAGCTCCTTCCCCAAGTAATGATCAATCCTGAAAATTATCAAAAGGATCAAGATTTTCTCACTAGCTCTGTAACTATTCAATTATCAAGAACCAACAAATAAAGAGGTACCTGAAAATTTGATCTTCAGTAAGGTACTGTTTCAAGCATCTTGTTAGTTCACCGGATGACTCTGAGTCATGACCAAATGGCTTTTCAACAATGACCCTCGTCCACCCATTTGCTGAAGAAGCTCTAAGGCTAGCACATCTCACGGCATCAACAAATATGTTTGGAGGTACTGACAAGTAAAATAACCTATTTGACAGTTTTCCAGCCTGAAAGAGAACAATACCAGAGAATTATCACAACACAAAAAAAAAAGTGTAAGCTTCAGTACCAAGCCATGTATTGCTTCAAAGTTTGATTCCATGCCAATGAAAATCTACCACATTTGTACAACACAGAAATTCATTTAGCCATACTCGTCCCAGTTGGACCTCCATAAATGCTTCAGATCGGTAACAGAAATATCTGAGGCCTGCTCTTGGATCAGAGTTATGAGTGTACTCTAGGAATAGCATAACCAATGGAAAGAATCAAGGAGGTGGAATATAGTATACCCAAATAAAGACCTTGTTTCTACAAAGTTTTAATTATTTAGTTTTGGCTAACAGAATTGGTTCCCTCTCTCTCTTTTTCTAGCAGGAAACAGGTATATGATAGCAAGTTACATCAACTATATATAACATATTTGGATAAGTTACATCAACTGCTAAAACTGAAGCTCTATCCATCATAATTACAAAATTCTATACTGAAGATTACAGTTGATACAGAACAAACTAGAGAAATAATCACAAGGGATCAAAATCTAATATAAAAAGGAGATCATTACCTCTTTCTCTTTCAGCTTTATGTTTAATTCTGCAAAATGCTCCTCAGAATTATACTGTCCAGAATGGTAAAAGCATCTTTCCAAGAACCGATCCATTTTGTCTTCACAATTTTCCCTGTAAGTCATCACCACATATCAATATTTACAATACGAAAAACAGAAATATGTTTTTGCATGTGAATGATGGTTTAGCAATATAATACCTCTTATCAATTCTGCAAGTTAAGGTTCTGCTAATCATGTTCCTTAGCTCATCATCAGTCATTTTAGTCCGAGCGTAACCAAACACCATAAAATTCTGTATAAACACAATTACATAATAAATATAGGAATTTAGAATTGGTAAATCATTGTCGAATTTTTCACTTATCTGACATACCAAAACTATCAATACTGTTACAAAATATAAATTTATGAAGCGATGAAGAATGGAACCTCAGGTAGACAATCTTCATAATAAAGAGCAAAAAGTGCTGGAAATATCTTCTTTTTGGCAAGGTCTCCTGAAGCTCCAACGATGGTTATGCTGAGAGTAGATTCTGAGAAGGGAAGGGATCCCTCTTTCCCTTGAGGCTCCACATGTTTTTTGGGCAGAGGACTTCCAGCTGTACCTACTTCAAAATACCCTCTAAGATTGAACATTAAGAAACTAAACAAAGAAAAAGAAGGATGTAGAACAGATTATAAATGGAACAGCAACATAAAGAAGAGGAGGGTCAAAAAAACAAATATGCCTAATCTTTTTTATTATTCAATTTTACAACAAGTTGGGGAGGGGAGGAAGGGGGATTTGAAACTTGGTTCTCCTCATAAAAGAGACCAGAAAAAAACAAATATGCCTAATCTTTTTGATTATTCAATTTTACAACAAGTTGGGGAGGGGAGGAAGGGGGATTTGAAACTTGGTTCTCCTCATAAAAGAGACCAGGCAATGCCACCCGACTACAAGGCTCTTTGGCAACAACTATACCTAATTCCAAAGCAAAGAACTTTGTGACCACTTGCTGGAATTGTTATCCTTAGATATCTTTAATCATATTGATAAACACTACTTTTCTGCAGTATTTCCACAGTCAAATTTGCTATCTTTACAAGTTTAAAACTTAATCAAATCTGGAAAATTTTACTATGCGACTAACTGACAATGAAAGAATGCTTATATGGGTTAGTAATCCAAAAAGTATTTTCCATTATCAATTGAATTTATCCATTTATGGGTTTCTATCCTAAGGTTGAAGACAGCATTCACTATCAATCTGAGGCTAACTGACAATCTGAAACCAATTCAACAACCATAACCATAAGAGAAGCCCTTTGGGCGTATGCACACACATTTCTCTGACATAGAACAATACCAAGAAGTGAGAAACAGAATACTAAGAATCACATATGAGAAAGCTAATAATTCAAAACAAGAAAGAAAACCAGAAACTGGGGATAGTACATATCAATAGAAAAGAAGATCCCAGAACTCACCATCTTGCAAAGAAACAGCATTTAGTGGATGCCCATTTGAGGATTTGAGCTGAAAGTGCTTTCTGGCACGGATTCTAAGACGAATCTGAGAGACCCATGAGAAGGAATGTGGTTTTCTTGGCAAAATGATGAATCTATTAGAAAGATGTGTCTCATTCTTGAATGAAGAGGGTGTGAAGGTGGTTGAAGAAGAAGCACAAGAATTCAAATGTGTAGCCATGCAATTGTGTCAGTCAGGCCAAAATGAAAGTTTATAGCTTTGGCAGTGATGATGAGTGAAGAGAGAGATATCCAAGAATGTAGTACCTACAAAACAAAAATATCTGGTGAAGAATGAGTATTGGATACATCATACATATGGCCTATCCAATATCTACTCACCGATACATGATAACTGCCCTTTGACTTGTTCAAAAGGCCAATCCTTCAAATTTTTTTTTTTTTTTGAGATATGATAGAAATTCTAATCTAAACTCACACACACGTATATTTTGAAGATCCCGGAGATCGAACCCACACCCTCATAGAGGGGGGTTTTTTGGGGAGGGAATTACCACTGGGCCGAATACCCAAGTGACTCCAATTAGGGATGGCAATTTTGCACCGACCCGGCCCGCCCCGCCCCGAACCGCCCCGCCCCGCACGGATATTACCCGCCCCGTAGAGGTGGCGGGGCGGGAACGGGGCAAGACTTTTGCCCCGATCACCGGGGCGGGGCGGTAATGGGTATTGGCATTGACCCGCCCCGCCCCGCCCCGATTAGCCCGACCCGCCCCGACCCGCACCTACTTTTAATAATATTACAAAAATATTGGTTTTTATTATTATGTAATCATAATATTTTAGGTAAAACCAATTCAAAACAAATAATTTTTGTTTGTGTTTATTAAAGAGAATCCATGTTAGATGAATTTTTTAGGTTTGGGTTTTATTTTAATTGAAGAGTATAAGTTTTTTTTTAAAAAATTCGGGGTGGGGCGGGGCAAGGCGGGGCGGGGCGGTTCGGGGACGGGGCGGGGTAGGTTGCCCCGACCACCGGGGCGGGGCGGGGTCGGGTCATATGTTTATAGGTCGGGGCGGGTTCGGGTCACCCATGATCCGGTCCCGATCCGCCCCGTTGCCATCCCTAACTCCAATCCTTCAAATTAGACAAAGCTTATTTGTGAGGTCAAGAAATTTTTTTTTTTAATCAAGTGGTTTTTTTTTTCCTTTAAGTTTGAATTTTATTAGGTTTACAATCAATAAACTTTAACTCAGATGACGCTTTCTCTCCTAATAAAAGTTTGATGATAAAGTCTTAACTAACAAAAAAAAATCTATTAGGTATGTGTGATTTTATCATTAGCAAAAAAAAAAATTAGGTCGGTAACCCGATTATAATATTGAAAGTGATTAGAGTTGATTTCTAATATTTGAATTAAGAAGAAATGGTAGCCACTCACAAATGTTGACAGGCATAAGTTAACTGTGTTTTCAAAACCTTTACATAACAAAAGAAAAAAGTTTATTGGAACGTGATCCCAAATGGTATCCACAAGCAGGAGATTATAATTGAAAGGGAAGTTATTATAAAATTTAGTAGAAAATCAATCATCATGATATTCTCACTTAAAAAAAAAAAAACCATTGAGTTTCAATTTGATAGATGATTGAGTTGAAATATATTAAAAAACGTTTATTTTTTATTTTTTTGTTTTTTCATGTATTAATTTAGCAAAAAAAAATAAAAAATAAAAAAATAAATCTGATTTGTGAATGATGAAGATATTTTGGTTTATTCTTTAATTCTAAGATGAAATCTTGGTTCCAACGCTGGATTTCAATAAATTATTCTACATCTAATATAGGAATGCATATCGTAGAACAATGACTCCAAGTTGAAAGTGATAACAAAAGACTTAAGACAGGAATAACAAAACTATGAAAATAACATTAGATGTTACATCTGAACTTGTTATTGTAATGACATAAATTTTCGGGTTCAAAATGGAATCTCTAAACAGCGAGTTTGAGAGAGAAATCACAACCATCAACACACATATTTGACGTGGTTCGGCCAATAGTGCCTACATCCACGGGGAGGGGGTTTCTCACTAAATAAATGGGCCAAAAATACATGAGGTGGCTCCATGGCCTATACAAAAGGGGCTTGAGTAGGGATGGCAATAAACCCGCGACCCGCGGGTACCCGACCCGCCCCATCTCAAAAAAACCCGCCCCGTTTATGTAATAGGATATCGGGTCGGGTCTTTTTAACTGAAACGGGTTTCGATCGAGTTTTAATCGGGTCGGGTTTTATTAAAAAACCCGAATCTGGAAAGGCCAAACATGAGGGTGATCGGACGGAAAATCTCTTTGATCTGGAAGAGGCAGCGCTCGTACTCTCTGAGATCGATGAAATCGCCGCGCTTGAAATAGACCTTGACGAGGACTAAGCCCTCGTCGTGCTTGCAGAGAATGGACTTGAAGAAACGGCCACGGTCGAGGACCTCCTTGAGGACCAGATTGTACGACGACGGCAGGTCATGGAGGCAGTACTCGGAGGCGGAGACTTGTGTCGTCCGCGCGATCTTGTTGCCTATGCCGTAACTGTGGATGTGTCGTTCGGCTGCATTTGGATTCTGGCTTTTGGATTTTACCGATTTGCGAGACGTAAGTGTAAAGTGTTCATTTCCGTTGAAGCAAACGGGTACCCCTCGGATCGGGTTAAACGGGTACCCGTTGAAGCAAACGGGGCGGGGCGATAATGGGTTTTTTTTAACGGGGCGGGTCAGGGCGGGGCGGGGCGAAACCCGACCCATACCTCCCCATTGCCATCCCTAGGCTTGAGCCCATTCTCTCCCTGGTCTGCCGTCCCCCTCCTTCTCTTTTTTTCCTTTCTTTTATTCAATTGCTTTCTCCTCTTCATGGGCCCATTTGGGCTCCTTCTAATGGGCCCGTGTGGGCCTAGTATATTGGGCTTTAGCCCCTAATTTTTTGGGCACCACAATAGCCCCCCAGTCTTCGCTTTCCCGAATTTCTCGAGGGAAGTGGAGATTGGATTGACTTTGCAACGAGGCAATTTTTGAGGCGTGCTGAGTCGATGAGGTTGAATGAGACCGTAGGGGTCGTGGCGAGGTCGTTGAGGCTGAATAACGCCATTGTGACCGGACGAGACCATGGAGGTCGGGATAAGGCCGTTGTGGCTGAGATAAGACCGTAAAGGTCTAATGAGGCCGTTGAGGCCGAGACGAGACCGTGGAGGTCAAATGAAGCCTTGGAGGCCAAGACGAGACCGTGGAGGTCAAATGAAGCCTTGGAGGCCAAGACGAGACCGTGGAGATCAAATGAGGCCGTTGGGGCCGAGACGAGACCGTGGAGGTCAAATGAGGCCTTGGAGGCTGAGACAAGACCTTGGAGGTCAAATGATAAGGTCACTTAGGCCACTCGAGGCCATGGGGGCCGAGATCAAGCCGTTGAGGCCGCACGTGGCCGTTTAGGCCGGGATAAGGCAGCTTTTGGCCGTCATAAGGCCGTTGAGGCTGCTTGTGGCCGCGTAGGCCGGCATATGGTCGTTGAGACCGATTGTGGCCGCTTTGGCCGTTATAAGGCGATGGAGGCCGATTGTGGCTGCGTAGTCCGGGATAAGGCCATTGAGGCCGATCGTGGCCGCGTTGGCCGTCATAAGGCCATTGAGGCCGCTTGTGGCCGCGTTGGCCGTGATAAGGCCATTGGGGCCGATCGTGACCGCGTTGGCCGTCATAAGGCCGTTGAGGCCGCTCATGGCCGCTTTGGTCGTGATAAGGCCATTGGGGCCGATTGTGACCGCTTTGGCAGTGATAAGGCCATTGGGGCCTCGTGGCCGCGTTGGCCGTGATAAGGCCATTGAGTCCGAAATGTGACCGTAGAGGTCATGATAAGGTCGCTTAGGCCACTTTGAGGCCCTGTAGACCGATCCTGGCTGCATAGGCCGAAATGTGACCGTAGAGGTCATGATAAGGCCGCTTAGGCCACTCGAGGCCCTGTAGGCCGATCCTGGCCGCTTAGGCCGAAATGTGACCGTAGAGGTCATGATAAGGCCGCTTAGGCCACTTCGAGGCCTTGTAGGCCGATCCTGGCCGCTTAGGCCGAAATGTGACCGTAGAGGTCATGATAAGGCCGCTTAGGCCACTCGAGGCCCTGTAGGCCGATCCTGGCCGCTTAGGCCGAAATGTGACCGTAGAGGTCATGATAAGGCTGCTTAGGCCACTTGAGGCCCTGTAGGCTGATCCTGGCCGCTTTGGCCATCATAAGGCCATTGGGGCCGCTCGTGGCCGCGTTGGCCATGTTAAGGCCGTTGAGGCCATAAGTGATTCAAAATCCGAATCGAATAAATGAACCTAGGCTAGGAATTAGATTCCTCTGCTAGGGATTTAATCTTGTTGCTCTTGGGTGTGGTTATTCTTACCCACCTGAACGGATCAGGGTTTTTTGCCTTTATAGAAAGGTCATTATCATGGGCATTCTTACCCGGGTGTGATTCTACCCGGGTGACCTGAGTGGTCATAATCTTGGATAATGAATCCTTTTGATCACACCTGAACGGGTCAGGGTTTTCGCCCCTCAAGGAGGAATTTTATCATGGGCATTCTTACCCGGGTGACCTGAGTGGTCGTAATCTTGGATAATGAATCCTTTTGATCACACCTGAACGGGTCAGGGTTTTTCTCCCCTCAAGGAGGACTTTATCATGGGCATTCTTACCCGGGTGACCTAAGTGGTCGTGATCTTGGATAATGAATCCTTTTGATCACACCTGAACGGGTCAGGTTTTTCGCCCCTCAAGGAGGACTTTATCATGGGCATTCTTACCCGGGTGACCTAAGTGGTCGTGATCTTGGATAATGAATCCTTTTGATCACACCTGAACGGGTCAGGTTTTTCGCCCCTCAAGGAGGACTTTATCATGGGCATTCTTACCCAGGTGACCTAGGCAGATGTTCTTATCTGCCGTCTAGTCGCAGCTTTAAACTATTAAAAGTTTTACTCACCGCACCTGTTCTTGTCAGGGTTTTAATATCTTCAAGCTTTAATCTGCTCTGCAAGTGGAAGCCTGAATTCTTTTAAGCATTAGGTGCGTCCGTAATCATCCTAGCTTTGTGAAGCTTTCTTAGAGTACGGGGCAACACCTACAAAGTACGATCAGGAAAACATAGATACCTGAGTTAATAGTTAGATGGTGTGACTATTAACACACAAGGGGCATTAAGTCTATGTACAATTTCAAGCAAGTGCACATAAATATTCAAAGATAAGTTACATCATTTGACATAAACTACGGTTTGTAAACGCGTAATCAACCATGCCTATAACAAATAGGCGATACCAACCCTCGCGCATGTTGCAGGTGGCAACTTAGTTAAGAAATATTCTAGATGAGTTCGTGACGTCACGAAATTATGACTTGGGATGGAGTTACCATATGTGTCTCCGCAGTTTCTAGAAAGATCAAAAGTCATACTTATAAATCATATGAGGGATTAGCCCCCAGCGGCTTGTCATGACAAACATAACTGCTAATAGATGTTTGCATAACAGACTGGGGTTCACCAATAAGCTTAAGCTCATAATACCAAGGTGTGGTGATAAGTTTGCACATTGTCCCAGGGACGTGTGACTAAAAGCGTGAATAAACGCTAACATGTTAATACAGAGATGTCGAATTACACATACTAGCATCATTAAGAGCAAGCAGTGTAATATTCGAAAAACAAAACGTAATGAATAAAGGCACGCAGAGACAGGTCTCTCGATTGGCCAAAAGCAGTAGATTCAATTCGGTCACATCCCTCAAAGATAGAGCGGATGCCCAAAAGCATATGCACGTAAGCAGAGTCATACGAGGATGACCCGTACGTTTGTGGTCATACGGAAGTTATTCCTAGTAAAGGCTATCATGCCAAATAGAAATGATCGATCTCGAGGACGATCTCAAAACGGATACCATAGTCATCCGTTATGGTTAAACAGACAGTCTCAACCATCATATAATGATCAACAATAAAACCACAAGGCAAAGCCCGGGATTCTAAAACAGAATTCACGTCATATTTGTTATGCAAAGCCCAGAAGATAATTATGAATGGGTTAATTAGTGTGCCATATTATATAAAAAATCATGTTTAATTAATTACGACAATATGCATCGGATTAATTATAATCACAAAAATCCTTCATAATTAATTCTCCTAACACCTGCTAGAATCAGAATTCTGGATCGGGCTGGTCGTCATAGGCGTGTGCTTGGCATGTTGGCATGGGGGAGGCCGCCGGAGCAAGCTCCAGGCCGTTCTTCACGCTGTTCTTCAGATCGGGTGATGAGGATCCCGATGGTGGATACTGCTCGATTCGATGCCCGGAGGATTTGACGTTGGGACGGCTGCGCGTGGTGGCGCGTGGAGCTTCCTTGCCGGAGCTCTGACCGGCGCGTGTGAGCTCCAATGGTGGTGATTTTTCTGGGGTTCGATAGATCGGGAGACGATCTACTCGATGGTAGCCCCCACTCAAACCCAAACTCGCTGTATCGGTTCCCACAGACGACGCCAATTGTAATGACATAAATTTTCGGGTTCAAAATGGAACCTCTAAACAGCGAGTTTGAGAGAGAAATCACAACCATCAACACACATATTTGACGTGGTTCGGCCAATAGTGCCTACATCCACGGGGAGGGGGTTTCTCACTAAATAAATGGGCCAAAAATACATGAGGTGGCTCCATGGCCTATACAAAAGGGGCTTGAGCCCATTCTCTCCCTTTCTCTCTCTTTCTTTTTCTCCTTGGTCTGCCGTCCCCCTCCCTCTCTCTTTTTCCTTTCTTTTATTCAATTGCTTTCTCCTCTTCATGGGCCCGTGTGGGCCTAGTATATTCGACCTAATTAAGATTTTCGATGATATTGTTCTTGTAGGATTGGGGATTTGGACCCAGAAGATTGTGAAAAGACCATATAAGAGACAGATCTTAAATGCTTGGGCTGCCATTGTCCAACTCAAACTAATTGAATGGACTTGGACCATAAAAGTTAATAGTGTAATATACTATTTTGCACTGCCCGGATATTAGCTCCAAGTCATCATCCAACTATTTAAAAACAAAAATACAATAGAGTTTGTAGCTATCTTGCTACAACTCACTACTTGGTAACTCATAAGACCATCCACATGTATTATTTAAATAAATTACATAACTCATTAAATAAGTCATATGACTAAAAGACACGCGTATGGTCTTTTGAGTTGCTACGTAGTCGGTTGTAACACGTATTTTCCTATATACATATATATTTTTTATAAAAAAATAATTTCCTATATATAAAATTTAACTAATGGCCTCCTTAATTTTTTATTTATTAAAAAAAAAAATGTTTTCAAAATGCCCGGATTGCTCTTCCGGGCCGGGTCAAGACTTCCAAATTTTCAATAGTGCATCGTATATAGTAGTAGCGAGTAGCTCCTTCCCCGATTGAGAAGCTTGAGCAAGAAATTCCCGCATATAGATAGAGGCGCCTATAGCCTTGCCTCTGGCTCTACCCCTTATCTACTACGGGTGAATCTCTTCAATCCATAATTTCACTATCCATAAAAAAAAGAGGCTTTACTATCGAGTTCATCCATTTGTTGGTTGATCCCTTTGAGTGTTTGCTAGTCATTTAGGTTGATGAGTAAGATTTCTACTCATTGTAGTCACATCTGGGGTTCTTCGCACTTGGATAGTACCAACCATTAATCAGATAAAGTTGTCCACCATAACCCCATCCTATGACCCAAAACTCAAACGGTAATTTTGGAGCCTTTCCGTTTTACAACCAAGCTTGCCTAAGGACGACGACCTTATCTTCTAGAACTTCCGCGTTAATTTGTTTAAAAACACATGTGTATCTACATAGGCGACAACTCAGGGAAATTCCGCCTTCAATTATGCTAAATGTTTCTCTCGATACCTGTAGACCTCTTGCACAACGAGATCGTATCTCAAGCCCCTTTAATATTTATCTTTCTTTCATTATTAGGATTGGATGAAGAAGATGAGGAAACATGCCTAGATCTCGACGAGCTATCTACATACGGCATAAATTAATAGAAGATTTGTTATAGCAAGCATAGGCTAGCAAGAATGAGCGGGAATGAGCAATGACTTGATTTTAGTTCTGGAGGTCCCAAAGCTTGACTTGTATGAGCGATGTCATTTGAAAGAAGCACAAGCAAACCTAGAGCAAGCACATCGAAGCTTTCAAGAGGACCTAGCAGACCATTGTAGGCAACTAATTAAAAACAGAGTGAACTACCCAAGGTAGTGTTGATGCCTCTAAGAGATTAGAGGACCAAGAAGCTTTACTTACACAGAATTGTTGAAGAGCACAAGTGTTCGTGAACCCAATTTTTGTGGGTTGCTTTCGAGGGAACATAAACCTCCTAATTTGACAAATAGACTACTTCAAGAGAGTCTAAACCTCCTAAACAAGCAATGCTTGATTTCAATGATAAATATTTTGATTGATTCTTATTATTAATAAACGTAGGCCTTTTATATAAGACCTTAAAGACTCCAAACTAAATTGGAAATATAAGTTAAACAGAAGACATGACTTATCATAGTTGAACTCTACCTATACCATATCTTGATATAGCAAACATAAAACTAATGTTATAAAGATAACAACTTATTAGACTCCTAATCAACTTTTAATTCCTAATAAGAATAAGGATAACAAATCCTTATCACTTCTATGCCTCTGTTGGGCAAGTACGTAACAACATGCACCTATCTCGCTCATCACTGCTTGCTTGAGATCTAGGTTTTCGTCTGAGTTCTTTATTCCTGCCCTTACATTTTACCTTGGATTCACGTCTATATCTGGACTGAGCATATCCAAGAAAGACACAAGTGATTGTCTGGGGGACAATTTATCTCTTAACTGCACAAGAATATGAACAAAACACGTGCATCCAAACAAACGCAAATGCCTATAGCATGGTGCTGCCCCGGGAAGAAGTTCCTGAGAAGACACTATAAAAGGAAGGTAAAAAGAAGTTAACGGCATGCGCAATGGGAAGGCAATTGGAGGCACAACGCTCCTCTTTCTTTGATCTTCTCGGAGGGGCCTAGATTTTTAAAATTTCCATGTCATCCCTATATTTCTTTTATAAGAAATAAAACTTTTGTATAAAATTTAACTAATGGCCCTCTTTGATTACCAAAAAAAAAAAAAAAAAAAAAAATTGTAATAATAATTTTTTGTTAAAATTGGGTGTTAGGGTAAGCGTTTCATAGATATGCGCACTTTGACTAATTTTAGGGATACGCAACACCCTACTAGCACATGTACTACGATAGACATAATGTTTTACCTTGGATAGGTGGTCCTAAGGGGACTCGAATCAGTAACCATTGGAGAGCACACCCAAGACCGAACCGGTTGAGCTACCTTTTAGGGTTATATTTATAAGAAGAATTAATACGTCATTTTTTCCACTTATTACTTTTATTCTATGAATAGTCATTAAATCATGGTACCCGCCTTAATGCTTTAGAAAAACTCCCAAACCCAATTTCTCACCCCTTTTTCCTTTTATTAGTCTTATACTACCTCACGCAGGTGATCATTAACGGCCTCACCACCTCACGGCCTCAGCCCTCACCTCCTATCACGAGTCACCTCACGGCCTCACGAGTCACGGCATACCTCCTATCTTTTCCACCGATTCGAGTCTAGAATCTCGCCGGATAACGAGTTCTTGCCGGATCTGGTGAGATCTCGTCAGATCTAATTCTCGCCGGATCTGGTTTCGCCAGATTAGGCCGACTCGCCGGAAGTTCTCCTCCAACCGAATAGATTCACCTTTATTTTATATTTGTGTAAAAAAAAAACACTTTGAGTTTTTTTTTTTTTTTAATAAAAAGAAATCATTTGGAGAATTAGAGGCATGTACACTATGTTTTTAATTTATATTTTATCTTAGAACAAATGAAACTTGTATTTGTATATTTTGTGGTTAGGAGTTTGAGATCCTTATTTTGCATTTTTTTTTTTTTTTTTGTCAAAATGTTGTCAAGATCATGAAAAAAAAAATTTTTTTGGTTTAAAAAAATAACTTTAGATAATTAAAATTTAATATAATTACTTTCTTATTTTTATAAAACACGATTCATGTTTATATTTTATGGATCATGTTTCCATCCAAAAATAAAATAAAGGATACTTAAAATAAGAAAAGGACAAATAAATACATGGGACATGATTATATGATCAAACCTAAATAATTTTCATAACTATTTTAATGGTTTCATTAACAAATCCATATCTTTCTCCATTGCCAGCAACAAAATTAAATGAAATACATATCTAAAAATCTTGATGAAAATTGATAATTATGATTATTATTAAAAGATATTTATATTGTGTTTATATATGGAAATATTTTAAAACATTAATTATGATTGTGTTTTATTATGGTATAATTTCAAAATATGTGTAATTCTCTAAATCAACCAAAATATTTAAAGAATATTGATGTAAATATATTTAAAGAATATTAATTATGGCCAATACGATTTAAAAGATAGTTCAAAATTTACAAACTGACTAGGTGGAAAAAATTATTTGAGTCCTATGAAGACTAATTTGGTATAAATATGTTTGTAGTATGAGAAAATAACATATGTTAAAGAAATAAATAAACTTTACCTACTTGTGGTTTTAGGTGGGTTTATTTTGTCTACCTGTGATTCAAAAAGTGACACTTTAACAACTTGTGTTTTGATGCGGGTTTATTTTGCCTCTATGTGGTTTTAAAAGTGACACTTTACTCACATGTGGTTTGGGGTGGATTCACTTTGCCTATATGTGGATTTTAAAAGTGACACTTTATCTATCTGTGCTTTTATAATATTTGAGACATTTTATCTAACTTTTGAAAACCACACGTAGGCAAAATGAATCCATCCCAAATTACAGGTAGGTAATCTGTCACTTTTGAAACTACAGGTAGGCAAAATGAATAGTCCCAAACCATAAGTGGTAAAGTGTTATTTTTTAAACTACAGGTAGGCAAAGTAAATCCGCTCAAACCAAATGTGGGTAAAGTGTAATTATCCATATTTTAAATCATATTACAAACATATTATTTTATGTATAAGTAATTATGCAGTATATATAAAATATTTTAGGATAAACTATTGTTTTCGTTCCTAAATTTTGCATGAAATTCGGTTTTCGTCCCTGAATTTTGAAAAGTTCGTTTTTTGTCCATGAAACATCTATAATTCAAATCCCCCTTCTCCCAACTATTGTATCATTAAAAAAAAATGTTCATGGCCTTGTGTACATGCAAATCTACAAATTGATGTGGCATAGGATCTATCACCCACATTTGGTGAGTCTTTCTACTTATATGCATTAATCAAGTTTTGGATTTTGATATTTTGAAATGAGGTTGACGAGTAAAAAAGGGAAATCTGAATTGACTCTTTTGCTTGATGTTGTTTTGGTGTTAATAAATATGAAATATCAAACAACTAATCAAAAGAAATTCTCAAACTTCTTGCAGATATGGGTAAGATGGAATTAAACAAAAGAGAGATAGAGAGCAAGAGAGAAATCCATAGCGTTGATAGCAGTGGTATACACAAACTATGCACACGCACATACACATTACGTATATAATATTTAGGATCAATCTAGACAATAAAGTACAACGTCATGTAAATAATAAACGGTATTTTAATGTTAGAAACACATACAAAGGTATCATATCTGTTTGTTTATTAGGGTCTTTGTATATATGACTAAGTCGTGTTGTGATTTTTTCATACTCAAAATTTTACTTATAATTCTCATGTAATGATTTTTAGTAATTAGATAAATTTCAAGTATAGCTTGTGTTTGGTTTTCATTAAACTCATAAAATGATTAAATTATAATAATTTAAATCATATAGTAACTGTTTGTGTATCAAAAATTTTAGAGTTTAACTTAGAAAACAATATCAAATTATTGAGTTCATTATTTCCAAATTTTATTATTGTACACTCATTTTTATGAAATAAAATAAAATATTAAATAAGAATGTAAGCTCTTAACTCTTTTTAAAGGTAACAATATTTTTTTTCTTCTTTAGTTAAAACTTTTGCTTCTTTATTTTCCTTTATTTTCCTTGCCTTGAATATTTTTATAACTTTGAACCTTAAAAATATTAATAAAATAGTAAAGATTTTCTTTCTATTATTTTTTCATGAAAGTTGACATTTAAAAGATATGTAAAAAGAAATAAAAAATAAAAAAAACAATTTATTGGGGATTTTTGGTGGGGCAGTTGCACCCATCCACCTCCCTTGGCTCCGCCCATGGGCGAAGTCATCGGGGATTGGGTTTTAACTCTAAGATTTATATGGATTTTAATATCTATATATTAATTGAATAGAGCATCAATAGGTGTGATTTTGTGCATTAGCATATATATATATATATATATTTTAATGATTCGAAGTGTCCGGGCTAGCTTGCTTGCAATTCGACTAATCCTAGAGGGACATATAACACTTTACTAGTCACGTGTACGGTGTACTGCGATAGTTGCAAGACTTTGTCTTGGGTAGATAACCCTGAAGACACTCAAATTAGTGACCAATGGGGAGCATACCTAAGGCCGAACCAGTTAAGCTACCCTCAGGTTTGATTGTGTACATTAACCCTTATTCTTTTATTTATATAAAGTTGACATGACATAATGATATTGGAGAATGTCAATTGAGACTTTTACATTACTTCCATATTGAATTTAGTAATCTCTACATTATATATATATTTTTTTTTGTTTTTTTGTTTTTTTTTTATAATGATTTGATAGTTCGGAAATGAGAGATTTAACCCTAATTCTCTTCGTTAAGGAGAACAAAAAATACCAATAGAGCTACAAAGCTCCTAGCCAATTTATTTCTTTGAATAAGGGCAAACTACAATTTTGATTCCGTTTAATTTTCACCAAAGCAATATTCTACATAAACTATTCATCGTATCAATTTCTTCCTTGAAGTTTTGAAAATGGCCAATGTTACTCTTGAGATAATTTGTATGATTTTGATAAGTAACTTTGACGGCAATTTGATGTAAAGGTAACAATGAACCATCTTAATATTGTAGGGACTAAATTAACGCAATTGATAATTTAGAGACAAAAATGATAATAATTAATTTAGAGATCAAGATAAAAATTTGAAATTTAAACAAACGTCCCAAAAAAAAAAAAAAAAACGTTTAAACAAACTAGCAATGATAGGGTCATACTTGTAACACTTTTTTACAACTTGTTGATATGTAAAGTATTGATTGAAGTATATTATTTTCATTTGAACCCACTACTAACATTATTTGTCTTATTTATAATTTATATCAAAATATATCAATATATATATATATATATATATATATATAAAAAAAAAAATTGTGTTCTTATTGTAAACAAATTAGTTTATTTATTTATTTATTTTATTTTAATATAGCATGGGTAGTCGAAGTTTCGTCCCAACTAATCTCATGGACATTTGTATTCCTCTATTCCACATGCACCAAATAAATTACCAAGCCCAATGATTTGAAAGTGACCCCAAAGAAATTTGTTATAATGGGGTGTCGCACTCGCAACTTATATTTTCTTAGTTACATCAATGTTCACATTCCTAAGCTTTTAATAATTGCGTGCTACTCCTTTGGCTTGATATGATTTTGAGAAGACAATGGAACCTGCCAAAGATGGTATTACTGGTTTATTTTTTTCTCACTGTTATCTTTATTGACCTGGCCAAATTAAGGTCTTGTTGTTAGGCAAATTTTTGAAATTTCAATTGTTCTATTTATGGTGTGTTTGTTTGCGTGGAAAAGAAAGAGAAATTATTCATTTCTTATGTTGTATTGTACAAATATCCCTCCCACCAGAATCACGTGTACATTACAAGTGGAAGATTGAATAATTTCTCGAGAGTTCTCAAAAAGAAGGAAGAAAAGTAAAGATGAGGATTGAATAATTTCTCAAAAAGTTCTCAAAAAGAAATAAGAAAAGTAAAGAGAAGAGAAAAGTGATAGGTCTTGAAAGTTTTGTATCCGGGACCCCCAATTTTTTTTCCGCTCAAAATGGAGGACAAAACGTGAGAGAGATGGCTTGAAGTCTTCTAGTCGCAATTGTTGACTTCTTTTTAAAAATAAAAAAACATAATTTTGCTTTTTAACTTTAATTTAAAAAAAAAAAAAAAAAATTTTTTTTTTACTATAATAATTATACATTGTAAAGGGACATAATAATAATTTTATATAAATTATATTAAGTATTTTTTTCTTCTTCTTTATACAAAGAAAACACAAATCTTTCTTATTTTCTATCCTCTCAACAAAATATGGAAAACACAAATCTTTTTTATTGTCTTAACATTTTGTCTCTTTTTCTTTCTTCTCACCCAAACATATTCTCAATTAATTTATAACTTATTAAATTAAGCGAGAGTTTCGCCCAGAATTTCAAGGGAGAAACACACTAATTTAGTTGAAATCGCAGAAAGCTAGCTCGCAGCAGTTGAGCAGAGTTGCATCTTCTGCGAGCTCCGCAAGCTCGCTGCAATTCCTGCACTCAACTGTGGGGGAAGTAATTTTTTATTTTTTATTTGCTAAACATGGGGAAACTGTGTTAAGACTTAAGATATCTGTGGTTCTAATTTCGTTACCGTGGGTGTATTATGCATGTGAATGGTTCTAATATCACCGCAAGTTATTATTATTATTACAAATTTTAGTATTGACTTTATTGAAAAAATAAATAAATTACATAGTCATAAAATTATAATTAAGTCATTTTTGGTAATTTTATACTGAAATAATCAATATGCCCAATTACATAAACAACACTATTCATGAATTTTACCAAAACGCTTAAATTTGGTTTTTAAAATTGTGTTTTCAAAACACATATTTTAAAATCGTTATTTTTTAAAAATACACATTTTTAAATAGTTAATCCATAAGGATCCTAACTTAATTTCTTAAATGAGGTGGTAGCTATTATATATATATATATATATATATATATATATATATATATTTTCCCTTTGCTATGATTATATGAAATATAAGATCCTTTTAAGGACCAACTATTAATAAATACAAGCCAAGAGTTTTATAACTCGACTGGTTGACACATTTTTGTATTCTCCAATAGAAACATTTAAGGTTTAAATCTCTCATTCCTAACTTCTAAAAAATTAAAAAAAAAAAAACCTCTTAATAAATATAAGTATGCTTACCTACCGAATGTGAATGTCTTTTTTGATAAAGGAATGTGAATGTCCAAGAGCACCTTACACACATTCACATTGTAAGGTGTACCCTTGTATTATTGTATAATTTATTGGACTCTTTATGAAATTATTAATTTTGAAAAAAGAACACAGCAAGCATATTCTATTCAAGAACACGCATATTATTATATATTATATATATATATATATATATATATATATATATATATGTATATAATATAATATATTATCATATAGAATATCCATAGATATGTATATCTTAATTAATCTCTAATCAAGAGGACAGTAACACACCCTACTAGCCACGTGTATCACAATAAGTGCAAGGACTTTGTCTTGGGTATGTGGTCTTAAAGAGATTCAAACTAATGATCATTGGAAAATATACTCAATACTGAGTTGATACATTAATTATATTTTGAATTGAAATTTTTTTTTTTTTTTTTTTTTTTAAGTTTATGATTGAATTTTATATTTTTGAAAGTTTGATTTTTTTAGTACTTATCAAAAAAAAAAAAAAAAAAGTTTGATTTTTTAGTACGACGTTTAAAATATAATTGATGTAAAAAATTAAAAAATATTTTTTTACGCAATTTCCGGGGTTAAAACGGTTGACTGGAGACTTTGACTCAGTATACGGCTATAATTTAAGATGACTTGAAAGTCTTGTTGACTTGAAAGTCTTATGGTCAATATTTGTCAGTCCCTGACAACGTACAATGTATCAACTACTTTTTTTTTTTTGGCTAAATATATGTATCAACTACGATTAACAGAGTTTAATAGACATCAAAATTAACAGAGTTTAATTAAACAAAAAAAAAAAAAAAAAAACAGGTACCCGACTAGCCAAAAGTCATTTTACCCTGGCTAATTGTCATAAATCCTAATTGATAAATATAGAATTTAGGATACATTTATTCAGAAAAAAAAAGTATAGAATTTGGGATATCTTTGGCAAAGAATCAAATCCAAAATGGGGAAATTTATAAAAAAAATCAATTAAATGACCCTATTAAAGCATACAGTTTAGTGTATAGCACAAACTTTCTTTAAGAAACTTTGAAATTTACCATTAAAGGACAAAGGCATGGTTGATGGGACGCGTTTTCTCTGTTATGATGAGGGGTGGGGGAGTGATTATTTTGTAGTCGAGAACTATAAATAATTGCGTAATTTCTGTCTCACATAAATAATTGGTTTATTAATTAAATTCATGGTATGATCCATTATTCATATGAGAGAGGGACTCACATTTTTTTGTATTTTTGAACTATTAAATAATTTTCTAGGGAAGGGGATGAGACGAAGACTCATTAAATAATTGTAGCATAAATAAATTTAAGTACAATTTTATGAACATACTAGACACTTCGACTGACATGATGGTGGAATGAGTGAAAATTCATCAAATGAGATCCTACAAGAATGAAATGACCTTCTTTTTAGGATTCAGACTAGCCAGTGGGATTCGTCGGATGCACTTTGAAGGTTAAGTTAATGAAAGATTCCTAGAAAAAATGTTGAGTAATAATTGTCTGTGAAAATTGCAAAGTGTATGAGAAAAAAGACATACTTTTGTTCATGGGTTAACGAGTTTTATAGGGTTTTTGTGAGTGAGATTAATGACCAGTTCTCTATAAAGAGGAGGAGGTTTTGACAATACACCATCCCCTCAAGTTGGCTGAGGGGACACCTTCCTAGGATATTTCCCCAATGCTATAAAGTGATGATAATTAATGCTGACATAACGGAGTAAATGACCTTTCTTAGAGGCAGGGGTGCCCGATTATTGAGCTAAGGGCTAGCCCTTTGAGGTCACATGCTTTAGCCTTGGATACTTTGAGTGTTTGGCCCTGGGGTTTTTTGCGTAACCACCTGGGGTTTTTAAATTGGTGAAATTGACTAAGTATATTTTTTGCTCTCAAAATTTGTTTGAGACCACTTTATAATAAAAAATTAATTATTATAAACCCAAGGGCAAATTTTGTTAGCAAAATTGACAAAAAATATACTTGGTCAATTTCACCAATACTGTTATATTGCAAAATCAAAACCCCAGGGGTCTGTTTGTGCCAAACCCCGAAGAATGTTATTTGATAGGATGGCATGGGATCGCCACGTGCACTTAGTCTCACAATAGACCTGCTTGAATCGGAACGTGGCCTCAGCGCCTTGAGGGTCTTTCCCCCTCCAATATATCTCATCCATGAGATTATTGAACATCATATACTATTATTTTCTACACCTTGTAAAAAGAAGCTAGTAATCTAATTGTTTCTTGTCAATGGGATTACTAAATATCATTTGCTAAAAAATTGATTTGAACTCAGACTCAAATAACCCAAACCATAACGTGTTATGCGGAACAAGGTACCGACCAATTTAGAGGAGTAGGGCAGGGTTAGGGTTGGGACAGAGACATAGGCATCTATGGACTGGCCCGCCTTGCATTGTTGCCATCTCAAAGAAACGGGGAGCTATGTTTATTTTATTGTATTGGTCATAGAAGAAAGCTACTTTTGAAGACAAAGGAATTTCATTTCATAAAGTGAGTAAATTGAATTCTACATCTATACTTTCTAGTCTAATCTTGATGGTGATAGCATTCCTAATGGATTGTCTAAAATTTAAGCCAAATTTTAGCTTTAGGAACTACTTTTTCCATTTTGCCTAATCACTTTTTAAAACACCTCCAACTGATTCTTTATTTTCAACTCTATTTTATTATAATATTATTTTTTTATTTATTCTTTATTATATCATTCAAAACTTTCATATACACAACTCAATAAAAGGAGAGAGAGAAAATGAGAGAACTAATTAAAAATAAAGAATATAATAAAATATTACTTTACCTAAGTTATAATGCTTGGGCATTTGACTAAGTTATAATACTTGGGCAAAAATGCCCAAATACTATAGCTTAAAGTTATTTTGCTTAACATGTTGTCAATTTAATGTGAGCGGTTTTGAGATTCATAAGCCATATTTTAGCTTAAATGCTATTTTGCCTAACCGGTTGGGAATGCTCTTAAGACAGCCAAAAAGTTAACAATCCCGAACACATCTATTTCCATATCGAATTTCATAACTTGTTAAAATGACATGTCACTATCATATAAGACTAATTCGAAATTAAGCATGGGATAAGACTCATTCTTCAGTTTTCACCCAAGTAGAAGTCTAGAAGGATTTACTTCCCTCCTTAAAAAGTAGTTGGCTGACTTGGGTCTTCTCTTAAACTACCCAAGAGTCCCATTTTAACCACAGGGTTCTAATTTTTTTATTATTTATTTTTATATATATACACCATGCTCCTTCAGCATATGAAGTGAACCAATCTTTCATCACTGCCTCTAAACTCTCTCCAACACCTTTCGTCCCAATAAATTTAGCTCTTTTGTAGTTATCACAAAGATCATGGAAAACTTCAACTATCCATACATCCAAGCTGCAAGTCAATTCAGACAATTCTGCAATCCCAAAAAAACCATTAGAGTCTTTCTCTCACTCTCAGTGTTATCTATCTTAGTTTCCTTCTCTTCAGTACTCCCTTTCCTTCTCCACTCCTTTCCTGTCTACATTTCTACGTTTCCCATGAAACTCTTTGGCTACACAATTAGTAAGAACTACATGTTCCTACTTTGCAATGGACTCCTAGTTTTTATAGTCAAGAACTCCGGTCTGCTTGGGAATTCTCACTCAGGGTATAATCTTACTAATGAAGAACATGTCATCAAGAATGAACTTAGGCAGCAGTCAGCTCCTGAAGTACTATCAGAGAATAATGCATTGGATCATGGAAGTAAACATGTACTTATGGAAGTTGAAGAGGAACAAGTAACAGCAAATGGGTTTTTGATTACAGTAGCAGGAGGAGAACACAGGCTTTTGACTATGCAAGATGAAGATGATGAAGAATGTAAAGACCTCATTGTCATTGAAGAAGAAGAAGAAGAAGAAGAAGAAGAAGGATTTGGGTTGCTGAGTACAGAGGAGCTAAACAAAAGATGTGAAGAATTCATAAGAAAGATGAAAGAAGAAATCAAATTTGGAGCCCAACAATTGATCATAGTTTAATTTTGGCGATCAATCAAAAGCCTTGTATACTGTGCTAGTCATCAGCCTGTTGCCAGATGTCTCTGACTTGTATTTTTTTTTTCCTGGACGGTCTCTTATGAGTAGAAATTTACTCTGCTAGCTCTCTATTGTTCTGTTAATGTATGTTCTAATTCTAATTTGGTTTAAGCCTACGTTATGGTAATCTTAAGCTTTTACGTTCTTGAAAATTTCCATCTATCTTTTCCTGTACATTAAGTGGCTGACCCAATTGTTGCAGCAAATTAAATTCAGAAGCACAGCATGAGTTGAGTTTCTAAGCAAATCACATAATTAAATATAAAGACCAAGACTTTTTTAGTCTCAAGTTTCAACCAAGGACCAAGGATCGTGCATGCGGGACTGAAAATGAACCGAACAGTTTGGGTTTAGCTTAAGAAAAAAATTGTTTATGTTAGTTTATTTATTCAATGAGCCAATCTCAAGTCTAGTTTTAGGTTCGACTATTGAACGAGTCAAATCCAAACCTATACATAATAATGTGTTTGTGAATAAACTCGTGAGTATAAGTTGATTTGAGTGTATATAATATTACACTTGTATAAAACTAATTGTTATATAACTTGAGATTAGATTATGTAAGTTTGTAACTTTTCTTAATATATCAAATTATGTTTTATAATTTATTGATACTATAAATAGTCTATTTCATAGTAAATGTTGTATACTAGTTATTAACAAATAAAGTTGATCGATTTAATTCTTATAAATTCATAAGCAAAAATCATTCTATCTAACTAACTCAGATAATATAATTTACTTATTAATCGTTAAAATACATACTTGTGAATAGATAAAAAAAAGTATCAACTATAGTGTTTATGATATATGAGGTAATAATAAGTTAATCAAGTAACTCGTGATCAAGTACAAAATTGTTCGACAAAAAAATAAATCAAACTTAAATATATAATCTAGTTTGGTAATAAACCCAAACTTAACTTGTGTATGAAAAAATAATAAAATTATGAATTTTTAATACTTGGTTCGATTTGAATTATATACCGTCTTACTTGAAGATGGGGGTACTCCTTTAAATTAGCTGCTTATTTTGTTATTTGTTACCGAGGATAAGGCTAGCAGACAGCCAAATCAAATAGAATCCTCCCTCAGATGGATCGGTAATTTACTTTGATTTGAGATTTTCTCTATATTATATCTTCTTGTCTTTGCCTATGTGTTGTCATTATAAATAGTGTCATTTTACCCTTGGAAAGAAGCTACCGAGCAAGTACTACCGACTTGACTTGAACCCAGGTCATTCAGAAAAAGACAAATGCAAATGAGTCAATCCATTCACACGAGATTTTTTTTTTTTTTGATAAACAATCCATTCACACGAGATAGATTTCGAAATTGTCTCATTTTAATGCATGTTCGTTCTCTAATATATGACAATAATAGTTTTAGGAACATGAATCTGTAACCACATCTTAGGTGGCTTCTTACCTTCATTTCAATCAAAATGGAGTTCATTTTATTGCCCAAATTAAATTTTAAAAATCTAAAAAATATAAATATTGTACATGACGTGACATAACTAAATAAATAAAAAAACTCAAAATCTTAACTATGAAATAATATTTTTCATTTCACTTAGAACGAAGATGATCTGACTCCAAGATAGAGGCAGTGGCAATCACAGAGACACAAATATTATTTGTGCAAGCACTTTTTGAGACTCAATTCCAGACACATCTGGACAAGTACCAACAAGGCAACAAACTCTGAGATCCTAAATGATGAATTTTAATTTTTAAGGTCATGTTTAACCCGCATGCTGAGCTACCCACCCAATCTTGTTCCAATCTTGAAAAGGGTATCTCGATGTGAAATCACTTATTGAGGAGTGTTTAACCACATGATGAGGTGCCCAACCTCTAAACCAAACTTAGAGATCCTCATATCTTAAAAGACCATTTTAAGTGCATAATGAGCTGCAAAACATTCTTACAACTCTGAATTATTTTTGATTGAGACACAAACCCCACCACCAAAATATAAAGGCTTCACTAAGCAATTTAAATACTTCTGCCCAGCATGATAAACTTCCCTATCTTGGATTCTATGGCCTTCAAGTATGTTATAGGCATGTTTTCTCAAAATCTACCTCATTCACACATCATAAGAGAAATTAAAATAGAGTTGGAAACAAGAACACCCAAAAAAAAAAAAACACACACACATTTGGAAATATAATAAAACCGAGAACGACTTTGCATATGCCCGGGTCTCCTTGGTTCCAAACACACCAAAATATAATCAAATAAACAAGTGGGAGACATGAGCCTAGCCGTATTTGACCTGCCCCCAACAAATGACCCCACAATTAGATTTAAGTCTATTGTGGTTAACAACATAAAGACAAAGAATTTAGAAATGTAATCAATTAGTTCCCTAAGAGTTTAGGAAAAAAAAACTAGTTTTACTAGAAGATTGACAGATTCTGCGACAATGAAAGACATTGAATTTTATTTCATGGACTGATTTCTTGTCATGTACTCCATTGAATAGGATTCAATGATGGCACTCCAGTCCATGCGTTCTTACAATGGCATGTTACAGAGGTAATGAAGTAAGAAAAAGGAGGTTAGGATTGTTTTCATTCAAGTAAATGGTGGAAAACAAGAAACTAAAACAAATACAATAACCAAGATTTATTTACTTTTAAGAGTAGAGTTATGCTCAACCAAACAAAGCCTTCTCCTAGCTATCTGCGTGCTATATGGATCACCGTGTGCTATTCTGATCCATCAAAGGCCACAGTGCAAGCCTTAACAACTGATCTACTCACATAGACACAATAACAATACAAAAATGGGATGGTCATAACAACCGAAGAAGAAATCCAATATGCATCCTAAAATGAAACAATTGCGAGTTATAGTGTTGAACACCACTCTCAAATTGGGTAAAATTTCAAGGAAGAAGAAACACCACCTTCTTAGTTCAGTCTTTTAAAGAAAGTTTTTAAGAATTCATTATTCATTTACACTAACAAATGATCAGTCCTTCCAAAATTCTCAACAATCAATAAATATTCAAAGGAAAAACAGTAAGGGGAAAAAAAATAATGAAACTTGTGGGGACTAAAAAAAAAAAAAAAAAATTCTGTACTTCCCTGACCCTATTTTGTTTGAAACTATCAAAAGGATGAGCTTATAAATGTCAGTAATTACTTTTTGCTGCCTTCAACATGACTTCCTTTCATCTTCCAGAAATCCCAAAATCTCTGAATAAATAGGTCACCAACTGAAGCACTCACATTGGCCACCATTGCTAAATCAACAAACCTACGATTCACTGACATTGTTAGCTACCATATTCAAAGCGAATTCATCAATCACTGGCATATTTCTAGCATGCTCAAGTAGTCCTGTAAGTTCACTATGAACATAATTAAAACGTTCTCTGGAGATTAATGACTCTGTCAATAAAGTTGCAGTAAGGGAATGAAAAGCTTGAGTGCACTCGTCACTGCTGCTTTGAACATGTTGATCATCCATAGGAACTAAAGAACTCTCTAACCGCCAACGATGCAGAAAATATTTTTCTGGGAGTTCAAAGTAGTTTTTCACCCCAAGTACTCGAAGAGAGTGCCTGCATAACATTCCTGAATGTTCAAATTCCTTACAGGAACAGTGAATTTGCTCATCGTCTGGTATCCATATCACCAGACATTCCCCATCCATTTTCTTGTAGTGTCGCACAAGATAGGATCCATTTGCCATTTCTGTTGTTGCATATTGCATGGAAAGCATAATTTCATGTTGTAACAAATTGAAAGCATAAGGTGTGAGAATACTCCGTGCATGCTCTTCAAGAGGCATACATGTCTTGATATGCTTATACTGCATTCCTTCTCTGGGTTGATTTTGAAGGTTAGAAGCAATTCCGACCTGCAAGACCCAAAAGGAAATATGAAAAAGTTAGTCAAACAACCGGGGGGAGCTCTGTGGCTTTTTTTATTTATTTATTTTTTTTTTTGGTTTTTTTTTGGGGGGGGGGTAACATAGTCCTGTAACCAGCATACCTGCTCAAAGAATACTTGCAAACACGTCTGTGCACTCAAGATTCTTTTCAAGAATAAGTCCAAAGATTGTGAAAACTCGGCTGTCAACATACGAGCCAGAAAGCAACTTCTAATGTAGGAAAGTGACCAGGATGCTCGATATGACAATAGTAATGCTATGTGCTTATCTGAAATGAGTCCAAACCGAGCAACCAAAATTTTCCATTGATGCTCAAAATCTTCCACACTCTCCAGGTGACACACCATATCAAAATCAGCTTTAAAATCTGCAAACTGCGATCCAAGAGGCAAAGAGAACCAACTGGATAATTTGGACAGAATATGCCACAATGGTATCACATGTTTAGTATTTGGCAACTCCCTTGCTATAGCATCTCTGAGCCCAGAATCTAAATCAGTTAGAATTGTCTGTGGCTGTCTTCCCCTCATAAATCGAACAAAAGTCTGTTCAAAAAGAGAAAATCATAAAAAATTACATGAAGATAGACGCAAATTGATCATAAGAATTTGCGTCCACAAACCTGTAAAGCCCATGCAAAGGAATGAGAATTTTCTTCTTGCAGCAAAACAGACCCAAAGAAAATTGCCTTGCCATGATTATCTATACCAAACCACACTCCAAGAAGCAATCCATAGGTGATAGAACGATATGTGGTGTCAAAAGCAACTACATCACCAAATACTGTATTTGCACGAACAGAGTCACCAAATGACCATGCAATATTTTCAACCTTACCATTTTCATCTGTAGTATAATCATAAACGAATTCTGGATCCCTCTCGACTGTTGCCTTGCAGGCCTCAACAAGTTCCAACATATCGTTCTCCCTTTTCTCAGTGAGCAAAGCATCATTTTCTTGCACAGTCTTTTTACAAGTCCGAACAAAATTTCTAACATCCTTCTCTATGAAGGGCAACTGTCCGGGTTGAACTCCCTTCTCTAACTCCAACACTTTCACTATCCGGTTCACGGGAAACCCAGCTTTGGAGAGTAAAAGAATGCGTTCTTGATCAGCCTCCTGAATTTTCCGATAAGCAGGAAGTAGGCGAACTTGGTCATCTTCCAACAATTCATGGTTATGAACATTACTAAATTGTGAAACATACCATTGAGTAACACCATCAACGATTTCCTTTGTCAAGTATAATTTTGCATCACATCCACATCGTACTGATTTACGCTCCCTTGGATGCTCCACATTGGCTTTTTTTCTTGGTTGATTAAACCCAGACCGATAACAAACAAAATCTCGTCTATATATCCCTAAATTTTGGCTTTCAGTTGAACGTGCTTTTCGAATTGAAAACCCATTCTTCCGGGCAAAATTGCTATAGTATTCAAAGGCATCATCATCACTTGTAAAAATTTGACCCACGTAAGGAGTAAAGACCGCTTCCGAGGATGATGATGATGCCATTGTTTCACTTTTTACTAGCTGAGAGCTTACAGAACTCTGATCATCTCCTTCATACTTAATATAACACTTCCAATCTCCACATGGACACTGTTGGCGTCGAATCCAGATGTTATTTGATGGCTTCATCGCTATTTTATGAAAATAGAAAACTGCCCCAAAACTATTGTTCTGCTTGGTGCTGAGAAAACACAGAATAAGAAAAAAAAAAAGAATATAAGTCTTTTTAAAAAAACAAAAATTAAATAAAAAATCATTATTTGATACGGAAGAAAATGAGTCCATTCACTCAAATGAAACAATTTTCATCAATTCAGCTTATTCATTCAGATTGAAATTAAAACTACTGCAAATAAAATATTACATTTTGCTTCCTTTTGTATTTTCCTTGTTTATGTTCACTTGTTTCTAATTAACCATGGAGGCTTTCAAGAATTAGAACGTGAACCCTCAAAACCAAAACATATCTTTTTGATTTACTGCAACAAATCTGGCTTTGCACTATGAAAAATGAACTAAAACAAACCAAAGACACTTCACAGCAAAGATTGAATAAAAAAATGTAATGATTCAATCTGGTTCCTAGGGGAAATGAATGGCAATGGATGGAATTTGACTTAATTCGAGGTAGTCACCCTCCAAGAAGAACAAGAAAGGTAGAATTGAGAAGAAAAGTGAGAAATTTTATGACTAATTCCTTGATTGATGAAATGCTACCACTATTTAAACAAATCAAAAAAAGAATGCTACCAGTATTTATGCTCACTTGGACCCCAAGAATTAAAAACAAAACAAAGAATCTAAATTTAGCTAATTCAAGGTTTAGTTTGACATATAGTAGAAAACTAATTTGGCTTCGGATTGTTTATGCACCACAATTTCACAGCAAACTAACGTAGTTCTAAGAAAAACGAAACAAACCTACTTCCTAACAGAGATTAAAACTTACAGCAGAACGAACAGAAACCCTAAATTTAGCTTCAGATAGTGAAAACTAAAAACTGAGCAAAAACCCAAAAGATGGGAATTATACATTAATTTGCGAAAAATAGCACATACCCAGTAAAGATAATTGCAAAGAAAGCCCACAAAACGATTCTAAATTTGTATTCCTTGCCTTTGACAATGTGGTGTTGCAGAGCACCTGCAAGTACTGGTAGAGGGAAAAAAAAAAAAAATTATGGAAAAGAATTTGACTAAAAAATATAAATTTAAGTTAAATAATACAAAAAATTAGCAGTAAAAATGGATTAATTAGACATAAATTACGTACCAGAATGAAAAATTTTAGTGGCAAAATAATAAAACCCTAATTAGAACCCTTTTTCAGATACTCTGTTTTTTTATTCTGCTTTGAGTTTGGGTTCATCATCATACTCTGTAGTTGTTTTACTAAATTATAGTACAGGTCAGTTGTGGCCCAAATTTGAGTGTGGGCTTAGTTTAGTAAAGGTTTCAGGTCCAATAAGCTTGCCAAGTAAGTTATTTGGTGGGCCTAGTGATGAGCTGAGATGGGTTTTGGAGTTTGAGGAGTGAGGAGGTTTGTTGGATAGGCCCATTTGTATCATGGGTCTGTGTACCAGCATTCCCATTGTTTTCTCAACTAAGCTCACACATACCCAACAGAGAGCTTCAAGAAGGAAATGGCGTGAATTCAAGAAGATTAATAAATCAAATTATTGAATGAATTAAGTTTAGGAAAATTAAAAATTTATTACAAAAGACTATAAAAACTTATGTGTCTATGAATGTGAATTTTTTTTTTTTTTTTTTCTATTTTGATGTCACTTCAACACATTATAAAAACTTGTCTTAATTACTATTTTGTAAGCATTACCTAAGATAATGTACTTAATTAATTTAGCATGATATTTAAAGGTGAGGGATTCATGATCAATAATGTGGGTCCTAGAACAATGTGCTCTTGCGGGTTTCTATCTTGCACGCAGGCACGCACGCACCCACCCACACACACACATATCTCATAGAATAAATCTAATGCATTTCCAACCAAGGCTTTAAATCTATGTGAAATAGTGTCTACAACTTTAAATAGTTACATGAACCAACTCCAGCTAATATGTCAAAAATGACATGTCATTTGGCATTACAGTGGAAGGTGTCAAATTTGACATCTTCAAATTGAGTAGTCAAATTTCAGATTAATTAAAAAAAATAAAGTGCCTAGTTTTGTAGATGTTAATTTTAAATTTGACATATCAGTTGGAATGCCTAGTTATGAAGATGCTAAATTTGAACTTTCAATTTGTTATATCAATCATCAATTATTTTTTTGACATCTTTAAATTAAAGGTTTGGTTGGAGATGCTTTAAAAACCACAAATTTTTTTTACAATTGTTGATGTGACAAATTGTGACATGGACTCACAACCAATGCTACTTTTATTAACACCAATCATACTATTCCATCTCAATAGTTGTGAAATTTTTGTGTGACATGAATTCACTACCGACACCACTTTTATTACCACCAATCACACCATTCTATCTCAATAGTTGTGAAAAAATTTCTTTCTTCAGAGTTATTGATGAGATTATTGCCAATAAATGATGTGATTGTATTGCCAGGGATTGTGGATAACTGTAGCTAGCATTCCTCTATTCATATCTCAACAAACCATTACTCTCTTCTATTCCCTATATTTTTCATGAAAGAAAAGGCTTTAATCAAGGTGATGATTTTGCTTTCAAAATTTGGTTACACTTTCGGGAGCATGAAGCAATTCAATCATATTCAGGAGCATCAACAAACGAACCAGTCTCTCCCTTCCCCTCATGCACGCTGAACCAGACTGTCAGGCAACTATGGAGATGATCTTATAACTGTCTTCTGCAACAGTGTTCTCATTCCCATGTCAGTTAAGACCAATTGACATTACTTGCCCAAAGAAAAAAGACTGAACTAGTCTTAAAAGCCAAAAGGACCAACTTTCAATCCAAGTCAGAACAAGATCTACAAATAGCTTTAAACTTTTAGACCACGCAGCATACGCCTGTATATATATAAAGACCTTATCATGTATTTAACAATGATACTTTTCCATGGCCAAGGGCCTTCTGTAGCTTTCAAAGTTCAGTTGGCTGATATAATTTCGCAATATATATCAACTTGTATTGATTCAGTACCAAACATGGTAGCACTCTTGTTTGGGCTTATTGAGCATCCCAAACTGCACGCTCCACAGCTGGAGTAGTGACTAGAGTTTCTGTGAGAGAGAGAGAGAGAGAGAGAGAGAGAGAGAGAGAGAGATTTTGATCTACAAGGCTTTAGCAATTGAGCTTTTCCCAAAAACTAAGAGAATCTGACTGAGGAATCATGTTACAAAAAAACAAGGTTACAGTTACATAAGTGGCCAGAAAGAATACATCTAGCTTGGGGTTCTGAGAAGGGTTCCAATGAACTTAATTCGTTATTCAGTTTCAGAAACATCAAAACGAACCCCCGCCTCCTATTCAACTTTCACCTGTTCTACATTTTCTGGTCAAGTTGAGCAGCATTAATTCAAACATCATCCAGCTTCTGAACAATCTCTGGTCCAACTCTAAGCTATTTAGGCACTCCGTTTGCAGGCACGCCAATGACTTGATAAGTTAGCCAACAGATGTCGGTTGTGTGAGAAACCTCATAGACCATTGGGTTCATTGGTCAATGGGAGAAACCAATGGGAATTCTATAAGAATTATAAAGGATGATCTCTCTGCTTCTCTCACATATTGTACAGTGCCATTCATGATCTTCACAAGCTTCTGGCTGATGTGTAGGCTGAGACCTTCCCTTGAGACATTGTGGTTGTGGTGAAACATCTCCTGAATTAGCTCTTCTGGAATCCCAGGAGCCGGATGGGTGATCCTGCCAAATGTTAACCACAAATAAATATATTCATTGACTTCTGCTGGATTTTTTCTCCACCTTCCTTTTTAACAATTAGTCAGGATAAATGTGATGCACGTTGCATGGCAAAGAATATTAAACACAATGGGGAATTTTATGTGCAATGATATTGATCTATTTTGTTTCAGTCACATGTTGGAGCACATACTTTATTTATTTTTTTGATAATTAGATAGTTGGGGGAGGGGGGATTTGAACCCTAATATCTTCATTGGGAACATCAGGAAGTGCTAGTTGAGCTACAAGGCTCTTGGCTAAACAAATCACTTTATATTCTAAAAATGGTCTAATCCATTCTCCCAGTGTTTAACCCAATCTGCTGTTCCAATTTTCTCATTGATGCCATACATCAAAGAGACCAATTAGCATATGGTAGATCTATACATCATTGACTTTTTCCTGGATCTTTTATTCTTATGCATTCAACCTTGAGATGCAAGATAGGGAAAGGATGGGAAATACAACATAAAGGCATTAGGAAATGAAGGGACACTAAGCAAGGAAGACACTGGGGTTTGGAAAGGGTAAAGGAGGCAAAGCAAGGGTAAAGAAAACTGGTGCAGTTGGAATACTATCACAAGCCTTGCTTACCCTGCATTCTTTGAAGTGATTCTAAATTGGTTACTATGAATTCTAAAATCTATTTCCCTACATTTTAGGGCATTTCCAGGTTTGTTTCTGAATATGTTTTCCCATCCTTGAAAATATAAATAGGTTTCTCGCTCATCCTTGTTGAAAATGTATAACTATGGTTCAATTAAAGGCACTGCCATTTCAGCCTTTCTTCCACGTCATGTATTTAGAAGCAACAAGCATAATCTTAGACATGCAACAGCATCCACAATTACAAAATGCTTTGGTTTTCGAGATAATCATCTCCTATACCTAATATCCACCTTCATCTCCTGTCACACAGTATCTAAGTCATAGGCTTTATAATCCTATATAGGACAAAGATCCTTATGGCTTTCAGTGTAATACATAAGCATAATACTGAGCCTCACACATTCTTTAATTTCTTATTACTTTATATATTTTATATTTTCAGTGAAGAACACGTCTTTAAATCGGTGATATTTCTGATGACTCAAAACCGATGATAATAGTACATCATTCAAAAAGAGAAAAATAATCACACAAAAAAGATGAAGTAGAAGAGCCTAGATTCCAAATGAATGAAAATGTGACTAAATTGATCCTAGTTACTCTTCAGGGTGGAGTTGAAGAAGGGAGGAGATTTTCGAATGAGGAAAAAGATCCAACAACTTCGAAAGAATTGAACGAGGAGCTGTATGAGGTGAAATCTCATGTACAATTCTGTAGAGTTTTATTATTTATGTCTAACAACTACTCATTACTGTGATGGCAACACATATCTAAGCAATATAAACCCCAACACTCAAGCAAATGAGCTCTAGCTCAAATGACACTTTCTCCTTCCAAGATAATGGGATGGAAGGTGAGGTCGTGGATTTAAGACTCACTGGGTGCATGTGTAGCTTAACAATCAAGAAAACCATGACACTCAATATAAATTATACAATATTTATAGGTATGAAATACAATTACCTAAATTCAAGATGGACAATGTGTATTTTCATCCCTATACGTTCCTTCCTTGGAATCACTCTAAATGCAATAGATGATCCTTCGAACGCAGGAGTGAACAGGAGTGCATTACTCAAAAAATTTGAAAGAACTTGCTGAAGCCTCAAGTTGTCTCCATATAAGTGCATTGATGACACTTCGGCAGGTGAATCATGGATGACCTGCACCTGGCGCTCCTGGCTCAAAATCATAACTTGATTTATGACAACTTCAAGAGCTTCCCCAAGGTTAAATTCACTAGAGCTCATTTCCATGTAGCTGCAACCAGGCATACCAAAGATCAAAGGTTTTTTTAGAAGGCATAAACATCTATGAGATCAATGTTAAAAAATTAATTTAAAATGCACAGTAACCAATTTAGAATATCACTTAAGTCACTTTTCGTCAGGAAATCAGAAAGCCTCTAAATTGATTTAAATCAATTTAAAGACACACACCGAATATCAGACAACATAAACTAAAAAAAAAGAAAAAAAAAGAGAAAGGGTGATTCACAATGCAATTTGAAAACTCGAAATGCACATATATGGTAAAATAATAAGTAAACATGCGACTAGCCATTATTGATTGACAAGGCAAGTAGCAAACATGTGGGGACAGGAACCAAGAAAAATGGATCCTGGAAAAATTGTAGCATTGAAACAGCAATTGGATCTGAAGCCCATAATGAACCATAAGCTACAATCCTTTAATCGAATCAGAAGAAAATAATAAATGGCTCAAAGCAGAGGCCATAAAGTAAAATTGACAATATTAAGTCATGTTGAAAATGGTGTGTTTAGATTTTCCATTCTTTCTCACTGTCCTTTGTATTTCTTTCTTTTCATATCTGACATCATTTGTATTCTAATCGCAACTTATCAATATAATCCTCATTTTCCTCCTCAGTTACTTACTTTTGCCTGACAAATCAGATATCTGAGTTAATTGCAGTTATCTACCTTATATTATAGGGACATTTGCAACATGTACCTCAAACTAAAAATTTTTGCAATTAGCATTATAATTTGAGATTTATAACCTTATATTATAGGGACATTTGCAACATGTACCTTAAACTACAAAATTTTGCAATTAGCATTCTAATTTGAGCTTAATTTGCAATGTCCATCTTGCTGTCCAAATTAGTGGATTTATTAATCTCAAATTAGGGTGTTAATTGTAGAATTTTTGTAGTTTAGGGTGCATGTTGCAAATGCCCCCATAATTTAAGGTGGATAGTTGCCCACTAATCTATTGATATAGACACTGATTGAACAGTGAGAAGGACAATGCAAATTAATCTCAAGTAAGGATATTGACTGCAAAAAAATTTAAATGAAGATGCTCATTGCAAATGTCCCCATAATTTAAGGTGGATGGCTGTTGTTAACCCTAGATGCATCTATCACGAAAGCATAAAAATAAACCTTTAATCTACTATGCCTCTTACTGATCCTCTTTCATTTGCATTTAGCATTGGGCAATACTATCAAAACAATAATGTATAAAATTCATGTGCCGTCATTTATACCATTCAAATCAAAACGAAGAAGAGTGTTCTATCCATCAATTTCAAAAGTTGACCTTGTCTTTAATACTTTTTTCAGTAAGCAATTAGCTGTTCAATACTGCAAAAAAGGTCACACGTATCCAACATGAACTTTCCATCAACGACTGCATGCCTGGATTTACAAATGCAAGCATTGACACAGATGACTATTAACAACCACTGCATCAAGAATATTAAGCAGAACTCATATTATCCTTTAACGTCCAGGAAAATGTAACAACATATTGGACTGTCTAATTTAAAATGGAAACAAATAAACTGACTGAGTACACAAGCATTCAAAGAAATACTTACCATTCCTCAATACTTTCAATATCAGTATCATCAGCAACCTTGGCTAATTGTTCCCGACACAATGAGCTTGTCTTAAGTAGCTGCTTCTGCTCTTTGCTTAAATCAGAAGATCCCATTACATTCTGCATAAACATAATCCCATTCAGAGGCTTTCTGATTTCCTGACGAAAATATGACAATTTCTTGACGCTATCAGCTTCAGCCTTTTCTGATATTCTCTGCACCTGCATAGCATATTGAAGTTCTGGACTAGCCACATGCAAAAAACACAAAACCCCATTAATCCTTCCCTCTGCATCAGTCCTTTTGTTTGCAGAAAGTAATGCTTCAACATAATTACCCCACCGATCATAGAATCCAAATAACAACTTATCTGCATCATGGCCAGCAATTACCCCATTAAGAAGTATCCTAAGCTTGGTTAATGTGTCATGATCTTTAACCCGACAACCAAAACTTTTTACTGTGAAAACATCCCCAAGAAGCATCCGATCAGTTGCCTCTTCCCTCCTCAAACCAGACAATTTCTGCATTGCATCATTCCATTCCAAGCATCGGCCATGCTCATCAGTCATAAAAATTGGAGGAATAAGTGCAGAAGGGCTCCGCATGATTCCAACATAATCACCTTGGATACGTGTAAATTTGTCCCATATTACCTTTTGTCCTGTGACATCTTGGCTAATAAAGCAAACCCCTACAACGTTTTCTTTTGTGTCCCGGCTGCAACATGCATTAACTACCAATATCACAGGACTGTTGTTTTCCTGAGGACCAAATGTTTTAAGTTTAATTTCAATATTTTTCTCTTCTCTACCTGCCATTATAATATCAGTTTAGATACTCTAACCAAAAACCATGAAAGAATAATACATGGGGCATGAAGCAGAAAATAACAGTACAGTTGAAACTCAAACAGCAATCAAAGTTGTGCAACATAGAAGTAATCAGATAGATTTTACAATTAATTGATTGAGAATAAAATATATCAGCTTTCATTTGGTAAACCTGGGACAGAGTTCTTACATACAAATATATATATATATATATATTACTAATGATAACATGATTGGATGTATAACTGTAATTTTCCATTGAAGCAACATGCTTCACAGAAAGGGTGTGGTTAGTGCTCAATATCTTTTTATTTTCACATTGTATTCACTATATTTTCAAACAATTCGTTGAAAATGGGACATGTCATAATTTATCTTATGCAGTTAATGGAGTGGGTCAGGAAGCAGCATCCAAACTAAACACAGCAGAATAATAATTTGTTTGTTTAGACCTTTATGAAGTTCATAAGCTCAGAAACAATAAAAACTAAAAAAATAGAAGACCCTAAGTAAAAGCTCAGATGAGAAGCTCCTAATTATTAGGAAACCAAATCTTAATATATGTACATGTATACTTTCATTTATTGAGTCCATTTGTAAAAATGCATCTTGCTCTTCAGTTCTAACTTCTTCTTCTTCTTCTTCTTTTTATTTATTTATTTATTTATTTTTTAATTTAATTTAATTTTTTTTAAAATTAGTATCTTGATCTTCAGGTATGACTGCGTAGATAAACAACCATCCACCACACTGATTCTGACCATGCCTAAATCACATACTTTGATCTGAAGAACATGCATATAGAGGTACATATGTACAAATCTAAAATCATACAGCACCATGAATAGCATTAATTGTTAACTAAAAGGCTAGATCTAAAAGAAAAAGCGTAGGATCACCTTGTGAAGCTAAGATGAGCAGATTCTTCACCACTTCAACTGAATCATCCGAGACAACATCAATTAAGGACATACCAATGGCTTGCTCGACAGACAGTCCTGTTAATTCAGCTGCTTTGGTATTCCACCCATTTATGCTACCAGAGGCATCGACAGCCAAGATGGGGACCGCAGCTGTTTCAATAAGGCGAACCATTTCATTTGTGACCACACGCAATTCATCCACTCTCTGGATCCTGTCATCAACCAATGGAACATTCACAATCATCTTGGACTCATCCACAATATCATCTTGCAAAGATCCTCTCAATATCAGCTGCAACGAATGGATGGCATCCATTTCCACATCTTCCCAAGGTTGGCTACGTCGCTTAACTACCTCTAGAAAAGCCTTGAATGACGACCTGGGGTGCATCTTTCTTCCATCGTCCTTGTCATCAGGGTCATGTTTTGCACCACCCCACTTGATTTCCTTTGCAGTGTGGGACCGGAACCAGAACAGGAAATCCTTTGAAGTAATCTTAACAGCTGCCATCCCACAAACTTCATCTCCAAGAACTGAAGCACCTGGGTAGCCAGCTTCCATAAGGCTATCAGTACTTAAACCTGTGCTCCCACTATGGTACTCGAGAAGCCATTCAGCTATATCTCTAATTTGTGCCCCTGTAGGGGTAATCCCAAGCAACCAATTTTTTTTCCTGTAGTATAGTGCAGCTCCATCACATTTAACAAGATCCATTACATTAGGTGATTGAGTAACAATACCTACAGGAGCATCTCTAAGAAGCATGTCACAAAGCACAGTTTGAGTTCGCAAAATATGCTTCTCCCTCAGCTGAGCAGCCAACTCCACTTCTTTGTTGATCTGTACACCAAAAACTTGAATCAAGAACTCACAGGCATACCTCAAAGGAAATGGAATAAACCTAGGGCTTGTGTGATGGCAAACAACCAAACCCCACAACTTTCTTGCCTTCTGCTGATCACTCTCCATCTCATTGTCATCTTCGTTGATAGTCACAGACATCCCAAGCGATGCAATGGAACCCATATTTGCCATATACTGTGCATGACAACCATGAGGAGATCTCAACGCAGATCCACAAAGGCTCAATGGCTGCGACATTCTCTTGTCTTGAAGTACTTTAACCGGAGGCGCCAAACAGTCACATATCATCCTAACCTTGTTCTTCAAGAATAGGAATCTTGAAGCTTGTGGTATGTCAGTAGCCGGGTAATGCAAACCGAGATAAGGTTCCAGGTCAGGTCTGCGGCACTCAGCTACAACTTCCCCATGCTCATCTTCATGAAATTTATACACCATTACACGATCATAACCTGTCAAACCACTAACTTCCTTAACTAAAACATCACATAACAGCGATATATTCCCACTTGGCAATGACTGCAATTTTGAGATGGCTTTGGCTGCTAGCTTATAAGATTTCAATGCCCCAGCAGCAGTCACAGGCACATCAGCTGGATTCACTGGCTCCAAATCTATAACCAACCCAACATCAATTCGGTGCAGAATTGCATAAAAGGGCTTACCTGAGGTTTTACAATGAACCAATATGGGATTGAGAAGATTTACTTCGCCAAAATTGGCTGCTTTCTGCAAAGCAGTGGCACCCGAGGACCGAAAGAGTGTTCGAGCATCTGTTCCAAAAGTGAGAGCTTCTTTCTGCTCAATGCTTGGAACAGCATGTGGAGCTAAGTCCAACATTTCGGGGGCATTTTCGCTATAGGCAAGAACAGTGAAGTTTTGCTCATCCACAGCTATCATGCAACCAAACGGTTGAATGAGGCTTCCTCTCTGCATCTTTTGGAGGTAAGCTGACACAGTGGAGGAGGGGACATTGCTAGTGGAACTTGAGATGTTGAAGTCAATTGAAGTGGAGTAATCAAAAAACCGTTCTGTATCTTCAAAGTCTACATGAAGCTTTGCATCAATGGGGGTCTGTGCAACCACATGAGCCCCATGTTTAGATCGATAAGAACTGCTCCTAGAGCTATTCGTCTTGTTTGTCAACTTTGATGACATCTCTCAAACTCAACCCTCCTTCCTCTCCAATTCCTCTCTTTTCATTCCTCCACAAGCAATTTCAATCGACCCAACCCGTGCACATAAAATAATGGAAACCACTGAACCTATGTTTAAATCCCCAAACATGGAAATCCCAACTATGTGCTCCTAACAAAGATAAACCAAGAAATTATCAGCATAAATAAAAATCATCTCTTTATCACCTGGAATCTAACCCGGACCCAGGAATCATCATGAAAAAGTTGAAAAGAGTGAAACCCACCACCATTTCAATACTAAAAAAGCAATCCCTTTTTCATTTAAAATCCCAAGAAGCCGTGAGAAAAAGGTTAAACCAAAAAACAACTCACATAGTCCTCATGATTCTATTCTCAACCAAAAGGCCACCAAGATAAGAGATTCTACTACAACTTCTCCAAAGCAAAGTGGGTTCTCCCTAAAGCCTTCACAAAACCCCTCTTAGCTACACCCTCAAAAACCCACATCCCAGATTAAGAGATAACTACACAATCTTCCAACCCATTTCACAAAACCACTTCCACAGCCTAAATTCAATTAATTAACCATAAGTAATCAAAATTGTTTCTTTTTTAATACCCACAAATTGACATTCGCATCTAAACAAACAGAAATCAAATCCCAAGGCCCAAACTTCACAAAGTTCCAGAATAATAAAATACCATTACTAAAACGAAATTACAGATAACCAGCAGAGAAGTTAGTTATATACATAATAAGACGGTAGGAGAGAGATGGGTATTACTCACCATCAAATTTGCAGGGCATGGATCAGCAACACGTGAAACCGACCTGATTTCTTTGGCTTCCCCTTGAATCAAGAAGCTTTACAAAAAAAAAAAAACAAATATATAAATATACACACAAAAAAGAAACTCTTTTCACTATTTTGCTACATGGGTTTTTTCGCTAAATAATGTTTCATTCTTGTACAAGGTACTGGTTATAAATTTATAATCTTCTTCTACTAGCTAGTACTAATATTTACTATTCAGGCTGTGAGTAGTACTGAGCTGAAAAGGGCGTTGCCTTGCTTTTTTGTTGGGTTGTCTGTACTTGCCAAGGTAAAAAATATAAGTGGGTATCAAAATTATGAATGTTGGATAGGAATGAATGTAAGACACAGAGAATGACTTGTGTGTAGCTCTAATACAGGGCAGACACTGTTGTGTGGGGATCAGATTCAGATCAGTTTTATGCTGATTTTGATTTTCCTAGAATCAAAAACATCACCAATTGGGGGTTCAGCTCTTGGCTCAATGGTTAGCACCTTTGGTGCTAACCACGTGGGCAGGGGTTCGAATCCCACCAACCGCCTTCTGGGGAGGTGTCTTAATGGAAGGAAACCCTCGTGACCCATCACACCTGCGAGTCCGGGAGTTGTGGGTTCGGGTAGTGGTACGCCCCATTATTGCCCAGATGTGCCCCACGCCATGTCAAAATCGGGTTTAAGTGGGTCGGGACAATGAACGGACCTGCGAGTCCCTTTTTTTTTCAGCAAAAAAAAAAAAACATCACCAATTGTCCTTCACCTTCATGATCATAGCATAGAATTTGTGGGGGCCATTGATTAGCCTATACCTTGGAGGCTTGGAGCTCGTTGTAGAATAGTACCTCCCCCAAAGCTATGTATTTGTCAAATTTACCTTTCCTAATTAATTTCACACAGCACACAGGAAAAGTAGTGGCAGTCAACATTTGGTCATTTACTGGGTCAGGGTGAGGGAATTTTTTTATTTCTTAAAGGCTCCGTTTGTTTCGACTGAAAACGTTTTCTGTAAAATGTTTTCAGCATTTGCAGACGTTTGTTTCGACGTAAAATGAAAGTCAAACTAAAAATCTTTGTTTTTGACCGTAAAATCGCGAAGGAAAAAAAGGAAAACGGTTTACGGAAAAAATTTCCATAAACCATTTTCCAAAACCAAAACACGCGAGAGCCTCGACCCGTTTCACTTCACCCCTCTCTGTTCTCACTCTCTTCTCTCTGCTCTCACTCTCTGCTCTCTGCACTTTCTCACCGTCACGAGCCAGCCTCGCCACCACCAGCCACCCCGAGCCACCCCCAGCCACCTCGCCAGCCAGCCGAGCTAGCCCGAGCCACCCCATCGCACCAATCACAGAGCCGCACCGACCCCACCGTCCCACCGTCGCACAGATCGCACGGCAAAGGCCCACCCTCCCCTCCTTGCACCGATCTGCCTCTCCCACAGTAAACCCCCACCCCCTCCGTCTCTATCTCTCACAGATCGGATCAGATCTGATCTTGATCATCTGATCTTTTTTTTTTGATATATTCTGATGTTGATTTTTTTTTTAATTATATATGGAATGAGTTGATGATCTGATTTTTTTTTTTTTTTTATATTTGGGAATTGTTGATTTTTTTTTTTGCTGAGTATGAGTTTTAATTTTGTGGATTGATTGGTTTTGGGTTTTTGTGGGGAAGATTATGGCTGCTGTGATATTGACTGTGCATGTATTTCTCAACTGTTTTGTGACTGAAATCTGAGTTGAGTTGCAAGTGGTTAATGTGACTGAAATCTGTAGATGGATAACAGATTAATATTGACTGTGCATTTATTTTGGTTAATATTGATTGTGCATTTAACAGATTAACAGATTAATATTGACTGAAATCTGAGTTGAGTTGAGTTGCAACTGGTTAATATTGACTGTGCATTTATTTTGGTTTTATTCTGTAGATGGATAACAGAAAAATTCGTGCAAGTTTTCTTGCCGTAATTGCATCCGTTCTTGCTGTGGGAGCTTTAATCTTAGAAGATATTAGGTCTAGGCGTAGAACTAGGGAACCTCATGTGAATCGAGATTTTGAAAGAGAGAGTTATATAAATAGTATTCTTTGTAGTGGGGATCAACATTGTATAAATCAAATAAGAATGAGACCTATTTCTTTTTTTGAATTATGTAAAATACTTTCTGAGAACAACTTGGTACGTGAGAGTATCAACATGTCCATCAAGGAACAAGTGGTGATATTTTTACATACTATTGGGCATAATGTTCGGTTTCGTGTAGCTGCTGGTAGGTTCCATAGATCGGTTGAGACCATTCATCGATATTTTAGAGTTGTCCTTAAAGGAGTTTTCTGTTTATATAAGCATGTTGTTAGATTACCTGACAACGAGACGCACCCGGATATACGTAATAATAGAAGGTTTTACCCATATTTTAAGGTAAGTTTTTGCTAATTTTGATTTCTTTGATTTTTTATTCTTTAGGTAATTTAAGAAATGATAACAACTTGATATTGGTCATCATTAGGATTGTATTGGAGCTATTGATGGAACTCATATTCGTGCATCTGTTCCAATCGAAATCCAAGGAAGGTTTCGTGGTCGAAAGGATGGAACAACACAAAATGTGTTAGCGGCCATTACATTTGACTTGAAATTCTGTTATGTTTTAGCTGGTTGGGAAGGTAGTGCATATGATTCTCGTGTTTTGGATGATGCACTTCATAGGTCAAGGGGACTTAAAATACCTGAAGGTATTATTAGGATACTAAGCTTAGCCTTTCTTTTTAGTTCTCAATAATAAGTTTATGCTAGCAATAATTTATTTATTTTTTTTTAATTTGTAGGTAAATATTATCTTGGTGATGCTGGTTATGGAAATAGAACCGGAATTTTGTCCCCTTATCGAAAAGTTCAATATCATTTGCAAGAGTTTAGTGATCATCCACCTGAAAATACACAAGAATTATTCAACCTTCGTCATTCATCTTTGCGAACTACCATTGAGCGAGGGTTTGGAGTTTTAAAGAAACGCTTTCGTGTCTTAGGGGCAGAACCATTTTGGTCTTTTGAGACACAAGTGGAGGTAGTCTTAGCATGTTGTGTTCTTCACAATCATATTATGGGGGTTGATCCTGATGATCCAATTATGGGAGATACAACTAGTGATACAACTAGTGAGGTAGCTCTCAACGTATAGTCCACCAAACCCGATGAGAAGCTCAAGAAGAAAGTAGAGAATGGAATGATAAACGGGACGAGATAAGTGAGGCAATGTGGATTGATTACGTTACAAATAGAAGTTAGTAGGATTGTGTATTTATATGTTGTTTTTTCATTTTTTGATGGTTTAGAACCTAAAAACATTGTGTATGTTGAATTTTATTTGGTTGTGTAGTGTGTAAGGACAACTCCTTTTGATTGTGTAATTTTGAACTTGATCAGCATTATGTTATGATTGTCATAATGGTTATGATTTATGAGATTGTCATAATGTTTATATTTATGGGTTTGTTTGATGGAATTGTATTTGTTTGGACTATTTTATTGTAGCAATGGCAAAAAATAAGGAGAAGGAAGGGAAATGAAGTCAATTTAGGTGGTCAACTCCTATGCATGTGATGTTACTAGACATTTTGGAAGAAGAAGCTTTAAAAGGAAACAAGCCATCGAATACTTTTAAACCTCAGTCTTTTGCAAGAGTAGCAAAAGAGATAAGCGAAAGGTTTGAAGTAACATGCATACCTGATCATGTTTCAAATCGTCTTCGAACCATTAAAACCACCTGGAAAACAATTCAAAGTGTTCGCAACAATAGTGGGTTTGGGTGGGACGATAATTTAAAGATGATTACGTGTGATCCAAAAACACACGATGAGTATGTGATGGTATGAAATTTATACTTTCATGGGTTATAGATGAATTATATTATCTTGTCTTGTTTATTGACATTTTGTTTTTTCTTGTAACAGGCTCATCCTACTCATGTACAATATTTGAACAAGAAAATTGAGTTCTATGATAAAATGGCTATTGTTGTTGGTAAAGATGTGGCAACGGGAGGTTATGCTTTTTCTTGGGGTGATGAAACGTCACATAACCCTCCTGTTGAATTAGATGGTGAGTCTGATTCAGCTGTAAAGGAAAATATTACTGATTCCTCTAGTTCACATTTGAAAGGAAGAAGTCATAGAAAAAGAAGTCGTGATGCCAAAGAAGAAAGCAATTATAGCGAGGTAGCTTCCTTAACTTAAGGAGATTGCTATAGCTTTCAAGAATCAAGGGCCTGTTGATGCCAATGAACTTTATGAAGCAGTAATGAGCACTGAAGGTTTTGCTGAAGAGATGCTTGCTTCAGCTTTCGATTATATGATTCAAGAAGAGAAGGTTGGTAGAGCTTTTATGGCTAAGGCTCCTAGACTGAGAAAGCTTTGGTTGGAGAACTATTTCACCAAAAATATGTAATATTATGAAACAATGGTTATGTATTTATGAACTATGTTTAGTATTTTGATTATGTATTAAAAATTGGATAAGTAGTGTTATGGTTATATATATGTTATGGGAATGGTTATGAACTATAACGCATTGGATGGTGTCCATTGTTTGTTGTTTTCATTTATTATGTTTATTTATCATATGAAAAAATTTGTATTAAGTTTCACAATGTTGTGATGGATGAGTGTTTACACTTCTAAAATAAATACCTTCTTATTTTAGGTTTAAAAAAAAAAAAATTTCATTTTACGTCGCGCCAAACACCGTAAAATATTTTCCGGAGCATTTTCCAGAATGCAAACAAACACCGGAAAAACAAATATTTTCCTGGAAATTATTTGCATTTACAAACATTTTACGGTGGAGAATATTTTACGTCGAAACAAACGGAGCCTAAATTTTTGTGAATAATATATCAATTTATTAAACAAGAGACAAAAATGATAAGGGTTGGGCCGTCTACCATCTCTATTGTCAGCAAAAATGGACTTATATATATATATATATATATCCAACCCAATTACACCGATCGGTCCATTAAGTTAGGTTATGAGCCATTTAGGCAACCGCCTAGGATCCCCTATGGGTATTGTCACCTATTAATATCTCATTTTATATTAGGTTTTTTTTTTTTTTTAAACTACAAAACCTTGATATAATAGTCAAGACAACTTCAAGTATGACACCACTCTCTGAATTGGTTACGGTTAGGGTCAGCCAAAGGGGAATAAGGTCACCTATTGGGGATCTAGGTCGATCTTTAGAAAACTCTACCTAATAGAGTTCTTTTAATTCTAATATTTTATTTTATAATAAATGGCCTAACACTTAACTTGTACGTTAACGTTTCCAAAGAGCTTAAAAAAAACCAAAACCTCTCATGCCAAACTCCATCTTTCTAAAATCATCCAAAAAAAAAAAAATTCTCAAACATTTGAATTTTCTTTGTCATCTTCTACAAGTCAATCTCTTCAACTCTCTAACATCATCCAAAACAAAATTCCCAAATGTTTCCAAGGTATGTTTGGATTCTTTTGTTTCTCTATCTAAACATTGACAAAAATGAATTTTTTTTATACAAAGGTTTTCTAATCTGGATATTGGCTTCTACACTCCCTTTATGTGATTATTTGTTTGTCTTCTATGTATGAAGATATGAATTTCTTAGCAGTTTATTCAAGCTTGTAGAGGAAAGAAAATAGATAAAGGGCATGAGGGGCAGAGAGGGAGAGGATTTACAGTTCTTGAATGGTCAAATCGATATTTCAAACCGTCAACTCAACCAAGACAATTAAAACCCCTATAAACCCACCTTTTGAGGACATTGTCTTGCCCAAATTCGAACGCTTGAATGAGTTCTCATCTTACTCACAATCTACGAATTAAGATCAAGGAAATGGTGGTGTGGGGGATATGCGGACTTTGCTAAGAATCTGAAAACAAGAAGGGCATAAAAATCAAACTAGGGATGTATTTGAAAAAAAGATCAAGGTTGAGGACTTTGAAAAAGCAAAGGACTTCGCTTAAAATCATAAATTTGAGCTTTTAAAACTAAAAATTCGCGGTGAGCTCTGTAAAGGGGGATGGATAAATGATTTTTTTTTTACAAATGTTTCACATTAATGACATGAAAGTATGGGTTTTTGAGTTATTTTTCAAAAATCATTATTTTTGGGGGTTTGCTAGTGGAATGATGACACAGAAATTTGGACCATTTATTGTAAAAAGAAAGATTAGGATTAAAAGAACTTCATTTGGTAGAGTTCCCTAGGAACTCTAAAGGATCCTGATATCACTTCTAGTAGGTCGTTTAGGCAACTGCTTAAGATGCCCCCATTTGGAAGAATGTTTCACAATTCTTGATCTTAGAGTACAATACCATATTTTGTAAAAAATCTAAATTAAAATATACTTATATCCATTGACTTTTTATTTGGAGAAGTGGTATATATCTAACTAAAAATGAAAGAAACTCAGATACAAGGAGGAAACCAAGATTTTAGCTTAGGTAGACCAAAGTATAAACCAACAATTAACAAATTACCAACTGATGGAGAAATATTCCTAAGTGTTTGGAAGCCTCTCATACGGATTGTCATCCACTTCGAAGGTTCGTCATACGGTTAGTCATCCACTTTGAATGTTTTCATACTTAAGTTCTCATCAATCACACCAGATGGAGCCCCATCCATCTAGGCAAAGGGTCATCCAATCGGGAATGTTCTAAGTCATTCATAGTCGTCCAAACCTATGGGTCGTGATGACTCACCAATATTCAACCACACGTGCACAATGTGATTTGCTATAATCAAGCATTAGATTCCCTTTTGGAAAATTCCAAGACTCTGAGAGCATTCTCATCAGACTCTCTATTTTTTTTGCCAATTTGGTTCTAAAAAACCCACTTTTGCTCAAATAGCTAAAACACTACTACACCAGACTCCCTATTTTAACTTTACTATTCTATTTTTTAATATATCTTTATTATTTTATTTTATTTTTTCACAACTCCCGAAATACTACACTACAAAAAAACACTACTACACTAAAAAAATATCTTTTTTATTCTCTCAATTGATGAACAGTAACTCCCTCATATGAGGGAGTCACTGTTCATCAATTGCCCATTTTCAACGGTATAGGGAGGCTGATGTTTCCCACTTTTGCTGCCTCCTCCCCATTTTCTGCTGTTTTCGCCCAAATATTCAGCCTGATACGAATGCTCTAACTCCTTCCACAAATTATGGAGGCGATAATAGGATGGCAGAGGAGGTCCTAGAAGTAGAAGGGCACGTGTTAGCCTCCCAGTTCTATAAAAGGGACCTCTTACCACTATTCCAAGGTATGAACACCATTCCAAAAATTCTCCTTTTTAAGAGCTCAGAAAACAATCAAATATTGTAGATGATTTCAATACAAAAGTTATATTTATTATCTAATTCAAGATATATAATATTTTTAAGAGCTCAGTAGAGTTTTTCAGTGATCTAAACTGACGAAACCATTGAAGAGTTTTTGGTCGGAATCACACCGGTACTCTTTTTTTTTTTTTGATGCTTCTCACACCGGTACTCTTGACACCATGTTTATGAATTAATTGCATTTTTTGTTTTGAAAAAAAATCAAATATTATAGATGATTTTAATACATTATCTAATTCAATATATAATATTCTTCGAATTAAAATAAAATAAAAGGTGTTTCCAAGTAAAGAAAAAATAAATAAAACAAACAAACACATGAGTCATTTGGGTGTAGCTAGACAATATCACAGTAGCACCAAAATTCCGAAATTCCAAACTTTTAACTTTGGGTCTTAATCAACAAACAACCACGGTCATTTGAATGATAAAAAGACGAAAAATTAACAAATAAGTTTTGATGTTCACAAAAAGTAAAAAATAGGTTTAAATACCATTTTGGCCCTTAACCTTTGGTCTTTGTGTCAAATTGGTCTCTACTCTAACCTTTCAACTGTGTCAAATTGGTCTTCAATCTTTCAACCTTTTGTCAAAATAGTTTTTGCCCTTAAGTCTTGGATAGAAAATGCTGATGTAGCTAACGGTTTATTTTTAATTTTAAAAATGTTTGACTTGGCATGCCAACTCAAATTTTAATAAATGAAAAAATGTCAACTCAAATTAAAAACTTAAAAAAAAAAAAATTCTCACATGAGTTTTTTTTTTTTTTTTTTTTCCATCTTATTCTGCAAAGTTTCAATGCCAGCCAATTCATAGAGAGTTTTCATATCAAGATTTTCTGTAAGACAATATGCATCTTTCTATAGATCATTTCATCCCTGGTCAACTTATTTTCAAACTGACTTTTTTGAGTTTTTTCTAACAAACAAGTGTAATCACATAGTTTAATTTAATCTGCAAGGACGAAAATTTCTTCTCTCGCAACTTTTCTGCCATGAATCCTTAGTTTGTGCACATATCCATCATTGAATCCAATCTATCAAACTCTTCAATGTCTTCATGCATCAGCATCATTTATGTGCCTCCTACTCGAAGCTAATTAAATAATTAATGACCAGAACTCCTAAATAACAAGTACTAAGACTCCAACATACAGAAGACTTATTCAAATAGCAATAACAACTCCTAAATTAATGGATAACAAAATAACTTCAACAGCTCCAAAGAATCCCATTATCCACGGCTATCTCATGCCAGCTTGCAGCGTATACACAACAACAAGGGCAGCGATTGGAATGGTGAAGGGCGGCATGAGTGGCCCGGTGAGCTGCGCAAGGGGCTACGGGGAATGGATGTGCAAGAGAGAGGGGTAGGAGATTTTGCAAGGGGGTTAGGGATTTGGAATTTTGAATTGAAGTATCGGGTTCCCTTAGAAATTAAGATGAAAGAATTTTTTTTTAATTTGAGTTGGCATGCCAAGTTAGACATTTTTAAAATTAAAAATAAACTATTAGCCATGTCAGCATTTTCCATCCAATACTTAATGGCAATGATCATTTTGATACAACGTTAAAAGGTTGAGGACTAATTTGACACATTTGAAAGGTTATGGACCATTTTGACACAAAGGCTAAAGGTTGAGGACCGAACGGTATATAAACCTAAAAAAATAAGACACACCACACAAGCACACAATGTCTCATTGTGCACAGTCAAAAGAAAGAGCCAGATAACCATTTTTTTTTTGTTGGGTTCCTTTGACCTTCTTTTTTAAATAAAAAATAAAAAAATTTAAGGGGGGCAAGTATAGTTATTTTAGGCTCAAATTTGAAAATATTTTAAATTTGGGGGATGAACGCCTTTTTTCTATTGTTAATTTCATCATTGATTGAGAATCATGATGTACTAGTGGTCTGTGCATTGACAAAACTTCTTAAAATGGTTGACGCCTTCAATATGGTAGCACTACCTTCTCTCTCTCTCTCTCTCTTTTTTTTTTTTGATAATGCAATACTTGGGGGACCCCAATTTAAACACTAAACATCAGGAAGTGCAAGTTGAGATACAAGCCTCTTGGCATGGTAGCACCACTTAAGTTTAGGTTTTTATTAATTGAAATGTGTTTTTATAGGAGGTTGACCATAGGTGTTGGTCAACCTTTTTGGACCAATTTAATTCTTGAGAGGGAGTTAGGTATAACTTTTATAAATTTAAAAATTTCAAATTTTAACTAAATATACTATAAAAAAAATTAACAATATATATAAAAACACTTTGGGGGCAATGGCCCCGGGACATAACGTAGTTCCACCTTTGCAATAGCATCTCTCTCTCTCCCATTGGTCATTATCAATAGTCACCATTGTTCTGAAAACTTCTAATATTAATTTGATTTTAAATGAATCCATCTTCGCCTAAAGGTTGAGATTATTGAGTGATTATATTGATAAGTAAAGTTGTAAAGTGCCTTTGATAAAGATTACCTTTCAATTTATTAAACAAGAGAGAAAAATGTTGAGATTATCGAGAGATTATATTGATAAGTAAAGTTGTAAAGTGCCTTCTGATAAAGATTACCTTTCAATTTATTAAGAGTGGTGTTATTTCTGTACCAAATAGTGATGTTTCCACACAATTGGTGCGGAAATATAAGTTTTTGATGCAAAATAAAGTATCAGTAATTGATATTTCCAAATCAATAGTGTGGAAATAACACTATTTGGTACGAAAATATTATTGCCCTTTATAAAACAAGAGAGAAAAATGATAAATATTGGCCTTCAACCATCTCTATTGTCAGCAAAAATAGACTTGTTCCGGTAGATATGCCCAACCCAATCACACCGATCAGTCCATTAAGTTAGATTATGAGCCTTACTATTTATATCTCCTTTTACATTATAGAATTTTTTTTCAACTACAAAAACTTGATGTAGTAGTCAAGAGACTCAAGACAACTTCAAGTATTAGCGCCACCCTCCACAATGGTTGCGGTTTGGGTCACCTGTCGTAAGTCATTTAGGGAACCGCCTAAAAGATCCCCATTTGGAAGAATGACCCATAATTTTATTTTATTATTGTTATTATTGTTTTTAATCTTAGATTACAATACCATTATTTTATAGGAACCTCAATTAAATTAATGTTAAACTATTGTTTTCGTCCCTAAACTTTGCATAGAGTTCGTTTTTCGTTCCTAAATTTTGAAAAGTTCGTTTTTCGTCCCTGAACTTTAAAAAAATTTGTTTTTACACTTGAATTTCGTCATTTTAAATAAAGTTCAGGGATAAAATTCATGTGTAAAAATTTTTTTTTTGAAAGTTTAGGGGCGAAAAACGAACTTTTCAAAGTTCAGAGACGAAAAACGAATTTCATGCAAAGTTTAGGGACAAAAACAATACTTTGCCTTAACTTTATCTCATATCCACTGACTTTTTTGTTTAGAGAAGTGATCTATGTCTAACTAAAAAAAAAAAAAAAAAAAAAAAAAAAAAAACCATATACTAGAACAAAATTATGATTTTAACTTAGGGGGCCATAGTATAAACTACCAATTTTATTTTATTTTTTATGAAAATCCAATTTAGCATATATTTGTATTAACAAAATATCAACAAATGAAAAAACACAAATAATGTTTTTGAATTATTTGCATTTTTCTTTTGAAAAAATCAAATATTGTAGTTATATTTTCATAATCTACAAATCAAAACAAAATTTATATTTATTATCTAATTCAATATATAATATTCTTAGAATTAAAAACTAAAAATAAAGAAGAAGTTGTCAAGTAAAAAAATAAACACACACACACAAACACACAAATGAGTCATTTGGGTGTAGCCAGACAATACGGCAGTACCAAAATCTCAAAGTTTTAACTTTGTCTCAATAAGCAAACAACCCAAACGAAACAACTTAATAACACAGTCATTTGAATAATAACAATAATAGTAAAAAAGAACAATTAACAAACATGTCATAATGTTCACATAAAGTCAAAGTAACACACCACACATGCACGCAATGTCTCAATATGCACAATAACAAGAATGAGCCAGATAACCTTTTTTTGGTTGTTGTTGGGTTCCTTGACCAATTTTTAATTTTTGAGGGGACAAAGTATAGTTATTTTGGGCCCAAATTTTAAAACATTTAAAGTTTGGAGGGATGAGGATGACCCCATTTTTCCATTGTTAGTTCCATGACTAATTGAGAACCATAATGTACTAGTGGTCAGTGCTGACAGCACTTCTTAAGGTGATTAACGCCTTTAATATGTAACTTTTAGAAATTTGAATTTCACATTTTAACTAGATATATTATATAAAAAGGTTTTTTTTCTTTTGGGAGGGAGATTCTTAGGTCCCGCTGCAGGACCGTCCCATCAAAAGTGTCAAAATTTGTAATATTTGTGCGTGTTCAGATAAAATATTGTGTGTGTTTTGATAAATGTCTATCAGGTGTTGTACAATATGTGTAGTTTGTAGTAAAGTTAACTTTATCACAAATGTCACAAATTCTACTAGAATTCACACATTTTATTTTTACAATAATAAACACACATTTATCAATATGGACACAACATTTATCACAAAACACACAAATTGTATTAAAATCAACACAAGTCCCATGGCAGGACCTAAGTGTTCCCCCACTATGGGGTCATGGCGCCTGGTCTTAACGTAGTTCCGTCTTTGCATACACCATATACAAAATTTCAAGAGTCACACATAAGCTGGTAGTAAGCCCTAGTCGTATGTTTGGGTGAAGTTTTTGGAGGTGTAATTTGGGGAGGAGACAGAATTTGAAGAAGGAATTTATCATTCCCCTCGTTTGGTGCCATAAAGAGGAAATTGCAAATATCTGGATAGATTTTTTAGCCATAATTTGGGGGTCACAAATTTCGCCTTGTTTGGTGCCATAAAAAGGATGCCAATGAATCAAAGACCCAATATTCTCTCAAAAGCTCACAGAAAAATCACAACTCTATTGTAACATACAAGATAAATAAAAATTAAAAAAAAATCACAAACCCACTAGGCAAGCAACTACAAACCAAATAGTGTAAACCCACTGCTTTCACTGTCGGCGATCCCACAACAAACTCACTGCTCCACATTGTCGGCGACCCAACAAACTCACAAATCACATCGTTGACAACCCTACACACTGAATCAACAACCCACCTAAGCTTTGTGACTCAAGACAGAGAAGCCATGAAAAAAAGGAAAAAGATGATAACCAATGAAGATGACAAACAGAAAACTACAAATAACAATGTGGAAAATGCTCTCCGTACCCTTGTGGTACCGTTACCCAAATTTGAACCCTACTATCTTTGTCCCCTTTATCTCCACCTGTGACTCACTTTTCCTACATGTTAAGCCTCCTTTGCGTCGCCAGTATTGTGCATTCATAGTGGTTATCCTTGCAAGACTCCACATTTCCTCACAAATCCGCCATTCCCATCCGGATAACACCTACCACGTCAAATATTCAGTAAAGTCCATATCCAAGCCGGTCCTCATGGCAGCTGAGGAACTCCCTATCCCTACGGTAGATGATATCACTCGACTCACCCAAACCGTCAGCTGTGCGGATAACCGCCTAGCACTCCACATGACCAGCCATAACCTTGAGTTATCCAACCTGCTACTCATCAGAAGAATCATATCCCGGCGTAACTTCCATGCCCCAGTCCTTCATGATATTGTTATGCGAGCCTGGAATCCCTCTCGCCGTATCTCGGTCAGGAAAGTTGATAGGAATACTTTCGTTTTCTCATTTGAACATGAAACTGATAGAGCCTTGGCTTATAATCGGAGACCATGGACGATTCGTGGTGCGCATCTTGTACTCAAGATCTGGAGACTTGAACTCGCTCTAACAGAGATTGACTTCGCAAGCTCAATGTTCTGGATCCAAGTACATGGACTACCCCTAATCTGGTGCAATAAGGAAAATTTAAAGCTCATTGGAGACAAAGCCAGTTCAGTGGTGGAGGTGGATTTCTCCGAAGAGCCTAATGGAATGTGGCAGAGATTTGCTAGGGTCCGAGTTAATATTAATGTGAACAAACCACTATGCCCAGGAGTTTTTCTGCCAAGGTATGAAAGAACTAATATTTGGATTAGTCTGAAGTACGAGAGACTCCCGGAGTTTTGCTTTCGTTGCGGGATTATTGGACATACAGACGTGCAATGTGAGACTAACAGAGTGGTTTTAACTAATGAGTTCGGAAGAAAATTTCCGGCTTTTGGTGACTGGCTCCATTGTGGCAATGACAAGACTCCGCCTGGGCTCTATGAAAAACCATCGGTGCTGCCTATTCTAACACTTATGCAAGATGTTCCGGTACCAGAGGTGACAGTTCCGGCACTGGTCCAAAACACCCAGGCGGTTCAGGCTATGGAGACAGCTGTTCAATACGAGAACACGCCACGTACAGCAGGTAACGACAACCTGGTTCACACGCCACGTATTGATGCAGGCAATACCACGGGTGAGGTGCTGTCCTTCGCTCGTCTGCTGGAGCAATCCCTTAAGGATGCATGTCGTGCCAACAAAGCTAGTACGTCACTGTCCCCTATAAATACGCTCATGGTAGATGCCAGTTCTGAGTGTGGTCATGGAACCAAAATTGGTCACCAGGTGGGTCCTCATTCGCACAACAATCCTCAAAGCCCATTGAACACCCTTCAGACAAAACATTCGATAGGCTTACATTCGCACAACAATCCTCCAAGCCCATTGAACACCCTTCAGACAAAACATTCGATAATGGACCCACCTAAAGTGTTGCTTGAGCCCACAAGGAGCAATGAGGCTTCTCCTATCACGGACCCACTTGAGGACCATCATCTTAATTTATCAATTCAATCCCAAGTCCCATGTACTCTAGAATCTTCTCTGGATCAACTTAGACCACACACCACCATTTCTACAGAACCACACGGTACAGAGTCCAAATCCCACTGTCCCATCTCTCCCAAAGCCGTGTTAGCACTTACCCCTCTGCTGGATCCAGAAAACCATCCTTCCCCACCTAATACTCCAGTCAATCCACCTACTCCTACTCCAGGAACACAAGCCGAGACTCCTCTTCAACTAATTCATCAAACCGCCACTCCTACAAGTCCAGCTATTCAAGAAGATATTGGTACCCAAGACCTCAAAAGAAAGGAACATCCTAACTCGCCTGGCACTTCTCCAAAGAAGCCGAGAACTGAAGATGTTTGCTTCGAGCCTAGCTGTTCTCAGCTTTGGGGTTTCCAACTTCATGCTAATAAGGTTGAAGAAGATTGCGTTTCTCTGGTTAAGGAGACGGAAATGCACCCGTCTCCCAAGGCTCTATGAAGATACTTGGATGGAACTATTGAGGGATCTGTAACTCCTCGACAGTCCGAGCCTTGAGGGCTCTTGTAAAGGGTCAAAGCCCTCAGATTGTGTTCCTTTGTGAAACTAAAGCTAACGATTGTCGATTGAAGAAGATTGCAAGTTCGTTGGGTTTTTTTGAGCACCTACCCGTTGCTGCTCAAGGAAAATCAGGTGGTATTTGTCTTTTTTGGTCTTCTTGTATTCATGTTGAAGTTTTAGAATTTAATTCTGTCACTATAGCTATTTCAATTCATGATAGTGTTTGTAATTGGTCCCTAGTGGGATTTTATGGTCCTCCGTACTACCGGAAGCGTGAGAAAGCTTGGACTAATTTATTTGGCTTGCTTCAATCTTTAGAGGGTCCTTGGCTCTGTTTTGGTGACTTTAATATTGTTGTTGAGGACAATGAGAAGCTTGGTGGGCGCTCTGGTTCAAGTTCAGCCTCCAATTACCTCCGTAGTTTAATTTCTGATTTGGATGCAGTTGATCTTGGATTTTCTGGTGCAAAGTTTACTTGGTGTAACAAGAGATGGGGTAAGGGATGTATCAAAGAGAGACTTGACCGAGGAATAGCAAACAGTTCGTGGAGAACATTATTCCCGAGGGCTTCCGTGAAGCACTTGGGGGCAGTTAATTCGGATCACTGTCCTCTGCTTATTGATACTCATCCTTCTGATGTCAATGCTCCCAGACCATTCCGTTTTGAGGCCATGTGGACAAGGGATCCCAGATGTAATGGTGTTATTAGTGAAGCATGGAAAAAAGAATTTATTGGCAATGAGTGCTTTCAGTTGTGTAAGAAGCAGTTCCACACCACGTCTGCCCTCAGGAAATGGAATAGAGAAGTTTTTGGCCACTGTCAATCTAGAATTTCTGAGATCTCTAAGCAGATAGAGGTAATCCAATGTGAGATGCCGTCTGAGGAAAATTGTGCTAAGGAGGCAAAGCTCCAGTCTGATCTAAATTGCTGGATGTCCAGAAATGAGCTTATGTGGAGGCAAAAGTCTCGCGAGACTTGGTTGAAAGACGGAGATCGCAACTCCAGATATTTCCACATTTCTGCTGTAGTGAAGCGCATAAACAACTCTATTGACGCCATCAGAGGAGAGGATGGGATTTGGATTGTGAACTTATCGGAGGTTAGAGAGTTTGTAGTAGGAAATTTCAAGCATTTATTCACTGAAGAAGTCACTTCCTGCCTAGCGGACCTGGAGAACTTAATTCATCCCTGCATCTCTGAGTCCGAAAATGCCCATCTCTGCCTAATGCCTACCCATAGTGAGATAAAGGAAACGGTTTTCAACATGCAGAGTTTGAAAAGTCCAGGACCAGATGGCCTCCCGCCTCTGTTTTACAAGAAGTATTGGCACATTGTGGGCAACACAGTCCAGAATTTCTTTACCTCAGGTAAGCTTCTAAAGGAAATGAATTCTTATTTTATTGTGCTCATTCCTAAAATTCAAAACCCTTCTACTATCAACCATTATCGGCCTATTAGTCTTTGTAATACGACCTATAAAATTATCTCCAAGCTATTAGTGGACAGATTAAGAGGTGTTCTTCCACGCCTCATTTCTCCAGCACAGTCTGCATTTATTCCAGGCCGTTGGATTGCAGAGAATCAACTGATAGTCCAAGAAATTCTTCATAGTTTCAAAATTCGGAAAGTACAAGGAGGTTTTGTTGCAATGAAACTCGACCTCCAAAAAGCCTATGATAGGGTAAACTGGAACTTCCTCAACACGGTGCTAACTCGGTTTGGTTTCTCTGCTAAATTTATAGGCTGGATTTTGGAGCGCATCTCATCAGTGTCTTTCTCTATTCTGGTCAATGGAGGCATGACTAAACATTTCAAGTCATCTCGAGGTCTCCGGCAAGGCGATCCTCTCTCTCCATACCTATTTATTATCTGCCAAGAAGTACTTTCTAGGCTAATAGATAGAGAGTTTATGTCTGGTAATGTCAAAGGAGTCAAGATGAATGTGGCTGGTCCGGCTTTTACTCATGTGATGTACGCTGACGACATTATGGTCTTTGCTAAGGCTAATTGCAGGGAAGTAAAAATTTTAGATGAATGTCTTGATAAGTACTGTAGTTGGTCTGGGCAGTTAATCGACAGGTCAAAATCTGGGCTTATTTTCTCTAAATTGGTGTGTTGTGCTAGAAGAAGAGAGTTGAAGTCGATGCTGGCCATGAAGAAAATCCAGCCAAATGCTAAGTATCTTGGTTCTCCGTTATTTAACTCTTCAAGCAGAATCAAGGACTTCAAATTATTGCAAGATAAGCTTGAGTCCAGATTATTGGGTTGGAGGAGTAAGGCGCTATCTTGGGCCGGCATAGCAACTCTTATAAAATCAGTGGCCTTAGCGATCCCTTCCTACACTTTCTCCTCTTCCAATGTCCCAGTAGCTGTTTGTGAGAAGATGGATGCTGCTGTCCGACGCTTTTGGTGGAACCCAACTAGTGACTCTGGTCGCTTCTTGGCCTGGAAAGCTTGGTCGGATCTTTGTACCCCGAGAGCTAGTGGGGGTTTGGGTTTCCGGCGAGCTAAACACACCAATGACGCGTTACTATCTAAGCTTGCCTGGATGGTTGCCTCTGGCTGAGATAGCCCATGTATGAACGCACTGAGAAGTAAGTATAAAGTTCGGCATGGTTGGATTAATAGTGACCCCCCTAAAAACGCGTCAACCACATGGCGTGCGATTGATAAATTGAAAGCCGTTATCTGCAAGGGTGCCTGCTATCTTATTGGGGATGGCAAAAGTGTTGACTGCTGGAAGGATCCATGGGTACCTTGGATGCCAGGTTTCCTCCCTTTTCCAAAAGATTCTCTGGTTCCTCCAAATCCTATGCTAGTGTCTTCCCTCACCAACCCGAATCACTCCTCATGGAATGTAAGTCTTCTTCAAGAGCATTTTGATGAGGATTCAGTCTCCGCTATATGCCGAATTCACTTGCCTCTTCGACCTTCACCAGACAAACTTTGTTGGATTGCTAATCCGAAGGGTGTTTTCTTAGTAAAATCGGTATACAAGTTAAATCTTAATCACACATGGCCTTGCAACACGGACCCGTGCTGGAATGCCCTTTGGAAATGCAAATTGCATGAGAGGCTCAAAACTTTGATTTAGCGGATTGGGTGCAATGCTCTTCCAACTAACTTGAATCTTTTCTCTAGACTCTCCAAAGGCTCTCCACTATGTCCACTTTGTGGTGTTGAAGTGGAGTCTATACCCCATTTGTTCTTCAAGTGTGAAGTCACTAGAATATTTTGGTTTGGGATTAGTTGGGGAATTCGAGCTGATCTGTTACCAGTGGCCTCCGAAATGGATGTGGTTAAGCTGGTTGTGAACCCACCAGTCCCACCTTCGACCTCCTCAAATCCCAGGTCAGTCTCCATTCAAGCAACGGTGCAGTTTGCCCTTATATTGGAAGCCATTTGGAATTTTCAAAATAGGTATGTTCATCTTAACAAGTTAGGAAGTCCCTTAGTCTCAATTAAAATTCTTGAGCTTAAAATCATTGAGCATTGGCGGGCACTTTCTGGGCTGGCTGGTACTACAGTCCCTAAGAAGAGTTTTTGGTGTCCTCCATCACCTGGTAGCATCAAACTAAATGTGGATGCGGCTATCCTACCTTCCTCAGCAAGAATTGCAGTCATTGCAAGGGATGAAGACGGGTTGGTGATAAAAGCTTGGGCCAAATCAGTGGTGACTTGTGATCCTTTGATAACCGAAGCTACAGCTATCCATTGGGCTATTCTTCTTGCCAAATCTGAGCATTGGAGTAACATAATGATTGAAAGTGATTCAAAGGTGTGTATTAATGCCTTGGTGGCAGATCCTCAGTATGTTGACTGGAGTATTTCGGTTATTTGTGACAATGTTAAGCATTTAGCTATGGAATTTAGTTTTTGCTCCTTTTGTTGGGTGAACCGTGAGATCAACATGATGGCGCATACTTTAGCCAAGTTGGTCCCTTCGAGTCTCTCCCCAGTTTTGTATTTCCCTAACAATCTCCCATCTCTTCTTGAAGAGGCATGGTTTAGAGATTTCTCTTGTATTGCTGTTGTCGTTTAATGAAGATTCCCATTTAGCAAAAAAGATGATAACCAATGACCCATAACCAATCTGCACTTCCCACTCACTGGCATTGATGGCAAGGTACTGTGCAACTCAAACATGCAAGCTAATTCTTTTCGCAGTGATGTAAATATATTTCTATCATTTTAACTTCTCTACAAAGATTTATAATCAAACAAGAAAATTTTGAATGGGATTTTAAATCCCATCATTTGTAGAATGATGTGTATTTGACAATATCTTCATCCAAACACATGGTAGAAGTAACTAGTATATGCCAATGTATACCCCCATTAGTAGGGTTCTAAAACATAATCAGATTGTAGTAGTTCAATTTCCCAAAACATAATCAATTTACTGCGATTCATAACCAAAATCATATACAATTATCATTTCAACAAAGAAACATCCTACACATATATTTCATTCAAACCATTGGTTCTTTCTCACTAAGCTTTTCACATGCTTGATCCAAGGTTTTTTTTAGGTAGGAAATTCCGATTTTTCTCATTGAACAACTTAATTAAAATAATTCTAACAATAAATTTCTTAATGAGAAACAATTAACTATTTTATTAAACCACACATATATGGTTCAAGCAAAATTATCACTAGTTAAGGGAGAAAGGCCGTTTATCTCAAATAGCCTCACCAAAATTTCCAATTCATGACACCTCAAGATTAACCCTAATACAATGAAATACATAAATCTATTCACTAAACCAAACTTTAGCAATCAACCCAAATTTACACACTCATCTAATTTGAATCAGTTCCCTCAAAACACCTCAACTGAGAGAGTACCAAAACTATGCCCAAATTTTCACCAAATAATTCCAAGAGTCAACCAAGATGAAGGGTCATCTCTTTTGTTGAACTTCAAACTGTAAATTTGATTGGGTGATAGAAAAGGGTTGTAGCAAATCTCACAATTACTTGTTCTAAAAAACAAGCAAGAATAGAAACAGGTTCGAGTCAAACGCATTGAAGCTTATCTTGGTTGACTCTTGGAATTAATAAAATCAGTGAACCGCAGAACCTTTGACAAGTTATGATTTGAAGTTATAGGAAGAAGCATGAACATGAAGTCGCCCTTCCATGTCCATGCATCAAGTTCCGGGAGTAATTCAGATGGGAGGTCCTCAAAAGAGAATGATGACAATGCAGTAGAGTTACAGTGGGCTGCAATTGAAAGGTTACCCACATGCAAAAGACTCAAAACATGGTTGTTTGATCATAAGCAAAATGAAGGGCAAAATTTGAAGAGGAGGAGGGAAAGAGAATGGTGGATGTTACCAAGCTTGAATCACTAGAGCTTTGAGTATTTATACAATCAGTGAACTGCAGAACCTTTGACAAGATATGACTGGAAGTCATAAAGCATTTAGATGAACAAGTAAGCATATAAATTTCCCTCAAAAGAAAACACAGTTTTTGCATCCATATGCACCTAATCCCAAACATTGAATAACATATACATATGCACATACATGCATAGATGCAAAAAGAGAAACAAAAAAGAATCCGTTACTCATCATATCAACACTCACAAATGTGTGAGAGTGAGAGAGAGAGAGAGAGAGAGAGAGAGAGAAAGAGAGAGAGAGTTCACCACCAGAAAGAGCAAAAGAAACCAAGCAGAAAGCCAGTATCAACACAGACAAGTAATCTATACTAATGGATTACCAGAAGGCCGATCTCTCATTTCCCAGTGTGTCAACCATTAACAGACGCACCATAGCAGAAAGAATAATCTATTTGATTCAAGCTGTGTTGTAAAGAAACAGTATGAAGATATGTAGGATATTATAAACAAAAAACAGCTACTTTTGCTAACTTTAAATTACACAACAAAAATAATCAAGACTTCACCAGTTACTTCAGTTGGAAAATATCAAAATGCCGAAACATCAACTCATAAGAAAGTAGAGGCAGTGTCTATGGCATGATACATGCGAGCAAAATTTAAGCACAACTGGCGGTCCCTCTCATCCCCCCAACCCCCCCAACCCTTGAATCCAGCTTTGTATCCTGATTGATGCGTATGGACATGCACTTCCCATTCTGATTTGATATTGGCAACTTTATCAATCTCTTGCACATCAACTTTTACCACACCATTGTCAATGCAAGCTTTATTCTCCCCCTGGCCCTGATGCAGACCACACTTCCCAAAGTGAACTGCACTAGTTCTAGGCCCTCGTAATGAGTAAACAGAACCACCAAATGATGGATAAACAGTTGCCCACATTGTTATATCCCAATTGTAATCATCAAAAGAACAAAATTCTCTTGACTTCCTATGGATTTTCCTCCAAACAGTTTGATTAAAGGAATAACCCACATTTCCCATTTTCTCCGCAATCAAACGATCCCAACCCTCTCCTCTTGAATTCACATCCAAAGGTGCTAAATTCGCAGCATAACAATCAGGGCACTTATGAGGCTTCAGTTCAGTAAGTATCTGTAAGTTGCGATATGCATTGGGGAATATGAAGTGGTCCTCCTCTATAAAAAGAATATGACCTGAGTGCCCTCGGGTCTCCTTCAATCCATCCCACACCGTGTTCATCATCCACCACCAGTGATGCTTTAACGACACAATCTTTGGTGACCGGTGGTTTCCATATTGATCAGGATTCCCTTCACAATGTTGCTTTGCCGCATCTTCCTTATCCTTACAGTCACTAGGCGAGACCTCCGGAAAGCTATCGTGAAATACATGAGGCGAGTAAGGAGCAAATATCTGCTTCACCTGGCAAAATCTGATGCCTTCAACAATCTTGTTCATCTCTTCAAAGTACCCATCATGGCTAACTATCAGTAAAGTCTCACTTATTCCCACTACCTTTGACAGGCTCTCCACAACTATTCGGAGATATTGGGGCCGGTTATGTACATAGAGAACAATAGTTATATGATCTTTGGCTAGATTTGGATACAGATCTATGTTTCTTGGGGGCAACTGGTTTCGCATCTCCAATTGAATCGACAGTTTACTCTGTTTAGGGAGACCAAGTTTTTCTCTAAGATGTGAATAATTATAACTAAGTTCATCTATTTCATCCAAAGGCTGTGACACAATATTTGAAGTTGAATTTGTTCCAAGAAGAAATATGAGTAACAAAACCCCTAACAATGTGAGAAGAACTACAGATAAGAAACGGCGAAAGGCCGCAACTTTGACATGGGGTTTCTTGTTAGTAGCCATGAAACTAAGTCACTCACTAACAACATAAACAATGTCAAACGGGTTTAATTGATTGTACCACAACAACATCCATCCGTAGCTTCAAGCTCAAAGAAACAAAAACCCACCAAATATTCTCAAATGAAGAAAAGCCAAAACTTAATTCTAAAAAAGAGTCAAACATCAAAAACAGCACCGACCCATTTGAAAACAGATTGAATAAATAAAAGGGTAAGCATCAAAAACCACTATTTCACCCTCCAAAATAATCCATACCTTGTTTTAACTGATACCCATGAACAGAAACTTGTGCCCCCCACTCCTTGTTGCTGCGATTCAATCAGCTACCACAAATCAAGGTTTTTAGTCAGTGAAATGGAAGCAAAACCTTAGTGGAAAAAGCAGGGAAACCCAAGTGGGTAGTCAACAAATCTGTTGTATAAACATAGAGTTTCTTCAGAAAGCAAACATCTTTGAGATCAAGGGGCTGGATCGTACATAGAGTTGATAGACTTGAAGAACAAAACAGAGGAGTAGAGGGTAAGGAAAACTCCAAAGGATGACTTTGGCTTTGGAAGTTGACAAATTCTCTAAGGTAGTTGGGTTCCTTGTAAAAAGTCGGAAACTTAAAGGAATTAATGCTAAAAAGGGAAATTACAAAACAGGAAATATGCTTTAATTGAAGTTTAGTGTCAAATGGAAAGGATAACATGAAGCAACATGAGGGATAAAACTGTCATTGAGGAAGACTGTCCAATTAGGTTTCTGTTCCTGTCCTAAAACTTTTTTCCAATGTATAGTAAACTTAAAAAGCAATTTCCTTTTAAGAACATTTTTTTTTGAAGAAATTTCCTTTTAAGAACATACTTCTAGAGATAATGTATAAGTTTATTTGGAAGTTTTAAATTAAATAACGCCACACATTGTTATTGTGATTATAACAGTCATTACAAGTCATCAATTCCAGGTGAATTGTGATATACAGAATTATTGAAATTTCAATAACAGTAATAACGTATATACTATATATAGTAATGTTTCTTTAGATATTTCTATTGGCTTAATTATATAGGAATTTTGATTAGATATTTTCAAGGGATTTTTGGTTTAGTGTTCTGTTCGGTCAAAACTGAATATTCATTCTTAATCCTCATTTTAAGGTAGATTTGAAATGGATTAGGATACTATAACTCTATTATGGAGTTTCTAAAATCTAATCGATTTATTTTGAAATGAATGAATTCAATTTTATCAAGTCATCAATATTTTTAAATAAATAACTAAATGGTGCTACATATTTTTTTTATTAATTTTTTAAAATATTGATGACGTGATAAAATTTAATATATATAATTTAAAATGAATGGATTTAGTTATCATTAATTTTTTTTAGAGGATTCTAAATGAACTTGAAATTATGTTTAATAACCTCTTCTCATCTCCTCTATTTCTTTAATTTATTTAGAAAAAAAAGAAAAGAAAAAAAAGATAAGGTATAACAATCTCTTTTGAGGTTTTGTGAAATGATAGTGTTTTTCCTATTTTAACAAATGTAAAGAGACATAATATTATTTTTTAAAATAGGAGGAGACACTATCATATCACTAAACCAAGAGGAAGGTTGAGAACAACCTGGAAAACCGCACAAACTAAAAGGCATCTCAATTACAACAAGCAAAACATAGAATAGACAACACCAACATCTACACCAAGCTTCAGCAAAGAGCCAAAGATATACCCTCAGTAAGGAAAAAGTAAAATGCAATCAAAGCACTAAACCTTACCAGCAGGAAAGCTACGGGAGTTCAAGGGACACTTCATTTCGTGTACCCAATTAAAAATAAAAAAAGTGGAAAAAATGCTGTGAAATCAAACCATCTTTTTCATGATAAATGCCACAGTTAAAAAATTGAGGCAATAAAAATGACTGTTGTGTTCGATATTCTGAAGCCCGTTTGTAAAAAATATATATTTGAACGAACTTGGAATGAGGGCCATTGATGGGATTATAGTCTTAATATTTGGATTGATCCTCGTCTAATTGTGAATGGACGGGGGGACAAGGGAGAGAGCAAAGACGAAGACAACACCTGTTCAGGCAATGCAGGATCCTTCAAACACGAGATTAACATTTGCTCTTAATCTCAGCGAGATTCATGGAAGTAGTGATTAGAGACCTTGTAAAACCCCATAATGTCACCATGCTAAGCTACGAAAAAGATCCCAAACACTTTACACTTGAGATTTCTAGTGATACTAAGTGCTAACTTAAGCATTGGAGAGATTTTGACCAGCACCACACTAGTGTCATTCTGAGTTTTGTTGATTTATCTTTGCAAGTATTTCAAAGCTTATTTGGATGTGCAAACATTGTTCTTCACTTCATCAACCGTAGTTATTTTATGCACTCAAAATATATATTTTCCCTCTTATAGTGTGTAAATCCCATGTACAATGAGAGAGAGAATGTATATATCAGATGTAGGTGGTAGCTTCTCCTTAAATGCGAGCATGAAGGTTCCACTTGAGCTAAAGGCTTAGTGATTTTTTTATCCAATTATAGTAATGATAATTGGGACTCCTTTGTGTTAGGTAGTCATTATCATTATGATAAAAAGCACAAGTCACTTGTTTGTTTGTTTATTTATTCATGTGAGGTAGTCATTACGCAAAGGTCATTCACAAAGATAATGGATAGCTTCAATAGATAATGATGTTGCTTTAGGAGAACTAATTGCTAGCCCGCCTTAACAAGGTTTTGATAGGTCAATTATATTCATCGTGACATTAAAAATTCCCCATGAAAATTTGAGCTCCTTAAGAAATAAAATGAACAAAAAAAAAAATTCTTGAGAGTCCAGTGGTGGAAAAATCATATTTGGCCTTCAAGTTTCTTGAGTACTCAACCAGATAACATGCAGCAATCCGTTATGTTATTTGATACACCTATACTGCATGGTATGAGATGCACCCCCTCATCTACACTAGTTTTGTCCATTCAGTCTAACAATGATCCTGCACCACATATATGAAAGGTAGGTGGTTCACTTGGGGCATGTTGGTCATATGTTGGTCACACAAGGTTATCGCAAATAGTGCCCACCACATCCCTATCCAAAACTAGTATATGTGATGGTAAAGGAATAAGCAAAGAAGGTTACAGTTCCTAGAAAAAAACATGGCAGCCCAAATGGCACTCTCTTCCTCTCTCAGCACCCAGTTTCCACTCCCACCCAAGCCATCATTGCCATCTCCTTTCTCTTGCACTTACATTTTACCAAAGACAAGGGTTCATCATTTCAAAATCTATGCAAATTTGGGTAAGAGATTTCTCTTTTTAATATTTCACCATATTTAAATGTATTTTCTCAAATTTCATTGTTATTGTTTGCTTTTGTTCAAATCTTGAGCAAACTTAGGCTGAAATAACAACTTGAGAGGATACAATTTTGTTGCTGTTAGGTGGTGGGGAAGGAGAAATAAAAAAGGAAGGAAAGAAGAAATTCATTACTAGAGAAGAAGAACCAGAACAGTAAGTTTTCCATTCATTTGTAGTCTTTGCTTCAATAATTTAAACAAGTTGATCTCAACAAATGTGTCATGGCATTGCAAATTGCAGGTATTGGCAAACAGCAGGAGAAAGGGAAGGAGAGAATCCTATGAAGACTCCTCTTCCTTACATCATCATATTTGGCATGTCTACACCTTTTGTAATCTTAGCCATTGGTTTTGCAAATGGGTGGATTAAGGTGCCCGTTCGATGATTTGATTGGGACTGTTGATGCAAACAGCAGTAACATGTCAAGAATGCTCAATCTTGTCCACCAACAATTCTCAAAGCATATGTTCTTCAACAAATGCTTGAATATGTACGAGTTTATTAGATGAAACATATTAAACCAATTACTGTTGGTGTTGGATAGTAGTAACCATTTCATACTAGTTACTTGTCCGCTTGATCTTGTTTAAGCCAAAATGTTGATGACAGAAGGGCAACAAGCACAAAGAGATTTCCTGACTTGATACCCTTATATTGCATACTTGCATTTGATTGTTTCAACAATTTTCTTTATGAGTACATTTGGTTATTACAAGCAATTAACTTCAAACAAAGTTTTCTGAATCTTTAAATTTTTTTCAGGTCAAAATGCAAGCAAATAAGAAATAGTAATACTCAGAGAACTTGATTGTACAATACAAACTTGATTAATTTTGGGAAGATTTCAACTAAATTGGAATTGGCATAAGAAAAGACATTTCAAAGAAGTCCATCAATTGAAAATTTTATTTGAGCAATATATAACATAGGTTCCCCCACCTCCCAACCAATAGAAGAGGCAATAACATGGCTACATATTTCTACTCCAGTTATCGTTTAATTAAGTCATTGGCATCTCATATTAAACCAAACCATGCTTTCTATGATTGGATGTCATCAAATGCCATCAGATTCAAAGAGATACAATAAACTTGTGTTATTCAAGTCACTAGTGAAATCTTTGCAAATTCAATTATATTACATTTTTTTTGAAGTCTCCACAAAAGTAGGAAGCTCACAATGAAAGAAGTAGAAAGCATATGATTATGCCCAGAAATAAATATAGATTACACTAATATAACAAAAGATCCTACTTCTAAAATAGACTAACTCTTTTCCCAGCCTACTAAATCTATGATACTAAATCAATAAAAATAGTTTTTTTTTTTCCCTAAACAAAGTCACTAATGTTAAATAAATCTAACTCCAGAAATCTAAATAGGAAAAAAAATGCGTGCTTGTTTGGTTTTAATGGCGGGCTTGTATACTATTGCTGTAACATATTTATGAACAAACCTCTGTGTCGAGCTGAGTGCCACGTACTGATCATCATTTTTTTTGTGACCATATAGATGATTTACTTGTGAAAATTGAGGCCTTGGTAGAGAATGGTAAGCATCAGAGGAGCATGACGGCATATCCAAAACTGCTTCTGCTAGCTGTGGTGGTAGTTCTGGTGGTTGAATCTCGCGAACTTTACCTTCTTTGGTTCTATAATAAAAATCTTTATCAGTAAAAAATTTGTTGTCATAACTTGATGGTGGGGAAGGAGGAGATTCGAACTCAGACAAATTTGCAAAACCATTTCCAGGTGCTTTTAGGACGTCCTCCTGCAAGGTGAAACCAAATTAGATAAATTGATAATTTAAATCCTAACTGCAAAACGCTAAGAATCCAAGCTCTGAAAAGGCATTCAAAAACTGAACACAACAGAGAGAAAATTAGAATTTCTTATGCAAAATCACCAATTGGTTATAGCTCAAAATGATCATCTGATGTAAATTAAGTCCAACCACTTTTGATTATAGCTAAGCACATAATTTAAAAGGTATGATCAATATATAACTTTGACTATATATGCCCAGTAACACTATAAGGATGACATGATTAGAGTGGAAATGATCAAGATAAAGGTTTTTGTGCCTCTTTTGCTAACTGTGTAGCAATAGTATCCATTTTCATTTCCTCTTTACCTCATTGACAACCAAAGGAGTTATAAAAGGGAGTCAGATGAAGATAAAACATAAGCTAAGTTCCTGAATCTAACTTGTCATAACAAAATCGTGTAATATGCTATGGACCAGAAAGAGAAGTGGTACTTCCATCAGAGTGTGCAAGACCAGAATAGAGAACAAGACTCCAATATGATGTAGCATAATGGATAGCAATTCTTTTTACTGCCAGAACTTTCAAAGCAAAAGACATGCTATCAAAGATGAACAATATATTGAATCCATAGCAATTGTATACATCTTATAAATGGTGATAGGAGGGACAAACGATTTACATATTTAATTTTATTATATGAGATAAGTTACCTAGAATGCTCTTAACATTCTTTTCATTGATAGTATTGATGTGTAACAGAAGTGAAAGATGAACTATTGTCAATAACTGAGAGAGAGAGAGAGAGAGAGACTGTGTGTTTGTGTGCTACCACAAGTGATATTATTAATGACAAGAAATATTGTATCAATTTATAAAATAAGTAACAATCAAATCAAAAACCGTAAAGTTACCTGCAAGTATAAGATATTATAGTGATCTCCATAATTATCACGGACACATTCCAAGTTTGAAGCATATGTCAAAGCTCCATCAACAATGAAGCAGTAGTAATGGATTCCTACTGGGAGTGCCATTGTAACAGTCACATTTGTTTCTGTATGTTGCAAGAACTCCCTGGTTGAAACAGAAGAAAGTTTACTATATCATATTCTAAAGAGAAAGAACAAAAATGAATCAAGTTAGAACTTGAAAAAGAAAAGTAATGTTACATGTTCTGCCAGTTGTTCCATGATCCCACAACACCTACTGAATTGCCACCATAATTCCATGTGATCTCAACAGAAATCAATCTTCTAATGAATTTGTCCTTATTATCCATTGTGCTTTGTGGCAGTGCATGCACTTGGGACTGTATAAACTGACGAAGTGTTGGCATGGGAGTCACAAGAACCTGTAAGAAGACTGTTAAATGAGCGAATATCTTTATAAAATTGGTTGTACATTTTTGTGCGCGTGGAAGCCAAATTTCCATAAGAATTGTAGACCTTATGGGCAGTAAATTTGTGTACGCACGCATCAACTTTGTAAAAAAAAAACAAGCTATCTATAACTATAAGCATGAATATATATATATATATATATATATTTTGGGTGAACCAGTGAATTTATAGGAACAAAAGAACACAATACAAGCATGGATCTTTTACACGTATAGCCATACCAGATTTCTTGACTGTCATCAAGTGTGTCTCTCAATGATTGTGGACACCAAAATTGTATTGAAGAGTCCTATGAGCATGCATTTTCATGTGTAGAGCTATAACTCAAATTTGCTAGCCATCCCCTTTGAGCATAGTTAAACAGGGGCGTTGACTCTTCAAAGATGCTATTAACTTGTTATTTTGTCTTAAAAAAATTTACTTTTTGAAATACACTCCTATTTGTTTTGTGGCTATGTAGCATAAAACCTGCTTTTTTATTAAACAACTACCGAGTATCAAAGTAAACATACGCCCAGAGGAAACAAAACCAACTAGATTAGTCCAAAACAACTATAAACAGGTTTTACAACTTCACAATTCATCCTAATTTTGCAGCATGTAAGATTTTATATTTTTACCCAATTTCCCTCAGCAAATACATAGGAAACTTAACATGAAACATCCAACTAATAATTGTCAAATAGTCAAAGTAGAGTAAAGAACCTCCACGTAACACTATATAGAATAAGATCCTCTCAATTTCATTGGAAATGGAGAGAGTTCATTTCACTGTTAAGATTTTATTTCTTGGATCTAACAATATGAAGAGTGTCACGTCATTTAATTTTAAATGACGTGGTTTTGGATACACATATAAATTTGTAATATTTATTATGAACTATGAAATAGATCCATTTTAAATGAAGAGGATCCGTACTGTATAACCACATATTGCACTAAGGTACGGAGGGATGCCGAGGACCAGATTTGTTGGGGTTTCACGAAGAGTGGTTTGTTTGAGGTGAAATCGTATTATGGCCTTCTTTCAAATGGGGAAGTGCAATCTTTTCCTTGGAAGCCTATTTGGAAGGTTAAAGTTCCTCTTAAGGTGGCATTCTTTACTTGGACAGTCGCATGGGAACGCATTCTCCCAATAGACAATTTAAACCGACCCCGGGTGATTGTGTTAGAATGGTGTTTTATGTGTAAGAAGGCCAAGGAGACGGTAGACCATCTGTTGCTTCATTGTGGTCTTTTGTGTCTTGCTTGTTAAGGGTAACAGTGGGTTATGCCTTGTAGAGTCTTGGACTTGTTGGTGTGCTAGAGGGGGGGATTAGCTAAATTTCGTGATTTTGATATATGGAATGCAGTACCTTTATGCCTTAAGTGGACTGTTTGGAGGGAGCATAATCGTAGAGCGTTTGAAGGGAGTGAGAGGCCTATGATGGACTTAAAGATGTTCCTGTTACGTGCTTTGTTTGATTGGATAATAGTTTTACCAAGTCGATCCTTCTGTACTAATTTGGATTTGACTAACTGCTGTAATTTGTCTTGATGAACATTTTCTCTGAACACACATCTTGTGTGCTGGGAGGTGATTGCTTATTTAAATAAAGTTTATAATTTATAAAAAAACAAAAAAACAAAAAAACACATATTGCACTTGCCACATACATATGCAAAAAAACTTTTCAATGAATTAAAGTAGGTATCTCTCTTAATCCCTAAAATTTCAAGTTCAAACAGCTGCTATTAAGATAAACAAACAAATAATTATGTGCCTATTTAAAGATCTCTTTCTCCATAATTTAAAAAAAAAAAATTAATATCCATAAGGACTAGATATTTCTGAAAATTAAAATTGGATAGAAAAACTGACCTTTGGATCAACAACGAAAGGTGGCTGGTAGGATGTGAGATTATGGGGAGGACAGTGAACCATGGGCCTAAGTACCACCCCTTGAGCATGAGAGTTGAGTGCCCCACTCTGTGTTAAGTCCATATTATGGTCATGTTTGTCTTCAAAATTCTTAGCTCTAGAAGGGCTTGCTCCATCGTTTCTCGCACCAGCATTATTTCCCATTACTGAAAACAAAACAAAACAATCCCAGTTATATTCTTGACTATTATTTTCAAGAAACAATATAAACAAGCCCAATGAAATCAGGCTTTAAAACCATATTTTTATCAAAGAACAATATCAAGCATAGATAATAAAAACCAATACTTTAATAAAAAGAATAAATTATATAATAAAAACTCTTAAAGGAGAAAAATAACCATCCCCATCAACCGAAAAATTAAAAGCAGAGAACAATTAAAGTGCAAAACAAAAATTCAAAAAAACTTATAAAAAAGAAAAAAAGAAAAAAGCAAAGAGCAAATAAAACCAAGCCTATACACTGAAACCGAAAAACAAAACAAGCCCATGAAGAAAATTCAATCAAATTCGGGAAAAAAAAAAAAAAAAAACCATGCCCAAGTACAGATTGTGAGAAACTAGAAGAACCCCAGAAACCCAAAAGCAAAGAAAGTAAAAAAAAGCAATGAACATATATAAGGTTGAAAAGAGAAGAAAGCAATACATAAGTGTATGTGACATACCCATGTCTGCAAAAGAGCCACAGCAACAGAGGGGATTGGGTGAAGGGAGAGTAGCATTGTTGGTTTAGTCCTTAAACAGGAGTCTGGATTGTGTGAATTACAACAGGGGTTTTGTTCTCTTCTCCCATAAATTCGGAAGATTCTATAGGGGGGTTGGACTTTGGTTTCTTTTCTTTTCTATTCATTTTACACAACCATGCTGCCTTGCCATCATTATTTTACTTGCTTGATCAATACCAGTCTGCCACTTCATTAATGAAAATTACCATTTTAGACCTATTTGTAATTTTTTTTTTTTTGTTTTTCAAAGAAAAATTTCCTATTCTAAACACACCTATACGAGGGAAAAAAAGGATCAACCCACATTGGCACTTGTTTGCAAACTCGAATTCTAAATATTGTTTTATTTTATTTTTCTTTCCCCCTAAACCTAGGACTTTTGCTTGTGGATGGTTGTATTTCATTCCGGAATAAAAAAATAAATTCATAATTGAGAAATACATAAATTTTTTTATTTTATGGATGGGAAATACGGAGTGACAGTTTATTTGGTCAAGTAAATTAGGTTCCTAGTTGAATTCAAATACATTGAATTTAAATATTCTTAGAAGAGATAACATTGCTTGTGTTTCATTGGTTAATACAACCATGTATTTGAATTCAATTAGGAAACCTAATGTAATTAATCTAAGGAACTATACCTAAGTTTTATCCTTAATAGAATTTAGAAGGATAGTTACACCTATACAGGAGAATTGGAGGATACATTATTAGGATCAATCAACATTTTTATTTATTTTTTTCTTGGAAAAGGAAATTCAAACCTAGTTATTACAAGTCTTTTGGCCAATTAACAATACTTAATAGTTAATATATATATTTGAAGTTTCTTTTTAACTAATCCATGTACAATCCTTTTATTCTATACGCATCGGATAATTACTAGGCCCAATGATCCTGGACGACTCTAAATTATTTGTAATAGAGTATTGAATTCGCAACTTACACTTCATTTTTTTATTTTTTTGAGAAGACAACTTAGGTGCATATTAGTATTACAGTTCATTCTAAAACTAGGCTAACCTCTTGGGGATACTTAGGCCATCCAGCAGCAGTGTAAAACTGCTCTTCATCTCTATTTGTAGAGACCAAAACAAAAATCCCGGCTCCAGCAGTCTTTCAAAACTGCTCTTCATCCTCAAATTTTTTTACAAAGTGTACAGTAGCCTTTCAAAAATGAAAGGCTACTGTACACTTTGTAAAAATTGAAAAATCAATATTTTTCATCCGATGACCCCACCGTACCAACTGATATTTGTTCTGAAAATTTCTCTCTCCTCTCATTTCTTCCGAAATTTTTTCTCTCTGCTCTCTCTTTTCTCTGCTCTCTCTTTTCTCTTTGCTCTTTGCTCTTTGGGGTTTTCTGTTTGAAGCACGAAAATTTCTCTCTCTCCTCTGAAATTTTTTTGGGGTTTTCTGTTGTGAAGCACGAAAATTTCTCTCTCCTCTGAAAATTTTTCTCTCTCTTCTTCTCTCTGCTCTCTCTTTTCTCTTTGCTCTTTGCTCTTTGCTGTTTGGGGTTTTCTGTTTGAAGCACGAAACTTTCGGTCTTTTGGGTTTTCTGTTTGAAGCACGAAACCGGTTGATTCGGTGGTGGCTTGGGCTTGCCGGCGTGGTGGTGGTTGATTCGGTGGCTTGGGCTTCCCGATCTCGGCGTGGTGGTGGTTGATTCGGTGGTACCGGTTTCTGCCGATCTCTCTTCTTCTCTCTTCCGGCGTGGTGGTGGTTAACGGCGTGAGGTATATCATTTGTATTCGGGTTGATTTTGTGTTGATTTTGTGGCTGTTTGTGTACTGGGGTTGAGGATGATTTTGTGTTGATTTTGTGGCTGTTTGTGTACTAGGTTGAGGTTGATTTTGTGTTGAATTTGTGATGAGGTTGGTTTCGGGTTGTTTACTGGTGTGGATGAGGTTCTGTTAGTTTGTGTGTTGAGGTTTTGATTGGAATTAGTTTGGGTGTTCAAGTTTGGATGAGGTTCTGTTACTCTGTGTGTTGAGCTTTTGATTGGAATTAGTTTGGGTGTTGAGCTTTGGATGAGGTTCTGTTAGTTTGTGTGTTGAGTTTTTTGATTGGAATTAATTTATGTGTATGTGTGTTGAGGTTCTGGTTTAATTGGATATACTTATAAAGAAATCAATTTTCATGTGGAAGAAAAATTAGTTGGCGGTTTGGTTTAATTTGCAGATAAATAATGTTGAGTTGAGAGTTTTTGAAGCATAAAACTTATTCAATATTGTAACAAACTATAGTTTAAAGTAGTATACATCTGTTTATTGAGAAATCAGAGCCGAAACCCAATAAGTTTTGGACTACAAAATACCCCCAAACGTTTATAAGTTATAAAAAAATATTTAATCAGATAGTCAAATTAAATATAAAATACAACAAAAATAAATAAATAGAACGAAGTAATCCATAATTTTATCTTCTTGTTCATCCTAAAAGAATTCGGTATTGAAATGCTTTGCAATTATAATCTGTTTCTAGTATATAATTTTCTTTTGGATGTATAATTTGCTATCCCTGCTAGAATATATTATCCTGGCCTAACCAAACTTTATTAACTTCATATATACCTGGCAGTTTGGTAATTACAACAGTTTTATTTTTACATACGTATGTATTATGAAATTATAGGTTGGATCTGTTTGGGAATTGCAACAATTTTATTTTTACATACTCTTCATGTGTGATTGATACCTAATATTGTATTGTATTTTTATTAGGGATGAATTCTCAAAATGAAACCCCCAATTTCGTTAATCTTCTAGAAGATACGTACGAATATATGATGGAAACCCCAAATGAGATGGATTATAATAATAATCCATTTCCATCCCAAGTTGAATCCACTAAAAAACCTAAAACACGTCAAGCCAATTTTACCATAGAAGAAGACTTGACTCTTATATCTTCATATCTCGCTATTAGCCAAGATCCGGTGCAAGGTACTGATCAAACATATGAAATATTGTGGATTAGAGTTCATGAATATTTTCATGCTCATACGACCTCCGAAACTAAGCGAACTATAGGTTCTCTTCAGAACCGGTGGTCAACCATTCAACTTGGCACCAATAAATATTCTGGGTGTTTGGTCAAAGATTGAATCATTGCGTCAAAGTGGTCTAACTGAGGAAAATAAGGTGCATCTTATTAACTCTTCAAATTTGTTAATGCATCAATTTGTTTTAACTATTGAAAATATTAATTGTTTTTATTGTTGGAATTTTTTAGGTTGATCAAGCAAAACAATTGTATAAAGCAGAAAATGGCAAAAAATTTACGTTTGAACATTGTTGGAACGTGTTGAAGTATGCACCAAAATGGTTGAATAGTCATCAAAATGAGACACCAAGAAGAAAGAGAACGGAGACAACATCTTCTTCGGTAAATCTAGAAGATAAAGGTGTCGCAAATGATTCCAACATAAACTTGGAGAGACCACCGGGTAGGAAGGCCGAAAAAGCTCGATTGAACAAACAAAAGAGCGACGAAGGTAGTAGCTCAAATGTGGAAGTGATGTTGAATGCCATGGCGGACGACAAAAAAAAAATCGCGGAATCGAGATTGGAATTTCTTGAGAGGGGCCGTGTTCAGTACATGGAGCTAGAGAATAAGCGTCTTTGTATTAAGGAAGAAAAAATCAATTTGGCAAAAATGAAAGAGGAAAGGGAAAGAATAAAAGAGGAAGAAACAATTCGTTTGGCAATAATGAAAGAGGAAAGGGAAAGAAAGAAAGAAGAGAGGGAAAGAATGAAAGAGGAGAGGGAAACATTGAGAGAGGAGGCGGCAATTATGACAATGAATGTAGATGCGTTGCCTCTAATGCAACAAGAATATTTTCGTCAACGCCAATCGGAAATCCTTGCAAAAAGAAGTGGTAATTAGTAAATGATATTGTGTTATTTTTGTATTATATTCATTAATGCTATTGTGTTGTATGAATTAAGAGAATACTTTGAACTTTTGTTGCTATTAAATGTCCTTTGCTATTATGGTTGATAACTTAATTTATTACTTTGAACGTTAATGTGGTAAAATATATATAGCATTGGCTTTGCAAGTTATAAGTGTTAATATATTTTTTATTTGATAATAGAATTTTAAAGAACTTTCACAATAATTATATAGATTTGATAAACTTCAAATTACAATAAAGAGTAACATAAATAAATAATACAAGCATGAAAATTAAAACTAAATAATCTTATGATTGGCCATGTAGTTGCCACAAGTGCTCCACAAGATCAGCTTGGAGTTGAGAATGAGTTTCTCTATTTCTAATGCGAATATGAGATTGAATGAAATTCTGAACTTCAATTGTAGGCTCTCGTGACACGGGTATAGGGATGCTTTCAGGCACTTGTTCGTAATCATCATCTTGTTGTACTTCATTAGAATCGCGCTCATCTTCAATAATCATGTTATGTAATATTATACATGCTTTCATAATATCATTGAGAGTTGCTTCATCCCAAAAGCGTGCAGGTCCACGCACAATTGAAAATCTTGCTTGAAGTATTCCAAATGCACATTCCACATCCTTCCTACATGCCTCTTGAACTCTAGCAAAGTGTTTTTTCTTTGCTTCTACTGGAGCTGAGATTGTTTTCACAAAAGTTGACCATTGTGGATATATACCATCAGCAAGATAATATCCCATTGTATAATCATGACCATTGATTGAGTAATTCACTGGAGGAGCACGCCCTTGAGCAAGTTCCGTAAATACAGAAGAATGCTCTAATACGTTGATGTCATTATGAGACCCAGGAAGACCAAAAAATGCATGCCATATCCAACGATCATATGAAGCTATTGCTTCCAAAATAAGTGTTGGTTCACGAGAATGACCAGTATACTGACCTTTCCATGCTGTCGGGCAATTTTTCCATTTCCAATGCATGCAATCAATGCTCCCCAACATTCCTGGAAATCCACGCTTTTCGTTAACCGCGAGCAACCTAGCAATGTCATTGCTATTTGGTGACCTCAAGTACTCTTCAGAGAAAATATTAACCACCGCTTTAACAAATTTTTTTAGACTCTCTACTGCAGTGCTTTCCCCAATTCTCACATACTCGTCAGTAGAATCAGCTGCTACTCCATAAGCAAGAATCCTGAGTGCAGCAGTCATTTTTTGAAGGGACGACAAGCCAAGCGTTCCAGCAGCATTTCTTTTTTGAATAAAATATGGATCATACGCTTCTAGTGCAGATTGAAGACGAAAAAAAAGTGGACGACTCATCCGAAACCTCCTTCGGAATATATAAGAAGGAAAAACCGGACTATCTGCAAAATAATCATGAAAAAGCCTTTCTTCGCCTTGCAAATAATTGCGCTTAATGACCTTGCGGCCTACAATTGAACCACGATGTGATGTTGATGCTCGCTCTTTTTTCAATCTTTCGTCTTCCATTGCAAGAATTGAAAGTATCTCAACGTCATCATCAGAGTCAGACTCAAGAAGAGCCATTTCCATTTCCCTCATTTGATAATCACGAGGCTTAAGATGATAATTATGATCCATAATATATGAAAGAGAAATTTGGGTTTGATAATGAAAGAGCAAATTGGGTTTGATAGTGAGTGAGTAAACTGAGTTTGAGATTAATGAAAGAGAAAATTTGGTTTGAGGTGAATGAAAATTGAGATAGGAAATAGTCCTATTTATACTAAAAAAATATGACTGTTGAAATAGGAGACAATGTTACCGTTGAATAACGTTGTATAATATTACCGTTGAATAACGTTATATAATATTACCGTTGAATAACGTTGTATAATATTACCGTTGAATAACGTTAACGTTGATTTTTTTTATAAATATTATTTTGATTAAAAGCTTCAGAAAAATGATTTCAGAAACAAAAAAAAAAGTTAAAAAAAAATAATAATAATAAATATCAAAGAACATTCCGGTGCAGAGATATTTTTTTGCCCAAAATCAACAGAAATTTTTTTTTTTCTTTTCTCAGATGTGTACCGGCAGAGCACCTCACCACCGCCCATAAGACACCCACCCCACGGCCACGGCTTGAAGGAGATGCCCACCCCGCTGGCCACGCCGCGAAGGAGAGAACCACCCCAGCCTGCCGCGGTGGCTTGCCGTGCCCGATCCCTGCCGGTCTGGAGGTCACCCACGGCCAAGCCTGCCGCCTGGGGTTGCCGTGCCCGATCCCTTTTGGTTGGTCACCGGAATGAGTTTTGCAAAACTCAGCGTCACCGTCTCCTAGTCCCAGCTGTTTGGGTTGCTGAAATTTTTGTTTGTTTGGTTGCTGTGAGAAATTGATTTGGGTGGGAGTTGGTTATTTTTGGTGGGAAGTAATAATAAAAAAGTAGTTTTTAATAGAATAGAGAGTAAAATAAAGAGTACTGCTGGAGTGTTTATTTAAAAAAAAAATAGAGAGTTGTTAAATAGTGTAATTTAGAGATAAAGATAGAGATAAATTTAGAGTATTGCTGGAGATGGCCTTAATACTGTATACGTAAAGAACTCTGTACACCCCAATACTTAGTAACAAGGGATTACACACATCCAAGAATTAATCAATTACTTCGAGAGTTTTCGACAGCCAAGTTAACGAGTAAACAAGTGTGGATGAAGAGATGAACTGTGCATTCGCATAATTGCAAGCTCTAGAAAGGATGTTATGAAAATAAAAAAATTAAAAGAAAAATACAAATGGTGCATGGCATGAATCTACAGATTCAATTAATATTGATTATTAAATGCTTAGATATATGGAAGGTCATGCCGTTAAGCTTAGAGCATTCCCAACCCATTTTGGACCCATTGTCTATTTTACATCTTTAAAAAGTCACTTTTTTAGTTTAACTACCCACTTTTACAAAACACCACACATCCCATTCTCTATTTTACAATTTTTCATATTAAAATATTATAAAATAATTCTTTTTTTATATATTTTTTTTTCAACACTCCAATCATACAACCAACCCACGGCAACACCAACACCAACCTCCCAAACCCACGGCAACACCAACACCAACCTCCCAAACCCACGGCAACACCAACCTCCCACACCCACACCCGCCGCGAACAACATCACCACCGGCCGCCGCGAACATCATCACCATTTCGCCCAAACCCAAACCCAAACCCACGGCAACACAAACCCACCTACACTGGATCCAAATCGCAACAAAACCACCAGCACCAACACACCCACACCCACACCTGCCGCGAACAACATCACCACCGGCCGCTGCGAACATCATCACCATTCGCCCAAACCCAAACTCACCGCAAACCCACCATAACCACCACCACCTGGAGTCGTGCGAGAGAGAAGGGCGGGGCTGGAGCCGTGCGAAAGTGAGAAGCAGCAGAGATGCGGTGGTGCCATGGGAGAATGAGAAGGAGCAGAGAGAGAAAAAGTTTTTTTTTTTAATCTGGAGGAGAGAGGAACATAATAAAAAAATGAGGTTTAATCTTTACACAACGCTACAGTGCACATGTAAAGATACATGTTCACTGTAGCGATTGTAAAAAAATTCTCAGAATAGAGGACCGGTTGTGAGGCTGATTTGTGTGTTTTTTTGCTACAGTATCATCTATTGTAGCAAAAAATCCATTATACACTACGGGCTGAGAATGCTCTTAGTGGTTAGTGCCTTGTTGCTTGTAAATAAATTTTTTATTATGTAATGACTTTCGGTGTTGATGAGTGATGACAATTTTTCTTAGGTAATAGGTTACTTTTAGTAATAGTTTTCTATTTTGTCGGTTTGAATTTTTGTTTACTAACATTTTGATATTGGAATATGTATCTTTCTTTCTTTCTTTTTTTGAAAGACGAATATGCATCTTTAACAGTTACCCGACCCGAAGAATAGTTTATATGCTTGAAACTAATGTTAAGGAAAGCATACCTTAAGATTGCATGTTTGAGCTTTAACGAAGAATTCATTGAAAATAATGTTAAGGAAAAGCATACCTTAAGATGTCATCCTTTCTCGTTTGGATGTGTTTTTTAAGTCATACTTTTTTGCACTTTATCCTTGGGTTGGTGACAAATTCCTGCGTGGCGCAGCATGCCTACATTGGAGCTTCGAACTAGCCTAAACTCTCTAACTAAAAAAATTGAACAATAAACAGGTCAGGTCTAAACTATATTCTGTTCTGCCTCTATTGGCTTGAACTCTCACATCTCCACCAGTTAATGCCATCTGGACTGGAGCAGCTAATCAAATTTAGCTTGACAAAATTAATGCTCCAGGGAATACATATCTTTTTCGAGTTTTTTTTTTTTTGGCTTTTTGGGCGCTATCTCTTGGCTAGCCACATGGTCCCATAGTCCCGTTTTGTCCAAAATGCACCAAGACTTCTGAGTATTCAATCAAAAGAAAGAAGAGACAGTTACACTTTACCACCTTGAAACTATGACATTTTTTCAATGTTCCCTCAAACTTCCAATTTTAACAATTTACTCTCAAATTAGACTTAATTAAACGTTCGTTACCCCTCAATCTAAATTGCTGTTAAATCTGACGGAAAAGTGTTCCTTTGAACTAGACGAATTTTTGTGCTCTGCATGCAGAAATTACTTGTGCTTTTTGTGCAACAACCCTACCGTCATAATTCTTGACCATGCTACAAAAAAACTCTAAGAAAGTTGGGAAGAAATAGAAAATAAATCTTGAGACAAAATTAAGGAAACTATATAATAAGAGGAGAAGAATAAAAGATTAGAAATAGAGAAGGTGGGTGTGGCTCAAGAAATTTTATTTTGCTAAAAAGTAAAAAAGGCTTATTCAAAACTGGACGAATTGAAGAGAGTGTTTCAGCTATGCTCCTCTAAACCGGAAATTTCCACGGTTCAATTTGCAACTCCACGGATTGAGAAAGTCTTGGTTGGAAATCCCTGAGGTAGCAAAGCAGGGGCAGAGAGAGAGAGAGAGAGAGAGAGTATCGTTAAGAAATTATGAGAGAATATTAAATTAATTTCTAAACTAAGGGGTATTTTAGGAACTTCATATGGCTAGAAAATTACAGAAATACCCCTCAATTGTTTAGATCCCATGTGCAAAACATGCGTCTAATTTTTCCTAATAGCAATTTAGACGAAGGGGATACTAGGCATGCAATTGAGTCCAATTGGAGTGTAAATTGTTCAAATCGGAAGTTTAGGGTGGGAGGGACATTGAAAAAGGGGTCAAAGTTTAGAGTGATAAAATGTAATTGTCTTAAGAAAGAAAGGGCAAAGAAATTAAAATAAAAAATTTCAAACATCTAGAGGAAGCAACTCACTCACTCATAAGCCTCCTTTAGCATAAAAATGATGCAAAATTTATGGTATCAAATCAAAAACACCATGTGACTACTTCTTTTAAAGTAGCTATAGGTCACTTTCCATGACTACAACTATGAAGCTATAGTACTAACTTTTTTGTTCAGCAATTTCCCCTATATTCTCAATAGGATTTTAAAAGTAAGAATGATACAGTCACTATATTTTTACAAAATTTTTACAATATTGTTTAAGTGACAAGTTGTTATTGGTTTTCCTAATGCGTGTACACACTACTAACGTTACTTTATTGTCTACCATTTTATTGTTGCCACCTGAACAATATTGTGAAAACGTTATGACATTAACTTTATTGTAAAGCTATCTCACCATGTGACATGTATCTAATTTTTGAAAGGGAATATGTACCAAAATATATGCTAATTGAGCATGCTTTGATTACCCCTAATGTAAAGAATAAGTGCGTTTGTGCTTGCAAGCGAACAAGAGAGATAAATGTGGTACCGTGAGAGAAAAGTATGGTAGGGAAGGGGGCATCTCTTGTTATTCATGATTCATTCAATCATTTATAACAAGCTCGAAGTAATGCAGATGCTAGCAAATCCTAGGCTTAAAATTTCATCCTTGGCCTTTGGAAACATGGAAATGGGGGTTTAGTGAGAGTGGTTTTTTTATTCAAGAATCCTTAGCAAAAGAAAGTAAGCGAAATAAACGAAATGTAAACGAGAGAGTTGAAATTATATATATAGGTTGGTTGGTAGTTAAACATAAGCATCAAATAAAATAGATGGAGATGTGACGGTCGAAGAGAATCTACTTGGGTCGCTTCATATGTAGGTCCATCTCCGAAACATTACCGGCTAGAATATCAATCACAACAATTGTTTCGTCACAGATTGTTCTTCATTTGATATGATCTATGCTGATGTTCCTTTCATTTTTGAGAAGTCGTGGTGGAACACGTCAAAATTCATTTCCACATAATCAAGTCTTGTGATTGAAATATATGTGAGTACTCATATGAACTGTCATGTAATGGATTAGAGGTGATTTCTTCAAATCAATTTGAAGGAAAATTGTTTCCAATTCATAATCATATAGAACAATTGTATTTAGATCATTATTAGTTACTAAAAAATAAAAAACTATTTATTTATTATTATTTTTTTAACCTTAGGTGTCCGGTCAACGTTCTGTAGATACGTGCACCTTAACTAATCCTAAGAGGACATGCAATACCCTACTAGTATGTGTACCACGATAGGCGCAAGACTTTGCCTTGGGTAGGTGACTCTGAGGGGACTCGAACTAGTGATCATTTGGGAGCATATCCCAGGTTGGATCAGTTGAATTAAAAAAAAAAAGAAAAAAAAGAAGGTAACTAGAAAGAACAATGCTTGATTATATAGCCTTAAAAAAAAAGTTACTCTATAAATTGAGGTGGGCCAATTAAGGAATTATTCGGGCTGCCACTTCATAGCAAATTGTGAACTAGTTGTATGATCCGGAAGCAAGTTGCATACATTAGTGGCTGTTGAAAAGCCATTATTTAGGTTACTTTTTATGTACTTAAAAATGCATGTTAGTAAAGTGCCTAATAATGTAACAGCTGAGCTAGTATTTTGATAATTCTCTTAGCAAGGATGTAAATCTGCCCCAATCTGTCAAGAGTCTTGTGGCTTAATGTAATTATTTGGTTTTCCATGAGAATATTTTTGGGTTTGAATCATCCTTTCTCACTTGTTGTAACTCGTAAGTATGAAGAAAGAAAAAAAATTGTCGCTATCCTATCATGAGCAAATTTGTCCCAATCATCCATGTCAATATCCCAGTCACTTCAGCTGGATGTGCGTGATAAAATTTGATACTGGTTGCCGGATATCTACGTTTTTCAATCAAATTGTGGTGGTCTAGATTGCTGCATTCAAAAAGTTCTGTTCTCTGCCAGGCTTTTAAAAATGGAGTCCAAAAATTAAGGAATATATTACTCACAAAACACAACAGTGAGCAAATATTGATGGTGTATGTGCAACCAGCTCCAGAAAGAGACAGACTTGCCAATGCTTATTGGGTCAGGTCATGTGGCATGTCCACCCCTAATAAGAATAGGTTGGTAGTTAAGATTGTGGGATTAAATTCTCATGGGTGTGAGTAATTTTTCAAAGAAGAATTAAGAAGAAAGGACTTGTTAGGTAAAACTACATTGCCACCAGAAACCAGTAAGTAAATTTTGGCCTCAACATGGTTCTTCCATATATAACTCCATCTTGAGAAATCTGTAGGTAATTGCAACCAGTAAGAAAAATTCTTCAACAAGTGAAATTGCATGAACTTACTGAAGAGAAACAAGGCTTGTACTATCACATATTACTTTTATGCAGAAGTGTCGGTTGAAACTGTTCTTACCTTTTAAAGTTGATATCATAGAAGAAGACAGTGATAGCTGGTTAGTTCAATTGAGAAAGGATATACCAATAAAGAACTGCAGCATAGTGCCCTGAATCATGGAATTTGATATGAAATTTTTTGCAATCTGCTTTGAAGTTTTTGAAGGAAACCTTGAGGCTTAAAATGTCTAAGCCAAACGTAAGCTTCTAGCAGTTTGTCAAGGCTAAGTGTTGTGTGTTCCAGCTATTGAGTTCTATCTTTGTTAAATATGTGGTCAAGATTTAGAGAGAAAAAAAAAAAATTACAGCCAAGATTACAGCTGTTGTAAACATATAATTTTGGTTACGCTTTCGCCTTTAAAGAGCCTTTGAAAATAATGCATATAAGAATTAAAGAAGGTACTGATACATGCATTCAATAAGCTTCTCGTTTACAAGAAACCCTCCCTACACCAAAAAGAAATTCATTGGCATCTTAGCTTAATGATAAAAAAACAATTATTATGAAATAAACGTCATAGGATCAAATCCTATTATATCAAAATCTTTTACAAGAAACCCCCCAAAAAACAATCAAATAATTGCATTGCTGTCATTAAACTCTTAACAGAAAGATCACATATTAAGTAAGGACATGTTCAGAAGCATAGCCTTTGTGGTGAGAGGTGACCATAAATGCAATGACAACCAAACAATCAGGGCTTTTAAGGTAGAAATTTTCTAGGCTAAATTATTAAATGTCCTCGTCATCCAAGTTATGGCATATTATTAGGAAAACATGAATTTCAGATAGTTTTGTGACATTAGATGCTCTGATATTCTATTCAGGGATAAAATCTGATGTACAAAAATCCCCAATATCCTGCCCTTTCAATCTAGTCATACAGTGTGGTTCTGTTGGTAACAGCAAAAACTAAAAACCATGAAAAAGTGAACATTATATAATGCTGGTCTACAAGGCATGAGTGGAAGGATATTGAACTAAATAGAGATAAGAAAGCAGTTCTACCACTACGGGTTTAACAGAAGCAAAAAGATACAATAAAATAAATTAATGCATTGAACAACAAGCAAAAGAGATAGAATAATTGATTCCAAATTTCAAACATAAATGAAAAGAAATTAAAACTTGCAATAGAAGTTTGCCACTAGGAAAAAATTCAAAGAAATTTCCAAATTCCAACTATTAACCTGTCACCTAATTAGAACTTATTCTAAAAAATTAAAAGAGCAGATCAAATGAACATATCAGAATTCAATCTGCCTGAAATGATACATATTTAGCCAATTATCCTCACTTTCATCTATCATGTTGCCATAACCCTTCAGTGAAGTCAGCCCCCCTCTCAAACTGATGACTTCTAGTTTATCTTTTTTAGGATCGGTAAACCTCAAAGTGTAACTGGGCCAGTACCGCTCAATGTATCTTGGATGACTTGAATCAAAATTGTTATAAACTCCACCAAATTCAAGAATTACACCATGCTGTGAGGGACCAACAACTGCAACTCCACCTAGTGATCTTGGTCTATCGTTTTTTGCAAAAAAGATTTCAGTTCTACTCTTCCAAATTTGGTTGCTCGGATCCTGCAACACCCATATTTTAGTCTCGTGGTACCTATTGCAAGAATTTGAAGAATCAACAATAGCAAGCTCTCCTCTCAGATTAATTAAGTGACAACATTCAGAAGACTCTGTTAGAGATATATATTGGGCCATGAGGCCCAAACCAAGTGTAGGCCCATTAATTGTAATAGAAGCAAACTGCTCTAGTTAGACTAGGTTTCTCTAGTATATATACCCTACTTGGGTCTCATTGTAACTATCAAGAAATATAGTAAAGATGTAGCCGTCAAGGGCTTTCGTGTGTGGACGTAGGTCTTCATGACCGAACCACGGTATCTCTGTGTATCTGTTCTCTATTTGTTCTCTCTCTTTCCCTAAACTCTTTTCTCTCTAGCACTATCTGAGCATCTGTTCTAACATGGTATCAGAGCCAAATTAATCTTTGGCACAATTCTCAAACCACCCGAACCTATTTTCTCCAAACAATTTTCAGTTTTCTCTAAGCCGTGCCTCTCTTCCTCCATTGTTGCCACCAGAGACCTCCAATCACTTTGTACTGCCTACCGCTCTGATTGTCAGAGCTCGTACTGTCAACCCCAGAAATTTCACAGTCAGAAAGCCTCACACGCGCCTCCATGCGCTCTGTCTATCTCCGGTAAAGTCGCACATTCTTCTCTCCGCCGCCGCCGTTTGGATGCTCCGTTTGATTTGCTCCACCCATCAATCGATTCGTCTGGAAGAGACGAATCTCCAGTAAAAAGATCGTCGCCAGAAACCTCCCTATGCGCCGCCACGCGCCGCGTCTGTCTCCGGCAAACCCGCCGGTTCTGATCTCCGCCGCCGAGTCCTGGATGCTCCGTTCATCTCACCATCACCACGGGTCTCTTCGTCGGCACCATAGCTTCCATCTGACAAAATTTGGTGACCATCTGAATGGCAACGCGCCTCCACGCGCAGGTGGTATTTCCGGCGAAATTTTGCACCAGATCCACGCGCCTGCTCCATACCCGCGACCCGACCCGCATCCGTACCCACGACCCGTGACCTTCAGTAGCTGACGTCAGCCCTACTTTTGCTGACGTCAGCCCTAGCTACAGTTCAAAAAAAAAAAAAAAAAAAAGAGTAAAAGAAAGAAAAGCTTACATATTATTTGTTTTTTCTCATTTGTTCTTTTCAGGTATTTTCTGATGGATCAAAATGCTCAAGGTGTTTTTCAAGTGTTTTCTCTCCCCAATCTCAAACCAACTACAATTGTGGCTTTCATGCCCCCTGTCCTCTCCTCGATCTCAGAACAAAATCAATTGTGGTTGCCATGTCACCCCGTGCCCTCTCCTATATCAAGACATTATCAAGACATCCCACTCTGAAAACGAAATTTAATGCATCGCCCTATCGCCCATGAACACGATCTGCTTCATGTTATGAAGATGAATTTGTCTGTTATTGTGGTCTTCCGTGATAATCTGTCTCTTATTGTCTTCCATGACAATCTGTTTCTGGTGTCTTTCGTGACGATCCGTCTATTCCGTCTGGTGTTTTCCGTGACAATCGTTTGGTGTCTTCCGTGACAATCCGTTTGTTCTATCTAGTGTCTTCTGTGATAATCTGTTTGTTCTGTCTGGTGTCTTCCGTGACACAATCCGTTTGTTCTGTCTGGTGTCTTCCGTGACACAATCCGTTTGTTCTGTCTGGTGTCTTCCGTGACAATCCGTCTGGTGTCTTCTGTGAAAATCCGTCTGTTCCGTCTGGTGTCTTCTGTGACAATCTGTCTATTTCATCTGGTGTCTTTTGTGACAATTCGTTTGTTTTATCTGGTGTCTTCCGTGACACAATCCGTTTGTTCTATCTATTATCTTACTCTGAGTTCTTCTGTGTTCTTTTATTCGTTGTGAGCTCTTCTGAAGACAGTCTCTTGTTGTCCTCTGTGGCAGTCTGTTGTCTTACTCTGAGCTCTTCTGTGTGCTCTTCTGTTCTTTTATTATGTTTCATTTGCTGCATGAGTTTCTTTCTTTCGACAGGCATTTTCGTTTCGTGGACCCTACTTCTCTTCGAGGATTCTACTTCATGCAATTCCAAACTCAAGGTTTCGTCATACTGCACCTTGAGTTTGAGGGGGGATGTTAGAGATATATATTGGGCCATGAGGCCCAAACCAAGTGTAGGCCCATTAATTGTAATAGAAGCAAACTGCTCTAGTTAGACTAGGTTTCTCTAGTATATATACCCTACTTGGGTCTCATTGTAACTATCAAGAAATATAGTAAAGATGTAGCCGTCAAGGGCTTTCGTGTGTGGACGTAGGTCTTCATGACCGAACCACGGTATCTCTGTGTATCTGTTCTCTATTTGTTCTCTCTCTTTCCCTAAACTCTTTTCTCTCTAGCACTATCTGAGCATCTGTTCTAACAGACTCAAAAGGAATGAAGGGATTATGGGTCACGTAAAACTCTTCTTTCTTAGTGTCAAAAGAAACTATCATGTCCTTCAAATTGTGTCTATCACTAACACTAACTATACTATAATCAACAATCCAATGTATAGCTTCATTAGCATAAGCAGGCCTACCCCTTATAGGATAAGGAAGAATGCTTGAAATCTTTCTCCATGATTTTGTTTCTAAACTATATACTTCAACTCCCCCTAATTTGTTACATACGGATTGGTAATCCTTAACTTTGTAATAAGCATGTGGATGAACGACACGAACAACCATGTACGTATTAGTTCGACTCGAGAAACCCAATCCATAATTGATTATCACCACTTCATTATTAGGCAAAGGGAAATTGATTCTTGTCACTGGTGGCAGCCTAACACATTCTTGTCTAAGAGGGTTACAAAGCAACACAGATTGTACACCAACACAATAATCCGCGAAGCAACGCATGTCAGCACTGCGATGCTCAGAAAAGCAAAGCAAGCCATTACAATAACTTTCTAGAGTGTATGGCATATTCGTTGTTTTCTTGGACACCAAGTTTACCATTGGTTTATGGCTTGCTGGACTTAAAAACTCACCGTCCTCTTTTAATTCGTACATGCTCAATTGGTAATCAACGTATGAAACCCTTTTCAGGGTCCTATACTTTTCACTATCTTTCAACTTGTCAACTTGAGAAGCAAAAAGAAGTAGAAGAGGAGGGTCTTGATCATTACGAGCTTCATGCATGGTAGCAAGACATGGGTCGTCAATAATGTTGAACCAGGTTTTAGAGACAAGCCTGAATCGCAAAAGAGACTTCAGGGGCAACCTTAAAAAGATTTCGAACAAGATGTCATATGGATATGGGAGATCTTTGGGTCTTGATTGTGTGGGAAACAATGCCTTTCTCACCAGCTTCTTCAGCTTCTTCTTCTTCTTATTCTTATTCTTCAACCTCTTCAGTGGAGGTCTAATTCCCAGAAGAATTTTGAGAATTTCACTCTTCATCCTCAAGTTCGTATATGCCTAAACCCTTATTTGGTTTATGCAATTAACTCTTACGCGGAGTCTCCGATATCTACTAGGCCACAAATATGCGGATTCGCTGGTGATTGTTTAGGGTTGGACTTTTAGAAATTTCGGATTTAGGGTTTTATATTTTTTATAAAAGAATATTTTAGGTGAAGATAAGCAAATTAGCAATGTCAATCCATATGCATCCGTAGCAATCTAGTGCAACTTTCAATGATTCCAATACAATATCTAATATTCTATATGCTATGAAGGAAAAGTTTAAACTTATATATCTTATAATACACTTCTAAAGAAATAAATAACATGACTGGATGGAAATATGTTGCTGATCGAGTGATCGGAATGGAAACCTGGTCAGGTTTGGAGTGGAAGAAATTTTTTCAAATCTAAACCTTTGAAATATATTATATGCCAAACTTGTACCAAACCCTATTAAATTTTAGAAATTATATTTCAAACTCTTTTCATTTATATTTGAAAAACCCAAATCCGCCCGCTTATCTTACCATAAGTAAGGTCAAATCGGATTAACTTAAATTTGAATAATAAAAATATTGTTAGACTAATCTATACTATAATGTAAAACCGAAACTTATTTGATTTTTGGTTAACCTCATAATATTGTGCCACATAAGCTTTTAAGGTCTCACAATTTTACACATCATTATTTTAATATATATTTTTTAATTGAATTTAAATTTTATTCTATAAGTAAACATCTCATTAAAATCTTGACACATTATATTTTCTTTAATAGAAACAATGTATAGTTCCATATATAAACACAATCATAATAAATGCCTAATACTATAATATATTTTATATATAAATACAATAATAATAAATTTCTTTTAATAATTATCAATTTTCATATTTAGAAAAAATATAAAAGATAGAAAAAATCATATTTTGACCAATAATTCTTTAGATTTCATTTTAAGTAATTTTTCTGTGTATCACACGGGTTTGCAACTAGTTTTAATGATTTGTATGCACTTTTACATTAAACTAGTAAGTATTATAACTACTCGATTATCATGGCAATTTCAATTTATTATCTCGTAATGTTCTTGTCAATTTCAGTATTTTCTTTTTCTTTTTCTTTGGATTTATTGATTCTAGATGTTCTTCAATTTTAGGAAAAAAAATTGTTTTAATGTTAAGTTAGATCCAAATTTTTGTATATTTTATGTTTTTATTTGTTTTTATTAACGGAAATGAGCGAGGTGAGTTGCGACTGCTAACGTTTTAAATTTTAAGTAGGTAAAGTGACATTTTTCAAACTAAGGGTAAGTAAAGTGAAACACGGGCAAACTACAGAGGGGGTTTACTTTAATTATCCCTTAATAATATAAATGCATAATCAGGTCGGATTTGGGAATTAGGTGTAAAACTCAAACCTTTCTCAACATCCTAGCAGGTTTAGAAATTTGAAACCAAACTCTCACCAAACCCATTTAATAAAATTCCAAACCTATACCATTAGGGACGGGTCGAACCAGGAAATCCTCAAACCCCACCCCATTGCCATCTTGGGTTGCTAGGAAGATAAAATTTTGTTATTATTACTATTATTTTGGGTAAATTGCATTTTGTCCTTTTTAACTATTGGGTTTACTTCAATCCACCCTCTAATCTATAAAATTGAGTAATATCCCACCTTATGTATTTAAAAATATGTAAATAGCATTTCACTATCTAATTTTTGGTTACATCCAAGCAAAATTAACATAATCTTTTTTATGTATTTTGTCAATTTCAAATCATAACGCTCAAAATCTATTATTACATATTAATACACCATAAAAAGATTATGTTATTTTTTATCGGATTTAACAGAAAAATTAAACGGTGAGGGCTATTTACATATTTTCAATACATAAGGGGAGACATTACTCGGTTTTATAAATTAGGAAATGGATTGAAGTAAACCCAACAATTAAAGGGGGAAAAGTGCAATTGACTTTTTTTTTTCCAATGCTACTATTGTGGGTGAACTAACATGGATTGAAGTAGACCCAATTTTGTAAAACTATGTCGAGATCATTGTTTTATGAATGCTTGAATCTGATGGTTAATTTATGATCATACCATAGACATGCATGCATGGGATTACCCTATCTTGATTTCAATTGGTTCATAAAAATATTAATTCCTATTGGTTTGTAATTCTAATTATGGTAAACATGCAAACATTAGATAATTCCCAATGGATAATGCCAATTTCTTTAATTATTTTAAAATGATTGTATTTATCTTGTTAGATATTTATCTTAATTAATTGAATAACATTTTAAATTGTGGAAGAACATTTTCAAGAAAGAAACGAATCCCATTCGGACTTAATCACTTTTACTTTGAGTAAGTTTAATCAGAATTTTCCAATGTTTTTGATATTTTCGTAATTATTTTTTGGAGAATTTTTTAGACATGTTTTTGGACTCAAAAACCTCAATTATATTTGAATATAAGTTCCCAAGGTGAATAGGTAACTCAAGGAATTCAGATTTTCACAAGGTAGACTAGTGAGCCCATAGTGAATAGGTTACTAATTCATGACCACCCAAACCGACAATTTTTTATTCTGCATTGTTGTTGTTTTTTACCCACCCTTTTCACATGAGGATCCTTTTCCCACCTTTTCACAGCACAAAAATCACCAACACCATGATATTTTTTATTCTGCATCCCTAGGAATCTCATAAACATCCAACCCAATTAAATCATGATATTTGCATCAACCAATACCATCATCGGTCCATCAATAGACATTCATCCTCCAGAGAAGATATATATATATATATATATATTTAATGGGTGGAGATCTGAAGAAAGAATAAAACTGAGATCAAAGAAAATTTTAGGAGCGAGGGGGATAAAAAATTGACCTTGGGCATGTTAATTGCTTGCAAACCGGAAAGTGCCTACATGTAATTTGAATATTTGGTGATTATTGATTATATCTACAAATGAGAACAAATGGTTGGGATGGAAATTTTGAAAACTTGAGTTTAATTGAAACCCTTCTATTTGAGAATGCAACATTGAGACATAAATAAAATAAAATAAAAACCACAAGAGAATTGTTGTTGGATGATTTTTAGTTTTAAGAAAAACTGAGTTTAACTAAACCTCTATAAAGCCAAATTCAATAGAAACTATAAAACCAAAACAAAGAGTACTAATTTAAAATATAGGAGAAACCAAAATCATGGTGCATGTAGAAAATAATTATCTTAAATATAGAGCCCGACTTCATATCGAATCATTGTAATTTAAAATTTAGCATTCTCTCACCTTCTTTTTTATATATTAATATTAGATATTATATTCAATTATACTAGATTTTACTAGATAAAATATATATGATTATATATGACAAATTGTACAAAAGAAATAATTGTATTGCCGATTAGAAAAGTCGTTTTTCTTTGAAGTTGCTTTTAATCATTTACTGATTCCATTTTTGTGAATAAAAATTAAAATAAGAAAAAGAAAAGGAATAAGTATGCAGAACTCTCAGTAAAATGTCTTAGCTCTAGATTCAAAGCAACAATATATATTATCCACACTCTTACAATATTTACAATGAAACATTCATCAAAACTTAGATATGGTCCCCTCCCATTCACATTAATCGATATGCACACAACTAAAACATTCCTTATGTTACATTTCCCAACGCCGGTTGGGTTTCTTGATCTCATTTCTTCTTTCAAGATTAAAGGTTTTCTAAGCTCGAAAATATATTTAACTAAATAAATTCAAAAATAATATTAAGCTTGTTTGTCTTGTAGTCAAAATAAAATGTAGAGCAATCGATAATCCAGTTAGGGTTTCATGTGGCACTGCTTTATTTGTGCAACTAGCACTTGCAATTGGCCGACAAGTAGCATCATCTTCGTTGCATTTCTTTCCTACATTGTATAGAAGGATTTTTTTTTACCAAGCTATATTTATATTTAATTTGTCTTTATACAGAGGAGCAGCGCTTTCAATAAAAGTAAAAAGAAAAAAAGGGTACGATGAGTGAAAATTTAGAAGTAACTTCAGGAATAAGAGACTGTTAAGATAATTGTAAGAAAAGATACAAATGAGTGAAATTTTAGGAGTAAAGCAAGGTTGACTGTTGATGCACTAGCTACAATAAGATATATTATGGTTTTATAATTTTTTTTCCTTTTCATCGTTTTGTTAAGTTGAGACTAATTTAGCAAAAAAAAAAAAAAATTAAATTGAGACTAAAACAAACTAGTTGGAACTTTCTTCTTAAAAAATAAACGAAAAGCCTTTTGGCCCTTAAATCAAATTGGGGTCAAAATTATGGCTTGGAAGGATGAAGCCACCAAGGTTTTTATAAAAGAGGAAATTGATGGTCTAATCGCTTTCAATTTTTTTTTATTTTTTTTTGAAAATATAATATTGTGACATCATTGGAGGACTGGAATGCAAAATGAAGAAAGGAACCAATGACTCTATGGAAATAAACATATAATCTTGCACTAAAAAATTTATCTTCATTAATATATTAATAACCTTGAGGGGTAGTTTAACTGGTCCGGTCTTGGATGTGTTTTTTCAATAGTCACTATTTCGAGTCTATTCAAAACCATCTGCTCCTATCCTAATACACGTGGATTAAAAAAAAAAAAGTGTTAATAGATGAATATCTTAATTTCTTCTTGGACCCTATTAGCAATTAAAGGGCTAATTAATGATCTCAAGCACAACTTGAGCTAAAATATGTAGAAATCTTTTTTCACTCCTTGACATCATTTCATTTAGTGGTGGAAGATTAGCCCATGCGCCACATGCTTTGAAAGACCGTGCTATAGACACGCACCAAGAAATTGAAAATTTTAGGCAATGATTTAAGCCGACCTCAGGCATTGCATTCCACCTGCAAGGGTGGGAATGGGGCAAGCATTTTAGATACACACTGATGGCCCATATGTTAAAGCATACTTGAAGCCATCATTAGTGGCGCAATCCTGAAAAAAGAAAAAAAAAAATAGCATGAATCATAACTAAAACTTTTGTTTAGCCTTAGCTCCTAGGGCTGGAAGGATTGTCATAATTAATGTCAACATCTTATGGATGTAATTATTTGATTTTTAATCAAAGTAAAAAGAGAAGAAAAATAATATTTGTTATCATTCAACAATTTCATATATCTAGAAACTGATATTATGTACTTTATGTTTATGACTTTATTCTGCAGTGATTGCTAAGAAAGCACAACCAAAAGATGGCCAAAAATACGAAACCATGAGTTTTATGACTAGTTATTTATTAAAAAAAAGTTTTATGACAAATTGACATATATATATATATATATATATAGAGAGAGAGAGAGAGAGAGAGAGAGAGAGAGAGAGAGAGAGAGAGAGAGAGAGAGAGAGAGAGAGAGAGAGAGAGAGAGAGAGAGAGAGAGAGAGAGAGAGAGAGAGAGAGAGAGAGAGAGAGAGAGAGAGAGAGAGAGAGAGAGAGAGAGAGAGAGAGAGAGGAGAGAAGAGAGAAGAGAGAAGAGAGAGAGAGAGAGAGAGAGAGAGAGAGAGAGAGGTGTTTCTCCCCTTGTATGATTTTGAGGGTATGACTATATATATAACTGTTTTTTTTCCTTTGTAGATAATGCCATGAAAAAAATAAATATTATAAATATTAAAAGCTCCTACTTTTCTAATCTTGTAGTTTAAAGAAAAAGTGACTACCACCAGCTAATATTAAGATAATACCAAATATATTTTTGGTACAAATTATTAGTGCAAAACATATTCTTATTTTCTCAACGAATTCACAAATCAATTTATAAAATTAATTAGTCAATGCAAGAAATATTATTACCTGAGTGCAACATTAAGAAGAAAATAAGTACTTGGGTGCATGACTGTAGGAACTAGAAAAAATTATAGCTGTAAAGTCAAAACACATTCATTTGTTTGGTTTTGTCTGAATATTCTGCTTTGTGTTTATTACCAAGTTGTCAAATGAAAAAATAGCTCTTCTTTCTTTTGTTATGCATACAGTCACCTCTTTCTGAACTTAATTTAATGAAAAGTTTATATAATAAAAACAAGCGGTGGGATATAAAATTACAAGTTCTTTCTTCATAGGAGTTGGTGTATTACATTACATATAACTAATAGATTCATGGGTTTTCTATGAGAGGTGGTACAGAAGGCACGTGAATACTAATTTTTGCTGATTGTATATAAAGATTTGATGTCATTGCAACAAGAATCTGAATTTAACTAAAAGGTCTTTCTTTTGAGCCTTGATAGGTACTAATGATGGTTTAAATTCAGTGGCACAGAAATGTTTGAAAGCAATTTGGTTTCTGCTCAAAGTTTTTTGTTTATGGGTGTGTTAAATCTGAGGCCTTTCAATAAAAGATAAAAGGCTTTTATTGGTTAGAAGGAAAAATGAGCAAAGAATGAGGCTTTGGGTGATGTACCTTATCAAACTTTGATGGAGGTTCAGGTATGGTTCTGATAACAGTATTCTTGGAGAGAAGAGAAGCAGAATAATAATATTGTTTTTTTGTTTTTAATTTTTAATTTTCTTTCATCCCTTATTTTGTTGCATTGAATTTGGAGGGAAAGTGCCATGTGGTGAGCTCAGATATGTGCACATGGCTTCTCTCATTTCCAAGCTCTGAGACCATAAACCAGTAGTGGGAAACCAAGGGGTTTTGTGTTTTCAAGAGAATCAGTTGCAGAGGAAAACTACCTGATTGGTTTTAGGAAGCAAAAACCCAGTTTTTAAGGAGCAATGGGGAATGGGAAAACTGTGACTCTGTGATAAGAGAACTAACCCCCACAATTTATAAGAGAAAAAAAAAAAAAAAAAAAGGCAGTTTTTTCTTAGCTTTCTTCTTTTATTGCTTGCCAGTGCAGCTACATCTGTTATTCAAATCTCTAAGAACAGTGCAGCTTGACTTTGCACTGTTTCTTCCTCGTTCATGCCATTTTTATCTGCCTATTAATTTGATCTGCAGATTCTGTTTGAATCCCATGTAAAAACCTTTCCTTTTTAGCTAGCTGTCTTTTCTAATATTGGATCAAGAAAAGCAGTGGAGCTTTAAATTCTTATGCACCTTCTTGTGTCTACAAAACACCTTATCCTCACTTGCAGTATTTGCTTTTTCAATCTATAGTAGATCCATCAATCAAACTTTATGGTATCTTCATAGCTAGTTAATTTGCTTATTCATAATTGCTATTTTTCTGTTCCTTCATATGCCCTTGATCTATATTATAGCTTATACTTAACTCGATTTTATCTTTTCCACCCATTTTGTCTTCCAAGTTCAACAAAAAAAGGGAAAGTTCTCCTTTTTCTTTCATAATCACTTTATTACTGATTGGTAGGCTAGCCTTTTTCTAATTCATGAACTTGGAAAACACAGTTAAAGATCAAATGGCTTCTCCTTTATGTTGCTTTAGAAACCCACTACCATGGTTTGCTCTTCTTGCTCCACTCCTAATTTCTGCTGGTTTTTTGGTCTTTGGGTTCTCATCCATCCTCTTAACAACAACTACAGTATTCATCTTTTCTACTATTTACTTCACAATATTCTCAAAGCACAAACCAGTGGCAGCTGAGAAATTAGTCCAAGAAGAGGTTTTGGGGTCTGAACAAGAAAGCTCACCACAGATGGAAGATGTTGTATCAGAACCACAGCCTGACAGTGAAACTATAACACAACAGAAGGAAGCCCAAGAAGAAGGTATGAGTCAGATTGGTGACCACTTGGTCACATTATCTGATTCTCTCTCAGAGAGTGAATGCCTCTATCACTTATCAACTAGTGAGGAATCAGAAGTGGACTGGCCATTCCATGATAATGTGGATCAGAGTCCAGATTACTCTGATGGTTCGATTTCCGATGAGGAAAGCCTAATTGAAATTGCCCTTCCAAGTGGGCAGTATGTTGGTCACAAGGAAGAGTTGCCAAAGGTTAATAATAAGAAACAGCAGAAACTGCCAGATTTCTCGGCCGAGTCCATTTTCCAGCAACATTGTCTAATGGAGCTCCTATCAGAGATAAATGAGATGAATGAGGAAGAGAATTTGATTGAGATTGACATATCCATGGGCTCCATCAAGTGTTCAAGGTTTGAGATCGAAGCATGAGTTTAGTAGTGTTTTGAAAGTTATGAATAACTTTACTAAGTTTTTGATCCTCCTTGGATTTTGTTGAATTTAGGATATGTCATACTTCTATCTTTCTTCCTTTACTTTGTTATATTGTTGTGCACTGTGAAGCTTTTTTATCCCAAACTTTGGATACCCATTAAGGCACTTTGTACTATAGGCCCTTTGTTTTCTCTTAATGCACATTAAAGTATTAAAAGTTTTAAGGCCATAGGCAATTGATGGAATCTCACTTGCATTTCTTTTTCCACTGATCCTTCTTTTTGTTCATTTGGCACCGTCCCATGTTTTAGAACTATTCTGTGGGTTCCAGATGACAACTCAGCTCTGTGGCTAAACCTTGATATTAATTAAATAATTCTAATTGACTAAATGTGTTCAGATACATTTGATGTAAATTAATTACCAACAGATTTAATTATGTTTGGTCAATTTTAAATTATGGAAAGTTGTAAACATATTACTTTTGCTTTAATCTGCTTTCAAAAAGCTCTTTGAAATGTAGCATTTAGCACCTGGCAAGTAGCTGATCTTTCTTCACTACTGCTTTGCTCTAGTATTTCTCTTCTTATGTATAATATTGTTCTTGCTGTAGTCAGATTGAGATCAGTCATCCATGATTCCTTGAAGTTTTACCTTCTGTATCTATTTGCTAGTTTCACCCTTTGCTTCTTAAGGCATGGTTAGCATTATGCTACTTCTCTTTAAAATGTAGCATTTAGCACCTGTAAGTAGCTCATCTTTCTCTACTACTTGTGCTTTGCTTAAGTATTCTTCTTCTTTTATATAAGATCGTTCTTGCTGAATATCATAGCCTTTTCTTAATTTCCTTGTTCAGATTGATATGAACCATTCATGATTCCTTGCAGCTACAACTTAATTATATCTATTTACAAGTGTTACTCACCGCTTTCAAGTCATGGTTAGCTTTATTTGCTTATTGGGGGGACCAGGACCATGTTGCACCATACTCATCATAACACATTTTGATACTACATCAGCTTTGCTGTGCTGCATCTGTACTATGCATTGTACTATTGTATTGATGGGCCTAATATTTAGGCTTTATAAAGGCCTCTTATAAAGTTTATACATACAATACAATAAAGAGATTCAGTCTTAACAAAAATATTTATCAGCCAGATTTTATCTACCTGATTGAACTCCACCTTCCACTTATGATCCCCTTTCCTTTCCTCTCTCTCCGTTCCAAACATACCCTTATGTATCAACCAAAGAACCATGCATAAAACTAATCCCAGATTGATGTATCAACCAAAGAACAAGGCCAATTCTTTTGAAAACTTAAACTGTTAGAAAATAGTGAATTTAAATGTTCAATAATACTCAGAAGGTATTCCATAATAAGTCATCATTAGCTTGATCCAATATGTTATTCTTCTGCTCAAATATGCGTCAATCAATATTTTGCAAAAAGTGCTGAAACTTTCATGATATTAATTAAATCTAATCATATCTTTCTGCTTTAGTTCATACTTTCAAAAGTTCTTTCACAAGCGTATATAAACTCCAGTTCATCTGAGGGGCATTTTGAGAGAGTTCTGATGTTTTTCATCACTTAAAAGAATTATAAGAGGAAGGTGTCCCAATCTTTATGTAAAGCGCAAGATGAAATGTACAATACCCTGAAAAAAGAAGGAAAGAATTAAGGAGAATGTCCCAAATTCTTCAGATAATTATACTAAAATATACTTGTTATGGTATTGTATCTTTCAAAAAAGTGCTTGCACTCGTCTTTCCATAAAGTAGTTTCGTCCTTTTGGTATAAGCTTATTTAGGTCTTTATTAATTGTTTTTTTTTTTTTGGAAAATATTGTAGAAAAGCCAAAATTTAATTAAGAAATAAGATAAGCATGTTGGGGTAATTCTATAATATCCATGTGGGTACCGTACCTCTAATAGATAAAATCTCACATTGATGATACTAATGTCACATATGTACCTACCTCATATATGATGGTATCTACTATTTTTATTTATTATTTAAATTAATATATATATAAAATTAGGGGTGTCAAATTGGTGGGTTTAGGTGGATAATAAATGGGTTAGGTCCTTAAAAATCCAATTGTTCATTTAGGCCCATTTAACAAAGTATGTATGGCACATACCCAATCCAATCTATTAAAACCCAACCTACCCATTTACCCAATTATTTTATGTATATAAATGGCCAAAATATCTTACAACTTCTAAAGTGATAAAAATGTCCATAAAAATAACAAAAATACCCCCAAATGATCAATAAGTGGGTTTGGGTAAATTTGTTAGATGTTCAATAAGCAAACCAATTAAAACCCAATTAAACTCAACTTAATTGGGTCTAATTGGATTAGCACCTATTTGCCCATCTATACTATAATGTAAAACCGAAACTTTTTGACTTTTGGTTAACCTCATCATCTTGCGCCACATAAACTTTTGAAATCTCACAATTTTATACCGCATTATTTTAATATATATTTTTTAATTGAATTTCAATTTTATTCTATTATTAAACCTTCCATTAGAATTTTGACATATCATATTTTCTTTAAAATAAGAATATATTATTCCATATATAAAACACAATCATAATTAATGTCTAATACTAAAATATATTCCATATATAAATATCTTTTAATAATAATCATAATTATCAATTTTCATCAAAAATTTTTTTTTTTTCTTATGTATTTCATTTAATTTTATTGCTGGCAATGGAGAAAGATGAATGGATTTGTTATAATGAAACCATGTGAGCTTGAAATGAGTTATGAAATTTTTTTAGGTTTGATCATATAATTATGTGTCCATGTATTTATTTGTCATTCTTATTTTAAGTATTCTTTATTTTATCTTTGGATGGAAACATGATCCATAGGGTAAATATAAACATGAATCGTATTTTATAAAAATTGGACTATATTCAACTTATGCCAAAAGAAAAATTATATTATATTAAATTTTAATTATCCTATGGTAAATACTTTCTTAGTTATTTTTTTAAACCAAAAAGTAGGATTTATCCTAAATCCGATTCGTAAAGTCTCTTTATCGATCTTGCTTACAACATTTTGAACTACAAAAAAAAAAAAAAAAAAAAAAAAGAAGTAAAAGGAATCAAAATTAATTTAGATTTTATTTTCAATAAATTTCCTATGCATCGCACAGGTTTGCGACTAGTTTATTAAATAAGTGAGTTTGGTAGGACAATTAGTGAGTGAGTTTGGGTGGGCTAATGGGTTTGGGCTTTTTTTGCCACCCCTATAAAAAAATCAGATAGTACCAACATCATATATGATGATATTTATATCACATTTGATAATACCAATTGAATAGGTAATATACCCACAAAAAAACTGCATGTTGTTTCTTTTTGCTGAAAATACTATAATAAAAAAACTAACTAAGAAATAAGACAAGTTGGTTATTTTCTTGGAAAGTATTGTAATAAAAAGTTAAAATGAAATGAGTAATAAACTTAACTTCTTACTTAGTCAACATGGGACCTACAAAATAAACTTGACTTAAAAAAAAAAGAAAAAAAGAAAAAGCGGGGGGCTTATTTGATGTCACCCAAACTAATGCTTAATCTGAATTGGTGAGTTGTACATTACGTCACATATCCTCTTGTTTATTATCTAGGTATGAATTTGACCCAATGATCCTAGCAAGTAGCAATTTTCATATGATTTCCACCAAGTTGCCTATACATGCGTCAACTTCCTTTCAGGCAATCCACCAGCACTTTTGGACCACAGTCTATAATCAAATTTAATACTAAGAGCTATGTGAGATGAAAGGTTCTCTGGTTGGTGTTGAATTTCTGCCACTATGAATCAGGATTTCAATAGATCCTATAAGATTTGTGGACACCTACTTGCTTCACTCACTGAATCCATACTGTTCCTCAGTTCAGAGGCTCAAACCTCTTTAATGCCCATATAGCTTCCCCACTCGTACAAAACATAAATCCTCTTTACTAATTACTATGGTGATCAAATCTCGTAGTACAAAGAGCACAGACTGCTCTGGTGGTGGAAGCTTATAAAATTGTTTAGTTGCTTTCTTATCTTACTTTTTACATGTCTAAAGAAAATAATCTACGCTACACATGAGATTTAACATATTTAAATCATCAAATTTAACATATTTAATCTACACTACACATCAGATCAAGATTTATATAATTGACCATAATTCATAATTCATAATCAATTAATCATATTTGTGTACTACTGCTTTTTCCTTTGCTAAGTGAAAAATACTCATGTACTCTTTAGGACTAAAGTTGTGCAACGACCGGAAAGACATTGCCGTATAGTGGGAGCATATAGAAATTTTGAATGCACTACATTTTCTCAACAATAATGAATAATTGCCTGATCAATAAGTCAACAAAAAGATTGTGGCCATTGGGTTAAATGAATCCTTAAAAGTTAACAACAACATCGCGATAAGTGAAAAATTGGTTTGTATTGAGAAATCATTAAGTTTTCCGAACATAGTACTCTATATAGAGGACTCATGAATGGGTCCCACTCTCATGTAAGTGGTGGATATATTCTGTCCTAGAGAAATTAATAATTTTATCTTCTTATTCAACACTTTTTTTGCACTGAAAAATAAGATGATGACGAATTTAAATTTCATTCAGTACATAAATTTACTGTATACAAATCAGACTCGATGAATGGAAAAGAAAAAAAGCATTCAAATTTCAAACCCAGTACTTTGATAATAGTGGAGTTTTGGACCCACCCTCAATTCTCAACAATGTGTATGATAAAAGAGAGTGAAAATTCAACATGGAGATCATAGTCATCGAATTAGTTGACTCTTTGAAAAAATATTTTAGAAAAAAAAGAAAAAAACTAAAAGGAGTCTCCACCTCCACCCCGAAACGACACAAAAGCTAGTGCCGTTGCCACTAACATAAAGTCATCAAAGGCTTACACAATGCCAAGTGTGTGTAGGAAGAGATACAGACGGCTGAGATGAATTCGACTCAGCTGGAAGCCAAGCCGGAAGCAGCCGCCTGAAGATTCTTAAAAAGTTAAAACGGACAGTTTACCCACTTGACAAAACCCACCACGTGTCAGTTTCACAGCCGCTTAGATCTCAAAGCTCCCACTGACAATCCAACGTTTGTGAAGAACCCACGTGACCCATTCTTATCGAGAAATAAACGGTGGAGAAAAGACCCACGTGTCGCGCTCGATGTAATTATTAGCTGAACGATCCAACGGACCCCAACTCCTCTCCCATCTCAACTCTCTCAACTCTGCAAAAAACACTCTCCACCCACATTCCCGGAGCTCCACCACCTCCTTTTACCGGCCATTCCCCGATATTTCCACTTCTGCCCTTCACCTTTTCTCTTAATCCCTTCCATACCCGTACTTCTCTAACTCTAATTTCTGAACCCAATATCTTCAAAAAATCTCCATTTTTCTTTCCAAGTTGTGCTTCTATTTTTCTTTTGGATTTTTATATAAACTTTTTGTTTTGTATTTCGAAATTATTGGGTTGGGTCTGGTCGTTTTAGCTGAAAAAAAAAAAAAAAAAAGTTTTCGAATTTATTAGTCTGTTTGGTAAATTTGAATTAGACCCCATGAAAATTTCGTAGCTGAAAAGTTTTGGATTTTGGTTTGTTTTGTGAAACTATATTGGAGCCTGAAGTTTTGGTAAATTTGGTCTCTTTGTTGGGAATTTGTCACACCCATATAGTTTTACGGCTTAAAATTGGAATTTGGCCTTCTTTTTTTTTTTTTTTTTTGTTTTTTGGTCTAAAAGTTTGTCAGACTCATAATACTTCTGAAAAAGTTGTTGAATTTGGTCCATTTTGTTGAACTCGATCAGACCCAGAAAAAGCTTGGAGTTAGAAGGTCAAAGTTGTTGAATTGGGCAGGTTTTTTTGGGGGAATCATTTTGGTTGGGATGGCCGATTCGGACAACGAGTCAGGAGGACACAACAACAGCAACGCCAACAGCGAGTTATCAGCTCGAGAACAAGACAGGTTCCTTCCCATCGCGAACGTGAGTAGAATCATGAAGAAGGCATTGCCAGCAAACGCCAAGATCTCAAAGGATGCAAAGGAAACAGTACAGGAATGTGTGTCTGAGTTTATCAGCTTCATCACTGGGGAGGCTTCGGATAAGTGCCAGAGAGAGAAGAGGAAGACTATCAATGGTGATGACTTGCTTTGGGCCATGACTACTCTGGGGTTTGAGGAGTATGTGGAGCCACTCAAGATTTATCTGCAGAAGTATAGGGAGATGGAGGGGGAGAAGACCTCTGTGGGGACTGGGAGGCCAGGAGAGAAGGATGGACCTGGTGGCTCCGGTGGTGGTGGCGCTGCCGCTGGTGGTGGAGGAAGTGGTGGTGGTGTTAACTCTGGGAATAGTGCTGCTGGGTTTAATGGGGTTGGGGGAATGTATGGTGGTGGGATGTATGGTGGGGGGGTTATGGGCCATCATCAGGGACACGTGTATGGTTCTGGTGGGTTTCATCATCATGTGCATGTGGGTATGGGTGGTGGTGCTGGTGGAGGGGTCGGGAAGAGTGGCGCAGTTGTCGGTGGTGGTGTTGGTGGTGGTGGTGGGAATGGAGCTTCCATTGTGAGGTCAAGGTAGAGGTAGGTGTGCTTGATGGTTTAAATGAAGAATGATAAAAATGACTGTGTTAGCGTGTTAGGGTTATTTAATTTGCTATCTCGTAGCAATTAGCATTTTAAAAACTTTGTGGGAATTTTAGAGAGAGAGAGGGAGATAGAGGATCTTAATCTGGGTTGGGGTTAGACACACTTGGATTTTTTTCCTTAATTTTCTTTCTTCTTTTTGGTTAGGGTGGGGGTGTACTTGTTCATGGGATAATATGTGTAATTGTGGAGGAGGAGAGATATGATGCATAGTAGTTAAAAAAAAAAAAAAAAAAATGTAACCTCTAATGATAGAGCTATAGTTCTGATTGAGGGAGACAAACCATGGAGAATGTTTGTATTATAATGATTCTCTTGTAGAGTTGTTTTCTTATCCCTCTTGTTCTATATGAAGGGTTTAGTTGTTGTTTGGAATTGGATGAATGATGGAAGTTTCTGTGTTTCTACTTTCATGATACATTAATTGGAAACTTGGAAATGCTTGAACTGACAGTTTTTTCTTTAGTTCTGACAGTTTCTTTAACAAAAGGAGGGTTTGCGTTTGCATGTAGATGTTCTTTTGAGGAAAGGGATTTATGTTCTAAGCTTAGCCATTTGTCTGTATGGTTACGTGTTTACCAAATAGGGAAAGGGCTATTCCATTTAGATTGGCCTGTATTGTCGTAGAGACCTCTCTTTGCTTACTTAATGTTTCCATTTTTAGCTTATGGTGGCTGTATAAAGACAGTGTTGTGTCATTCATTCATTCATTGTCTACCTGATAGATACCTTTATGAAAGTATTTTGTGGTAACCAGTTTTTGTGGTGCTCTTCTTCTCATTACTGAACACAACATAGGAAACGTAAAACAGGGAATTTCGTATCGAGTAAGCAAGATTTCAAATTTCCTTGACCACTTCTACAACTTTCATTGGATAAAGTTTGTCATCGTCCAAACCACTCAGCTCGGGCTTGGCTTTTACATTATTCACATAGGAGAGCCTGAAATTTAGAGTAACAAACTCTAATCGGTCATCACCTAAGAACAATAGCATGGACACTTTGTTGTAGGATGACACAATTTTTCTTTACCCACCTTCCCCATATCAAGTTTTTTAAGCGATGCTTCTCACTTTCCAACTACTAGTCTACCAGTAGACGATTTTAGAGTTACGCCTATTTCTCCATGTAATATGTATTAGTATATTCAACTTTTGGAAACTGCTTTGTCAATTCTGTCAATAATATAATTTTTTCTTAGTGTGTTCTACTTTAAGTTCTTTAATTAAATTTAATAAAATGGTTTATTGGGTACAATTTTCAAGACAATGATTAATTATAGAATTTAAAATACAACACCTCCTTTTGGCAAAGTGTATTTAAATTATATTCATTAATTAATATTAGCATATAATCCGTGCAAAGCACGGAAAAAACTATATATAAACACATAATGTGTATATGATCAAAATATATATTCAGAATTATTTTATGAAAATATGTTCCATAAAAAAAATAAAACTAATAATAACAAATAGATAGAATTGCACTAACAACAGAAAAATAAAATGAATTAGATAGTATATAATAATTGGGAAAAAATAGTTATCTTTAATTGATAAAATAGAAAATAAGTTAAAATCAAGCAAAAATAAAATATTACCTTAGTTCAATTGCCTCTTAGATCCCCTTGCAGTCATATAAACGTACAAAAACACAAAAATAAAAATAGATCATGATAGAAACATAAATAAATAAAAAAGAAAAAGAAGTAGAATAACAAAACTTGTACTAGATTACCATTATTTAGATGTTACGTAAGCAAATTATGAAAAAATGAGAAACCTTCAATTTCAACGTGTTCTATTTATCTTCCTTCTTATCAAGGAGTATTCCTTCTATCAAGGAGTATGTATGTTCACCAAATGATATTGTTAAGTGATTGTTCACCAATCAATATCTTTTCACTAAAAGAGTACTCCTAACACAGAGAATTTGTTATTATCTATTTTTATTTAAAAGTGTTTGACAATTATTAAATCAAATCACTTAAAAAATTTAAATAACGTATGAATTCTTTTTTATAATCTTTAAGAAGTCTTCTAGTATTAGGAGATTGTCATAATTGTAAGATTTTTAATATGATATTTTATTAAGATGTCTTTTAGTAGTAGGAGACTTATTTTAAATAATTTGTTATTATCTGTTTTTATTTTAAAGATTTTTATTATGATATTTTATTAAGATATCTTTTTAGTAGTAGGAAACTTATTATCAAGAATTTGTTATTATCAATTTTTATTTAAAAGTGTTTGGCAGTTATTAAATCAAACCATTTAAGAAATTTAAACAACGTATCACTTCTAAAATTTAAACAATAGATAGACATGTAAACCACTTAGAAAATCTAAACTACATATCACTTTAGAAATCTTCTGCTATTATATATTATATATAGATATAGATATCCAAATAAAACCTTTGGAAATCCTTTATATAACGCTAATTATGAGCATGTAGATGGCATGAATGACAAATCTGTTTAGTACTTTTACTTTTTTCTTTTATTTTTTATTTTTTGATTTATAGTACAAATCTGTTTAGTACTTTTACTTGGATTAATGAAACACCTTTTATCCCATAAGTGCTTCCTCATGGGCACGGTCAATATATTTTTACAATTCCATTGGCTAAAGAGATCAAACCAGCTTGTTCTTGGTACTGACACTCTATGGCACATGTGTACGGTATTCGAATCCCACCATGATTTACCCATGATTTACCTAGCAAAAAAGATTGCTATTTCATTGCTACATGGAATTAGCCTTTTGGGAATTACATTCAGCTAGTCAAGTTTGAAGCTCCATTGAGCTGTATAGACTCCCAGATATTTTAAGAAAGCATCATCTTCAATTGAGAATATTCTTCCTTGATCCTTAATTAATTGTTTTAGAGGAAATTATACTTTACCCGCATCAAGTTTGACCAATTTACAACACTGCTGCTAAAAAACAAAAAACAAAAAACAAAAAACAAAATAAAAACAAATCAAAAGAACCTCTCTCCTCACTGTAACTCTCACACCTGATTCATCAGAATAACCCCTTTGAAGCTCCACGGAACGACAAAACTTTTCATACCAAACAATAAAACCAGCTAGCTTTCCTAACATACTCGTCTTTCTTCAAACCTCGTTTCGAAGTTCCGTCTAAAAAGTAAAAACACAGAACCACAACCCTCTCTCTATCTAATCAAATGTTTCGTGCCAAGCAAACCACTTCCAGGTCCGCATCATTGAGATCTCAAAACACAAAATCCCCACCCTCCAAAGTTCCGCTCTTTACTACTTACTAGGCATCTCATAGTTTTATCATCATTTGTGATCTCTGTATGTAGTATGTACTAATGTACAGCTTTCGATCTTGATCAAACCATCATGAACTCAATTGCTGTGAAAAAAAAAAAAGAAGAGATGGGTGGTGCTTAGTTTGGTGCTTTAGGATTTTTGGCTTATTTTGAATTTGAATTTAAAGTTTATTTATTGGAATTTGGAGTAGTTGCGGTGAGTTTTTGGAAAAATTATTAGCTAGTTCGGAAGTATATTAAATGCGTATTTTTTCTTCTCACATAAATAATGGGTCTCATCATAAATTTAATTAGCGGAACTCATAACTTCTGTGAGAGTAGGGAGCACGCATTTAATGTACTCCTGAAGTATAGTATAATTACCTAAGTTTTTGTTAGCTAACAAAGGATAAGACCTCATGTAGATAAAATATCACTTTTTAAATCACATGTAGATAATTTATAAATGAATCCAATCACAAGGGAATAAAGTAAATGAATCAAATTACAAGTGGATAAAATACTTTCCCCTTCTTTTAAATTAGCTTCCATTAAAGTATTTTACTTCTATATGTAAATATAATGAATGGAGAATTAAGAATTTCAAATATTCTAGTGTGAAATCCTTGACCACAAAGGATGTTTTAGATTCCTAAATTTCAAGACGTTTCTCAAGATGTATTCACAATGATCTCTTTAATTTTTACCACTGCTTTACCTTACTGTATCCGGTCCTAATTAATAGCAACCTTTGAAATTATATGCCGCAATAGTTTCTCAATTAAAAGGTGGTGCTTTTTCCTACAATAAAGCAATGCTTTTATTTTTATTTTTATTTTTTTTTGCTAGAATATGCCACTAAAATTTTGGACAAAAGTGCATATAAATTTTTGTTTTTTTGTGAAAGAGAAAGTTGGTTCACTTCTTTTCTAATAAATCATTTTCTCCCCCTCTTCCTTTTGACCTTCAAGAAGAAATTGGAAAGCTGCGAGCTTGATCGTGATGTATTTTTTTAGGACTATCATGTTGCATAGTAATTGAGAAAATACCTTGATAACAAAATTATTTTCATAGTTTTTTTTTCTTTTTACACAAATTTTTTTTTTTTCAAATTCTTTTCAAGAAAAAATAGCAATGAGTTTTGCACACCAAACTTGGATTTTTCAATCAATCTTTTCCATTTTTGTGGACTTAATTCTTAATATTCCAAACCTTTTTATTTATTTATAAAAGATAGAAATTAATATTCCAAACCTTGATTTAGATCAAACAAGGTATCTTCGGAAAATCTTTTTGCTCCAACTTCAATGCTTCCAATTTGAAAAGTTAAGGGTGTGGAAATTTGGCTTCCCGAATATGTTTTGGTCAAATTTCCAATTTTTATATTTTTAAGAGTTCTATTCACCTATTCTGAATTATCCACACTTAAAATCTTCCAAATCAAAGCTCATTTAAGGAATCTTATGATGACGTCCTGTTTGTGTCAATCCGATGTCATTTGACCACATTTTGACTACATTCAAACATTGTGACACTTACCAAAAATTGCCAAGTGTTTGGGTATTTTATTTTTATTTTATAATTTGAATATCTCACTTGTTTTGAACTCGATATTGTCCCTTGAGCATTTATTTTGAAAATAAATTTCATCTTCTTTAACGTGAACCTCAATTTACCTCGATTGTACTATTAGATTTTTCGATCAACTTTCTATCAAATTTGGTCAAAGTTGGCCAACCATAGTCAAAATACTTCATGATATAGATTTGGCTATGACATTTTGAAATTTGACAATCGAGTGTTTGTTTAGGCTTAGTCAAATCTGATCAAACTCGGTCAAAGCTGATCAAAACATGGTAAACAAAGGTCTGGTTCAGGGTTTGGCCTTTAAACCATGATATTGGTCATTTCACCGTTTGATTAGAATAAATCGGCTTAGTTAGCACAATTTCCAAGGCCCCGGAGATGTTTAAGGAAATGTAATTTAGAGATTTTTCCCAAATAGAAATAAATTATTTTTGTAAAAACCGGGGGCAATAATGACTGTAACACTTTTTAATGCACTTTACAAAATCGTTTTCATTGTTCTTATCTTAGCAAGTTTATAATTCCTTTTTTTCTTCATCCTTTGCCCTCGACTTGCTATTTAATTTATCATAAGCCTTAAATCTAGCTTATTGGATAGCTTTTGTTTAGTTTCCCCTCTTTGCCACTGACTGCCTTTACATCTAGGTAGGCTTCTAACACTCTCTCTTTAATCTATCTGCTACTTACATCTCCTCATTCCTCCACCAAGTCTCTTTAGTAAGTTGCCTACATCCTTTAGATTCTCCAAGTATTTCTTTAGCCACAGTTTTAATATAAATAATCATTTCATTCCACTTCTTAGAACAATCTTTGTTTAGACCCCACTTGTCTTTCTTGGTAATTTTATCTTAAACAAAACTTGTTTCTCTCCTGTTAAATCCTACCACCTCATTCTTGGGTTTCTTTATCTATTTTTTTTTTTAAATTTTTTTTCTTTATAATCTAATATAGTACCATCAACCTATCTTGAGTGGTTATGCGCTCTCCTTACCTTACAATTTTTACAACATTTATTATCAATTTTTTGAATAAAGATGACATGTATTTGACTAATTTTTGTTCTACCTTTGAATGTAATTAAGGCTCCGTTTGTTAGCCTGTAAAATGTTTTCCGGAAAACATTTTCAGCATTTGCGGGTATTTGTTTGCTTGTAAAATGCTGGTCAAACTGAAAATGTTTTCAGTTGATTGGAAAATCTTTTGTAAAAATTAGGAAATTGGTTTACACTAAAAAAATTTGTAAACCATTTTCCAAAATGCATCTAAACCTTCAAAATGACCACAAAAATCTATAAAACTACTAAAATACTCTTAAAACCTAAAAATAACCAAAATATTTCTAAAATCTAAAAAATGACCAAAATATTCTTAAAACCTTTAAAAGACCAAAATACCCTTGAGATCTTTAAAAATGACCAAAATACTCATCGAAACCTTAAAATGATTAAAATATCCTTAAAACCTCACAAATTACCAAAATACCATTGTCACCTCAAAAAAATGCCCAAAATATCCATAAACCTCTAAAATTACTAAAATACTCTCGTAATTTCCAAAACAACCAAAATACAGCAAAACCTCTAAAATGACTAAAATACTCTCAAACCTCCAACTTAACCAAAATACCATCAAAACTAGCAAAATGACCAAAATAGCTCTAAAACCTTCAAAATGACCAAAATAACCCTAGAACCAATAAAATGACCAAAATACCTTGAAACTCCAAAATGACTAAAATATCTCAAAAATTTCCAAATGATTAAAATACTTATTGAAACCTCTAAACTGATCAAAATAACCCTGGAACCAATAATATGACCAAAATACCTCGAAACTCTAAAATGACCAAAATATTTTCCAAAGCATTTTTCGAGATGCAACCAAACATCGGAAAAGAAATCATTTACTTCTGAAAATATTTTACGGTATAAAATAATTTACAATGAAACAAACGGAGCTGTGAATCATTTTTCTTGAATGAAGTGTTCGTTATATCAAAACATATATGGGCTGTTGTAAAGTGTAGAATAACATCTCTTAAATTTAGAGACAAAAAGAAAAGAAAAGAATAACATCTCTTAATTCATTTCGTACTCTATACTTCTAGGCTTCTAGCCTTCATGACTCTTTGAAAATTCACACTATCTTTTTCATTTTCCAACAGGACTATTGAAGTCTCTTTCAATAAAAATCTTTTTTTTTTCTTTTAAATCTTTATATCCCATGACTTATTGTTAAAGGAAATATCTACCGAGGTCCTACCTACTCCACTTAACAAGCAAACCGCCATTTTTTGTCTTGCTCCACCATACAACTTTTTGTCCCTTTATCCCAAAAGTAAAGCCTGCATGACGACACTATTATGTCCAATGAAATTAAGGCCTAATATCTGCCAGTTCCAATTCACATTTTATTAGTGCATTCCTAGAATGACCTTTTTAAACAGTTGGAGCATTTCCAAGTTTGCCCACATAAAGTAATCCATAATTGATGAAGACCAATTTTTTTGGGCTACCAGAGTACCCGTACCCAACTAGCTTTGTCCTTCCCAGGTTTTTTATGGTTTCTACATTAAAGATCATGTGTTCAATCCAGCCACAATCTTACTAAAAGTTGTGCCACCCACCCTCCATTGTGGATGGGGGAACCTGCTACGAAAGGGCAAATTTATTAAAGTGGACAAACCAAGATGCCTCTTAACACTCACCTAGTCAATGCAAGTCACCTATAATTACTTTTAACTTTTTGTTATTAGGCTCGATCTCAACTAAACAATAGAACTAGTATTAGATAACATCGAGATTTTAGTAGACCATAAGAAAAATCGCCACTTGAGCCCTGGGAACACCAGAATAATTGGTCAAATTAAATAAAACTGGATAAATCAGTGGTGCAATCACATTGATAGAATTGAAAAAATTTGCAACAGAATTTCAGAAGTAATTCAATCACAATTCCCTTCAAAAGTTTGCACTAAAAGGGATTGCACAAAGAGATGAATCCCCACTACTACATGTTAACCAAATTAGATAGGACAATCAATAAATTTCGAGTCAAATTTTCACAAAATAGATTCATATGAGAATTAAAAAAGTCTTGTTAACTCAATTATATATTATGAATTTTTTTATTAAAATTATTGTGTACCTAACATTAGTACAGTAAGCCCATAGCAGGAATAAACCAAAAAAGGAACCTATGAAGTGAGGTCCGAGATGAAAAGAAAATCGTAACCATCAGATTATTTTATTTGAACATATATAGATGAGTATGTGGAAGCACTCAACCATTGCTGCTCACGTGGCCCAGCCTGATGGGCTATCATCAAGCCAGTCTGGCTGTTTTTGGAGTACAGTGCTACCGACACATGTGGATCCCTCATATTAATCAATATATAATCTCCAATTGCAGGAAAACCAAATAAAAATACATTCGATTGGAATTTGGAAGTTTAGGAGAAATGGCAGCATCAGTTGCAGACATGAAGAAATGACACCGTGCTGCTTAATAAAACTGGTTTATAACAGCAATTTGATTAATATAAAAGCATGCAAGGTACCTAACCTTTAATTAGGAGAGTTTTGTTTCTCTGCAATTGAGCATGATAGGATCCAAAAATCAATTCTTGAGTCTTGACACAATTTTATTTTATTGAGTTCGTATATGAATTTAGGTAAAGTGGTGTCCTATCAATCACAACTTATCACAAAATTAATTGTATCTCACATTGTTAACCGACAATCAAATTGTATCATGACTTGATTATGTATATTTATTAAGAGGAGTACCACTACAAATAATGGAGACCCCATTTCATTCCATTCTATCTCTATCTCTATGATTGTGATGTATTCCTTTGGTCAAAATCAATGACCCATCTTTCTGTCCTTAAGTAAAGACAAGATTTGGGAGAAAATTATATATCAACTAACGCAAAGAATATCCTTTCATAATTAAGAGTGGGCAGTGGGCTTGCTTGTCACTCCAAAGTGAATTGTGACACTTTGTTTTTCATACAGTGAATTTTGTATGTCTCATTTTGACTTCTTGATTTAAAATATTTTGCAAATGATAGTAATCTATTTGATTTTAGAGTTTGAAATGACATTTCATGAAATCATTAAGCATTTTGATGTGAATGGCATCATTTTTTTCAAAAAGAATACTACTTAACATAATGAATTATGTATGTTCAAATCTTATGTAAATATTTTTTCGCCGCATATAATGTCTTCCTGTCGGAAATGATTTAATTTGAAAACATTTTTAGGCATTTTATTTTAGTGTTCAGTTGTATTCATTTTTCTAGAAAACATTTAATCAAAATCAAAATAAGAATTCAAAAAAAAGAAAAAAATTAATGAAAAATTATCGTACTAATCTTACCAAAAAAAAAAAACCTATCAACTAAATAATAATACCTGTTACCCACCCATTTATTTTAGTCTGGACCTAACTGTTCATTTAGATAATTACACATTCACATACATAATTACAAATATTTGAAACCTCCAAAACGACACTTAAAGGTTGTTTTTCCGTAACTTTTAAAAGTTTGTGGGTAATTCTCAAAGTTTTGATGCATATCGTAATTATTTTGAAAGTTTCATATGGCATTTTCATCATTTTGATGGTTTTGAGGGCTATTTTTGTTATTTTTGTGGTTTTAGAGGTTATTCGGTCATATTAGAGCTTTTAAAGGTATTTCGGTCATTTGGAGGTCTCAATGTTCCTTTTTTTTTTTTTTTTTTTTTTTTTTTTTTTTTTTCATTATTTTATAGATCAATGATATTTTGGTCATTTTGGAGTTTTTTGAGGGAATTTTGGAGATTGTATGAGTATTTGTCATTTGAGAGGTTTACAAGGTATTTTAGTCATTTTAATTAAAAGCTTTTTTGGGGGATAGATTGGTTATTCTAAATGTTTCATTTCAGGAGTATTTCTTCCATTTTGATGGTTTTAACTTTTATGGGAATTTTGGAGGTTATTTCGGCCATTGCAGAGGTTACAAGGGTATTCTTGGCATTTTAGAGATTTTAGAAGTATTTTGATTTTTCATGGTATTTTAATCATTTTGGAAAGAGGGATCCTTGGGTTGACCCGGATGGCTTCCTAACCCATATACCAAACCCGATGGCAGACAAAAAATTAAGAAAGAGAAAACCCCCAACCCTACTAGTGCCATCTCCAACTCCCCCACCACCAAGCCAAACTAAATATCCATTTTCTCTTTGTCTACGGGTGGGTAGCGGATCTCTCATTCTCTCTCCCATTGTCACGTCTGCGATCAAGCTCTCTTTGACTCAATCTTCCTTTTTCAAAATCGCATCTTCCTTTCTGTTTTTGAGCTTTTTCATTGCTATGAATACCAGATGCTGAATTTTTTTTTTGTTTAATGGGTTTCGTTGTTAGATTTTGGGGGTACCATTTGGTCGAATTTATGTTGGAGAGTACATCATTTGATCTGTCAGGCAAAACCCATAGGCTTATTAATTTTGGTTTCAGGATCCCATTAAATTTGGTGTATCAAATCGTTGTTTCTCTATTGGGTAGCTTTTGGTTATGTGGATTGGACCAGCCTTATGTCAGTGCGTTGGCGAAGAAAATATATGCAGTGGTTTCTTTGGTTTGTGGTGATTTGTAATGATGGATGATGTTGTTGTGTGGCTTATGTTGTACTTGGGAAATATTGTGCCGATTGATTTATGATTACAAGGGAAAATTGCGCCGGTTGTGGGGGAGATGGAGGTGGCACTGATGGAGTTGGGGTTTAGCTCTTTCTTTTTGGTGTGCCAGGTCAGGTATTTGAATTAGGAAGGCATCCAAGTCCACTTAAGGCTATATTGCTTACGTGTAATTTATAATTAAAAAAAATGTTACTTAATTTTAAAATATGTCACATCGCTCCATTAGACATATAGATAAATTAATTAACGGAATTGGATGGATGGACTAATAGCATTTATTTTTAAAACTTCAGGAACCATTAGTAGCACTCATATCAAACTTCAGGGACCAATAACGCTTATTGAGTAAACTTTATGAACTAACAGTGTATTTAGGCCAATATATTATAGACAATAATTTCCAACCCAATTTGACTAAGTTTTTCCATTGTACCAGGCACTCGAAAATGAAAACAATTTTTAGAAAATGTTTTATGCTAAAAAAAAGTGTCCTAAATTTCTATGAATTCATTTAATTTTTGGAGCAAATAAAGAAACCTTAAAATAAAGAAATGAAATAGAAACTTATTTGTAGTTATCTTTATACAATGTCTTTGAATTATAAATATTGCATCTGTTATTTTATTTAATGACATGAGGTTTAGTTTTATGTGATTTAAGAATTCATACAACCGTGGTATATGTTCTTATGAGTTGTCACGTAGTGGGTTATAACGTAGTGGGTTGTAACAAAATGACTATAAACTGGTTTATAGTCAAAGTTTAGGTATCAAAATTTTTAAACAATAACAATGACTGAGAAGTAAAAATAATTAACCCTTCAAACGGCAACATTTGGAATTATCACCTCTTCCAAATTAAATCAACCATGCAACGACGGGCACCCATCCCTTAAGATTCTAATGAAGTCTGGATTTTTCTACCCAACATTAGAACAGTAGGCTCGACTTCAAAAATTGTTCCGTTGGTGGGTGATATTTTTCTATACCTTGCACATGGCTTCTTTTGCCTTGATTTCTAATGGGACTGCAAGAAATTACGCCGTCCCCATTATTCCTCTTCTTTCAAAGAAATATGGGTTCCTTACTTTCATTATTCCTCAATAGAAACTTGTGTTTGAATTTTGAAACGTAATAATAAGAAAATCTAAAGGCAATTATGCTGCCTATATCCGAGTTCGAATGTGGAAATAATTGTGTTCTCAACAAGTTAGAAGAAATTCCTGTGACCAGTTGATATATAGCATGTCTAATTTGAATCCAAACAAATTTTTTTTTTGACGAAAGATTTGGGAGAAAACTTGAATCAAATGGAAGAAGCATGGCAAACATCATGTGTTGAAGGAGCATTTTAGTCAGTAGACTTGCAAAATCTATTAAGACCCAAAGTTTTTAGCTGTAAAAGATCTAAAGTCGGTTTTGCAAGGTTTTCAAAAGATGGGTAATTCTAGGTTCCAAAAATTAAGATGTTTTTAAAATGTTATCTATCCATCCATCATATAAACCAGAAACATGTTTTTCAAAATATATCCCTCTCATCCGTGACCATAACATAAGGTACCCCATTATGGACCCCATCCAACCTATTGCCAAGCTATCACTCAATCATGCAAGAATTTTGCTTCTATGCTCCCTTACTTAAGTAATCACAACACATCCTTTCTCCTTCCCACACCACCACTTCATATCCCATCCTCTTTCCTCCTCCTCCACCACCACTGCAATGAGGCAAACGCCACCTCTCACCGCCATATTGGCGCTCCCTCTTTTGTTATTATTCTTATTACCCTCCTCTAGCCATGCACACAATATCACCCAAATACTTGGCCAACACCCCGAGTTCTCAACCTTCAATCACTATCTCACCATCACCCACCTCGCCTCAGAGATCAACCGCCGTCTCACCATCACTGTCCTCGCCGTGGACAATGCCGCCATGGCATCCCTCCTCTCCAAACACCTCTCTGTCTACACCATTAAAAACGTGCTGTCCCTCCATGTCCTCGTTGATTACTTTGGTTCCAAGAAACTCCACCAAATCACAAATGGTACTGCCTTGACTGCCACCATGTTCCAAGCCACAGGCGCCGCCCCTGGATCCTCAGGCTACGTGAATATCACCGACCTTAAAGCTGGTAAAGTTGGTTTTGGTACTGAAGATAATGGTGGCAAGCTTAATGCTGTCTATGTGAAGTCCGTGAAGGAGATTCCTTACAACGTCTCTATCTTACAAATCAGTCAGGTGCACATCAATCACTAATAACATTAATTTAGGAATTTTTTGCATTGGATATAATTTTAGCTTATTGATGGAAAGGTTTACCGAACAAAAAATTCATTCAATGGAAGAAATTTTCTTCCAACCATTTACGTGACAATTAAATAAACGATATGTATTATTTTATAATAAATTGTATAACTTCTTTAAATAATATACGGTCTACTATTTAATTAACACGTAATGAATTTTAAGAGAATTATTCAAAATTGGTTTTGAGATGAACTTGGTTGAATCTCAATATTAAATATTGACTTACTGTGTCATACAATAAATTAATAATGAAAATATATTCCAAATTATGGTTAATTTAAATAATTAGTGTATATTATGTTAAGAAATTGTGAATGACAATGGTAGGTATTAACTTCGGCTGAAGCTGAAGCACCCACACCGGGGCCGAGCCAGTTGAATTTAACGGCTATATTGTCCAAGCAAGGCTGCAAAGCCTTCGCCGACTTATTGACAGCTTCTGGAGCCGACAAGACATTCGAGGAAAACATTGACGGAGGGTTGACAGTGTTTTGCCCAACCGACACCATTATTAACGGCTTCATGCCTAAATACAAGAACTTAACGGCACCACAAAAGGTGTCGTTACTGTTATATCACGGCATTCCCGTGTACCAATCAATACAAACGCTAAAGTCTAGTAACGGAATCATGAACACGCTGGCAACAGATGGAGCTAACAAATATGACTTTACCGTCCAAAATGACGGCGAGGAGTTGACGTTAAAGACGAAGGTTATAACGGCTAAGGTAACAGGGACGTTAAAGGATCAAGAACCGTTAGTGGTTTATAAGATTGATAAGGTATTGTTGCCTAGAGAGTTGTTTAAGGTGGCAGCTAAGGCTGCAAAGGAGGCAGCCGCGGCAGCACCAGAGGCCGATGCGCCGGAGGGTGATGATGTGTCGACTCAGACGGCTGATAGTAATGGGGCAAGTGGATTGGATGGTGGGAGATTGATCATGCTGATTTTGAGTTTTTGTATGGGACTTTTGCTTCTATGATTAATGGACTAGTTGTGTAAGTTTAATATCATATGAGGTGACACCCTGGCGCCACATAAAATGTACCATTGCTATACAGCTTTCCTTGTGGCCTGTGGGAGATTTGATTCTTTTTTATTTTCTTTTAATATTTCATTTTACTTGTGGACAAACAAAAAGAAAAAGAAATAATGAGTCCCATTTGCTTGGGCCCTTTTCCATTGATATGTAATTCATTTTGATTTGTCATGATGTGTATGTGTTGTATAGTGCCATTTTGCTGTGTCATGTGTATGTGATCTGTAAACTGCACAAAATTTTATAGTGGAGGTGCGTATTTTATTGTTGCTGGTTTTGAATACTAGTGGTATGATATTATACAAAATCCTTGTTTAGTACATTTTAGATTCATTGTAAAGTTCAACACGAATTTAACATTTGGAGGGTTTGTTCCAATCGTGGCCAGGATGATAATACGGAATGGTGACACCGGTTCAAAAACAGGTCATTCCTAACTCATTGCTGTACTAATGGATTTAAGTTGTGGTTTCAACTTTCAAGATTTGCAAATGCTGCGGCTTGGATAAAGATGTGATGTCAATGCTCTCTTGAATTTTCCTTGTGTTAAAAAATGAGAAACATAATTTTCATGTCATGATAAAGTATATAGAAAATTATGAAAAAGAAGAATAAAAGAGACAAAGAGAGTGCATGCACTTAAGGGTGTACAAAAAAACTGCATATGTATCGCAATACCGCATCGAACTGATTAATTGATATGGTATTTTGTAGTATGCGATACGGTATCCAGTGCCAGTCCAAACTTTTTGGTGGCCTCAAGCCAAATATTAATTTGAAGTTTTTTTTTTTTTTTTTTAGTGCTAAATTAAATTAATATTTATGAATTTTTAAATTGGAATTTTATTCAAAATTATTAATCACAATTAAAAAAAGGTCCTATATCCATCAAATAGAATATTTGATTTTCTTCAAAGTCATCACAGTAACCCACATGGCTTCCATGCTTCACACATCAAACAAATAAACATAAAGGACTTAATTTAACCATTGGTTCATGATATAAAAAATAGAAAAGAAAAAAAAAAGAAAAAGAAATTGCACGTGGCTTGATGTTGGCCACAACTAACGATTAGATATTCTCATTTAGCATGACTCACGAAGAGCTCTTACCAAAAAGCTAAGAAGAAGATTATGAAGAGAAAAAAAGAATAGAATTGAAAGAAAAGCAGACTCACGTTGCGTTGAGTGAGAAAGAAACGGAGAGAGAGAAAAAAAAATTGTACGTGAAAGAAAAAGAGAAAAAAAAAATTAAGCTTTTTTATTAATATATATTACATATGGATCATAAAAAATTTGGGACTTTTTCCAATTTAGGGGCCTTAAGCCATTGCTTAAATGGCGTATAGGCTGGGCCGCCCATGACGGTATCGATATTTTTTTCTCTATTTTTTGTGGTATAGTATTGGTGCTGGTAAACATTTTGAAGAAATATCGATATATCGTACCATTATATTAAAAAAATAAATAAATAAATAGACAAGGTTAAGTACTTTTCACACTAACTCCATTCTCTCTCTTTTCATTCTCAAATCTCACTGGCATTGTTCTCTTTCTCTCGTCACTCGATCAGTCTCTCAGCGCTGCTCTCTCTCTCTCAGGCCCCGCTCTTTCTCTCAGGCGACTCTCCCTTTCTCAAGCACTCTCTCTCTCTCTGCCTTCAATCACCACTCGATCTCTCTCGATCTGGTATTTATCTCTCTCTCTCTCTCTCTATATTATATTATATTATATATATATATATATATTATATATGTATAATATCACTTAGACTTTGATCAAATTGTTGTTTTTTTACTCTCTCTCTCTCTCTCTCTCTCTCTCTCTCTCTCAGATCTGTATTAGTTTCTCTCTCTTTACTCTGACTTTGAAAACATTTTAAGGCTTTTTTTTTTTTGTTGAATGAGAAAAGGAATTGTTGACTGTGATGGGCTTGAGCCATTGATGTTTGCGTTGGAAATACCAGTACCACACCCCATCGTACTGCCCAAGAACCATCATCTACTGAGTACTGAATCATGTGGTATGGTATTTGGTACTGAATATTTGAATACCGCACTTGCCGTATGGTATTAAAATACTTCATATACCGTACCCAGAGCCGGCCCCGGGATTTGGATTGCCTAAGCCCGTCACAATTTTAGTTGTCCACTTATTATTAAATTTTTAAAAAACATCATAAAAGTCCCAAAAATTTTTTTATACAAAATAAATGTTACATTATGTTTTTAGCCTGAATTAAATTGAAAAAAAAAATTAAAACAAATTGTAATCCCGGTTATAATAATTATATGTCTAATAGTTTTTTAACTAAAAAATTCCTTAGTGTTAATAGAAAAAAAAAAAAAAAAAAAAAATTACGGTCTTATAAAGCACAACAAAATTAATACTAATAACAAATTAAAAGTCATAAAAAAATCATTAGATAAACACGAGAACACATTACATAGCAACACAAAATAATGGCTTGTCCCCACAAACTTGTTCCTACAAACAAAAACACATGGCCAGTGACTACATACACGTGCGAACAAAATTTTCAAACAAATCAATAAATCACACAGTGGAGACCGGCCTCATTCACACGAATACTAAAACATATCACATATCCCTCACATATATCTTATTAAAAGCATAACACTCACATAAAAAAAATGTATACTAATAAAATTTTTTATATGTAGACTAATATATTTATTTATTTTTTTTCCTTTTATGTATAGTTGTGTACTAATAAATTTTTTTTTCTACACTTATTGCCCCCATGGGGGGGGGGTTGCCCTAGCCCTTGGGCTTGTAGGGCTTACCCCAGGGCCGGGCATGACCGTACCATACCGTACCGTGTACACCCCAACATGCACTACAAGAAAATAATAATTTTATAGCTTTTTTTTTTGCAGTGTTTGTAAGAAACACTGTAAGAGACTCGCTATTGTAGCGTTTTTAAAGAACGTTGCAGTATTGAATACGATTGCAGCAGTCAATTATTACCAAACGTTGCAAAGAACCCAACAGATTAAAAAAAAAAAAAAAAAAAACATTGTCAGCTTTTTTTAAAATAAAAAATAAAAACCGTTTGTCTATTGCAGCTGTAGGGAAACGCTGAAACAACCCAATAGAAAAAATAGAAAATAAAAACCCTTATACCATGTCGTTTTGCAATCCTCTTTTTTTGCCCAAGAAAAAAGTTCACTAAAATTTCCCATTCCCTCCACTATACATTTTCCCTAAAAAAACTCATTCACTCTAACTTTAATGACTCTCTCTCTTCCCTATCACGCACAACCACCGCATCTCACTGCCGAGCCCAGCATAACGCATCCCTCTAAAGGTCAATCTCTCTTTCTCTTTCGATTTCTCTATTTCTCTCTTATCAACCCTATCTCTCTCTCTCTCTCTCTCTCTCTCTCTCTCTCTGAGATAATCCAAAAAAAAAAAAACAAATATTTCAATGTTGGTGTACCTGGGTTTTCATTCTTGGATGTTAAAATTGTTGAGTGATTGAGTTATTGAAAGCAAAAGGTTTTAATGTGGTTCGACGTTGGAGACCTACGTCCAAAGAGGAAAGCCCTTGACAGTTACATCTTTACTATATAATTTCCTCATGTTACAATAGACCCAATGTACGGTTTATATATTAGAAAAACCTATACTAGTTCTAGACTAATTAGGAGTTAGGACTATGTTTGCTTGTTCTACAAGTACATTGATTTGTTTGTCCTACAAGTATTGGGCCCTACACTAGGTTTGGGCCTCATGGGCCAATATATCTCTAACACCCCCCTCAAACTTAAGGTGGAACCTTGAATTTGTGAGATCTTGAATGAATGATATGACCAAACTAAAAAATGTGCAATACAAATCTTGAAGCAATTGTGGATGGTTTTGTTGTAATACTTTGAATAACTGAACTAAGTTGTGCTGGTTAACGGTGGCATCTTTGTGTGGACGCTAAACAGCCGAACCAAACTTGTGTTGATTGACGGTGGCCACTGATTGGCTAGCTGCATGGCTAGGGTGAAAATGGTCATAAGGTGATTCGAGATGCATTTGAGTGCATGTGATTGTGTGGACCTAAGAAAGGGAACATGATCTTCTTCATTTGAAAATCTCTCAATTTGTCCATTTCATGATTCAGATTTTATTCCTAGATATAACAGTGTACAAACTGCTACGTCATTTAAAATTTTAAATGACGTGTTAAACTGTATACTGTTAGATCTATAACATTTAATCTGGACTATAAAATGAACTCTCTCCATTTTATTTCAAATGGAGAGGATCCTTGTCCGAAAGGGAGATGCACACTTGTCCAAACCCACATGAATTGTGTCCTTGATAAGTTATGGAAGAAAAGGACATTGCAAACTGCTTCTCCTGCGCTGCCTTGCGGTGGCGGCGTCATATACAAGTGAGAGTGTGTAGTTGGACACCCTGACTTTTTAAATCAAAGGAAAAAAATTTTTTATATAGGTGTTGAACACCTTAAATAAAATTGTGAACACCCTCGAAAAATTTTCTAGAACCACCACTGCTGCCTTAGTGTGGTTTTGTGCAAAGTCTCCATGGAATCCGAATTGTCTGTCTCTTAAGTGAACCAATGAGATGGGTGATAGGTGGGAAGAAATCCAAAGGAACCATGAGGAGGTTATTGAACTGTGTGGAAACCTTCTATTATATTCTTGAACAATAGATAAACCATGTGTTTAGGACTTTACCAACCTGTTGCCATGTTTCCACGTGATGCTTTGTCCAAGAAGCCTCAATTTATAAAAGTTAAGACCATGTTAGAGTTATTGAAGGATTCCGTGCTGACCACGTGGAAATGAACTTGCATGACTTAGGTGGCACTACAAAAAAAACTGTTTTTTACGGCATCCCTTTTGCGTCAACTTAGAAGTTGCCACAATAAACTTTAAAATAGGCTTGGGTAACTTGTAAGTAGACATTAAAATAGGCTGTGGTAGCCATGGCCCAATCTTTTTTAACTTTAAAATAAGCCTGGTAGCCGTGGCCCAATCTTAAAAAAAAAAAAACTCACGTAAAAAAATCCCAAGTCTGGAAAAGAACACAAACTATTTAACCAGACAAAACCAAAATAAAAAACCCCAATTCAAGAAATTTCTCTCTCACTTTCTGTACGCAGCAAATCGATGTGAGCTTCAGCTTCCACATCTTCGCCTCGCTTTCTCTCTCAAGTCTCATGGATGCCTCTATGTATCTCACTCTGTAAGTCATGAATCTAATCTAATCTCTCTCTCTCTCTCTCTCTCATCATAAGAAAAATAAAACCCTAGAAATTTACACTATCTTTTTTCTATGGATTTATTTTAATTTTATCTTATTTTGCATATGAAAGCATTTCATTTCAAGGTTCGAGCTAGGTTCTTCGCTTATTGCAACATTTTCTGGTTTTCCTCGATCGATAAGTACATGGTTTTGATTTTTTGATTTTTTGCTTTGACTCTTAGGGTTTCCCTTTGTATTTTTATTTGTATTTATTATGCGTGCCTCTTTAATTTTATTACTTGTATTTGTATTTAATATATAGCTTAATCACTTTTATATAAAACACGTACACTATTAATGATTTTGCACTTTTGTTCACTTTAGGCTGAATGATACTTTGAGCCTATCCCTTATATAAACAGTTAATGTAGATTTTTTGCATAGGGTTGGTTGCCTATGCAATTATTTAATCTAAAATTATTTATGTAGAGCTAGTCAGTTTGGATTTGTCACACAGAATCCATCTAGCATCTTGTTGCTGCACTTAAGCAGGGGAACTTGTAGATTATTTAATCTAAAATTTACTTAAGCAACTATTATGCTTTTATATCACTGGGGCAATCTGTTTTAGTAATTTAAATGAAGTGCACGATGCTATTATTAAAATATTCTCTTTAAATTTTAAGTTATGATTGTTTAGGCAGCTTTAGTTGAAGGTATGCAAGCTTAAAGTTACTTCCATCCCCAAGCTTGACAGACAAATCAAATTTTAGAATGCTTATTAAGTACAAATTGGGTCACAAACTTTTAAGAATTAACTTATTTTACTTTCCAAATGGGCCCTAGTTATTTGCAACAATAATTATTCTTGTTACAGTTATGTACAATGTTGTTGAAGCTGTCATTTTTTTTTCCTTGAGAGTGCTTATTAAGTGGCTCACTTTTAAGAATTTACTTCTTTATTATATCTGTAACAGTTGTGTATGGTGGTGTTAATGTTACAATGAGGTCTGTTGATGAAGCTGTCAATACAAAAAAATTGATGGTTGATGGGAATGGGACTGATTCTGTTCCCAAGTTTGGGCTCAATGGGGGCAGCAAATAGAGAAATGGCCAACTAGCTACTCATACAGATATAGTTGTGCCAATGAATGATCACAAATAGTATGTGTGAATGATCAAAAAGCTTTGGTTTCCTTTAGAACTCATAGTATTCAAAGTTCAGGTTATGCATTTCTTTATTGGTGTCCCTGTGTGACTTTTTTAATTATACTTTACCAAACAAATAAGGTTTTAAGAAGTACCTATTACTTTATGAATGTCATTATATAAGCCCAATGGGTTTCTCTGCTTGAGGTTGCTCTGTTCATTTTCAAGCATGTTTTTCATAATTCATGTATTCATTTTCAGGTTGCTTTGTTCTCACTTTTACGCTTTTCACACTACCTAGATATAACACTAAGCAACTTGGTCAAGGTACATGTTCTTCTTGTTTTCACAATTAGCAAGTTGTTACTAGATGCTTATTACTATTGGCTCCTGGTGAAGCTAATACGTTTGTATTCAAGCCCTCCACTGTTGGGTATATAATTTTTGTTATAAAAAAACCATGATTGGGTTTGTTTCCTATTTGAATTTTTTTTTTTTCCATCTCTCTCGCTTTTTCTCTTTCTCATAGATCTATTCACCTTCCTCTTGTCTACTCATGATATGCTTTTTAGGATGTGCCACTATTATGATCACTATTTATGACTCTTTAGGCTATGCATATTTTGTTGTGTAGACTTTACTTTTTATATTTTCCTTTGATCATCCCTATTTTGGTGATATACTCACTTTAATTAAGTTATTAATAACGTTTTGGCATAATTTGTGCAGAGAATATGCCAATTGATAAAAGTTGGGTTAAACTTGATAAACGATTACTGGAATATGAATATACAACAATGACTTTAACATTTAAATATTTGTCTAATTATGGTTTCCGTTTTGACTTTGGAGCATGTATGTTGACATGAAAAAAAAAAGACTTTAAATATTTATTGACACATGTTGGTCCTTATTTATATATTTGTAAAACCTGCAGAGAATTAAGGGAAGAAGATGGCTACTGAGGTTTAACACGTGAACATGCTCTGCTTGGGTATGTTTTGGAAATAACACCTTCATCCAAAGCCATGGAACACTCCATTAGAATGAAATGAAGAAGATACAAAAAATAAAACTTTACATGCTGGAAACATGTGTTCTTGCCTATGTGTTTAATTGTTCACACCTTTTAATTGTGTATGCCAATGTCTATTCCTCTATATGAGTCTTTTTTCTTATACAATAACAAGAAACAACTTGTTTTTTGCTGGAAGACAAATAAGAGTTCGTTGCCTATTGCTTTTTTGGTGAACCTGAATAAGGATGTTTTGGAGGTTGAAAGAAGCTCATTATTCAAAAGTTGAATTTTTTTGTGGTTACTTTGCATTGTTTGACAATTGTGAAGTAGATTAATGGAAATATTCTTATTACTGGCACATGTTTTCATTGTTTGCAGGCACATCCCATTGGAGTTATATAGGTTTTTTGCGTCAACAAAATGTTGATGCAAAAAATTTTAGCATCAACATTTTGTTGACGCAAAAGATGTTATATGAGTTTTTGGCGTCAACAAAATGTTGACGCAAAAGATGTTATATAAGTTTTTGGTGTCAACATAATATTGACGCTAAAAGATGTTATATAAGATTTGGTGTCAACAAAAGGTTGACGCTAAAAGATATTAGTTGCTGCAAAAATGTGTTATTTTTTACGTCAACTCATCGTTGACGCAATGATTTTAAGCGACACGAGTTATTGCATTACTATGCGTCAACCAAAATGTTGACGCAAAAAATGTTTTTTGCAACAACTTTTTATCTTTAGCGTCAACAAAGGTTCAGGGGCGGAGGCCCCCCCAAAATTTTAATTTTTCTTAACAGAGTATAGGACAATTAAAGTTAAGCCCCCCCAAAAAATAATAATCAGCCCCCCTTTTTCAAAATGCACAATAACGTTTCTTCCCAAATAACATAAAGAGAACAGTCTTTCAAACAACATTTAACTTTTTCTTTTATTTCTTTTTCGAGAATTGCAAATTTTAAACTATTGCAGTGTTATTTTTTGACTGCTACACTACACATTTCGACTGTCCTTTACATACTCATTAATTATTTCGGCTGCCATTGTACAAAATACAAACTTATTTTTTTATTTCTCTTTTCCCTATGCTTAATTATTTCAGCTGTCAATGTACAAAATACAAACTTATTTTCTGATTTCTCTTTTCCCTATGCTTATTTCTCTTCTCATTACAAATCTCTCTTCTCTTCCCAAAGTGCCGCCATTTTCTGATTTTCTCTCTAGTCTTTTCTCTCTACTCTCTAGTCTTTTCTTCTTTTTCATTTCCCAAAGTACAAAGTTATTTTTTGTCTTCTTTTTCCTTTCCCTATGTCACAACAAATCTCAGATCTTTCTTCTCTTCAGTTCCCAAATTGCCGCCCCTTTCTCTCTAAGACTCTAATCTTTTGACTTCTTTTTCTTTTTCGGCTTTTCCCTATTTTTCTTTCTCTTCCCATTTTGTCAAGTGTCAACACAACAAATCTCTCTTCTCTTCAAAGTTATTGTGAATTTCATAATTTGCAATGGTGTGACCGTGTGAGGGTGAGGACCTCTCGTGTTTGGGTGTTTTTTAGAGTGATATTGTGGTGAGTTTTTTTTCCTCATCAATCATTATCATTATAATTTTTTTTTTTAACCATTGTTCTTATTTAGTTATTTGTAAAAATTTTGGTTTTAGGCTTCAAAGTTCAAACGGTTGTGCTGATTTCTTATTGTCCATTTTGAGGATGAAGAGACTGGAGAGTGGCTATCATTAACTTAACATTTCAGGTTTGTTTCTTCTAAATTTCTACCATATTTGTGCTTAGATTTATGCCTTATTTTATATATATATATAATATTGATATGACAATGGCAATATGGATTTTTTTTTTTCATCATGATATATTGATATGAATTATCTGGCCATATGGATATGAGTTTTTGGATTTTTAATGAGTTTATGAATATGTTTTATAATTTTGTTTATGAAGATTTTGTTGATCATTTTTTTTTTTCTCTGTTGTTGGCTTGTTGCATGATAAAGATTATATCTCTCTACCAAGTTAGTATAGTCGTCTAGTCGAGAATTTAAAAAAATTACATTAAATTAGTGATGTGAAAATTGCTAATTAAGATGTTATTTTTTTAAATTCTCTTCAGGTTAATTCTTGAAAAATGGGCAAGCCAAAAACAATTGATGCATTTTTTAAGAAAAAAGATGTTAGTCATTCAAAAGTTAATACACCGCCTCCAGCAACAAATATTGATACTTCAATCCCCGAAGAGCGTCCCTCTAAATGTCCAAGAATTCAACCTAAAGAGATAGATTTAAAGAGATAGATACCACTTCTTTGGAACGTGATCCTGGATTACGTCCACAAATATGTGAGTTCCCTATTAACCTACAAGATGAAATTTCGACGTGCTTTTTTTTATTAACCTACAAGATGAAATCCGACGTGCTTATATCAAAGCTGGTCCATATCAACTAGTTTTAGATTACCCATTTAAAGAATCGGGTAATCAACGTCGTCGATTTAATGCTCTTTGGTTTGATGAACATTTAAATTGGTTGGAATACTCACCTTCAAAGGATGCAGTATATTGTCTACCTTGCTACCTTTTTGGCAAGAAACCAACTGGTCGTCCAGGATCAGATGCATTCACAGTAAAAGGTTTTGATAATTGGAAAAAGGTGAATGATGGAATGAATTGTCCTTTAGTTGGTCATGTAGGGAAAGATCCAAATTCACCACATAAAATTGCTGTGAAATGTTATAAGGATCTAATGAAACATTCACGGCATGTTGACAAGCTATTTGAGAAACAATCATCAAAAGAAATACAGGATAATCGGTTGTGGCTCAAAGCATCAATAGATAGTGTTCAATGGCTTGCATTACAAGGTTGTGCTTTTAGAGGTCATGATGAAAGCCTTGATCTAATAAATTGAGGTAACTTTGTTGAATTGGTAAAACTCGTATCAACTTATGATCATAGAGTAGCTGGGGTTGTTTTGGAAAATGCTCCATGGAATGCCAATATATATCACCCACAATTCAAAAAGAGATTTTGCATATCATTGCTAGTAAAGTGCGAGATGCTATTCGTGAAGAAATTGGAGATGCAAAATTTTGTATTATCATTGATGAAACTCGAGATGAGTCGAAGAAAGAGCAAATGGCCATTATTTTGAGGTTTGTTGATAAAGATGGCTTCCTTAATGAGCGTTTCTTTCATATTGTTCATGTTAGAGATACTACTGCATTGACCCTAAAGAGGGAAATATGTGCTGTTCTTTCTCGTTTCAACCTCCATATTGAGAATATTCGAGGCCAAGGGTATGATGGGGCTAGTAATATGCATGGTGAATGGAATGGATTACAAGCTCTTTTTCTTAAAGATTGTCCATATGCATATTACGTGCATTGTTTGGCTCACAGATTACAATTAGCTCTAGTTTCAACATCTAGAGAAGCAAAACCCGTTCATCAGTTCTTCAATCATTTGACTCTTATTATCAATATTGTTGTTGGTTCTAATAAACGTAATGATGAATTGCAAGCTACTCAAGCAGAACAGATTGAGAATATGATTGCTTCTAATGAAATTGAGACTGGAAGAGGATTAAACCAATCTTGTACTTTGCAATGAGCTGGAGATACTCGGTGGGGATCTCATTTTCAATCTATTAGTAGTTTGATAAAAATGTTTGATGCAACTTGCTCAGTTCTTTACACTATCTCAAAGGAGGGAGCTAACTATCAACAACGTGGTGATGTTGAAGGAGCTTATAAGGTTTTAACATCATTTGAATTTATTTTTATCTTGCATATGATGAAAGAGATAATGGGAATTACTGACATTTTTTGCCAAGTTTTGCAAAAAAAATCTCGGAAACATTTTAAATGCCATGGTTTTGATTTCCACTACAAAATCACTTATTCAAAATTTGAGAGAGAATGGATGGGAGAAATTACTTGTTAGTGTTAGATCATTTTGTGAACTATGTGAATTTCATATTGATATTCCTGATATGAATGCTCCTTACTCTAAAGTTCGGGGTAGACGTCATGAAAATGAAGAAGATTTGACAACAATAGAGCATCATTTTAGAATTGACATATTTACAGTTGCGATAGACTTTCAATTGCAAGAATTGAATACTAGATTTTCTGAGCATACTGTGGAACTTCTCAATCTTAGCTCAGCTTTAAATCCTAAGAATGCTTACAAATCATTCAACATTGATAACATATGCAAGCTGGTTGAGAAATTTTATCCCCAAGATTTCACTGAGCAAGAAAAAACCCTTTTGAGATTTCAATTGCAACATTATGAATTTGATGTGCCAAAACATCCAGATTTCCAGAATATGGATACAATATTTGAGTTATGTAGGGGATTAGCAAGTTCAGGAAAGTAAAAAATCTATCATTTGGTTGATAGATTGATTCGTCTTGTGTTGACTCTTCCAGTTTCTACAACAACAACTGAACGAGCTTTTTCAGCCATGAAACATGTAAAAACAAGACTTCGTAATAGAATGGAGGATGAGTTTTTGGCAGATAATTTGGTAGTTTATATAGAAAAGGAAATTGCAAAGAATTTCACTGTGGAGATGATAATGGATGAATTTTATTTTATGAAAGATCGTCGTCGAGCATAATTTTTATGTGAAATGTTATTTTTTGGATATTTTTGTATGTGTCTAGAGTGAACTAGACAAGTTTTTGTGTATTTATTAAAGTTTAAGAATATGAAACATATGGAAGTTGATAAATTTGTATTTACAAGATTATATAGTAAAAATGTAACTGTCAAGGGCTTTTGTGTGTGGATGTAGGTTTTCATGACCGAACCACGGTATCTTTTTGTTTCCGCTCTCTCTACTCTCTACTATTATTGCTTTCTATTTTCCTACAAATATATTTATAAGTTATAATTAGCCCCCCCCATATGATAATTCCTAGCTACGCCCCTGCAAAGGTTGACGTTAAAAGTGATTTTTCTTGTAGTGTGGAAGGGATGATATGTGATGACTCGGTTGGGGTTTGTGTGATTTGTGACAGTGATGCAATGGCAACAATTAACACATTCAAGCAGGCCCATCTCAATATCTTCAGCCACGCCCAAAACAAACCCAAGTCATTGAAGAATAGATATATCATGGCGCAAATATGATAGTGGGCTGAGTGGTGAACATGGTGGCTTTGACAGATTGTTGACGCCTGTAGATAGATTTTGGGCTTGGTGGCGATGCCGCATGTGAGGCTTGCGAGGACAGCATGAGTCTTGCAACTTTGATTGATGGCAACGGCAAGTCTGGGTTTCCAATGGATTTTTTTTTTTTTAAATAAAAGAAAATATTTTTGTGGTAGCTTTAACCTTAATGATGGCAGCAATAGAAGTATGCCAAGATTGAACTTGACTCTGATACCATGTTAAATTTGTTAAGTGATTGAGTTAGCGGCTGGTGACCTATGTCCAAGGGCCCGACAGCAGCCAACGCCAGAAGCCGAGAGGGAGGGAAAACCCAAAAATAAAAAAATGGTTTGCAAAATGAACATGTAACTTGCTCTAATACTAAATAGAAATATTTGGCTGAATATTTTTAGTGTATTATTTTCTCATGGTGGCTTCAATATATAGATTACAATAGCACTAAATAAAGAAACTAACTCCCTCCTATAATCAAGTCTATGATCAACGTACACACACAATTAACTCCTATAATTAAGGTATACAATAGATTCTAACAACAGTTACATACTTGCACTACAAGTAAGTCTTAATACAATAAACTTGATTTAGGATATAGCCTTTGATCAAGTTTCGCCAAGGTTTAACTTTAACAACCGTGTGCCCTTCCTTGTTTCATAATCCCTACTGGCTCTGTGGCTCAAGTAAACTATCATATATGGGCATGGAAAAAGAGAAATAAGTGGCTGCTGCCAATTTTATTTCCCTTTCTCACACACAAGCACGCACGCACAACACTAGAGGACTTAAAAAGAAGAGTACGGGGAAATCAGTTGGTAAGAAAAGAATTCAGCAATGGTGCAACCAGCAAGATGAGGACTATCAGGTGTACCTAAAATATATCCATTGAACGTTTTCCACAATGACCAACAATCCCACCATTTCAAAGAAAGCAAATCACATAAAAAAATAATAATACTAATTCATTAATTTCAGTTTATTACAATTTTTTTTTGTAATTGTACATATACATGTTGCAGAATCCAAACTTACAACCCCTTTATTTATTTTGTACATGATAAATGAACTGAAATGGTGAACATTGAAATAAAAATCGAAAGAAATGAGTTTTGAATACTTTACCGAATGCAACAGACCCCTTCTATTGATTAATCCTCGTAACCAAAATCACCCCAGCGAACCTTGTGCTTTGCAGCAAGATAATGCACTCCAACTGGCCCTCCGCTACCATATGTGTAGAGCTCTGGAGCAACTTTCTTCTCTTCTAATTCTTTCAACAATGGTGTGAATACTGCCCAAGCTGCATCTAGTTCATCACTTCTAATGAACAACCGACGCTCTCCTTCTATTGCATCAATGAGCAGCCTCTCGTATGCATCTGGTATCTCTCTTGGATACCTCAACAACCCAAGTCTTATCAGTGGCAGCTCATAATTGAAAGGAAGTAGTAGAAAAGCAAACATTTTGTGATAGAAGTGAAATAGCATCCTCGTGCCACTCATTTCCATGTCTTGTTAGTTACTAGCTCAAAATTGTAGTTAGGTTGTGAAAAGCAATTACATCATTGCCAAAAATTCTTTAATCAATTGATGGGTGTGACTTATGTACTTATAATTAGTTTCTAATGGCTTTTATATATCAGTTGCTTTTCCAACCCAATCAAATCAAGATGAGAATATTTTGTGATGAAGTACTTTCTAATCTAGAATTAGTTTCTTTATACTCCACCAAAAGAATTAGAGATAAAAGATATCCTCACAAAGACCCCGGTTAACCCAGCCTATGATAAACCTATCTGCATTATATAAAATCATATAACAGATTTGTATCCAAAGTCAATTGTAATTTGCTGTAGTTGATACCTGGATTTATAAAGCAGATTAAGTTCACTGCGATCCAATCTCATTCCAAGACCAGGGACCTTGTTATTGATCTTAAGATATATTGCTTCATCAGGTTGTATGCGAATCACAAGCTCATTTGTAGCTTCATCTAAATCAGTTCCAAATTTCCGATTGTACAAGTTACCTGGAACATGTCTGAATTGAACTCTGATTTCTGTTCTGGAATTTCATTGCAACAAGAATTTTGATCATTTTATTGATCACTTTCAATGGTATACAATTAACCACTTAACAAAGAAATGACCCTAATGGACTTGAGCAAGATTTACCTACCGCTTTGAATGGACAGCCTTCCCAGCTATCATCAGGAATGGAACTCCATCCCATCGTGCATTATTGATAAAGAGAGTGGCTGCTGCAAAGGTTGGTGTGAGGCTATTGTTTGATACTGTCATGTCATCAGTATACGCAGGATATGATGTATTTCCATCGCAGTCACCCTTATATTGACCTACAACCACATCTTCCAGCTGAACTGGTTTCACAGAACGTAAAACCTTGACCTGATTCAAGGCCATGTTCATGACGTTAGGCACTAGAGTACGATCATATAATGGACTGCAGTTTTGCTTTGAAGTTTGAAATGTATCATGTATGTTTCTGGATAATTAATTAAAAGCTGTGGAATATTTATCAGTAGTGGTGGTACTGATACACAGTAAGGATCATTTTAAAAGATTTTTCATTACCTTCTCATTCCTGATGTCCTCCGCATCTAAGCTGACAGGTGTGTCCATTGCAAATAGTGCCAGTATTTGCAGGAGATGGTTTTGCATTATATCCCTGATGATACCATAGTTATCGAAGTACCTGAATGAAAAACTAGCACAGTGAGGAAATATTTGTATCTATAAAAGTGAGAAATTCTGGGTATGTACTGAAAGGAATGACATTATTTGACTAGAATAGTACAAGGAAGGTATTGAACTAACCTGCCTCGTCCCTCTGTCCCAACATCTTCAGAAAAAATCAGCTGTACATTGCGTATGTAGTTCCTAGACCATAAAGGTTCAAAAACCAGATTTGAAAAACGAAGCACCAAGAGATTTTCCACAAGTTCCTCACCCAAGTGATGATCAATTCTGTACAAAAGATTAACAAGGTCAAATCTCTGTGAATGCACATGCAGATGTGTCTTAAAATCTGTCTCAAGGAACCAAAATGCATAATAGTACATACCTGAATATTTGGTCCTCACATAAATATTGTTTTAAGCCTCTCGTCAGCTCCCTGGATGACTCTGTGTCGCGACCAAATGGTTTTTCGATAATGACTCGAGTCCACCCATTTTCTGAAGAAGCACGATGTTTGGCACATCTTGCCACATCCACAAACATGTTTGGTGGTATTGCTAGGTAAAACAACCTATTTGAAAGTCTTCCACCCTAAAAGAAGCCAATTATTGATTATAGGGATATACAACAGCTTAAAACATGGTAATGAGAATACATCGTTCTCTATTGCTATCAAATCGTTGTATGTTAAAAAAACTGAACGCTCGATTTAATAAGGGAAAAAAAGTTCAAATCTTGAGAATTATATTTGGCATCCAATTCCCTATGAAAAAAAGATAAATTCTTTTGCTGTGCAAGTCCAACCCAAATCTACTTTACCTTCTTCTTATCATAGGCATTAGAAATATGTACATACTGGTGTCCGATATGCATTTTTCTCTTTATAAAGTGCAACTGCAATAGTTATAGGGATGTAGAACCATGCGTATCAATGACTTCATATACTGCTTCATATATGAAGCAGGAGATATACTGCTTGCTTTTGCACTTCTATAGCCAAACCTTTCTCATAATTTCCCAAATTGACTTCATGGAGACCAAATTAATATTGAACCATTCCTAGTAATCAACAATTGAGACGATTGAAGAAAAGGACTAGATCAACTGTATCATGAATGAATCCTGCAGCTTGGAAACTGAACATAATAACTCTTCTCAATGACTCATTTCCACAGTTTGTGATTGACACAAGCCATCATAACAAAGAGAATTAGCATTCTTCAGCCAAATTTTAAGTAATTTCCATGGATTCATAGCTGCCCAAAACTGATACATCTCATGTTCTAGCCTAATTGTCTTAGTTTCAGTACCTGGTACATGGTTGCAACTAAAGCCTAGGAAGCTGTAAATGCAAGACTTGCAACTATTTATTGTCATAGTCGGCAAGGAAGGCATTGAAGATGGAATTGTAAATATCTTAATTTCTATGAAGTATGAATAGTACCTCTTTTCCTTTCAGCTTGTTGTCCAATTCCAAGAAATGCTCCTCGGAGCTATATTGGCCGGAATGGTAAAAACACCTTTTTAAGAATGTATCTATTTTCTCATTACAATTCTCCCTGTAATCGCTCAAATTAGCGTAATCAGTGCAAAATGAAAAACATAATTGGTTCAAACATATCATATGAAGATCATTTCACAAGAAAAGTAGAGGGGGGACCTCTTGTCAACCCTGCAAGTCAGGGTTTTGCTGATCATATTCCTCAGCTCCTTATCTGTCATTATACTTCTTGCATAACCAAAAATTGTAAAATTCTGCAAAGAAGGTAAAAAATTAAATAAATAAATAAAGAGATGAACAACAATAAAGTGAATTATGGTAAGACACATATTCTGAAGCAGTAACGAAAGTATCATAGAATCAAACCTTAGGTAAACGATCTTCATTAAAAAGTGCAAATAGTGCAGGGAAGATCTTCCTCCTAGCAAGGTCCCCTGAAGCCCCAACAACAACAATACTAAGAGTAGACTCTTCTTTTTTTGTTTCTAAGAAAGGAATGTAATCTTCTTGAGCTGGATTCACAACACGTTCTGTAGCTAGAGAATTCGCAGGTGCACCTACTCCATAAATCCACTTCAATCTCAGAATTGGAACTCCAATTAACTAGAAGAAACTAGCCAATTCTCATAAGCATGTACAAAATTAACCAAGAAGAATATCAAAAGAAAACTATATTAAAGCTTTGACATAAAAGAAAATCATCATTGAATGCAGTATTTACTTCAGAAAAACCAAACCAAATTTAATTTACCAAAACCAAATTCTTTCCATAAAGAAAATCAGAAATTCCACAATTATCATTAAATTCAAAAGTACCTCTCTATGTTGTTTTATGAAAAATTGAAGTCAATTTTTTTTTCCAATGCGACAAAAGTAACTTCAAATTTTAACCAAAGGATATCTAAACGCATTTAAAGATAAATTGTCTGAGACACATTGTTATTTATTAAGAAAAACAAATTTCACATGTGCCAGGCACCATTGTAAAGAAGCAATTTTTTCATGACAAAAATTGGAGGAACAAGAACTCACCAGCCTGCAAAGAAACAGCCTTTAACGGTTGCACATTTGAAGCTTTAAGCTCAAAACACTTGTTTTGATGAAATTTTGAATTGTTCTGACAAACCCAGATTCCAAAATGCTTTCTTTTTAGTATTGTCTTAGTCTCATGACTGAATGAGGAGGGAGCAAAAAAGATGGTTGAGGAAGAATAACAAGTACTTAAGCGTACAGCCATGGGATTGTGTAGACAAAGAAGAGCTTAAGAGTTTCTTCTTGATAAACTAAAACATATCAATCATGAAATTTTGGTCCAAGAATATCAAATATAAATCCTGGACTTATATACTAGCCTTTCTAAGTTGTAAAAAGCAGACAAATAACTGTAAGTCTGAAGCCACCATTATGCCTTCTTGTCTCTGTACCCTCTACCAAACCTTGGAATAATAGTTCAAGGTTTAGGCACTTAAAAACTTTACCATGTTCACTCCCTACCACCTATTCTGGGAACCTTTCTGACTTTCAGATGGGATAGACAGCAAGGCTGCTAAACTACCCAAACTTTCACTGAGTTCCTATCTATGTTTCTCTGTCTACCTTCTCAACTTAGAGAACCTTTGACTTTCAGATAGCCAATCCCACAGTCCTACAAAAAAAAAAAAAATTTGATTTCTATATTACTTTGACGTAACAATCACACAGTCCTACAGAATGCAGTTCTCCATAGCATAGGGTCAATTTTTTGTTTTCTATTTCTTCAATATTGCCATTTCATTCTGTGGCCAAATTCTAAACTCTAATTCTCACGGTCAATGTACCAACTTGCTCTCTCTCTCTCTCTTTCTTTCTTTCTTTCTTTTTATTTTTTTGGAGAAGCTTCTCTCTTTCTTAGGGGGAATAAACACAGGCAGGTTTGACAAAATGAAATGACACAAGGCTTTTCAGATTTCGCAATAGTTTTATTTTGGGCAGTTCATTTGATCCCTTGGTTTATATGTTAGACATCTTGTCAAGTAATGAAAAATACTCATTTTATCAGTTGGCCAAAAAAAGAAAAATACTAAGGGCTTGTTTGGTACACTGTTTTACAAAACTGTTTTCTTGTTTGTAAACCAAAAAATGGGGGGTCCACCTAAAAATTTTCTGTTTAGTACACCAGTTTCCTTTTTCATTTTAAAAAATGTTCTGTTTTTTTATGTGGGATCCCATGCTATTTTTCAGAATAGGTTGGACCTGTTTTGGCTTTTTTTGAAACCAACTTCATTTTCATTGTTTTGAACCGTTGCACAGATCACACCCGTGTCTTCTCTCTCATCCATTACAACAACCTCAATTCAATCTCCTTTGATAACTCTCTCCAACCTCCCGAGCTCTTCTCTTCTCTACTTTATCACTATCTAACTACTCCCAATGGTTCATGCCCATATCATTACTGATTTTCCTACTGAGAAAAAGAAAATCTAACATCAAAGGTGCTGCTGCTCTTGTAGATTCGCCAAAACCATTGGTATGTCCATCCCAGTGAAAGCGACGATCTTCATCACTTATATAATGGTCGATGGCTGGTCTGGAATTGCTGTAGAGATCCTCAGATTGGTTCCATTAGTTATGTTCCACCTTAAGAACACGTTTTTGGTTAAGACAGAGCAAGATAGGGAGCAGGCGATGGATCCTGGTTGCTTGGACTTTGCTACATCTGAACCTCGAATACAGTGTGAACAAACCAAAAACAAACCCACATTTAAAGGGTCTTGGACTGCGGCTCGAACCAGCTCTGCAGCAAATCCATGGGGCTGCAAAGCATTAATTGCTACAACCATACGAGTGTCAGGACTCTGCAAAAGAAAGAAAATACTGTGTTAGTTGTAAATGAAAGATACATTTCATATAGATTGATATTATAAGACTATGGTTTTCATGAAAATGTAGATGGGTTCTTGAAAATAAAGGAGTAATAATCAATTTATCGTTCTGATAACAGGGTTGGTGACTTGGTGTTGCATTACAAATAAAAGTAAAATGAAATTTGTAACTGATTGTAGATAAGCTTGTCCAATAAAGCAAAAGTACAATCCATTCTGGAAGTCTATAAATTAGAGAACCACTTAAAATTGGTGGGTACGGTGTGGCTGCGGCTGGGACGTGGGGAAGGGGCCGGTGGTTTTGAGGTTTCTGAGTTAATAAACACATATAAAAGGTTTTGATCCCCTACTTTATTTTTTTGGTGCATCCTAAATTTTAAAATGAAAACGATCTACCAAACAAGAATTTTTTGGTAAAATGAGTTTCAAAATGTGACTTGAAAATAAGGTGCCAAATAGAAATTAAAAAAAAAAAAAAAAAAAAAAAAAAAAAAAAAAAAACCAAATTCTAACCAGTTTCAAATTTCAATTTGAAAAGTTGAAAAAAGTCAAGAAATGAAAATGAAAACGAAAACACGTAATTTATTTTTCAAAATTTTCAAATACACGTGTTTTGTTGAAGAACCCATTTGAAACTCAAAATAGAAAAAGGGCAAATTGCACTTTCGCCTTTTTATCTATGGGGTTTGTTTCAATCTCCCATTTTATCTATTAAACTGAGCAACGTCCTTCCTATATATTGGAAATGTACAACTTACCCTCAACCGTCTATTTTTTTATTAAATCCTAACAGAACTTAGGAGAAATGTCTAAATACCCATATTTTAACCAATTTATCTCAACCCACCCAAGCTCAATCCACTCTCTTAATTGGGTCTTTTAACCGGATTTGATTAACAAAATAATCCGATTAATGTTTGAATCCCATATTCAAAACCCAATAAAAAAAAATCTCACGCTACTCTCACTGTCTCTCACCTCTCACTCTCACGGCCTCTAAGTAAGAAAAATGATCTAAACTCTCCTCAGGTAACTCATCTTCACTTGATTTTCCAAAGGGTGTAATGTATATATGCATGAAGGGGAATGACCAATTGCTGGTGCTATGTTGACGATTGGCACATTAATTCTGAATTAAATGGCTTGTACTGCCGCAGGGAACATGCATATCTTCGTTGAACTTGCGCCACTATTCACACATAAATTTGTTGACGTTTTACAAGTGTTGGGTTACCCCAGCAAACCCATTGGCCTCTTTGTAAGACAATGTATTATTTTCAGATCCGATTCCAATGGTGAAGATCTAAAAGGTTATATTGGTGCCGGCCTTTATGACAAGTGAAATCTTATAACTTTCCAACACTGATACAGTAGACTTCCATGGCTAGATGAGACTGTGAGAGTAGCGTGAGAGGCCGTGATAGTAGCGTGAGATTTTTCTCATTAGGTTTTGATCATGGGATTTAAACATTAATCGAGTTATTTTGTTAATCAAATCCGAGTTAAAAGACGATTTGATTGAGATTGGGTTAATTGGGTTAAATGGATTAAAATAAGGGTATTTTAGACATTTCCCTAGATCTTGTTAGAATTTAACAGAAAAATAGACGATTAGGGTAAGTTGCACATTTCCAATAGATAGAGGAGAACATTGCCCAGTTTAATAGATAAAATAAGAGGTTGAAATAGACCACATAGATAAAAGGGGAAAAGTGTAATTTACCCTAAAAAAAATCTCAAAACACCTTTCTCTCTCTCTCTCTCTCCCACACAAACACACTCCCCAATGATCTTGTCATGCCTACTTCGCCGATCCCGATTGAACGTTGGCAACCGTGCCCCCCCCCCCCCCCCCCCTTCTTTCCATTCATCTCGTCAGAAAACCAAAACAACAGTACTCTTTATTTCTATCCCTCAGTCTTTCTCACCTCATAGGTTCACCAGTTTTGCAAGGCCCACCTCACTAGCTCCCGTCAGTAGTCACTTGTAGAGCCTGATTGGGGGCTTTGAATTCGAGTTCGAGTCTGGGTTCGTGGGCAATTGTTCTTGGAGCACACTACTTCGACTATCCTAGCCCAATATTTCCCTAGTGATATGTTTGGATGACACGATTTAGGCCATATGAATTTGAATTTGAATTTGAGGGTCCAAATCCAAATCATTTGTTTTAATAATTTAAAAGTATAAGGATTTGGATTTGGCCAAATCCAACAAGAATTTTAAAACCCTCAAATCCATGGATTTCAAATGATATTATACATAAGAAATTTCACAAATCCTTCCATTAGATGTCAACCCTCAAAATGACCAAAATACCTTTAGAATCTCTAAAATGCCCCTCGAAGTTGGAAGACTTGGAACCACTAAAACCACCAAAATGACTAAAATATCTCTAAAATCACCAAAATGACCAAAATACCCCAATAAACACTAAATGACCAAAATAACACCTAAAATGCCTAACATGACCGAAATACCCTAGAACATCCAAAATGACCAAAATACTCTCAGAACCCCTAATGAATGTAATTTTGATGTGATTATTAAAGTTTAATAAACTGATGAAGAAAATATTGTTTCACCTTTACCAAATGATGGTTAAGATCTGATGTATATATAGCAACAAACTGTTACAGTGCATAGAATTGGATAAAGAAAAGGGTAATTACATTGATACCTTCAATGTTTAGTGAAACTAGATTCGTTATACCCTATTTTCAACAAATAACACTGTTAGCCTCAAGGTTTCAAAACCTATTAATTGGCTAAATAATCTAAGGATATTTATGTAATTTTGATGATAACAATAATATTAAGAATTATTTATAATTAATATTTTTCATGTGAACTAATGATAATGTTGACTAGCTGTTTTATTGGACCAACATGGTCAATGAAGTATCAAGCAAATGCAAAGTCGACATAAGTACAAATTCATTGAAGATCAAGTCATCAAGACTCAAGACAAAGGAATCAAGCTCAAGAATTATATTCCAAGATATATGAGAAGTAAGAGTTGAGTTTTTGTAAAGTTTATCAATATTTCATCTTTATGGCTCAACTTTAAAAACCAACTCAAAATTCAAAAGCTAACTAATTCAAAAATAAATAAATAAATAAAAACACATTCACTGATAGTTTTTGTATTAAAATTTGAATGGGCCAAACCACTAACACTTGAAACAAAATTCAGAAATAGAAATATTATCTTGTAGGAATAATACCACTTTTGTTGGCCATTTCATTAAGATATATATATATATATATATATATATATATATATAAAAAAATATTAGAAAATTCTAAACAAGACTATCTATCACATAGTCCTATTTCTCAATTTATCTCATCATTGTTTTTCTCATTGGCTCCACCACATTTGAATTATTAATTTGGACTAGTATATTAAACAATTTCTAAAGGTGCTTTCTTTCACTAGAAATTACTAATGGAGCACTAGACATTAGTAATGGAGCACTAGACATTGAGCACTAGACAGTAGTAATAGAGCACTAGACATTAAGCACTAGTCATTAGTAAGGGAGCACTAGACATTACTAATGAAGCACTAGACATGGAGCACTAAAAATTTTATCTTATTATTGTCAAAAAGAAGAAATGATATTTTCTCCATAAATAGGACTCATTCTGAGTTTCTAAACAAGAGAACACATAAGAGAAAATCCATAGAGAGAAAGAAAAACATTCTTCACATCAATCTATCATTTCTTCAAGCTTATATTTTCAAATCATTCAAAATCATTGATTGAAAATCAAATTTCTTCAAAATACTTCTTGAGCCATATTGATCAAATTCTTGATACACTATTAGTGTGAGCATATTGTATACTACTACTCTTGAGAGAGCCATTATTGTATACAACAATTCATTTGTTGAAAAGGTTTAATCTTCACCCGTAAGAAGATTATGTGTGGTTACTCTTCACCAAAAGGAAGATTTGTAAAGGTTTGATCTTCACCAAAAGGAAGATTTGTAATGGTTTGATCTTCACCTGCAAGAAGATTGAGAACGGTTTAATCTTCACCCGTAAGAAGATTGGGAATAGTTTGATCTTCATCCGAAAGAAGATTGTGATTACTCTTCACCTGTAAGAAAGATTTGTAACGGTTTGGTCTTCATCCGAAAGAAGATTGTCAAATTAGTAAATTTGGGAATCCTCGAGAAGTGATCTTGAGGCGGGGACGTAGGCGGAGAAGCCGAACCTCGATAACAATCATTGTGTTTGATTCTCTCTCTCTATCTCTTACATATTTAATTGCTTATATATACTTGTGCTTGATTTCATATCATATCTATATTGCAATTGAATTGTGATCAAACATTTACTAAATCAACATTTGCTATTTGAAGATAGTTTTTAATTCCGCATTTAAATTGAAAAAAGTTTGTCTCAACCTAAATCACCCCCCTTCTTAGGTTGATATTTGGGTAACAAACACTACGCTCCAAAATTTCCAAAATAATTCACACTCTACTCCTAAATAAAAAGTGAATATAAACACTAGTAGTAGCGGAGTGAAACTCTCCTAAGTTGTAGCAGATTTGAAGTCTATCTTATCATTGGCTTTTCAATTTGAAATCTACTCATTATCTTCAATCTCTTATTGATCTTGATTTTGTTGAATTTGAGGTTGGCTCAATCACTTTATCTTTAACATGATTTAAGGTTTTGGGTTTGAAAACAAGATGTGTTGTCAGTGTTTAGTGAACTTTCTTTGAAATGGAAAAAAATAAATTATTCTTTGCAAGAACATTTATTGTCAATGTTTTGATTAAGATTTGCAATGTTTTGTCCTTTAAATTTTGCTATTGAACAGGGTTAGTTAATCTTCAAATACGATTATTGTCAACAAATACATACATTATCAACAGATCTGCTAAGTTGTGATCATGGTAATTGTAATTATATTACTTTAGCTGATATGTTACTAAACTGGATATGGATGCTTTGTTGTTTATGGAACTATTTACTTATAAACTGCAACACATTAGATAAACTTCTATTATGGTATTAATCATATTAGAGATAGGCATTGTATAGAATTTTTCATGTCTTCTAAAAAGAACAAATAATTTGTACTTGTGTAGGTGAAATGAAAACTTCTTTACAAGCCAAACTCTGTTTCTTGATACTCTGCCCATTTCATTCATGAGGGTGATATTTGTTACTAAAATCCATGAAAAAATAAATAAATTTTAGGCTATGCCATTCTTTTGTGGTCTTCTAAATTCACTTCTTCTTTTTTGGGGGTAAATTGAAACATTTATTTAAGAATTAGTTAAAATAGATAGACGATGTCATACTTTGGATGGTTACAACTTGGAAAAAATAATCTAATTGATTGCCCATTAATATTCTAATGCGAGTTAGACAAACTATTTCAAATACTTTGAACAAATACCGTTAATTCATTGCATAAATACCTCAAATTTGTTTAGTATAATATAATACAATAAATAGTACAACGAGAGATTTCTTTCAAAACATGGATACCAATGCAATGACGATACCTCAAGTTGGTATGCAATTTGATACACTAGAAGATGCATGAAATTTTTGGTTAAATTATGGAAAGCAAATGGGCTTTGATGATAGAAAACATTTTATAAATAAAAAGTATGAAGGATAGAAAGGTATCATGAAGGGGATTTGAATGTGCAAAGCAGGGCGTTTGAAGTGTAGAAAGGGATATTTTTTGTATCTATGACTAAGATGATACGAGGACTAGAGTGGATAGCCTTATACACAACTTATGTAATAATTTATTCATTTTCATGAAAACTTGTGTATAAATAATAAAATATAAGGATAATTACATAATAACCTCCAAAGCTTAATATTGTTTCCAAGTTAAACTCTAAGGTTTTAGGTGCATAAAATGTTACAATTTGATCATTTTATGGGTTTATATTAACCAAAATATCAAAATCCACATAAGTTATACTTGAGGTTTATCTAGCTACTAAAAATCATGTAGTGTGTATCATGAGTGGAATTTTGACATAAAAAATAAATAAATAAAGAATTATTCATGTGTAGATAAACACAATAAAAATTTATTTTTTAATGATTTTTTCCTCATTAATATATCACTTAGATTCACATAAATGGTTTTATTAATCAGATATGTCTCAAGTACTTGCATGCACATACGTGTACAGGCATGTCGTTTATAAATTTTACCCCCTCAAATCAAATCTTGTCTCCGTCACTACTTGAAGATGAAAAGGTGTACACCAACTTGCTTATTTCCTTAAGCAAGTCATACGTGGACTAAAATGAAGTGATATTGTCGAGAGAAACTGAGGTCGAAAGAAATTAGGTGCTCTACACGTTGCTTTCGGTGTATGTATCATCATCCAATCTTAGTAATAGGATAACAAGTGCCAAGAGCGTTATAGCTTAGTGGTATTGTCTGCTCTCCTTTATGAGAATAACCAGGATTTAAATCCCTACTTCTCCATTGTTGTAGCTATTGAATTATCAAAGAAGAAAAGAAAAAGTAACTAAGTCTTTCACTTTTTTGGCATGATGTGATGCATATCATTTGCATCTTATTCCTCCTTTTTTCTTAACATTTTTTCTGTTTGGGAGTTTGCAAATCAGACTTTTTGAATAATTTAAACTCCACTTTGTAGTAATTTGATTTGCACTTATTCGCTAGCAAATATAATTATGCCAAGTTTAGAATTAATTTTGATGGTTAGGAGCTGATTTTGTGTCACAGGGTCATAATATCATAGGAACGTACAATACTATGAGAGCAATGTTTGCTCATTTCACATGAGTTGTATATTTTATGGGTACTAAATAATTCTACTAATAACATAATTGGCAAAGCCCTAGAAAGAACAAAAATAAATATGAAAAGTATACTATTTAAGTGAATGTATGGCAGGAAGCATTCAACTCTAATGTATCTTGTTGACCAACAATTTTTTTATTTGGTTAGCCTTAAAGTATGAAAATTATTTAATACTCCCATATAATATTTCATTCTCTCAAAGAAAATAGTGAGTCTCATTATGAATCTAATTAATAGAATCTATCATCATGTGAAAAGATAAAACATTGTTGTTGAAATACTAAATATATAATATAAATATTATATATATATATATATATATATATATATATATATATATATATATATATATATATATATTATAATTCAATGGTTACAATAATGGAAGAGCAAGAATTTGAACCTTTGGTGTCCTTGTAAGGAAGATTAGTCAATATCACTGAACTATAAAGTCTTGTTCATGCATGAGTGCTCCTAATATTCAATTCATCATGGAATCATACTATTTATTTAGGCTGAACCTACCATTCTTAGCTTAGAATTTAGATTGAACAAGTGTGGCCTATCAACAAGCAAGTAGTTGACTGGCCTAATTAAGCTCATTTATTCAATATTTATGGAACTTAATTTAAGATCATGTAACATATTATTTATTTAATGTTTTTTTCTGGACAATCGCTTGACTTGAATAAACAAAACAAGTACGAAGAGAATATTCACTTGAAAATTGAAATTGACCAAAATCAATTAGAGCTTGAACTGCACACCAAAAGTTTGTTTTCTTTTTTCGATTGGACACAAAAACCAGTACTTCAATGCCCAAATCATCCATGTCTAAAGTCAAAATAACACTTTATTCCAACATACAAGGATGTCATATTACATACCCACACAATCCTAGTTGCCACTCTCTCATAACCACTGTACACCCAACATGATAATAATTATGAAAGCATCATGGTACATATGATTATGATTATTTATCATCTGCCCTCCAAGGAAGGAGTGAAAAAGAAAATGTCATCAAGCCTATCATTACTGGGTGAATTTCCACCATACACCAAAAGTCCCCCCTTGCCGTCCCGATGACCGCCGGCAAACGCACACCAACCGCGAGGCCCGGGATGATCACCCGAATCCAGCCCATCCTCCCACCTTTTCCACACTAATGTCTCAGTGTCCAATGTATAAACCTCACTAGCAAATTTCCCAGCACCTAAATGACCAAGGTCACTAGGGTCTATTTCCCCACCGAAAATGAATATGTCTTTTCCAATCCCAACCGTAGAAAATACACTTCGGGCAGTAGGCTTCTCACCAGTTGTCTCCACTTGGGCCCATTCTTCACTGGTTGGATCAAAGTAGTGTACATCATCAGTTTCCTCTCCAGCGAAACCATACACAACCCATATTTTTCCTTGGGCCACTACCAGCCCAGGCCCACCTCTCCCCTTCAATTTGTCCCCTGGGGTTGGATATTTGATCCATTTTTTATCAACAACATCATAGGCCCATAGATCATTAAGCCGACCCGCCACGCCACACCCTCCGAAGATGTACACATGACGATCATCCACGGTGGTAGAGTGGTAGCTCCGGTGAGCAGGCCCGGTGTCTCCGTCGTAGAGTAGGGTCCACTTGTTTGTAGACGTGTCAAATGAGTATAGCTCATTGAGCTCATTATGCTCACTATCCCTACCACCAAACACATAAATGGTTTTCCCAACAGCTGCCATTGTAACACCGACACGTGGCGGCGGGACATCCCCAGTAGCATCAGCAACAGACCATGTTAGGGTTTCAAGATCAAATATGTGGATCTTGTTATCAACGGGGACACGTGGCGAGAATTCACCACCAAAAACATAGCCCTTATGTCCTACTATGGTGATGGCATGCGAGCTTCTCGCTCCAGGCCCAATACCATGTTGATCAAGCTGAATACAAAGTTAATTTACAAATGCAATCAACAAACTTCATGTTAAATGTGACAATGACAAAGCCTTATCAATTTATCATACACGTGACCAAGAAAGTAAAAACAAAGAAAGAGGCCATATGTGTTGAAAGAATCGCCATCCAATGTGACAAAAGCTGGTGTACGTACATCTTTATGAAACTAAGAAATAATGATGATGACAACTTAAATTTATCTCCTCTTATCATAAAAATAAAAATAAAATAAAAACTATCTCATCTCTCTTAGCAAAAAAAAAAAAAAAAAAAACCCTTAAATATCTCTCATATGTTACACACAGAAGAACATGCAGCAAAACTATAAAAGGTACAACAAAATGACTTGATTGCTTAAGGAATATAGGGCAATTAGCCAATTAGCAACATAAAAATGAATAAAGAAGATTTAGCGTAATCGTATGAAGAAAACAAAATAAAATACTGAGGATAGGATTAGATTACAAATTAAAGAGTCCATCTGGGTAGAAATATCAGAGATCAAGAGAAAATATTATTGAAGAATGAAGAAATTGGCTTTGGTTTATATAGATCATTGAAAGGTTTAAGAACCCACATGGAGACCATCTTAATTTCTGGGATTTATACAGAGACCAAAATTAAAGAAACAAATGTGAGTCCTTCAAATCTTAACCAAACCAACCATACTTTTTCTTCTTTCCTCATAAATTGATAAGAAAGAAACAAGTGAAATCATCTTAAAGAGTATTATTGTACAATTCAAGGTGTCAAATAAAGAAGTTCATCTAAAAAATAGACAATTTGATGCAAAAATGAAGCATAAGTTAAGGAACAAACCTTGACCCATTTGCCTTGCGCCAAAGCCATAGCCGGGAGTAAGTGTACGAAGTGATTTCAGATAAGGATTCCAAGTGCAAACTGACTTATGGGTTCTCAATAAGTGTACCTTAAAAAAAAGATTGGTGGGCATTGGATATATATCATGGTACAGGTACAAACATTATGCCAGATAACTTTTAGTATGGCCCAAAATTTAACACTAAATTGCAAGCATACCACAAACTCAAAAATGTTGGAATTTAATAATTGTACTTGGACAACAATAAAGTCACCAGTAAGCGACAAAGGCTGTTTGTCATGCGTGATGGTCTAAGCCAATTATAAATTAAGATGCTCTTGGAAGGCCTGAGTTGTGCCTGGTTGATATCAAGTCTGGTTCAATACCAAAGGTTTTAATACTAATATGACAATGAAATTAATGTTTTATAATGTTGAACTAAATCTTTACTTTTTAATTACCCACCCCACCCCAGTAGTACAAGTTCTTAAATAAAAACAAATGTGCCGGTGCATCTGGTTAATTATTTTATTCTTTACCTAAACAGATATTCTTTTTTACTTTATCTTATTTTAGGATATAGATAATAATACATATAAAGAACGTTAAATTTATCTCCCAATATTTCATCGTTGCAAAAACCAGAGATGGAGTCTGTGGGCGCAAACTGTTGATTGGTGTTGATCATTTTTTAATTTTACACATGAAAGAGAATGAGATGTCATCGAGCTTATTTTTAAGGTTTAATTCTAAAGGTCAGCACTATCTTATTTTAAGGTGATAAAAGGTGAGATAGGATTTGGGTAGTGGCTACAGATTCAAACCTCGAAGCAAGGACTAAAAAAAATATGTTAATAATTATTTTTCTTTCTATTTAATGTCTATTTGATATAATCTTTTTCTTTTCACTTAAAAAATAATAATAATAAAAAATAAATAAATTTCTTGTGTGCTTATGTATAGTTTTTTAAAGTCTCACTCTTTAATAAGATACAACTATACTTTAACTAACTTTCAACAAAAAATTACATTTAAACACATACTTAAAAGGGCATGCCAATATGCACACACTTGCAGGGGGCGGAATTATGTACAAGCTTGGGAGGCTAGTACTCCAAATTTTTACCCCAATAATTACAAAAAATATATGAATCCCCCCCCCCAATTTCCCTCTTTCTTATAGTACCTCCTTAAATTGTTCAACCTTTTATATTTTTTTGTTACTTTGGACCCCTTAAATTCTAATTCTATCCTTATACGCATGCATTACATATGTTTGGATGGAGGGAAATAAGAGGAGAAAAAAGAAAAGGAGAAGAAAAAGGAAATTTTTCGTATACTCCAACCACTTTCCCCTCTACTCTCCCTTCATCTCCATTTGTTCCATACATAAGTGGATTTGAAGTTCCAATTAACAAACTAGTTGATAAAATATTTAGTGTAAATTACAAAAACCTCTCTCAAGATTTAGTGGAATGACACTCCACCTCAAACTTTAAAAAAAAAATAATAATAAATAAATGACAGTCCCCTTCTTGAGGTTTGTGAGAAATCAACACATAAATCCTAACGTTAGTAACCTTAATAGAGTATTTCTATATTTGAAAATATTACTTTGACCAAGCCTTAACCATGGATAGTGAAGCTTCTTTGAATTATTATTTTTTTAAGATATTGGGTGAAGAACTAAAATTTTTAAATTGGCATGAGTTAACTGATCAGTAAGTGTTAATCTCGCTTGAATTTGACAGAAAATTAAATGGTAAGGGAATATTTGTGAGACCCATGGAGTTTTCAAATTTAAAAAGCAATCAATGCATAGGGGGGCGAGGACTTTACCAAGCAGGGGCAAAAATACGAGGGGCGAGGACTTTGCTTGGTTTTATAGATTAGGAGGGGAATTGAGATGAACCCAATAGTTAAAAGGGGAAAAGTGCAATATTCTCTATTATAAATGTTTAATTATATACTCTCCGAAAATGTTATAAATGAGTTAGCATATATGACGATTAATAAATGAATCGTGTTTCTTACCATTAGATCTCTCAGAAATCAATGGTTTAAAAAATGTAAAACTTGAACCCACACCCTCATAAGAGATGATTCAATTGGGGAAGGAGGACACCACTAGGTCACATGCAGAGTTGTTTGTCAGTACATTAACGTACACGGAAATACTTAGGTCCCACAGCAAGACTATCCAACCAAAGGTGTTAAAAATTATAATATTTTGTGTCTTTTAATAAATTTTAGGTCAGTTTTTGTAAAGTTTGTGTAGTTTGTAATAAAGTTAAGTTTATTACAAATATCACTAATATTACCGGAATTCACGCATTTTATCTTTACAACAATAGACACACATTTATCATTCAAACACAACATTTACCACAATAACTATGGAGTATGACACTAAAAGGGTTTATTATATATTTTATGAAAGGTTACAAGGTTACAATCCTTATTGTTGAAGTAGAGGTAGCTTGTTTTGCCCGAGCCTGTAGTTGTAGACACTGGAGAAAAACCAGCATAGCCCTTAGCTGACTTTGATAAGCATACTTTGGCAACATAATTGAATTGCTCATGTTTTTGGTTATAAGGTTGGGCTGCATAGTCCTCAATTGGCATCCACTAAAGAATGAAAAAAGAAAAAAATGAACATAAGAAAACCATGTTGCCATAGTTCAGTAATTATTGAAGACCCAATGAGTAACTTTCATAATTTTCCATTGCTTCAATATTAAGTGATGCCATGCCAAAACAGGAAAATAGGAGATAAACCAGCAAAGTTTCCAATGGAGCAAAATTTGTCACTCAACGGTAACGGGTCCTTCAATATTCTCAAAGCGACTTTATTCTTGATAAACCAAAGGGGCAATAAAGCAGACAAGGTACCACCAAATGCTCATGAAAAGTAAGAATTTTTCACCTTTTTAAAGTTTTGCATTGGCTCTAAATGTGTTTCTGAGTTTAAATTGAAAAGGCATATTGCCTCAAAGATACATCAATAAGTGGAAGATTTCAAGAATTGGAGATGAGAAATAGTTCCATGCTAGTCGGGGCCATAAATATAAAGAGTTCAGCAAATATCTTGAATTACGATTAAGCACAAATTCAACCATCAAACAAGTACTAAAAATCAATCCACAGGGCCTGCTTAAAAGTTCCCAACAAGACTTATCAACTAGAACTTGACTACAGCATATGCAGGAAAAGAACATATTATTCTGATGCTCCAATTCTGACACAAGCCCTTTAGGCAATTGATTTTTCCTTATGTAAAGTCTTTTCTTTTATCAAATAGGAACCTGAATTAGATTGGCTTATGGTCTTACATCCAGTTAGTATGATTTTTAAAAGTTAATTCAAAGAGTACAAGCAGCTAGTATGATTGACAGAAGTTTGAAACAGTTATGCCTATTTCCACGGTGTGGCTTGTCCATCATCATGTTTACTAACAAAACTAATGCAACTTTATACTCAAAGCCTTAATCCGAGTTGATGCAAAGAAAAACAGTCTTTGTAGTATTATTTCTATCAAAATGTACCTGTGCTGCTTCAATCTCTGTATTCTGCTTCTCAATGTCAAAGGAGAGTGGTCGTAACATGCAAATAAAGAGCAAATCTGATTTTCCAAAAAATGATTTGTGGCTTTGCCTGTATTGTGAGAGAGAGATATTGTAATGAAGCCAAAACTTAAAAATAAAGATTGAGGAACATGCAAATTTTATTGAAAACAATCAATATAATAAAATAGCTTTTAATGTAACAAGTTGCTATAAATTTTTCAGAATGCAACATCAGTAAACTTGCTTTTACAGGGAGCTATTTATTCACACATTAAAAACAACAATATCTGCAATTGCAAGGTAAATGGATAGTACTAGGCAATTTTCTTACCTGAATGCTAAAACTTCCACAAATTCTGCCTCAATCTGAAAGAAAATAAAAGCAATGGTCTTAGATTTATATTTTGATGTGTAAAACTACACATATGTAAATATCATACTCATTTGAGTCCACAAATTGCTTACCCCTGTCTCTTCTTTGACTTCCCTAATTGCAGCTGTACAGATATCCTCACCCTGTGGATAGAAAGTTTCAATCCAAGGTGAAATCATTTCCTAAATTTTTCTAAAGAATTTGATAAAGAATTGCAGTTGGGGTGTACTCACTTCATTAGCAACCCCAGTAGGAAATTTCCACACGCCTTGTCCTTTGAATGCGCCATTCTTCTCCTGAACTACAAGCACCTACATAAGATAATTCAATTTTAGTAGTCAGATATATTAAGCCATCAGAGCAAGGCCTTTTTCAATTTCCAAGTACTGGAATAGTCAAGTCAGAGACACTGGAACAAGTTGTTTTGCACAATAGAAATAGCAATATGAAGTATGAACAAAGCCACTTTAAATTATAACTAGTTATTAATGTTGATACCCCGGATTGTCTAGATTGGTATTGGATTGGATATGACTGTGGATTGTGCGGGCATGAGCTGAGTCCCACATTAGGCATGTACTAGGTTACTTTGAGTTATATAATTGGTTACAAATAGTCATAATTTTAACTTGACTAGTTTTTTTAAGATATACTGCAGATGTGGCAAGCTCTTTTGACAACCTCAAAGAGTCCGCACCTAAGGTTTGTTGGAATTAGCACCAAACCATTAGGACTATAAAAATGTACTCTAGAGGAGTACAATAATATGCTTATATAGACTATTAGGACTAAACCTAATCCTAAGAAAGATAGGAAATCCTAATTTTAATTCACTAAGTAAACCTAATTTTAAATGACATGGGAAATCTCAATTATTGAATTACAAAAATACCCTTAACTCTAGGAAATTAAATAAAAATACTAATAAACCTAATTAACTATTAATACAAAAAATAAAGTACAATTGACCAATAAAAATAGAATTCACTCCAAACTTAAATGAATTAAAATAAATATTTCTTTGTACTTCCTGCATCAGCTCTCCTCAGGTTGTGACAAATAAAGACTAACTATTTGATCCATAGAGTGTTCTTTCTAATAACAATTAACATTATTACTTTTGACTTTTCATATCATATATATATACATATGAAAACTGTAAAAAACAAGAGCACAAACGGGAATTCCCTAATCACCCAGAAACTAATCCTAAATACATACCTCTCTCTGACTGTTCATGACGAAAGCACCAATACCCACTCGATGTGAAGCATTTTCAGGAATAGTATCAGGAGTTTCAGGAAGCCAACATACAAGCATTAAGTAATCCTTCTCAGCATGGTGATACCTAAATCCTTCCTGTAAAATGAGCAAACAAGATTATGAATCATGATTTAGAAACACTATACACCTATTGTTGGTGCATTTTAATACTAAATAAATAAATAGATGGTTACATTTCTTGTTGTTATGATTATTATATTGGTTTAATTATAATGGTAAATGAAAACGTGTGAGAGTTTCAATTTGTTAGTAGAGTCAGTGGCTTGTACTCTGATTACCACTCTGGTATTTTCTCTATATATTATTGGAATAGGATTCTTTGGTGTCCATTTTCTATTGGATCAAAATTAACCCCATTGAATAGTTAAAAAGTATGTTAAAAGTAGAATAATAAGGACATATAAGTTAATTAAGCAATTCAAAATTATCCATAAATCCACTGTCAAATAGTTATTTCAAAATTCCTAAACTTTTAGTACATGTTTCTACTATAAATTGAGTAAACTGCCTTCACTTAACTTCCAATTCATGTGGGTGGTCCTTTATTCTCTCTACCTCCCTTTCTTTTATTTAAGTAAATAACTTTTCACATATTTTAATATATTTTTTTCTTAGAGTCTTATAACTCAATTGGCACTAACTAGTCTCCTTTATGAAGAAAACTAGGATTTAAATCCCCTTATCCCAACTATCGAATTATCAAAAAAAAAAAACATTACACGCATCGCGTGTACCCACATCTAGTATGAATAAACATGTTACATTTCTCATTAATCTTGAGCAAATCCTACAAGCATATAAATAGAGGTCAATGAGCATACTCCCAAGTGGTTTGGGGAGTGAAGGTCCCAAGTTCGAATCCCCTATTGGAAGCGCTTGTGAAATAACAGCTATGGCGCACCGGTTTCCCTCCGGACCCAACGGGTAGGATGCTACTATGATCATATCCAGGTAGGGAAACCACTTCGGTCGTCCCTTCCTACCTTTTTTTCTTATTTAAAATAAATAAAAAAAGAGGACCCATTTGCACCATCCCTTACACAATACAATATAGAGATACCAATAATATATACTAGATAATATTTGAACAAAGAAAGCTGTTTCTTTGATGAAGTTTTGGGCTAAGCTATCAGTGTAGAATTAGTTTAAACTATACAATTATTTAGTTGGACTATTTATCTTGGAGGGGACACGGCAGAAGGAAAATCTATTACACCAATTTGTGGGATTTCCAACCTCAAAGGGCTTAAATTTCCTTAAAGAGGATACGATTTTCTTCTCTCAATTGGTTTCATTTTAATTTGTAATTTCTTGTATTTTTTATTTTTTTTTATTGGATTATCATTAGCAACTATAACTGGCTTTACATTCAAAGTAAGTTCATAGGCTAACCCAGTGTATAATCTACATTGGAAACGTGTGTTCACCTTAACTGTAGCCTCAACAAGATTTACATGTTGGATAGGCAATTTGATCCAGATACCTCTCTTCTCCTGCAAATTACATCCCAAATTCATAACATAATAGGAGGAGGTAGCATTTAGCAATAACAACTACATCAAGTGGATACTGGACGTTCTATCAGTTGAAAGATACTATATATACCTGTTGCCTCCATTGTGACATTGAAGCTCTAAGCAA